>CM038673.1:99782024-100982024 GCA_021605145.1 Aegilops bicornis
CTCCCATTGCTCATCTAAAGCGCCCACAAATCCGGTGAATAGTATCCTTGAGATCCTTGTAGTAAACTTCTCCATCGTCCCATGGTGATGTGAGCTGCTATGCTCTTTCCCTAGACTCCAAGTTGGTGCATCAAGGAAAACTCTATGGGCTCGATGGCGGGCATGAGCGTCCTTCTGGAACTTGAACTTGAATCATCCGGCCTCCTCTTGGGTAAAGTGGCAATGTAGGTCGGTGAAGCTTGGTACTCCGATGTTCGGGTATCTAGTGACTTCCTTCAAGTGGCGTCCAAAGGGTGTATCTTCATCCGGTTAAGTGAACTTGTTCCTTGCACCCGTCATCCTAAAAGAGTAGAAACGAGATGAGGAGTCGAAATGAGAAGAGAGTAGTGATCTAGGGATTTTAGCTTAGTGGTCATGTCCTCTGATCGGCGTGTGCTCTGATACCATCTTGTAGCGACCAGGACCTCAAATAGTCGATCTACGTGCATCAGTGTCTTCCCTGGATTTGTAATGCTAACACTCAAGGTTCTTGAAGGATTTATATCAGAGTAGCAATCACACACTTTTTTACATCGGATGTCTCAAAAGAGATCTGATTACAATAAATATGGCTTAAGGCCATCTAATACTTGATAACAGCGGAAGGCTTGGAAGATAAGCGAGTCCATCAACTCCAACGGCATCACTGAGTATAGAACCATGACCTAAGGCACCTTACTCGTCATCTGAAAAGTCTGCAATATGAATGTGGCAGCCGGAAGCGAATTGACACATGGAATATCTTGGCCATGTAACACATAGAGAGCAATAAACAGAAGTAATTCTATACTACATGCATATATGGCTGGTGGAAAGCTCTATGGTTACAGTTTTTGCGTAAAGTCAATTTTTTCCTACTACAAAGGAATAAATTTTATTTAACTATCATAGTCGTTGTTAAACATTGAGAATGGTTGTGACATTCTCAATCCCAATTAAACAACATCATTAAAACCCAACAATATTAATTAAAGTAACATGATGAGATTCACATGATAATCCAAGTACTAGATACTCAAAGCGTCCATAGCAGGGGACACGGGTAACCATGATTAGTTTGATACACTCTGCAAAGGTTTGTGCACTTTTTCCCCACAAGACTCGATCTCCTCGCTTGATTTTTACTTTTCTACATGGTGTTTGAGAAGCGGATGGCCAAGAGACCACGAGTCTTTGAAGCATTAACTCTCTACTCCGGGTAGACCGTACCAACCTACATCCCCTACATTAGCTAGTCTACCTCTTCAAGAGCTCACACAACTTAATCAACTATGCTAGAGCCCATAATAGCTTGCGGCTGCACACGGAAGTTTCTAGCATGAATAATCTCATGATCCCTTTGAGCACAGGTGGCGGTCCATAGGAGAATCACCACGGTACCCAGGATTTCCAAAAAATACAGAGTAACTGCTTGGGTTCCCTAGGTTGCCTCAATCCACCCGGATGTGAATTTAAGTTGCCACCTTAAGTAAACCATTAATTAAACAATCTCACATCGTCATGGAAACACTCACCCAATCCACGTCTACTAGCATAGCATGGCAATATAAGCAAACGTAGAAGTAACTCCCAAAGGTTTGATAAGTAAATAGGTAATAGGTTCTACCTCATCTAATACCCAAAACCCACATGTTAATCAGATCCTAATCATGCAATTATTTGAGGATTGATCTAATGCAATAAAATTGGGTAATAAAGAGGTATGATAAAATTGTTACTTGCCTTCTTGATGATCAAGTGAAACCTAGAGATTCGAAGTAGCAAGCGGCGCACTCCGGGTACTCTATCGCAAAAAAAAAAATCATACAATAAGCACTCATCTAATGCATAGGTAAGACTCAAATAAGATATCCAACCAGAAAGTTCAACTTAAGAACTCCGGTTTGCAAAAGAATCAAATCAAAGCGAAACAGCGAAACTCAAGCGGCCCGAAAGAAACAAGCTTACGTTTACTAATCTGGATCTAAGTCAAATTTTAAAGTAACAAAAACTTGTTTGAGTGGGTTAAGCGAAAATAGAGTTTGAAAAGAAACTCTAGGCGCTTGAATACTTTGATTAGATAAGCAGCGAAAAGATAAACTAAAACAAAAAGCAGATCGGAAGCGATCGAAATAATCGCGGAAAATCCGAGAAAAGAAAAAGCAGACGAGCAGGGCTAACGAACAAGCGTTAAACATGTCTGCGGCTAAGCGGCAATAATCGTTCATTAAAATGAGCGTAAGAATGACGTCAGCTAAATAACTAAACCAAAAAAAACTAAACCGATCTATTAAAATAAATAAAACCGCGGCTTAAAAAAATCGGGCAAGGTCGTACTCGAAGACTCGGTTAGGCGATCGGATGGCGTGTCGGCGAAGTAATGATGATCGGGTTAAGGCCTTGGCGAAGCGGTGATGGCGTGAGGATCCGGCAGGCCAGCGCGATCCGTGGCGGCAGCGGAGTCTCGAGACGAAGGCGGCCAGCTAGGGTTTCGGCCAGGCGGGCCGTTGGCCTTCTAAAGGCCGCCCGGCCTTGATGTCGAGGTCGGACCACGGCCGGTAAAGCGATTACCACTTTTAAAAAAAAACATTACACGCAGAAAAACAAATAACAGAAATACTAAACGGACTCCAAAAATCCCGAGATAAAATTTTCCCGGCTTCTAAAATTAAGCCGGACAAGATGAACATTTATTTGGGGCCTAAATGCAATTTTGAAAAAGCAGCATTTTAAGTAAATTCAAATAAAATAGCAATAAACTACAAAATAAAATCTTATTTGATTTTACTACTAAATCCTCAATATTTCTTTATTTTTGGGAAAGTCATTTTATTCCCTCTAGCATATTTTCATCATAGAAATAATTGAAGATAAAATAAATAAAATCAAATGATCCTATTTTCAAAATTTGAGAAAACTCAAATATGAAAATAACGAAATCCCCAACTCTCTCCGTGGGTCCTTGAGTTAAGTAGAATTTCGAGGATCGGCTAAAATGCAATAAAATATGATATGGTGATGATCTAATGTATAACATTTCAAATTGAAAATTTTGGGATGTTACATTTACTACTTCATATTATTATCCAATGATGTGTTGCCATCCTATGATGTCACGAGTAGATTTTGTTGTCCTATCGGTGATTGATGAATTGCTATGATTGGTTTAATTTGCTTGTAGTTATGTTGCTGTCTGTTGTGCCCTCCGTGTCCGCATAGCGTGAGGATTCCTCTTTGTAGGGTCTAGCAACACGTTCATGATTCGCTTATAGTGGGTTGCTTGAGTGACAAAAGCATAAACGCGAGTAAGGGGGTTGTGGCGTATGGGATAAAGGGGACTTGATACTTTAATGCTATGGTTGGATTTTACCTTAATGATCTTTAGTAGTTGCGGATGCTTGCTAGAGTTCCAGTCATAAGGGCATATGATCCAAGAAGAGAAAGTGTGTTAGCTTATGCCTCTCCCACATAAAACTTGCTATCGGTCTAGTAAAAGTAGTCAATGGCTTAGGGACAATTTCACAACTCCTACCACACTTTTCCACACTCGCTATATTTACTTTATTGCTTCTTTATCTAAACAGCCCCTAGTTTATATTCGTGCTCTTTATTATCTTGCAAACCTATCCAACAACACCTACAAAAGTTCTTCTAGTTTCATACTTGTTTTAGGTAAAGCGAGCGTCAAGCGTCTTGTGAGTTGTGTCGGTGGTCGATAGAACTTGAGGAATATTTGTTCTACCTTTAGCTCGTCGTTGGGTTAAACACTCTTACTAATCAAAAGAGGCTACAATTGATCCCCTATACTTGTGGGTTATCAAGACCTTTTAAAGCGCCGTTGCGAGTCATAAGCGTGGGGTGAATATTCTCGTGTGTGCTTGTTTGCTTTATCGCTAAGTAGATTTTATTTGCTGTTCTAAGTTGTTCTCTATCTTTAGCTATGGATATGGAACACGAAATACCAAAAAAAATTAGGTGTACTTGCTACTCATGGAGATGGGGAACCTCCTAAAACCCTCGATGCTGGTTATGTGAAAAATATTATGTACTACTTTGGTAATCTTGATAAAACCACATGTTATGGGAGACACGTTGGATCAACGTAAATACTTTAGGGATTATCGCTTGACTTAAAAAGGGAGACTATTACGGGGTCAAATTCATATGTTACATTGGTATGCTTGGGAACTATGCTTGATATATGATTATACTTGTTGCTCTAGGATGAAGGCTCCACACCTTCCCTTTTCATGCAAATTTAATGATGATAAAACCTTGGCTTCTTATGCTAATGGTATCTATGATTACTATGATGTGGAACAAATAGAAGAATTCGTGGCTTTTATGGGTGCTTACGAGATTGAATCTTTCTTTGAAGAGTTTGAAGATTTTGATGATTCAGTTTATAGACCTGAAAATTTTGCTATACTTAAATATTGTTATGAGAATTATGAATACAATTCCGATATTGATGCATTTATTGAGAGAAAGTCTCCGCTGTCCAAGAAGAGACTAATATTTTGCGAGGATACTATGGAAGAAGAAATACATGAAGCTGTGAGCTCATTCGATGAAAAAGATGATGAGGAGAAGCGAAGAACAAAAGGAGGAAGAAGCGGATTAGCTACCCGTGCCCACCTTCTAATGAGAGTAACTCTTCAACTCATAAATTGTTTAATTCCCCTTCGTGCTTACGAAGGATGATTGCTATAAAGATTGCTATGATAATTGTTTATGACCCGTTGATTCTCTTGAAATATCCCTTTTGATGATGCTTGCTATGCTTGTGGCCATGATGCCAATATGAATGTTGCTTATGGAGATGAACTTGCTATAGTTCCTTATGTTAAACATGAAATTGTTCCGTATTGCACTTACGCATGATAGTCCTATTATCTTTTTGAATTCTCCAAACTACACAGAAGTTTGTGCTTATTAAGGATTATATTGATCGGTTGTCTTTTACCATTGCACATGATAATTTTGATGAATGTGATACACATGTGCTTGCTTCTCCTACTTGCAATTATTATGAGAGAGGAACTATATCTCCACTTCTCTATGTTTCCAATATGATAAAATTACAAGAAATTGCTTATACTATGCATTGGCCTTTACTTGGTGTGCATGACTTGTTCTTTTATGACATGCCGATGCATAGGAAGAGAGTAAGACTTCGTCATTGATTGATTTATGTTACTTTGTGCTCACTACTAAATTACAAATCATTGTTAGTTAAAATTGGCTTTGATATACCTTGGGACCCGGGTGGATCCATTACTTGAGAACTATATACCTAGCTTAATGGCTTTAAAGAAAAGCGGCTGGAAGGAGACAACCCGAAAGTTTTAGAGAGTCATTTATTTCTGTTGAGTGCTTTCTAAAAACAAAAAAAATTAAGAGGGGAACCCAAAAACTTTTCAAAAAGGAAAGTGAAAGTGAGAAAGACAAGCATTGTTGAAGTGGGGGAGCTCCTTGAACTTTGTTCATGCTCACGGAAACTTTGTGAATCTTGATTTGAAACTTTTCATCAAAAATAATTATCCTTGTACAATTCCATTGTATTATAAAATAATGTGCCAAGGTTTGCCTTTAGGATGTTTACAATGTTTGAAGGTTTATGCAGTGCAGGAATGAAACTTTGGCTGTAGTGCGATTTTACATTTTCTTTGGAATGTCAAATGGTTACGATTCTTTTGCAATGTATTTCTGTACAAAGTTTTTATTTTGGGGTACCGGAAGTATGGTGAATATTCAGATTGCTCTGAGTTACATTTTTGATAGATTCTGTTTTTGATGCATAGTTTACTTGTTTCGATGAAACTATCAATTTCTATTAGTGGATTAAGCCATGAAAAAGTTATATTATGGTAGACACAATGCAAAAACAAAATATGAATTGGTTTGCAACAGCACTTAGAGTAGTGAGTTGCTTTATTATACTAACGGATCTTATCGAGTTTTCTATTGAAGTTTTGTGTGGATGAAGTGTTTGATCGAGGAGGTCTCGATATGAGGAAAAGGAAGAGGCAAGAGCTCAAGCTTGGGGATGCCCAAAGGCACACCAAGTAAATATTCAAGGAGACTCAAGCGTCTAAGCTTGGGGATGCCCAAAGAGCACACCAAGTAAATATTCAAGGAGACTCAAGCGTCTAAGCTTGGGGATGCCCCGGAAGGCATCCCCTCTTTCTTCAACAAGTATTGGTATGTTTTCGGATTCGTTTCTTTCATGCGATATGTGCAAGTCTTGGAGCGTCTTTTGATTTAGTTTTCACTTTTCTTTTATGCACCCTGCTGGTATGAGATAGTCCATGGTTGATTTATGGAATGCTCATTGCACTTCACTTTATATCTTTTGAGTATGGCTTTATAGAATGCTTCATGTGCTTCACTTATATCATTTGAAGTTTGGATTGCTTGTTTCTCTTCACATAGAAAACCGCCATTTGTAGAATGCTCTTTTGCTTCAATTATATTTGTTAGAGCATGGGCATATCTTTTGTAGAAAGAATTAAACTCTCTTGCTTCACTTATATCTATTTAGAGAGATGACAAGAATTGGTCGATCACATGGTTAGTCATAAAATCCTACATAAACTTGTAGATCACTTTGAATATGATATGTTTGATTCCTTGCAATAGTTTTGCGATATAAAGGTGGTGATATTAGAGTCATGCTAGTGGTATTTGTGGATTAGTAGAAATACTTGTGTTGAGGTTTGTGATTCTGTAGCATGCATTATGGTGAACCGTTATGTGATGAAGTCGGAGCATGATTTATTTATTGATTGTCTTCCTTATGAGTGGCGGTCGGGGATGAGCGATGGTCTTTTCCTACCAATCTATCCCCCTAGGAGCATGCATGTAGTACTTTGTTTTGATGAATAATAGAGTTTTGCAATAAGTATGTGAGTTCTTTATGACTAATGTTGAGTCCATGGATTATACGCACTCTCACCCTTCCATCATTGCTAGCCTCTTGATGCCGTGCATTGCCCTTTCACACCTCGAGAGTTGGTGCAAACTTGGCGGTGCATCCAAACCCGTGATTCGATCGCTCTATCACACATAAGCCTCCTTATATCTTCCTCAAAACAGCCACCATACCTACCTATCATGGCATTTCCATAGCCATTACGAGATATATTGCCATGCAACTTCCATCATCATCATATACATGACTCTAGCATTCATTGTCATATTGCTTTGCATGATCGTAAGATAGCTAGCATGATGTTTTCATGGCTTGTCCATTTTGATGTCATTGCTAAGCTAGATCATTGCACATCTGGTACACATGAGGAGCATTCATATAGAGTCATATTTTGTTCTAGATATTGAGTTGTAATCTTGAGTTGTAAGTAAATAAAAGTGTGATGATCATCATTATTTGAGCATTGCCCAGTGAGGAAAGGATGATGGAGACTATGATTCCCCCACAAGTCGGGATGAGACTCCGGACTTTATGAAAAAAAAGAGGCCAAAGAAGCCTAAATAAAAAAAGGGGGCCAAAGAAGACCACCAAAAAAATGAGAGAAAAAGAGAGAATGGGCAATGCTACTATCCTTTTACCACACTTGTACTTCAAAGTAGCACCATGTTCTTCATAGAGAGAGTCTTCTATGCTTTCACTTTCATATACTAGTTGGAATTTTCATTATAGAACTTGGCTTGTATATTCCGATGATGGGCTTCCTCAAATGCTGATGTCTTCATGAGAAAGCAAGTTGGATGCACACCCACTTAGTTTCAGTTTGAGCTTTCATACACTTATAGCTCTTAGTGCATCCGTTGCATGGCAATCCCTACTCCTCGCATTGACATCAATTGATGGGCATCTCCATTGCCCGTTGATTAGCCGCTTCAATGTGAGACTTTCTCCCTTTTTGTCTTCTCCACACAACCTCCACCATCATACTCTATTCCACCTATAGTGCTATATCCATGGCTCACACTCATGTATTGCGTGAAAGTTGAAAAGGTTTGAGAACGTCAAAAGTATGAAACAATCGCTTGGCTTGTCATCGGGGTTGTGCATGATTTGAATATTTTGTGTGATGAAGATGGAGCATAGCCAGACTATATGATTTTGTAGGGATAACTTTCTTTGGCCATGTTATTTTGAAAAGACATGATTGCTTTATTAGTATGCTCGAAGTATTGTTGTTCTTATGTCAAATGATAGACTATTGCTTTGAATCACTCATGTCTTAATATTCATGCCATGATTAGACATATGATCAAGATTATGCTAGGTAGCATTCCACATCAAAGATTATCTTTTTATCATTTACCTACTCGAGGGCGAGCAGGAATTAAGCTTGGGGATCTTTGATACATCTCCGTCGTTATCTATAATTTTTATTATTTCATGCCAATATTCTACAACTTCCATATACTTTTGGCAACTTTTTATATTATTTTTGGGACTAACATATTGATCTAGTGCCCAGTGTCAGTTCCTATTTGTTGCATGTTTTATGTTTTGCAGAAACCCCATATCAAACGGAGTCCAAACGGGATAAAATGGGCCGGACATCATTTTTGGAATATTTATGATTTTTGGGAAGAAAAACCAGCGTGAGGCGGTGCAGGGGCCCACGAGGGAGGCGCGCCCGGGGGCAGAGTCGCCTGATCCTCGTGGGCACCCGTAAAGCGATTGATGCTCTTCTTTTCATAAGAAAGCTAATTTTTGGAGCAAAATCTTGGCGAAGGTTTCAATCCAATCAGATTCTGGATCTCCGGATATATAAGAAATGGTGAAAGAGGCAGAATCTGAGAACGCCAAAAGCAGAGAGAGAGAGAGTCGGATCCAATCTCGGAGGATCTGCCCCTTCCGTGCCATGGGAGCCAAGGACCCGGAGGAAACCCTTCTCCCATCTAGGGAGAAGGTCGAGGAAGAAAGAAGAAGAAGGGGGCTCTCTCTCCCCTTGCTTACGAGTGGTAGCCGGGAACACCGCCGGGGCCATCATCATCATCGCGATCTTCACCAACACCTCTGCCATCTTCACCAACATCTCCATCACCTTCCCCATCTATAATCAGCGGTACACTCTCCATGACCCGTTGTATCCTCTACTTGAACATGGTGCTTTAAACTTCATATTATTATCCAATGATGTGTTGCCATCCTATGATGTACGAGTAGATTTTCGTTGTCCTATCGGTGGTGATGAATTGCTATGATTTGTTTAATTTGCTTGTGGTTATGTTGCTGTCCTATTGTTGCCCTACGTGTCGGCATAGCGTGAGGGATTCAGCTGTAAGGGTGTTGCAATACATTCATGATTAAGCTTATAGTGGGTTGCTTGAGTGACAGAAGCATAAGCCCGAGTAAGGGGGTTGTGGCGTGTGGGATTGTTGGTGTCAAAACCGGCGGATCTCGAGTAGGGGATCCCGAACTGTGCGTCCAAGGATAATGATAACAGGAGGCTGGGGACACAATGTTTACCCAGGTTCGGGCCCTCTCGATACCCTACGTCCTGCTTGATTGATCTTGATGATATGAGTATTACAAGAGTTGATGTACCATGAGATCGTAGAGGCTAAACCCTAGAAGGTAGCCTATGATTATGATTGTTCTTGTCCTCTGGACAAAATCCTCCGGTTTATATAGACAGGAGGGTCTAGGAATTACCACCAGTGGATTCACGGAGAAGGAGATCTACATATCTGAATCGCCAAGCTTGCCTTCCACGCAAAGGAGAGTCCCATCCGGACACCGGACGAAGTCTTCTACCTTGTATCTTCATAGTCCAATAGTTCGGCCAAAGTATATTGTCCGGCTGTCCGGATACCCCCTAATCTAGGACTCCCTCAGTAGCCCCTGAACCAGGCTTCAATGATGATGAGTCCGGCCCAGGCATGATTGTCTTGACATTGCAAGGCGTGTTCTTCTCCAAATTCTCCAGTACCTATTTGTAACGGCGGTGTCGGCTTCCCATCAATATTGCACTCCTCGGCTTACGTATTTGCAATAATGGCCATCTCCGTGTCGAGCAAATCACGAGAAGTCAGAACATTTTACATTTTCCACCCTGACCATGTAAGTAAATCGTCTATTTAAAGAGACGGGGATCCTAAGATCCAAATCACACCATCCTTCCCCCGCGAGCATCCATTAGAGCGCGCCCGGAAGAAACCATTCCATCATGGCTGGTCGTCGCAGCTCCTCCTCTCGCTCCCGTAGCACTAAGCCAGACAACTGGGAGAAGTGTTCTGTTCCCCATAGCCGATTGGTAGAGTTGCAGACCTAGGCATTTCTCCGCTTTGCATACATGGTCCCCGTCAGGGATGGACTTGCCACCTATAATGGCGGAGAGCAAGCGGAGAGTTTTCCAAACCCATCCAAGGGGGAGCGGGTATGCCTTGTCCCTTTTCTGCTGAGAGGACTCGGATTTCCAATCCATCCGTTCCTCCACGGGCTCCTGGACTTCTATGGCCTCCAGTTGCATAACTTCACCCCCGCCTCCATCTTGCACATCACCGGCTACGTCGCCTTCTGTGAGTTGTTTATGGGCTGCGAAGCTCATTTGAGAGCTATGGAAGAGGCTATTTTGCCTCGTACCCCATACTCGGGGAGGGTTAATATATCAAGTGGGGCGGGCGAAATATGGCCAGCGTCGCCCGAGACGAATACTTGTCGATTACTCCGAAGAAGACATGGAAGGCGGCCTTGAATGGTTTCCTATGGAAGCGTCCCCTTAGGACCCTATTTGTATGGGCCTTCTGAGGTTTGCCAATGCCCGTTGAAGAAATGCCACAGTGGCGCCCACGAAGCCCAGGAGGAAGATAACGAGAGAGGTCCTTTTACGATGGATAGGATAAAGAACCTTTGGCGGATCGATCTTGACAATTATTGAAGTTATGTCAATATGCATAATGCGAAGTACTGACCACTTGATGTCGGAAACCCATGTGGCACTTCAATGGAGAAAAGCGGCGCCACCTTTGCGGCCATAAAGGTCGGACTCGCCGCGCTCTGGTGAAAATATTGTCGACTTGTTCAAAGGAGAAGGAGAGGAGTTCATCCAGTTAAACCACGGGATGGATTCTCCATGTACAACCCCCAAAATTTGGGTGAGCTGCTACCTTTTATTCCAGCCTTTTCTCATATTACTTATCACAAATATTTACCTTGTCAATTCCTAGCGAGGCTGCGAAGAGCCATGAGGAGGTTCACAGCCCGTCTCCATAGCAGGAAGGACCCCGGCAGGGGCCCTCAACCCGGACTTGAAGAAGATCCGGACACATTTGTGGAGCTCATCGGCGGAACTTTTATCGGTTAAGTTGTGATGGTGCCTTGGTGGCCATCATAGCTGATTACCACAGCCTACTCCACGCATCGCATGTAAGTAAGCAGGTCCCCATTCACAAGAAGGTTACATTATTTGCAACTTACCAACCGTACTTTATATTTGTTGTACAGGGAAGGTCATCGTAACAACGCGTCGAACCAGAGGTGACTCGTCAACAAGGTGCCCCAAAGCCAAGTCGGCTTAAAAGGAAGGCGGTCAGGACCGAGCCGCTGTCATGAAGGTATGATTAAAAACCCGCTTCTGTGATTATCGTCCTTTAAAATATAATAATGTCCATGGCTCCCTAGCGAGAAAAAGCACTCGCGGACTGCATCAGGAGAACTGCAGTCATGCCTCCAACAGCCGGACTCCGATGCCGGACACTAGGGCGGAGGTTATCGAGGGGGCAAAGCCGGACAGTCCTCCTATAGAGGACGCGGATAGATTATCCGTTACGAACTCCGAAGCGGAGAGCGCCATGAATCACCCGGCACCAGCGGGCCACATTCTGTGACCCTAATTTCTCTAAAGAGGCGTTCAACACCTTCAGCTCAGGGGATGCGTACATCCGAGCTGCTCAAGATGGCCTTGATAGAGCTACGGACCAGTATGTAAAGGATATACAGGTAAGAAAATTTGATAAGTATGTATATCAGTAGCCCCTGAGACTTGAAACAGTTGGCACAACTGATTTAAGAATCAATTATGTGCATAGGTTCTTCTGAGAGAAGAATACCCGGCTGTCTAAAGAAATTTGGAAGAGTGCAAAGCCAAGCTCACGGGCGCAATGGCGGAGCGGAGGAGTCAAGAAGGCCTCGTCTGGTAACATTTGTCTTGATCGAAAAAAAGAATGTCTTGACATGTACAGTTTAGTATTCAGCATGCGTGCAAATCTAACAATAGATTCTGCGAGACAATCACGGAGGTAATGTCTGGATATCATATCGGAGGATGACCCTCATGCTCAACGACAAGCTGAAGGCTGGCGGCGTGTGCTTACAAAAGTTATCTGGGAGAAGAGTGATCTCCGGGGCGCTAAGACCTGCTTTGGGCGTTGAATTAAAGGATGTCGGGGCTAGCTTGGCGACTCCGTGAAGGAGAATAAGCGGCTTCGGCGCAGCATTTTTAGTAAGTGCTTGAGCGAACCTTTAAATAGTTCGTGAAAAAACACGCTAACAGAATTATATCTGTAGGTATCTTTGGCAGAGTCGTCCGGAGAGGAGATGCACGGATCGTGACGATCTTCTCCAAGAACTCTCATAGCTGCACGAGCAAGTTCGGCGGGTGATGCAAGGTATTGCCGGGCCTTGTGGCTGTCGCATCCCTGCCGGAGGCATGGGAGAGCTTGTGGAGATGCTCAAGGGAACGCAATGGCGCTAACCGATTATGGAAGATATCGACTGCCGACAAAGGCGCAAAGGAAGCACAGGGCCATGGTGAAGGCAGCGATACACAAAGGCTGACTGAACCATATGGCCAGGTCGGACCTATAGGGCCAGATGGGAAAGAGATCCCGTTAATGCGGTATATGACCAGGTAGCTTTAGCCACAAAGTATTCCCAACAGGAGTTGTAGGCTAGACGACTGTTGGATGGTATAGAAGAAGAATTGATCGGTCTAAGTGACTTTTATACTTCAAAGGACATATTTTGTCCCTAGCGGATTATAAATCATTTGTCTTGGCCGACCTTTTTGCTTCAACCTCTGGACCCGATAGTCCGGAGTGTATCCGAATACCAGCGCAGTTATGTAAAAACCGGGGTATGCGTGGAAACCAGGCGTAGGGGTCATAAGTGCTTGAACAGACAAGTACCCAACTAGTTATGTTATATTACATGGGTAGTAAGAAACATCTTCCAGGGAGAATAGTTCCGTTAAGGTTCCTTTCCCTGGGTGTGCATGCATTAATGTGCATGTCCGAACTGCGAAAAATGATGCAGGATATAAACATCTGGGGGCATGTTTTGTAATAAGTAAAAGCCATCTTTTGTTCACCGGCCAAATATTCCCTTAAGAACGCTAGCTTTCGGCTTCACCCAGTCTGAGGTACACATCCGGCTGACCCGGCAGTAACAATCGCAGAGGTGCTCCCCTTATGCCCTAGCCAGATTAGCAGGGAACATAGGGCATAAACACAAGAGCCCGAACAACCCAGCTTGGCCAAAACTTAAGACATATCGATGCATATAATGGTGAAAAAAGGCACATATGGAGAAATGACGCATATGTGGTGGGCATAAAGCCCAGAAGACAATTATGTTAAGCTTATGTATAAGAAGCCCCCAGGTATATTGAGCACGCATAGTGCGGCAGGAGTGTCTTGATCGAAGCATACTTGAAGCTTTTAAAGCTATGTATATATAGGAGAGAGAGAGAGAGAGAGAGATAGAGAGAGAAGATACATATAAAAAGTAAAAGCAGGAGGTGAGGGGACAAACACGAGTTCGGCACTAAGCGTAGAATCTTGGTCTGGCCATGTTCAAGGGTTCGGCTCGAGTCGATTATCGATGCATCATGCAGACGATGCGCTCCTCGGTAAGAACTTTGTCAATGATGAAGGGACCCTCCCACTTGGGCTTGAGCCTGTCCTTTTTATTCTCCAGTAGGCGTAGAACGAGTTCGCCAACGGTATATGTTTTGGCCCATACTTCTCTGGTTTAATACCTCCGAGCCTGCTGCTGATAAAATGCGGAGCAGACGCCCGCGACATCCGCTCCTCCTCCAATGCATCTAAACTATCCTGCCCGATCTAGCTCGGCTTCTCTCTCTTCGTACATGCGCACTTTCGAGCTAAGTCATGAATGATATCGCGAGGGTAGTACTGCCTCTGCGCCATACACCATGAAAAATGGTGTGTATCGATTGTATGATTGGGCATGGCCGCAGCCCCCATAGTGCAGTCGAGCTCCTCGACCTAGTGCGAATCTGATTCCTTCAAGGATCGAGACTAATGCAGGTTTGATGCCACTCATAATAAGACCATTTGCTCGATTCGACTTGACCGTTTGTTTTGGGGGTGATGAGCGGAGGCATAATCTAGCTTAATACCTATCTTGCCGCACCATGTTTTCACCACGTCAGCTGTAAAGTTGGAGCCGTTATCAGTGATGATGCTGTGGGGGACACCGTAACGGTGTACGACTCCCGATATAAAGTCTATCACTGGTCCGGATTCGGCCGTTTTAACTGGCTTGGCCTCTATCCATTTGGTGAATTTATCTACTATGACCAACAAGTATTTTTTCTTATGGCTTCCTCCTTTAAGGGGTCCAACAATATTGAGCCCCCAGACTGCAAAGGGCCAAGTTATGAGGATTGTTTGGAGGCGGTAGGCGGCATATGGCTTTGATTGGCAAAAAGCTGGCAACCCGTAGCGATGTTGGGCGAGGTATTGTCGTCCGCTTGGGCTATCGGCCATTAGAAACCTGTCTGGAAGGCCTTGCTTACAAGGGCACGAGCTGCGACATGGTGGCCGCCAAGTCCAGCATGAATTTCTGCCAAAAGCTGTCGTCCTTCCTCTATGGAGATGCACCTTTGGTGCACCCCAGTTGCGCTTTTCTTATAAATCTCTCCCTCGTGGACCTTGTAGGCTTTAGAGCACCACACAATGCAACGTGCCTCATTTTGGTCCTCAGGGAGTTCTTGCCTATTTTGGTAGGCTAAGAAGGGTTACATCACGGGGTGATTATAGCCATAATCACGTGGGCTGACGGTGTTATTTCGGTGGCGGAGCCTCCGATTATGTCAGAGTGTTCGGAGTCTAGGGTTGTCTTCGGATCCGTACTAATACTTCCGGTCTCCCCTTCCCATACCACGGATGGCTTGAATAGCCTTTCCGGGAAGATGTTAGGTGGGGCGAGTCGGCGCTTAGTGCCAATGCGAGGCGAGGATATCTGCAGCTTGATTGTTTTCTATTACCCACGTGGTGGAATTGAGCCGCTCGAACCGGTGACATTTTAAAACGACATTGCGGTGAGCCGCCATTTTTGGGTCTTTGGCGTAAAAGTCTCCGTTTATTTGAGATATTGCGAGGTTCGAATCCCCACGCACTTCTAGGCGTTGGATGCCCATGGAGACCGCCATCCGAAGACCATGCAATAGAGCCACGTATTCGGCTACATTGTTGGAATCTATGTATAGTATTTGAAGTACATATTGGACTGTATCTCCTGTGGGGGATGTCAGGACAATGCCTGCCCCTAGACCAGCCAGCATCTTAGAGCCGTCAAAGTGCATGATCCAATTGGAGTACGCGCCGTACTCTTTAGGGAGTTCGGCTTCTGTCCATTCGGCGACGAAGTCAGCCAGTACTTGTGACTTAATGGCTTGCCATGGTTTGTATGTAATGTCAAACGGGAGGAGCTCGATAGCCCATTTAGCAATCCGGCCCGTGGCATCGCGGTTATTTATTATGTCATTAAGTGGTACTTCGGAGGCCACCGTGATTGAACACTCTTGAAAGTAGTGTCGTAGTTTTCGGGATGCCATGAAGACGCGTATGCTATCTTTGATAATGTAGATGCAAGTGACTTGCATGGAGTGAGGACAGTGGATACATAGTATACCGGCTTTTGGAGCGGGAATTTTTGTCCATCCGTCTCTCGTTCGACGACGAGCGTTGCGCTTACAACCTGATGTGTTGCAGCTATGTATAACAGCATGGGTTCACCAATAGTTGGTGTGGCCAGGATTGGATTGCTGGCCAAGATGGCCTTTATTTCCTCCAGTCCAGCCGTAGCCGCATCCGTCCACTCGAAGTGGTCGGTGTGTCGAAGAAGGCCATAGAGAGGTAATGCCTTTTCTCCTAATCGGGAGATAAAGCGGCTTAAGGCAGCCACGCATCCAGTTAATTTCTGGATTTGCTTGAGGTCTGTTGGGGTAGCTGATACGTCTCCATCGTATATATAATTTTTGATTGTTCCATGCCAATATTATTCAACTTTCATATACTTTTGGCAACTTTTTATACTATTTTTTGGGACTAACATATTGATCCAGTGCCCAGTGCCAGTTCCTGTTTGTTGCTTGTTTTATGTTTCACAGAAACCCAATATCAAACGGAGTTCAAATGGGATAAAAATGGACGGATAATTATTTTGGAATATTTGGGATTTTCCGGAGGAAGAATCAACGTGAAACGGTGCCGAGGTGGCCACGAGGCAGGCGCCCACCTGGCGCGCCTAGCACTCTCGTGGGCCACCCATAAAGCGATTGATGCTCTTCTTTTGCATAAGAAAGCTAATTTTATGAGAAAAATCTGGGCAAAATATTCACCCCAATGGAATTCTGGATCTCCAAATATAAAAGAAAGCGGTGAAGGGAAGGATCGAAACCTTGAGAAACAAAGAGATAGATCCAATCTCGGAAGGGCTCTCGCCCCTCACGCCATAGGAGCCAAGGACGGAGGAAACCCTTCTCCCATCTAGGGAGAAGGTCAAGGAGAAAAAGAAAGAAGAAGGGGGCCCTCTCCCCTTGCTTCGGTGGCAGGAGGCGGCTTGTCGGGGGCCATCATCATCACCGCGATATTCACCAACACTGCCGTCATCTTCACCAACATCTCCATCACCTTCCCCCTTCTATATTCAGCGGTCCACTCTCCCACATCCCGTTGTACCCTCTACTTGAACATGGTGCTTTATGCTTCATATTATTATCCAATGATGTGTTGCCATCATATGATGTCTGAGTAGATTTTCGTTGTCCTATCGGTGATTGATGAATTGCTATGATTGGTTTGAGTTGCATGTTTTATTATTGGTGCTGTCCTATGGTGCCCTCCGAGTCGCGCAAGCTTGAGGGATCCCCGTTGTAGGGTTTGCAATATGCTTATGATTGCTTATGGTGGGTGGCCTGAGTGAACAGAAGCACAGACCCGAGTAAGTAGGTTGTTTGCGTATGGGATAAAGGGGACTCGATACTTTAATGCTATGGTTGGGTTTTACCTTAATGATATTTAGTAGTTGCGGATGCTTGCTAGAGTTCCAATCATAAGTGCATATGATCCAAGTAGAGAAAGTATGTTAGCTTATGCCTCTCCCTCAAATAGAATTTCAATAGTGATTACCGGTCCAGTAAAGTAGTCAATTTCTTAGGGACAATTCCACAACTCCTACCACCACTTTTCCACACTCGCTACATTTACTTTATTGCATCTTTATCTAAACAGCCCCTAGCTTTTATTTACGTGTTATTTATTATCTTGCAGACCTATCTATCACACCTACAAAGTACCTCTAGTTTCATACTTGTTCTAGGTAAGCGAGCGTCAAGCGTGCATAGAGTAAATGTCGATGGCCGATAGGACTTGAGAGTATTTGTTCTACCTTTAGCTCCTCGTTGGGTTTGATACTTTTACTTATCGAAAGAGGCTACAATTGATCCCGTATACTTGCGGGTTATCAAGACCTTTTACGGCACCGTTCTTGGGGAGTCATAAGCGATGGGGTGAATCTTCTCGTTTTTGATTGTTTGCTGTATCACTAAGTTATTTTTATTTGTTTTTCTTAGTTGTTTTATATCTTTAGTTATGGGTAGGAAATGCAAAATACCAAAAAAAAATGTTGTACCTACTACACCAATGGTTGAAGAACCACTCTTTGATCCCTATGTGCTCGTGCTGAAACCCCAACTAGCTTAGTTGAGGGCAAATCTTTAGATGAGCATGCTTGTTATGTGTGACACCGTATATCTAAAAAGGGAAACTTTTACTGGATCAAATTCATCGTTTGCAATGCTATGCTTGGAATTTATATGAAATATATTATGTTACTTGTTGTTACGAAAACCCTAAGAAACACCTTCCCTACCAATGTGAGTTTATTGATAATGGAATTGTATCTTACATTATGCTAAGGGTGTTTATAATTACTATGATGTTCAACAAATTGAAGAATTTGTTGCTTTTAAAGTGCTTATGAAATTGCTTCTTTGATTGAAAAGTATGATGCTACTCTCTACAAATCTGAAAATTTTGCCATACTTGAATATTGCTACTATAATTATGCTTCTAATGCCTATGTTAAACTATATATTGAGGACTACTCCGCTGTACAAGAAGAGACTAATATTTTGCAGGAAGCTATGGAAGAAGAAATTGATGAAACTGTGAGCTCATTGGATGAAAAAGATGAGGAGGAAGCGAAGAACAAAAGGAGGAAGAAGCGGATTGTTCACCCATGCCCACCTTCTAATGAGAGTAACTCTTCAACTCATACATTGTTTAATTCCCCTTACGTGCTTACGAAGGATGATTGCTATGATGATTGCTATGATCCCATTGATTCTCTTGAAATCTCCCTTTTTGATGATGCTTGCTATGCTTGTGGCCAAGATGCCAATATGAATTATGCTTATGGAGATGAACTTGCTATAGTTCCTTATGTTAAACATGAAATTGTTGCTATTGCACTTACGCATGGTAGTCCTATTATCTTTTGAATTCTCCCGACTACACTATATCGGAGAAGTTTGTGCTTACTAAGGATTATATTCATGGGTTGCCTTTTACCATTGCACATGATGATTTTGATATATATAATATGCATGTGCTTGCTGCTCCTACTTGCAATTATTATGAGAGAGGAACTACATCTCCACCTCTCTATGTTTCCAACACGATAGAATTACAAGAAACTACTTATACTATGCATTGGCCTTTACTTGGTGTGCATGAATTGTTATTTTATGACATGCCGATGCATAGGAAGAGAGTTAGACTTCCTTGTTGCATGATATATGTTACTTTGTGCTCACTACTAAATTACAAATCATTGTTAATTAAAATTGGCTTTGATATACCTTGGGATCCGGGTGGATCCATTACTTGAAACACTATATGCCTAGCTTAATGGCTTTAAAGAAAGCGCTGCTAGGAGACAACCGGAAGTTTTAGAGAGTCATTTATTTCTGTTGAGTGCTTTTATATAGTTTTAAAACAAAAATAAATAAAGAGGGAACCTAAAAACTTTTCAAAAGGAAAGTGAAAGTAAGAAAGACAAGCATTGTTGATGTGGGAGAGCTCCTTGAACTTTGTTCATGCTCACGGAAACTTTGTGAATATTTATTACAGAAACTTTTCATAAAAAATAATTATCCTCTTGTACAATTCCATTGTATTATAAAAATAATGTGCCAAGGTTTGCCTTTAGGATGTTTACAATGCTTGTTGGTTTATGCGGTGCAGGACATAAACTTTGGCTGTAGTCGCGATTTTACATTTTAACTGGAGCGTCAAACGGTTCTGATTCTTTTTGCACTGTATTTATGTACAACTTGTTTATTGTTTCTAATTTTGGTAGAATTTTTGGGGTACAAGAAGTATGGTGGATGTTCAGGTTGCTCCAGACTGTTCTGTTTTGACAGATTCTGTTTTTGATGCGTAGTTTACTTGTTTTGATGAAACTATCAATTTATATTAGTGGATTAAGCCATGAGAAAGTTATATTACCGTAGACACAATGAAAAAATAAAATGTGAATTGGTTTGCTACAGTACTTAGAGTGGTGATTTGCTTTATTATACTAACGGATCTTACCGATTTTTCTGTTAAAGTTTTGTGTGGATGATGTGTCTAATCGAGGAGGTCTCAATATGAGGAAAAGGAAGAGGCAAGAGCTCAAGCTTGGGGATGCCGAGGAACCCCAAGTAAATATAAAAGGAGACTCAAGCGTCTAAGCTTGGGGATGCCGGAAGAGCATCCTCTTTCTTCAATAAGTATCGATGCGTTTTCGGATTCGTTTCGTTCATGCATTATGTACCAAGTCTTGAGCGTCTTTTGCATTTAGTTTTCATTTTTCCTTTATGCACCGTGCTGGTATGAGATAGTCCTTGGTTGATTTATAGAATGCTCATTGCACTTCACTTAAATCTTTTGAGTATGGCTTTATAGAATGCTTCATGTGCTTCACTTATATCATTTGAAGTTTGGATTGCATGTTTCTCTTTACATAGAAAACCTCCATTTGTAGAATGATCTTTTTCTTCACTTATATTTGTTAGAGCGTGGGCATATCTTTTGTAGAAAGAATTAAACTATCTTGCTTCACTTATATCTATTTAGAGAGATGACAGGAATTGGTCATTCACATGGTTAGTCATAAAATCCTACATAAACTTGTAGATTGCTTTGAATATGATATGTTTGATTCCTTGCAATAGTTTTGCGATATAAAGATGGTGGTATTAGAGTCATGTTATTGGGTGGTTGTGGATTGTAGAGACACTTGTTGAGGTTTACAAGTCCGTAGCATGCACATATGGTAACCATTGTGTGACAAATTTGAAGCATGGGGTATTTCTTTGATTGTCTTCCTTATGAGTGGCGGTCGGGGACGGCGATGGTCTTTTCCTACCAATCTATCCCTCTAGGGGCATGCGTAGTAGTACTTTGCTTCGAGGGCTAATAAACTTTTGCAATAAGTATATGAGTTCTTTATGACTAATGTGAGTCCATGGATTATACGCACTTTTACCTTTCCGTCATTGCTAGGCTCTTCGGTACCGTGCATTGCCCTTTCTCACCTAGAGAGTTGGTGCAAACTTCGTCGGCGCATCCAAACCCCGTGATATGATACTCTCTATCACACATAAGCCTCATTATATCTCCCTCAAAACAGCCACCATACCTACCTATCATGGCATTTCCATAGCCATTCCGAGATATATTGCCATGCAACTTCCATCATCATCATATACACAACTTGAGCATTTATTGTCATATTGCTTTGCATGATCGTAAGATAGCTAGCATGATGTTTTCATGGCTTGTCCATTTTTTGATGTCATTGCTATGTTAGATCATTGCACATCCGATACACCTTGAACGATTCATATAGAGTCATATCTTTGTTCTAGTATCAAGTTGTAATATTGAGTTGTAAGTAAATAAAAGTGTGATGATCTTCATTATAGAGCATTGCTCCATAAAAAAGAAAAAAAGAAAAAAATAGGAAAGGACAAAGAAGCCTAAATAAAAAAGGGTGCCAAAGAAGCCCACCGAAAAAAGAAAAAGAAAAAAAGAAAAAAAAGAAAAAGAAAAGGGGCAATGTTACTATCCTTTTTCCACACTTGTGCTTCAAAGTAGCACCATGTTCTTCATATAGAGAGTCTCTTATGTTGTCACTTTCATATACTAGTGAGAATTTTTCATTATAGAACTTGGCTTGTATAATCCAACGATGGGCTTCCTCAAATGCCCTAGGTCTTCATGAGCAAGCAAGTTGGATGCACACCCACTTAGTTTTCAGTTTGAGCTTTCATACACTTATAGCTCTAGTGCATCCGTCGCATGGCAATCCCTACTCCTCGCATTGACATCAATTGATGGGCATCTCCATAGCCCGTTGATTAGCCGCGTCGATGTGAGACTTTCTCCCTTTTTTGTCTTCTCCACATAACCTCCATCATTATATTCTACTCCACCTATAGTGCTATATCCATGGATTGCGATCATGTATTGCGTGAGGGTTGAAAAGGCTGAAACACGTTAAAAGTATGAACCAATTGCTCGGCTTGTCATCGGGGTTGTGCGTGATGGGAGCATTTTGTGTGTGAAAATGAAGCATGGCCAAACTGTATGATTTTGTAGGGATAAGCTTGCTTTTCGCCTTGTTGTTTTGAAAAGACATGATTGCTTTATTAGTGCGCTTCGAAGTATTATCTTTTTATGTCAAAAGATAGACTATTGCTTTGAATCACTTTCGTGTCTTAATATTCATGCCATGATTAGACATAGATCAAGATTATGCTAGGTAGCATTCCACATCAAAAATTATCTTTTTTATAATTTACCTACTCGAGGACGAGCAGGAATTAAGCTTGGGGATGTTGATACCTCTACGTCGTATCTATAATCTTTTATTGTTCCATGCCAATATTATTCAAGTTTCATATACTTTTGGCAACTTTTTGTACTATTTTTTGGGACTAACATATTGATCCGATTGCTTGATGCAGTTCTTGTTTGTTGCATGTTTTATGTTTCACATAAACCCAATAAAAAACGGAGTCAAACAGGATAAAAGCAGACGTAGAATTATTTTGGAATATTTGGGATTTTCGGAGGAAGAATCAGCAGCGGTGCTGAGGTGGCCACAAGGCAGGCGCCCACCTGGCGCGCCTCGCATTCTCGTGGGCCACCTGTAAAGCGATTGGCAGCTCTTCTTTGCCGCAAGAAAGCTAATTTTATGATAAAAATCTGGGCAAAAGATTCACCCCAATCGGAGTTATGGATCTCGGATATAAAAGAAAGCGGTGAAGGGAAGGATCTGAGAATGCAGAAACAGAGAGATAGATCCAATCACGGAGGGCTATCGCCCCTCCCACGCCATGGGAGCCAAGGACCAGAGGGAAACCCTTCTCCCATCTAGGGAGAAGGTCAAGGAAGAAGAAGAATAAGAAGAAGGGGGGCCCTCTCCCCCTTGCTTCCGGTGGCGCCGGACCGCTGCCGGGGGCCATCATCATCACCGCGATCTTCACCAACACCATCGTCATCTTCACCAACATATCCATCACCTTCCCCCTTCTATATTCAGCGGTCCACTCTCCCGCATCCCGCTGTACCCTCTACTTGAACATGGTGCTTTATGCTTCATATTATTATCCAATGATGTGTTGCCATCCTATGATGTCTAAGTAGATTTTCGTTGTCCTATCGGTGATTGATGAATTGCTATGCTTGGTTTGAGTTGCATGTTTTATTATTGGTGATGTCCTATGGTGCCCTCCGTGTCGTGCAAGCGTGAGGGATCCCCGCTGTAGGGTTTGCAATAGCTTATGATTTGCTTATGGTGGGTGGCGTGAGTGAACAGAAACACATACCCGAGTAAGTAGGTTGTTTGCGTATGGGATAAAGGGGACTTGATACTTTAATGCTATGCTTGGGTTTTACCTTAATGATCTTTAGTAGTTGCGGATGCTTGCTAGAGTTCCAATCATAAGTGCATATGATCCAAGTAGAGAAAGTATGTTAGCTTATGCCTCTCCCTCAAATAGAATTGCAATAGTGATTACCGGTCTAGTAAAGTAGTCAATTTCTTAGGGACAATTCCACAACTCCTACCACCACTTTTCCACACTCGCTACATTTACTTTATTGCATCTTTATCTAAACAGCCCTAGCTTTTATTTACGTGTTCTTTATTATCTTGCAAACCTATCTATCACACCTACAAAAGTACCTCTAGTTTCATACTTGTTCTAGGTAGCGAGCGTCAAGCGTGCGTGAAATTAAATATCGATGGCCGATAGGACTTGAGAGAGTATTTGTTCTACATTTAGCTCCTCGTTGGGTTCGACACTTTTACTTATCAAAAGAGGCTAAAATTGATCCCTATACTTGCGGGTTATCGGTAGCCAACTATAATGAGCTTCGGACTTTAGCGGATTTGCTTCAATTCCTCTATTGAAGGCGATGAATCCCAAGAGCTTTCAAGCAGTGCGGAAGACCCATTTTCGGATTGATCTTAATGCCATATGTTGGAGATTGCGAGCGTAAGCCTCAAGTTGTCTATTAAGGATTCGACGTGTCTGGTCTTGATGACCATGTCGTCTACGTATGCCTCCATTGTTTTGCCGATTTGTGTTCCCAAGCATGTCTGAATCATGCGTTGATAGGTTGCACCGGCATTTTTGAGCCCGAAAGGCATGGTGTTGAAATAGAAGGGGCCGTATGGAGTGATGAATGCCGTTGCGGCTTGGTCGGAATCCGCCATCTTGATTTGATGGTATCCGGAGTATGCGTCGAGGAAACACAGTGAGTCGTGTCATGCGGTAGCGTCAATTATTTGATCGATGCAGGGTAGTGGGAAGGGATCCTTTGGGCAAGCCTTATTAAGGTCCTTGAAGTCGACGCATAGGCGACAGGATTTGTCTTTCTTTGGTACCATCACCACGTTTGCTAGCCAGTCCGGATGTTTTATTTCTCTGATGAATCTGGCCTCGATTAGCTTGGCTAGCTCTTCTCCCATGGCTTGTCGCTTGGGTTACGAAAAGCGCCTCGAGTACGCTTGGTGGCTTGTATCCCTTTAGTATGTTTAGGCTATGCTCGGCCAGCCTTCGTGGGATACCTGGCATATCTGAAGGATGCCAGGCGAAGATGTCCCAATTCTCATGCAAGAACTCTCGTGGTGCAGTGTCTATTGTGGGGTTCAGCTGTGTCCCGATTGATGTTGTTTTCGTAGGGTCTGTTGGGTGGACCTGGAATTTGACTATTTCGTCCGCTGGTTTGAAAGAGGTGGATTTGGGTGCGTTTGTCGAGTATCACATCGTCCACATCCCTTTGTGGGCGCTTGTCAGCAGTTAGTTCCTCAAGCTGCGAGGGCTTGGATAATGCCTCAAGGGCTAGTCTTGGCGGTTTTATTTTCAGTGTGAGTGCTATGTCCGGATCACTAGCTAGAGTGATGATTCCATTGGGCCCGGGCATCTTGAGCTTCATGTACCCGTAATGGGGTATAGCTTGAAAGCTCGTGAATGCATCCCGCCCTAAAAGGGCGTGGTATCCGCTACTGAATGGGGCCACTTGGAATATGATTTCTTCGGACCTATAATTCTTCGGCGTGCCAAATACCACATCCAGTGTGATTTTTCCCACACATCGTGCCTCCCGGCTATGGATGATTCTCCTAAAGGTCGTGCTGCTTTGCTCAATGTGGCTCTTGTCTATCTCCATCTTGTTAAGAGTCTCCTCGTAAATGAGGTTTAATCCGTTGCCGCCGTCCATGAGCACTTTAGTAAGACGGAACCCGTCCACAATTGGACTAAGGAATAATGCAGCTGGTGCCTGAACTATTCAGAATTGAGGTTCGTCACTGGCATTGAAAGTTATAGCCGTGTCACTCCATGGATTTATTGCTGCAACATGGCAGACTTCGGTGAGGCTGCAGAGTGCTATCTTACGCCTGTTATTTGAGGTGAAAGTCTCAACGACTGTCAGTACCGTATTGTTATCCTCCGTGGGTTGGAGCTCTGCAGCATTGTTAATGAGGAGATCCTCGCCGCTCTTGGCCACCTGCCGGAGTACCCAACATGCTCTAAGGCCGTGTATTGGTATAGTATCCAGTGTGCTATGAATTTTGCATGGCCCATTGAGCCATCCCTCCAGTACGGTTCCACGCCCTGTGAAGGGCTTTGGCTTCTTTGTGATTGGATTGGGTGGCTTGCGGGAGCGCACCCTTTTAGTTCGGACGAGGATTTAGTGAGAGCCGCGGGATCCCGAATTTTGTTTGGGTTTTCCAAAGCGCTTTCCATCATGTGATACTTATGTACTAAGGCCGCCAAGTCAGCAAAGTGTACTATATCACGGCGACTTATGGCGTTGAGAATTCCCTTGTCCATGCAAATTGTGCAGAAGAATGAGATTGCGTCTTCCTCGCGATAGTCCTTAACCTTGTTCATTACAAGGAGGAATCTGGCCCAGAAGTGATGTACTGTCTCTTGGGGCTCTTGTCTAATGTGGGAAAGATCACTTGTATCTGGGTGGGTGGGTAGAGTTAAGTCTGAATCCTGACCCGATCTAAAACCCAGGGGCGGAGGAGTTTTCAAGCATGGCAGCTCGGACTCCAGGATGTTGCCCAATTTTCCTGGTCCGCTGCCCGATTCTAAGTTCGGATCCTGGGCCATGTTCTCCCGTAGATGGGTATCCGGCTCAGAGAGCTCGGGAATCTGGACATAGTTCGTCCTCAGAATAGAGGAAGAATCGCTGCGTTGTTCCTCCACCACCGCTATCTGATGGGTGACTTGCGGAGAGTTAATCTCCCTTTGGTCGGGTTTAAGCCCTACCCGATCATAGTCCGTAGTGACTCCCAGGGCGGCGATGCGATCCAAGAGCTCGTTCAGGGAGGAGAGCTCTATTGGATCATCTGCTTGGCGAATTCCGAGCTAGCATGGAGGCTGTTCTTGATGACCTGAGAAGTCATCGTCGGCGTGGAGGCCGAACGGGCGGTCATGACGAAGCCGCCCAGCCGGAGAGTCTGGCCTACAGCCAAGGTTCCTCCAGACGTGATGTTGTCCTCAACAACAAGGAGAGCCATCAACCTTATCGCGACGGCACAGTGGAACTCTCAATGAAAGCACCAATGTCAGTGTCAAAACCGGCGGATCTCGGGTAGGGGGTCCCGAACTATGTGTCTAAGGGTAATGGTAACAGGAGGCTGGGGACACGATGTTTACCCATGTTCGGGCCCTCTCGATGGAGGTAATACCCTACTTCCTACTTGATTGATCTTTATGATATGAGTAATACAAGAGTTGATCTACCACGAGATCGTAGAGGCTAAACCCTAGAAGCTAGCCTATGATTATGATTGTTCTTGTCCTACGGACTAAACCCTCCGGTTTATATAGACACCGGAGGGGGCTAGGGTTACACAGAGTCGGTTACAGAGAAGGAGATCTACATATCCGAATCGCCAAGCTTGCCTTCCACGCAAAGGAGAGTCCCATCCGGACATAGGACAAAGTCTTCTACCTTGTATCTTCATAGTCCAACAGTCCGGTTAAAGTATATAGTCCGGCTATCCGGATACCCCCTAATCCAGGAATCCCTCAGGGATAAAGGGGACTTGATACTTTAATGCTATGGTTGGGTTTTACCTTAATGATCTTTATTAGTTACGGGTGCTTGCTAGAGTTCCAACTGAGGGAGTCCCGTATTAGGGGGTGTCCGGATAGCCGGACTAACATCATCGGCCGAACTATCATCGGCCGAACTATCATCGGTCGGACTGTCATCATTGACCGGACTCCAAGACTATGAAGATACAAGATTGAAGACTTCGTCCCGTGTCCGGATGGGACTTTCCTTGGCGTGGAAGGCAAGCTTGGCGATCTGGATCGTAGATCTCCTACCATTGTAACCGACTCTATGTAACCCTAGCCCTCTCGGTGTCTATATAAACCGGATGGCTCTAGTCCGTAGAACAACAACAACCATTACAATCATACCATAGGCTAGCTTCAGGGTTTAGCCTCCTTGATCTCGTGGTAGATCACTCTTGTAAACATCCATAATATCAATATCAATCAAGCGGGGCGTAGGGTTTTACCTCCATCAAGAGGGCCGAACACAGGTAAAACATCGTGTCCCTTGTCTCCTGTTACCATCCGCCTAGACGCATTCGGGACCCCTACCCGAGATCCGCGGTTTTGACACCGACATTGGTGCTTTCATTGAGAGTTCCTCGTCGTCACCGATAAACTTGATGGCCTCTTCAATCGACAACAGCGCAGTCTGGGTGAGACTTTTCTCCCGGACAGATCTTACGTGATTCGGCGGCCGCCTTGCGGGCAACTCACTTGGCCATTTGGAGCAGATCGAAAGCTTCGCCCTGGCCGTCGAGTCAGGTTTGGAAGCCTAAACTTCACGGCCCGATATCCGCGGGGACTTGATCTTGATGGATCTGAGCCACGGCCCGGCGTGCAGCGCTGTCACGATGGGCACGACCTAACTCGCCGCGGACGGCACCTTGAGGCCGCACATGAATCCGCTCCGACCCATAGTCCGGGCCGATCGCTCAGATCGAGGGCGGATGGCTGGACACCTTGCCTTGGGGCTGCAACTTCTCTGGCGATGGAGCCAAACACTTACCTTATCCCGCATAAAGCTCATGACTCCTAGGTGCCGGACTCCCTGCCGGACTCCGAACCTCCTGCGCCCCTGCCAGTCGAATCCGATTGGGCGCCGATCATGGAATTCACCGCCGCGGACATCTTTCAGCACTCACCCTTCGGCGATATCTTAAATTCGCTGAAGCATCTCTCGCTATCCGGAGAGCCCTGGCCGAACTACAGCCAGGATGGTGGGGACGCGGACGACAAAGAAATTCAGAGCCCACCCGCCACCCACTTCGTAGCCACCGTCGACGATCTAACCGACGTACTCGATTACGACTCCGAAGACATCGACAGTATGGACGACGATGCCGGAGACTATCGAGAACCGGTGCCTACAGGAGACCTTTGGAAGACCACCTCGTCATCGACATATACATGGTGGACACCCCAAAAGATGGGGGCGGCGAAGAAGCAGCGGAGGCCGATTCCTTAAAGAAACAGCCCAAGCGCCCGATGTCGTGACGCCGCTCTAAATCCCGCCACGGCAAGAATGGAGATTCCGCACGAGGAGATAATAACACCCGGAAAGTGCGAAGACAACCCCCTCCGGTACGATCCGGCCAGAGGAGGCGAAGCAAGCCCTCACGAGAGGGCGGCGGACGAAGAGGTCGAGGATGATAATTACTTACCTCCCTCGGGAGGCGAGGCAAGCCTCGGCGACGACAAATTCGTCGATGCACGAGGATCCCGTCGAACAAGAGCGTTTCAGACGCAGCTAATAGCCACGGCAAACAGCCTAAAGAAAAGCAGCAACGACTTCAAGCTGATCAAGACCCTCTTGGCCGGCAGGATGGACCGAGGTCCTCGCGGCGAAAAGTATGAACTTCGAGCGCCCCTCCAAAGTTACCCAAAGCGCAAGTTGCTCCCCGACTAGAGGAGGAAGCGTACAAACCTGCATCACCAGCCCACAATACGGCAGACCGACCACCTCGTGGCCGCGACAGAGAGGCATGCAAGCCCTCCACCAAAACCGTACCCCGGCATCGCTCAAAAAGCGTGAAGCCACAGGGGAACGGGCCTGACTTGCGGGATATATTGGAGGACAAGGCAAGACAATCAAGATCTATCTATGGATCACGTGGGCGCCCCAAGACCCACGACGAATACCGTCGCGCCGGATACAACTACACCGGCCGGGCGAACCTGACGGAACAAGCGCTCTCTTGAGCTACGTCGCGATATTGCTCAATCTGAGGCGCCGCACACCCACTATGCTTCAGCGGCGAAGTAATGGATCATCAAATCCTGTAGGGTTTAAACCCGTTAATATCGAATCCTACGATGGCACAACAGACCACAGCGGTTTGGATTGAGGATTATCTCCTCCATATACATATGGCCCGATGGCGGCAATCTTCACGCCATCAAATATCTCGCTCAAGCTTAAAGGACCAGCTCGGCATTGGCTTAACAGCACTGCGAGAGTCAATTGGATCTTTGGGAAGACACGGAAGCCGCATTCCTCGAAAACTTCGAGAACGCGTATGTGCGACCACCGGACGCAGATGACCTAAGCCACATAATCCGGCAGCAGACGAATCGGCCGGGCAATTACGGACACGGTTCTTAACAAAGAAAAATCAAATCGTCATTTGTCCGGGATCACGAGGCCCTCGCTGCCTTCAAACATAACATCATGACGAGTGGCTGGCCCGGCACCTAGGACAGGAAAAGCGAAATCCATGGCAGCCCTCGCATCACTCATGACCCGCTTACATGCGGGAGAGGATAGCTGGCTGGCTCGCAGCAACAACCTCGGCAAAAGCGGCGGCGGTCCGGATACCAAGGAGGCGCAATGGCAGGGTCGCGTCAAAACAAAACAAACGCGCGCGTGTGGCGTGACAGCAATGAGATCTGGCGGTCAATGCGAATTCGAGGCTCAAGCCAGTCAGCGGAAGAAGCCATTCAAAGAACCACTCCGGGCCCGTCCCATTTGGACGAATACTCGACCGCTCTGTCAAATACATGGAACCCCGAAAAGCCAGCTAACCACACCAACAGAGATTGTTGGGTATTCAAGCAGCGAGCAAATTAATCGCCGAAAACAATGACAAGGGGCTACGGCAATGGCGAGGAAGAGACCCGGCCGCCCGAACAACGAGAGGACAAAAGGATTCCCCCTCAAGTTAGGACGGTAAACATGATATCATAGCGCACATCCCCAAGAGGGAGCGGGCGTGCACTAAAGGGCGATATCTGGCGATGGAGCCGATCGCCCCAAAATTCAACCCATGGTCCTCTTGCCCGATCACTTTCGATCGAAGAGACCATCCGACCGATATCCGCCATGGCGGATTCGCGCGATGGTTTTAGACCCAATCGTCGATGGATTTCACCTCACGAGAGTCACGATGGGCGGCGGCGTGCCTGAACCTGCTTTATCGGGATACGGTCGCCAAGATGGGCATAGACCCTTCAAGGATTAAACCTACAAAGACAACCTTCAAAGCGTCATACCGGTGCCGAGGCGGTTATGCGAGCTCGATCCTGCTGGAAGTGGTCTTCGGATCCCGGATAATTTCCGAGCGAGTTAATCTTCGACATAGTCCCGTTCGCAGCGATGGCTATCACGCTCTGCTCGGACGAACCGCGTTCGCAAAAATTCAACGCAGTGCCGCATTATGCATACCTTAAGCTCAAGATGCGAGGCCCTCGTGGAGTCATCACGGTCAATGGAAACACGGCGCTCCCTCCGAGCGGAGGAACATACAACGACTCTCGCGGCAGAAGTACAGCAGCCTTTTAAGGCAATTTTGAGTCCGGCCGTTAAGCGACCGGACACGGCCAAAGCGCGCCGGAGCAACATCAACCAAGACCACAGCACGTTCCGAGCCGCAGCGTAGCAATGCGGCCTCAACCCCAGCCCTCGCTCAATTGTAAGATAAACTCTCCGCGTACATAATTACATACGGAGATACCATGGGCATAGGGGAGAGGCACAACCTATGAGACCAGAGTGCGGTTCGACCACACCAGGGCTCCCAAGTGTGTCGCTCTTTTATCTTTTATTTAGAACTACGTCCGGCGGCGAACTGCCGAACTCATGATGCAACAGCTGGGGAGGGACAAAGGCATGACGAACACTCAGGTGGTCTCCATTACGAGCATTAAATTTGTTAAATACACCATTCATGCCTACCGGAGGGAGACGCCTTTAATTCGTCCAATCCCTTGCTTTCCGCACTATTTGTATCATTCCGCACTCATAGCAGATATTCTCGAATAAACTGTAGCACTTTTTGCCCATAATTGCATTACCTTATATATATATATATATATATATATATATATATATGTTCATTTACGACATGTTGCATCCGTACATTTTGGTACGGCCAAATACACCAGGGGCTTATGTTCCCCGCATTATGGTGTGATAATGTCCGAACACTTTCACAAGTGCGGCACCCCGAACTTATAGCATTATATGAATCGGCTCCGAATCATGTCTTGGGTCAATAGTTGGGTTTGCCCGGCTCCCATGTTTGGCACCTTACGTTCCGTTCTATCGGCTAAGGTAGCCTTTGGGAGAACCACTGCGATGCGCCCGAGTTGAGCGAGTTAACGCCTCGATGGAGAAAGCTAAAAGCTATTTGTCATGATAAGGCGAGAGATCGGTCGCTGTTCGAGAGGTCCTTCGGGTCCTTAAAGACCTCGCCACTTGACGAAGTTCGGATAATGTCCGGCGAAAGGCGTGGATAAGCGCCCAATTCGGTCTTCCGTATCTTTGGGGGCTTAGCCTAAATTTAAAATTATAGAATTCTATGGCTGAGTGAGAGTGTTCAAGCACTATAAGTCCGGTTGCCTTGTTACGTTGTGTTGAGCGCCTCCTAGATGGACCCAAAAATGGGAACAAGAGCGCTCAAGTTTATCGAACACCCGGCACTTTCGTGGCATGAAATTTGAAGCCGACGACTTGCCATCTCTCAGATTTAATAAGCGGCCGCACGAGAAGGTAATATTTTAAATTAACAAGCATTGCTTAAGCGCATATGAACAAAGTTTTCAAGCGCAGGATAACACATTGCGAATTTACTCAATAATTACATCCCTGGGGCACTCATCCGCAATTTTGCGGGCACCCTTCAGGACAGTCTTATAGTACATCTCGGGCGTATGATATTCCTTGCCCGCTGGTGGCGCGTCAGTGATTAGCTTCTCCGCAACCAGCTTGCCCCAATGCACCTTTGCGCGGGCAAGGGACCGACGAGCACCTTCAATACAAGCAGAGCGCTTGATAACCTCCACCCAAGGGCACGCATCCACCAACCGTCGCACGAGACCGAAGTAGCTCCCAGGCATGGCCTCTCCAGGCCACAGCCGGACTATGAGGCCCTTCATGGCCTGCTCGGCCACCTTGTGGAGCTTCGACCGGCTGCTTCAGCTGGTCGCTAGAAACACCGGATGGCGGACTCAGCATCTTGAGACGGAAGACCTTCTCCGTTGAGCTCCCTTCCTCGGCTCGGTAGAAAGGCGGCGGCATCGAACACGCTGCGAGGCAGATCTGCAAGCGCCCTGGAGAGCTCGAATTCGGGTAAGTAACACGTAATTTACATTCACATGCTTGCTTTGCATGAAAAATGCCTTACCGCCGCTATCTTCCTCACCAACTCAATCTCCTGAAGGGACTTATGGGCATCGGCCTTGGCAGTCTTGGCACTTTCGAGAGCCGAGGCAAGCTCGGACTCTCGAGTCTTTGAGTCACGCTCCAAACTCTCATGCTTTTCCATGAGAGCCTGGAGCTCTTGCTGAACCACCGCCACCCGCGCCTCCTGCTTTTCTCGCTCTGCCCGTTCTGCGGCCGCATTGCGTTCGGCCGCAGATACGGCCTCCTTCAGGGTCGCCACCTCGTTCGTGGCACCTGCAGTACCCATGTTATCCTTGTTATTTTTTGTTGCAACCTAAATCCTTTTCTATAAGGTACAAGTTCAAAGTGGTGTTACTCACCTTCTTTGTCCTGGAGCTGCTTCTTGGCGCGGCCGAGCTCTTGCTCGGACCGCTCGACTCTGCTTCAAAGCACCGACCTCCACAGTCGGTCTGGCAGAGGTCAACAGCTGACGCAACCCATATTGACATAATTTTTAGCAACCTGCGTATATCTTCTTTTTTTCAGATCCTCGGTCCGGCTTTTCTTTCCGAACACCGAACCGAGCATCGAGGCTACTGTCTATGCGGTATTACATTGCATATTTTTAACTTCTTACCTCAAAGCACGATAGAAGGCTCTGCGAGCTTTCGTCAGCCCGCTCTTGGCAAGCTTGTACCTTGAATCACCGCACTCATAATAGTGCGGTGTTCTTCCTCGATGAAAGCGCTACAGAAGGCGCCTCCAACAAGTGCCCGGAGCCTCCGGTTGGGCGGAAGCCGCGGCGTCACGGTCTTGCCCGCCGTGCGAAGGGCGCGGCCGGACTCCGGAACCACTGCGGTTACGATATGGAGTCCGGCGCAAAGTCCGGGAGGGCGCCTTGTGGCGCCTCCGGGCCTCCCACGATGGGTCCCTTCTTGGGATCCCACCTCGGCGTCCTTGGTGTCGCGAGGGTGGAGGCGGTCGGGATGGAGTCTACATCCGGCAGAATAGCGACCCGCTTCGATGAAGCGGGGAGATCATCATTGGCCGGACTACAGGCAGCATGCGCATCAGAATGACACTATGTGACACAGAAAAAGAAATTATAAATCACTCAGGAATCTGGATACTTACGATCTCTCTAGAGGCCTAGCCCTTGAAGGCCATTCTTCCTCGCCAACGTTGATGTTGGCGGAGCTGTCCGGGGGAATAGTCCTTCCCCTCTTGGACCCTTCGGCCTCCCCTGTTGGGGAAGCCTTCCTCTTCCTCTCTCCCTCCTCTGGGAGAGAGTCCTCTTCCTCCTCATTTTCGGGAGGAGTCCGCCCGAGTCGTCGGACACCTGAAAGCAGGAACTCTTCGAGCACCCGTGGCCTCCTTCTTGGCCTTCTTCTCCCGGCACCACGTGCGGTGCCGGAACCAGCAAACCTCGCTAGATGGGCGTCTCTGGGTTTTTCGGCATGGGAGCCGAGGCAGATAATCTGCTCCGCCTTCCTCATCGAGTCTGTCAAAGGAAAAGGGGAAAATAAAACCCGCATAGAGTCAAACTATAAAAAGCAAGTGTCACGTAAAGGGGTAGGATCACTTACCTCGTGGGCTTGGCGCTGCGAGCGAAAACCGCGATCTTGATCGCGGATCACGAAACCGGCGCCCTTAAACGGCACCCTCGGCGCGCCGTGCGTCGTGTCGAAGAGCCCACTCAGCGCTGGTGCTTGTTAGGATTGAACTCCCACAGATTGAATGCCCGCTCTTGGCATGGGAGAATCCGGTGACGAGCATGACTTGGACCACGTTAACCAGCTGAGCTTCTTCACCGACACGGATACAGGCTTGGAGTCCCGTCAGCTCCTCCGAACTACCCCACAGCAAGCCCTTCTCTTTCCAGGAGGTGAGCTGCATGGGGATACCAGATCTGAATTCGGGGGCGGCCGCCCACTTAGGGTCGCGCGGCTCGGTGATATAGAACCACCCCGATTGCCACCCCTTGACGGATTCCACGAAGGCCCCTTCGAACCAAAGGACATTGGGCATCTTGCCCAACATGGCGCCTCCGCACTCCGCTTGAGTGCCCTTCACTACCTTGACTTGACATTGAAGGTCTTGAGCCACAAGCGAAGTGGGGTTGGATCTGAGGAACGCCGCTACGCACCTGATAAACGCCGAGATGTTGAGGATGAAGTTCGGCGCCAGATCATGGAAATCCAGGCCGTAGTAGAACATGAGCCCCCGGACAAAGGGGTGAAGTGGAAAGCCCAGTCCGCGGAGGAAGTGGGGAAGAAAAATGACCCTCTCATGGGGCCTGGGGGTGGGGATGAGCTGCCCCTCGTCGGGCAGCCGGTGCGCGATGTCGCCGGACAGGTAGCCGGCGATGCGCAGTCTTTCGATGTGCTCCTCCGTAATGGAGGAGGTCATCCACTTGCCTCCCGCTCCGGACATAACTGGGGAAGGTTGAGACGAGATGTGCGGGCTTGGGCGCTGGAGCTCGAGTGCGCGGAGATGGATAAGGAAAGGAGGAAGAAGGCGTAGGTAAAAAGGTGAATCCTTATCCCTTATATGGGCGGGCGAAGTCTACGTGTCCCCCACCGGCCTGGTAAAACTCTCTTATCCCCCAAGCGTCACCATCAATGGTGCAGTTGGGTTACCCACGTCCGTATTGATGAGAATCCCGGATTAAGGGGGAACACGATCTCTGCTTCGACAAGACGTGCCAAGGAAACCGCTTCGCTAAATGCGCTGAGGTGGTAGAGTAAAAAACGATTCAAGTAATGGCTTGGTAGTGGCGTGACGTCATGCCGCAAAAAGCGTCGATAGAATTGAACTTGTGTATATATTATTCTCTCTACGGTGGAATGTGGAATTTATTTGGCGAGCGGACACTATCTGGTGTTCACAATCTTCTATCATTCGGAGGAGGAACCCGCCTTGCAATGCCAAGCAATATCTGCGCGGACTTATCGTCATTGAAGCACGGTTCAGGGAGACTCTTGAGGAGTCCTGGATTAGGGGCTGTCCGGATAGCGGACTACCATCATCAGCCGAACTATCATCGGTCGGACTATCATCATCGACCGGACTCCAAGACTATGAAGATACAAGATTGAAGACTTCGTCCCGTGTCCGGATGGGACTTTCCTTGGCGTGGAAGGCAAGCTTGGCGATATGGATACGTAGATCTCCTACCATTGTAACCGACTCTATGTAACCCTAGCCCTCTCCGGTGTCTATATAAACCGGATGGCTCTAGTCCGTAGAACAACAACAACCATTACAATCATACCATAGGCTAGCTTCTAGGGTTTAGCCTCCTTGATCTCGTGGTAGATCCACTCTTGTAAACATCCACAATATCAATATCAATCAAGCAGGACGTAGGGTTTTACCTCCATCAAGAGGGCCCGAACCTGGGTAAAACATCGTGTCCCTTGTCTCCTGTTACCGCCCGCCTAGACGCACAGTTCGGGACCCCCTACCCGAGATCCGCCGGTTTTGACACCAACACCAACCATAAGTGCATATGATCCAAGAAGAGAAAGTATGTTAGTTTATGCCTCTCCCACATAAAACTTGCTACCGGTCTAGTAAAAGTAGTCAATTGCTTAGGGACAATTTCACAACTCCTACCACACTTTTCCACACTCGCTATATTTACTTTATTTCTTATTTATCTAAACAGCCCCTAGTTTATATTTACATGGTATTTATTATCTTGAAAACCTATCCAACAACACCTACAAAGTCCTTCTAGTTTCATACTTGTTTTAGGTAAAGCGAACATCAAGCATGGGTAGAGTTGTATCGGTGGTCGATAGAAATTGAGGGAATATTTGTTCTACCTTTAGCTCCTCGTTGGGTTCGACACTCTTACTTATCGAAAGAGGCTACAATTGATCCCCTATACTTGTGGGTTATCAGGAGCCGACCACTCATGTAGACCACCTGAGGTGTTTGCTCTAACCTCGCATGCTGATGTTTGTCATATCATGCATATGGCGCCTCGCATTGCTTACATTATACATCTTATATGTCATCAGCTTAGTTTATATTTGCTTTGTGTGAATGCCACCTGTTTGGTCTCTATATCATACTCCCACCATTCCTAAATATTTGTCTTTTTAGAGATTTCAACAAGTGACTACATACGGAGCAAAATGAGTGAATCTACACTCTAAAATATGTCTATATACATCCATTATGTGGTAGTCCATTTGAAATCTCTAAAAAGACAAATATTTAGGAACGGAGGGAGTATATGGGAATGATGCAATGCCATCTTCTTTAGCCAGGCATCATATACGTGAATCATGCAATGCCATCCTGTTTAGCCAGTCATCGTATATGTGAATTGCGTCGTGCCATATTTTTTCATAATGTATTCCATTTGTCAACAATGTTTATACATTCATCTACGCTTCCTGTGCATCAGCCATTTGAGTCAGTCATGGGAAAATCTGGAGTGAAAACAGGGTCTTCTGAGCAATCAGTGCTACCTGTCGATGCAGATTTCTTCTTGGTTCTGAATAGCTCCTCGAGGAGGATTCAAGGCAGACGACCAGTCGTATCCCCCCGAGGTGCGAGCTCTAACTTGGCGGGTTATATTACTCATATCATGCATATGTTGACTTGCATTGTCATACCATCTGCTTAGATTAGACATGATTTGTGTGAATGCCTCCTATATGCTTTCCATATCAGATATGTGAATTATGCAATTCAATGTTTTTCAGCAAGTTATCATATATGTGAATTATGCACCGCCATGTAGCGAGCATCATATATGTGAATTATCTCATGCCATCTTTTTTCATGACGTATTGCATTTGTCGACAATGCATGTATATTGAACTACTCTTCATGTGTATCAGCCATTTGAGTCGGTTATGGAAAAATCTGGAGTGAAAACAAGGTCTTGAGCGAGCAATGGTACTGTTGAAGCATATATCTCGATGGTGACAGGGAGCTCCTCGAGGAGGATTGAGAGACAGATGACCAGTCCTATATCCCACGAGGTGTATGCTCTATGTTCTTGATGTCTAATACACAACCTTCTTCTTGTAGGCGTTATTGGGCCTGCAAGTGCACAGGTTTGTAGGGCGGTAGCAAATTTCCCTCAAGTGGATGACCTAAGGTTTATCAATCCGTGGGAGGCGTAGGATGAAGATGGTCTCTCTCAAACAACCCTGCAACCAAATAACAAAGAGTCTCTTGTGTCCCCAACACACCCAATACAATGGTAATTTGTATAGGTGCACTAGTTTGGCGAAGAGATGGTGATACAAGTGCAATATGGATGGTAGATAAAGGTATTTGTAATCTGAAATTATAAAAACAGCAAGGTAACTAATGATAAAAGTGAGCCTAAACGATATTGCAATGATAGGAAACAAGGCCTAGGGTTCATAGTTTCACTAGTGCAAGTTCTCTCAACAATAATAACATAGATAGATCATATAACAATCCCTCAACATGCTACAAAGAGTCACTCCAAAGACACTAATAGCGGAGAACAAACGAAGAGATTATGGTAGGGTACGAAACCACCTCAAAGTTATCCTTTCTGTTCTCTCTATTCAAGAGTTCATAGTAAAATAACATGAAGCTATTCTTTCCGCTCAATCTATCATAGAGTTCATGCTAGAATAACACCTTAAGACACAAATCAACCAAAACCCTAATGTCACCTAGATACTCCATTGTCACCTCAAGTATCCGTGGGCATGATTATACGATAAGCATCACACAATCTCAGATTCATCTATTCAACCAACACAAATTAGTTCAAAGAGTGCCCCAAAGTTTCTATTGGAGAGTCAAGACGAAAATGTGCGCCAACCCCTATGCATAGGTTCATGGGCGGAACCCGCAAGTTGGTCACCAAAACATACATCAAGTGGCACATGATATCCCATTGTCACCACAGATAAGCACAGCAAGACATACATCAAGTGTTCTCAAATCATTAAAGACTCAATCCGATAAGATAACTTCAAGAGGAAAACTCTATTCATCACAAGAGAGTAGAGGGGGAGAAACATCATAAGATCCAACTATAATAGCAAAGCTCGCGATACATCAAGATCGTGCCATAGAGAGAACACGAGAGATAGATCAAACACATAGCTACTGGTACATACCCTCGGACCGAGGGTGAACTACTCCCTCCTCGTCATGGATAGCGCTTTGGGATGATGAAGATGGCCACCGGTGATGGATTCCCCCTCCCGTGAGGTGCGAACGGGCTCGAGAAGGTTTTTCGGTGGCTCTGGAGAGGCTTGCGGTGGCGGAACTCCCGATCTATCTTCGTTGTTGATGTTTTTAGGGTACATGGACTTTTATAGGCGAAAGAAGTCGATCGGGGGGTGCTCGAGGGGCCCACAAGACAGGGGGTGCGCCCAATAGGGGGGGCGCGCCCCCCACCCTCGTGGCCTCCTCGAGGATCTTCTGACGTGAACTCCAAGTCTCCCGGATGATATTCTTCCAAAAAATCACGATGCCGAAGGTTTCATTCCTTTTGGACTCCGTTTGATATTCCTTTTCTTCGAAATACTGAAACAGGCAATAGAACAGCAATATGGGCTGGGCCTCTGGTTAATAGGTTAGTCCCAAAAGTAATATAAAAGTGTATAATAAAGCCCGTAATCATTCAAAACAGATAATAAAATAGCATGAATGCTTCATAAATTATAGATACGTTGGAGCGTATCGGCATCTCAAGCTTAATTCCTGCCGTCCTCGAGTAGGTAAATGATAAAAGAAATAATTTATGAAGTGTGAATGCTAGAGGTGCATAAGTTTGATCAATGATAATTTCAATCACCTTTACTAGCATCATTATATGTCATAACAGTAGTTCATCTCATAAAACTTTTCATTATCAAGTAACAAGCTATTCACATGTTAAAGCATAGACCATAAACTTTCTTGAAAACTAGCAAACTTCATTCTTAGTCATCAAATAATTGCAATTCATCCTATTTCCGGAAGGGTCTATGTCGAGCTTTGATTTAGCAAACTTCACATACTCAACTATCATATAGTCTTTTACAATTCTTTGACACTCACGCCAATACTTGTGGTTATGGAGTTTTAATGGAGACACGAGAAAAGGCAGTGGCTTATAATATTGCCTCCAAACGTAGTCACCTTTGGGTGATGTCAACAATAATAGTTCATGCTAACGTACATCCAATTGGATATATATATATATATATATATATCAGGGTCACCCTAACACAAAGTGCTTGCCAAAGGATAAAATGAAAAAGGGAAAGGTGAAGATCACCTTTACTCTTGCATAAAGTAAAAGACATAAAGTAAAAGATAGGCCCTTTGCAGAGGGAAGCCGAGGTTTCCATGCGCTTTTAGGGTTGGATACACAAAATCTTAATGCGAAAGAACGTCACTTTATATTGCCCCTTGTATATGGACCTTTATTATGCAGTCCTTCACTTTTATTGCTTCCATAATAAGATGTACAAAGCTTATTTTCTCCGCACTAATAAGTCATGCATATTTAGAGAGCAATTTTTATTGCTTGCACCGATGACAACTTACTTGAAGGATCTTACTCAATCCATAGGTAGGTATGGTGGACTCTCATGGCAAAAATTGGGTTTAAGGATATTTGGAAGCACAAGTAGTATCTCTACTTGGTGCTAGGAATTTTGGCTAGCATGAGGGGGAAAGGCAAGCTCAACATGTTTGGATGATCGATGACAATATACTTTAATTGAGATGTGAGAAAACATAACCCATTACGTTGTCTTCCTTGTCCAACATCAACTCTTGAGCATGTCATACTTAATGAGTGCTCACAATTATGAAAGAAGTCTAGGATAGTATATTTATATGTGAAATCTCTCTTCCTTCAATATTCTTTCATGAATTGTTCAAATGACCAATACAATGCTTGCTAACCTTCAATAAATTCACAACCTCTACTTCTTAGATGTGAAGTCATTACTCCCCATGGGATAAGCAAATGAGACATATATAATTTCAGATTTATGACAATCAACTTATTCAACCCTTTACTCATAGGATATAAGTGAAGCACACGAGTAAATGAAAAGCTACTCCAAAAAAGATATAAGTGAAGATCAATGAGTAGCTAAATAACTGTGTAACTATGTGAAGATTCTCTCTCATTTAAGAATTTCAGATCTTGGTATTGTATTCAAACAACAAGCAAAGCAAAACAAAATGACATTGCAAGGATAGCACAACTCATGTGAAGAAGCAAAAACTTAGGCTCAACCGATACTAACCGATAATTGTTGAAGGAGAAAGGTGGGATGCCTAACGGGGCATCCCCAAGCTTAGATGCTTGAGACTTCTTGAAATATTATCTTGGGGTGCCTTGGGCATCCCCAAGCTTGAACTTTTGTGTCTCCATAATTCCTTTTATATCTCGGTTTCTCTTTTTATCAAAAGCTTCATTCACAACAAACTCAACAAGAACTCGTGAGATAGGTTAGTATAAACCAATGCAAAACCTTATCATTTTCTACTGTAACAAATCACTAAAATTATTATTCAGTTGGGGAACGTAGCAGAAATTCAAAATTTTCTATGCATCACCAAGATCAATCTATGGAGAGACTAGCAACGAGAGAGAGGGGAGTACATCTTCATACCCTTGAAGATCGCGATGCGGAAGCGTTACAAGAACGCGGATGAAGGAGTTGTACTCGTAGCGGTTCAGATCGCGGTTGATTCCGATCTAAGCACCGAACAACGGCGCCTCCGCGTTCAACACACGTACAACCCGAGGAAGTCTCCTCCTTCTTGATCCAGCAAGGGGAGAGGAGAAGTTGAGGGAGAACTCCGACAGCACGACGGCGTGGTGGTGATGGAGCTCGTGGTTCTCCGGCAGGGCTTCGCCAAGCACTACGGAGGAAGAGGAGGTGTTGGAGGAGGGAGAGGGCTGCGCCAGGGGAAGGGGTGCGGCTGCCCTCTCCCTCCCTCACTATATATAGGGGGGAGGGAGGAGGAAGAGGCGCCCTAGGGTTCCCTAGGGGAGGGGCGGCGGCCACAGGGGAAACCCTAGATGGGTTTGGGCGCCCCCACCCCCTAGGAGACTTGCCCCCCAAGCCGAGAGGGGCGGCTGCCCTAGGGGGGCGCCCCCACCTCTCCTGGTTACGTGAGATGGGGTGGGAGGGGCGCTCAGCCCCTTAGTCGGCTGATGTGCCCCCTCCCCTTGGCCCATAAGGCCCTCCAACGCTTGTCGGGGCCTCCGAAACCCCTTTCGGACACGCTGGTCATCACCTGGTACCCTCGGAACAATTCCGGACTCCAATACCCTTCGTCCAATATACCGATCTTCACCTCTAGACCATTCCGGAGCTCCTCGTCACGTTCGGGATCTCATCTGGGACTCCGAACAACCTTCGGTAACCACATACTAATTCCCATAACAACTCTCGCGTCACCGAACCTTAAGTGTGTAGACCCTACGGGTTCGGGAACCATGCAGACATGACCGAGACGTTCTCTCGCCAATAACTAACAGCGGGATCTGGATACCCATGTCGGCTCGCACATGTTCCATGATGATCTCATCGGATGAACCACGATGTCGAGGATTCAATCAATCCCGTATACAATTCCCTTTGTCAATCGGTATGTTACTTGCCTGAGATTCGATCGGCGGTATCCCTATACCTTGTTCAATCTCGTTACCGGCAAGTCACTTTACTCATTCTGTAATGCATGATCCCGTGACTAACTACTTAGTCACATTGAGCTCATTATGATGATGCAATACCGAGTGGGCCCAGAGATACCTCTCCGTCATACGGAGTGAAACATCCCAGTCTCGATTCGTGCCAACCCAACAGACACTTTTGGAGATACCTGTAGTGCACCTTTATAGCCACCCAGTTACGTTGTGACGTTTGGTACAACCCAAAGCATTCCTATGGTATCCGGGAGTTGCACAATCTCATGGTCTAAGGAAATGATACTTGACACTAGAAAAGCTTTAGCAAACGAACTATACGATCTTGTGCTATGCTTAGGATTGGGTCTTGTCCATCACATCATTCTCCTAATGATGTGATCCCGTTATCAATGACATCCAATGTCAATGGTCAGGAAACCATAACCATCTATTGATCAACGAGCTAGTCAACTAGAGGCTCACTAGGGACATGTTGTAGTCTATGTATTCACACATGTATTGCGGTTTCCGGTCAATACAATTATAGCATGAACAATAGACAATTATCATGAACAAGGAAATACAATAATAACCATTTTTTTATTGCCTCTAGGGCATATTTCCAACAGTCTCCCACTTGCACTAGAGTCAATAATCTAGTTCACATCACTATGTGATTGTAACGAGTCCAACACCCATTGGGTTTGATCATATCTCGCTTGTGAGAGAGGTTATTAGTCAACGGGTCTGAATCTTTCCGATCCGGGTGTTATTTACAAATCTCTATGTCATCTCCTAGATGCAGCTACCACGCTCTATTTGGAGCTATTCCAAATAACTATTCTACTATACGAATCCGGTTGACTACTCAGAATAATCTGGATTAGTGTCAAAGTTTGCATCGGCGTAACCCTTTACGACGAACTCTTTTGCCACCTCCATAATTGAGAAAATTCCTTAGTCCACTAGTTACTAAGGATATGTTTGACCGCTGTCTTGTGATCCATTCCTGGATCATTCTTGTACCCTATAGTGACTCATGGCAAGGCACACTTGAGTCACGGTACCTGACGGCATAGCATCTTTATAGAGCCTATGACTGAAGCATAGGGGACGACCTTTGTCCATTCTCTCTCTTATGCCATGGTCAGGTCTTGAGTCTTACTCAATACTCACACCTTCTATCAAAGCCAAGAACTCCTTCTTTGCCGATCTATTTTGAACTCCTTCAAAATCTTGTCACGGTATGTATTTATTTGAAAGTACTATTAAGCGTTTTTGATCTATCCTTATATATCTTGATGCTCAATGTTCAAGTAGCTTAATCCAGGTTTTCCATTGAAAAACACTTTTCAAATACCCTATATGCTTTCTAGAAATTCTATATCATTTCTGATCAACAATACGTCAACAACATATATATACTCATCAGAAATTCTATAGTGCTCCCACTCACTTTTTGGAAATACAAGTTTCTCATAAACTTTGTATAAATCCAAAATCTTTGATCATCTCATCAAAGCGTATATTCCAACTCCGAGATGCTAACTCCAGTCCTTAGAAGGATTGCTGGAGCTTTGCATACTTGTTAGCATCTTTTAGGATTGTCAAAACCTTCTGGTTGTATCAGATACAACCTTTCCTTAAGAAAATCATCGAGGAAACTATATTTTGACATCCTATCTGCAAGATTTCATAAATAATGCAGTAGCTGCTAATCTAATTCTAACAGACTCTTAGCATCGCTACGAGTGAGAAAGTCTCATCGTAGTCAACTCCTTGAACTTGTTGGAAAAGATCTTAGCGACAAGTCGAGCTTTGTTAATGGTGACAATTACCATCATTGTTTGTCTTCCCTTTTAAAATCCATCTGTACCCAACAGCCTTATGACCATCAAGTAGTTCTTCCAAAGTCTACACTTTGTTTTATACATGGATCTTCTCTTGGATTTTATGGCCTCGAGCCATTTGTCAGAATCCGGGCCCACCATCGCTTCTCCGTACCACTCTGAAGCAGTACGCGTCCTTGTCGTCCTACGAGGTTCGGTAGTGACTTGATCCGAAGCTTCATGATCACTATCACCAGCTTCCACTTCAATTGGTGTAGGTGCCACAGGAACAACTTCTTGTGCCCTGCTACACACTAGTTGTAGTGACGGTTCAATAACCATATCAAGTCTCCACCATCCTCCCACTCAATTCTTTCGAGATAAACTTTTCCTCGAGAAAGGACCCGTTTCTAGAAACAATCACTTTTGCTTCCGGATCTGAAATAGGAGGTATACCCAACTGCTTTGGGTGTCCTATGAAGATGTATTTATCCGCTTTGTGTTCGAGCTCATCAGGATGAAACTTTTTCATATAAGCGTCGCAGGCCCAAACTTTCAAGAAATGACAGCTTAGGTTTCTCTAAACCATAGTTCATACGGTGTCATCTCAACGGAATTATGTGGTTCCCTATTAAAGTGAATGCGGTTGTCTCTAATGCCTAACCCATAAACAATAGTGGTAATTCTATAAGAGACATCATGGTATGCCCCATATCCAACAGGGTGCATCTATGATGTTAGGACACACCATCACACTATGGTGTTCCAGGCGGTATTAGTTGTGAAACAATTTCCACAATGTCTTAATTGTGTACCAAACACGTAACTCAGATATTCATCTCTATGATCATATCATAGACATTTTATCCTCTTGTCACGACAATCTTCAATTTCACTCTGAAATTACTTGAACCATTCAATAATTCAGACTTGTGTTTCATCAAGTAAATATACTCAATATCTACTCAAATCATCTGTGAAGTAAGAACATAACGATATCCACTGCGTGCCTCGGCACTCATTGGACAGCACACATCAAAATGTATTACTTCCAGCAAGTTGCTCTCTTGTTGCATCTTACTGAAAATGAGGCTTTTCAGTCATCTTGCCCATGTGGTATGATTTGCATGTCTCAAGTGATTTAGAATCAAGTGAGTCCAAACGATCCATCTGCATGGAGTTTCTTCATGCACACATACCAATAGACATGGTTTGCATGTCTCAAACTTTTCAAAAACGAGTGAGTCCAAAGATCCATCAACATGGAGCTTCTTCATGCGTTTTATACCAATATGACTCAAATGGCAGTGCCACAAGTAGGTGGCACTATATCATTACTATCTTATATCTTTTGGCATGAACATGTGTATTACTACGATCGAGATTCAATAAACCATTCATTTTAGGTGCAAGACCATTGAAGGTATTATTCAAATAAATAGAGTAACCATTATTCTCCTTAAATGAATGACCCGTATTGCGATAAACATAATCCAATCATGTCTATGCTCAATGCAAACACCAAATACAATTATTTAGGTTTAACACCAATCTCGATGGTAGAGGGAGTATGCGATGCTTGATCACATCAACCTTGGAAACACTTCCAAACCATATCATCATCTCACCTTTAGCTAGTCTCTGTTTATTCCGTAGCCTTTTATTTCGAGTTACTAACACTTAGCAACTGAACCGGTATCTATAACCATGGTGCTACTAGGAGTACTAGTAAAGTACACATCAATATAATGTATATCCAATATACTGCCGACCTTGCCACCTTCTCATCTACCAAGTATCTAGGGTAGTTACTGCTTGATTTATTCCCCTCATTACAGAAGCACTTAGTCTCGGGTTTGGGTTCAACCTTGGGTTTCTTCACTAAAGCAGCAACTGATTTGCCATGTCATGAAGTATCCCTTCTTGCCCTTGCCCTCCTTGAAACTAGTGGTTTCACTAACCATCAACAATTGATGCTCCTTCTTGATTTCTACTTTCGCGGTGTCAAACATTGCGAATATTTCAAGGATTATCATATCTATCCCTGATAGGTTATAGTTCATCACAAAGGTCCAGTAGCTTGGTGGCAATGACTTTGGAGAAACATCACTATCTCATCTGGAAGATTAACTCCCACTCGATTCAAGTGATTGTTGTACCCAAACAATCTGAGTACAAACTCAACGATTGAGCTTTTCTCAATTAGTTTGTAGGTTAAGAAACTTGTTGGAGGTCTCATACCTCTTGACGCGGGCACGAGCCTGAAATCCCAATTTCAGCCCTCAAAACATCTCATATGTTCTGCGATGTTTCAAAAACATCTTCGGCGCCACAATTCTAAACCATTTAACATTACTGAACTATCATGTAGTCATCAAAACATGTATGTCAGATGGTCGCAACATCCTCAGACGATGTTCGAGGTTCAGCACACCGAGCGGTGCATTAAGGACATAAGCCTTCTGCGCAGCAATGAGAACAATTCTTAGATTATGGACCCAGTCTGCATAATTGCTACTATCAACTTTCAACTATATTTTCTCTAGGAATATATCTAAACAGTAGAACTAAAGCGCGAGCTACGACATAATTTGCAAAGACCTTTTGACTATGTTCAGGATAATTAAGTTCATCTAATGAACTCCCACTCAGATAGACATCCCTCTAGTCATCGAAGTGATACATGATCCGAGTCAACTAGGCCATGTCCGATCATCACGTGAGACGGACTAGTCATCATCGGTGAACATCTTCATGTTGATCGTATCTACTATACGACTCATGTTCGACCTTTCGGTCTCTTGTGTTCCGAGGCCATGTCTGTACATGCTAGGCTCGTCAAGTCAACCTAAGTGTTTCGCGTGTGTAAATCTTTCTTACACCCGTTGTATGCGAACGTTAGAATCTATCACACCCGATCATAACGTGGTGCTTCAAAACAACGATCTTTCGCAACGGTGCACAGTTAGGGGGAACACTTTCTTGAAATTACTATGACGAATCATCTTATTTACTACCGTCGTTCTAAGCAAATAAGATGCATAAACATGATAAACATCACATGCAATCAAATAGTGACATGATATGGCCAATATCATTTTGCTCCTTTTGATCTCCATCTTCGGGGCTCCATGATCATCATCGTCACCGGCATGACACTGTCGAATTTCGGGTTCCGGCAGACCCTCTAGGTTCGAACTCTGGGGTGCACGCGGAAATCGCACCTCCTACCTACCTATGTCTCGTTGCCTCGCAAGGATCTAAACTACACGAAGAACAACACAAGGGACACGAGGTTTATACTAGTTCGGGCCACCATTGTGGTGTAATACCCTACTCTAGTTTGTGGTGTGGTGGATTGCCTCAGGGGCTGATGAAGAACAATACAAGGAAGAACTGCCTCACGAGGGGAGTTCTTGCATTGGTGGTTCTGGCTAGGGTTCGACTGCTCGATCTGTCGATGCCTCTATACTATGGTGACTAGCCCTATTTATAGAGCGAGGCCCTGGTCCTCTTCCCAAATATTGAGCGGGGAGGGCGCCAACAATTGGCCATTTTGAAGGGGAACATCTAGTACACTTATCCTGACTAAAGTCGGTCCTCGCCTGCCAAAGACTCTGGCGGTGATGCCGGCTTGGGCTCCACGATGACCTCCATCCTGCCGTTCTGCTGGTCTTGGTCATGTTGCACCGAAATGGTTGCCTTTGCTTGATACTCTTGCCTGTGCTTGCTCCCTTTGCACCAAAGAGGAAACAAGGACTCTGCGCAGGCCGGCGCCCGCTGACGCCTGCCTGGCTTGGTCGTCATGGCTTGCGTCTTGGGGCACCTCGTGAGGTTCCCCGCCTTGATATCCCCGCCTCCTCTCGAGCCAGCCTGATGAGGTCGTGCCTGAGGAAGCTTCCTGTCGTCTGCCCCGCGAGGGTCTTGTGCTGGTGTTGATGAAGATGGGCCGTACTGGGCCACTCCTTGAGCCACACCGCAGGCAGCGAGCAAGTCTGGTACCCCGTTCCCGAGCGACAGTAGCCCCCGGGCCCAAGGCGCGCCTAGACTTGGCTTAGCCGAGAAGCGAAGGGGCAAGTGCAAAGCGCCGCGGGACCCAACAGCCTACGGCCTTGGGCGCCGTGTGGCGGTTGATTGGACGTGGGCATCCCTGTTCCCCACGCCTCCTCTTTTTGCGCCCGGCTAGGCGGACCCGCTGTTGTACACAGTCATCCCTCTTCTCGTCGCTGGTGTGTCCCCTGATCTTCCTCCTCTAGAGCTCTAATCTCCGCTTCCAATCCAATCTAGAACCCTCCCCTTCCTGTCGTCATGGCGCCAACGAAGACAGGGAAGGGGAAGGATCTAGTGCCCTTGCTCCGTTCGCTGCCGCCGACGGCTCCCGCCGTCGACCAGTCGATCATACTCGATCTGGAAGCTTTGGGCAAGGTCAGTTCCGCCCTTGCCACCACCTTCAACGAGTGTGGGAGTACGACGATCTGGCCCGCGTCCCACTTCTCTATTGACATAATAGCCACCAAGGTTCGGTACTTCGCCGTCGCACTGTGGCGGAGCTAATTCCTTCTTTCTCCGAATTCTTCAACGATGTGCTTTCCCATTACCAGATTCACATGATGCATTTGGGTCCTGAATCCATTACTCTCCTTGTCGTCTTCGCTTTTGTGTGCGAGGCGATGATGGGCATTCCTCCATCGGTTTCCTTGCTGCGCCACTTCTTCTCTCTGTGCCTCAGTGACCCCTCCCAATGTTCAGGATGCGTGAGCTTCGTCGCCGCGCCAGAGGTGGCGGCCTCGGGGATTGACTTCAGCCTTCCTCCACCCGCTATTGGGTTCCAAGAGCAGTGGCTGTATGTGGATGTCGGAGTATTCAGCCCCCTGCTATCGGAGCCAACATTGCCTGTTGTCCCCAACTCGGGATGGGGCCACGAGGCGCTCACGAGCCCCCAGCTCGCCTTCGTCTGGTGTCGTTTCGCGAGTTTGAGGGCGCTTGGTGTGACGGCACCCAAGGTGGTGAAAGAGTTTCTCCAGCGCTGCATTACCCCTTTCCAGTGCCATTCCCGCCGGATGTGGGCCTTTGGTGGGCACGAAGACCGCATGAGGCTCCAGAAGGAAGATTTGGCGCCTGAAGTGCTGAAGAAGGTTCTCGTGATTCTGATCGGGGTTCCTTCCCCGGCAGCGTCCGGCAAGGGGTGTCTTGCTGTATCTTTGCTCAGGCAGGGATGATTTCGTGAGGCAGATACCCAGCTTCGATGAATGGGGGCTGCGCCCAGCGGCCTCGTGGGACCTCGCGAGAACCCAGTTGCGGTGGTTGCCCTCCCGGTCGCCCGTGGCGGTCCTTCCTCGAGTGGTGGAGCTGGGAGGCAAGGGCCGCCGGGGGCTGAGGGAGTTGCCGTCGGGATAACTGCGCCACGCGGAACCCCCAAGGTGGCGGCTCCTGAGGCTGGCCCAGCAGCGACCGAAGGTGTTGAGCTGCGCCCTGCGGCTTCCATGGTTGAGGCCCTTGAGGCCCCGGCCACCCTCAATGGGGCGGCGTGTGCCAGGGCGACGTCCCCGACACCGGTCACCTTGGCGCTTCTTCCTCGCCGCAGACTGATCCTTGCACCGAGCTCCTAGGCCTCTTCCGTGTGGACTTCGAGGCTCTCCGAAAGAGAAGGGAGGCCTTGGGTGGCGATGATTGCCCCTGCCGCCTGCTGAAGCGCAGGAAGTACTTCGCCATCGACGAGTAAGCCCTCTTCTTCCTTAATCCTTTACTTTCCCGTTGCTTCATCTGACCATTGCTCTGCAGGGCCTTCCCTACGAGTTCACGGAGACGGCTGAGGAACCATCTCCCCAGGCCCCGCCCTCTCCACCGACTCCAAGCGTTCCGAGCTCGAGTGCTACCCCGGACGTGAGGTCGGTTGGAGAGGTGAGCCACCTTGCGGAGCGTCATGATCCTGTGTTCCTCGCACCCCTCCTTCATGAGCCCTTCCGGGGCATAGCCTGTCTGCCCCGGGCCTTGGTTGTGGATGGTGACTGGCTGGGGTCTTCCTCGCGTTCTTCCCGGGAGGGCGAACGGGCTCAGGGCCAGGCTCCTGGCGGGGCGCACCCGGCCATCACGATGGCGCCAGCCCCCAGCCCCCTGCTCGAAGGGGGTATGCCGGTTCATGGCCCTTCGCGTAAGCTGGGGGCGGAAGACGACGTGGAAGATGTGCTTGAGCACGCTCGGGAGCGTCGTGCCCTTCGCCAAGGGTTTCTCCAGAGGGCGTCCGATGCAGTGAGCCAGCTTGGTGCAGAGCTTGCCGTTGAGGATGCGCGCCTTGAGGCCGAGGGCCTACGCCTTGCTGAAGAGAGGCGCAAGCTGAAGGTGGCCGTTGCCCTTGTGTGCTACCGACGTGACCTCGACGATGTGAAGGCCGAGGCATCGCTGGTGGCCATTCGGGAGGCCTGCTCCCAGGCCACCGAGGAGGTCCGGGAGGCTGACCGGCGGCGCGAGGCCACGGAGGAGCGGACGCGGGAGATCCAGGCCCGGAGTAACTCCTGGAAGCGATGGGGTGGAGCTGCACGAGGCGGCCCTTGCGTTGATGAAGGGGCACCGGTCGAGCAGTGCAGAGCTCCAAAACGCGAGGAGGCACTGATGTTGGAGGCCGCCGAGCATGCTCGTGACCTTGAGCGGCTGGAGACGAGAGAGCGCCTGGTGGCGCAGGCGGAGGAGGATGTCACCGCGCGGGAAGCCCGAGTCCTAGAGGAGGTTGAGCACCGGGTGGCGGAGGCGCGCTCGAACCTCGGGCGCGCGTACGAGGAGATGCTGGAGCTGACCAGGGTCGAAGCAGAAGGCAGGACCATCGCCCTGAGGACCAGGCTGGATGAAGCGACGCCACGCGCTGATGCTGCCAGGGCCGCCCTTTGCGCGGCACAAAGGGAGCTGGCCTCCTCTCGCGCCGAGGTGCTTCTTCTCCGGCAGAGAGTTGATGCGGCTGAGGCTGTTGCGCAGCAGAACGAGGACGAGATTCGCCAGTGGTAGACCTTGGAGCACATGCATGGCCCTATGCTCCTCACGCTTCGGGAGAGAGCCAATACGGCCCTGGGCAACATCTGCGAGGCAGCCGTTGAGCAGCCTCATGTGGTTAATTATGCCGGCAACCTTCAGCTCTTTACTGATGTGGTGACGCATCTAGAGGCTCGGTCGGGCAGGGCCGACAGGTTGGTGGAGGAGAGGAGCCGTGCTCTGCTCGGGCATGCCTTTTCTCACGTCTTCAGTCATCTTCAGAACATGGATCCCCACTTTGACTTCGATGCCGCCATCGCCCCGGTACCCCTGGCCGTCCGGCACAACCTGGTGCACTGGGTGGAAGACAACGTGGATGCCCTCGTCAGGGCCTTCATCGCTGATAACGACGGGTGGCCGTGGTTGATGATGGGGGCGGTGTGGTGAACGGCCCGGACGCTGCCGACGAAGGCGCAGAGAGTGATGGCGAGGCCAGTGATGCCAGCGACGATTCAGGTGGCGCCCTCGAGGATGCATTAGGGGATTTATCCGATTGACCGTGTGCTGCTCCTACTTTTTATCCTACACAGAGAAAGCTCGGGCTTGGCCCTAAGGGTAGTAAGAGCATTTTGGAGAGGGGGAGCCCCTCGTGTAAAAAACTTGCGGTTAGTGTAATTGTAGACATGATATTGCATGTATGACTGTACCGAGCGATTGGCCTCACGATGAGTTAATTTTCTTGATTACCCTTGACCCGCGTGGGCCCTGAGCAAGCCCGAGGGAGGGCCGTGGTGTCCTGAGTGCCTTCCGAACGAATCCATTGAACCTGTAGCGAAAGCCTCCTGAGAAGGCGCGGTGGCGGCGATCAAGACTCTTGGCGCCTGGGCTGGCCCGACTTCATGAGGGGCTCACGAGGGGAGGCAGCTGAAGATGGAAGGGCGCAAAGCGGTAGCCAGAACACGAGAGATTGCTCGAATGAGACTAAACACCCCTTCCCCAAACACACGCAAATCTCAAGCTCCAATCCAACTTAAATTCAATAGGGGAGAAAACGACAACAAGGCAAACAAAAGCAGAAAGGCCGCGTCCGGCACCTAGTCTAGTCTTTGACGTCTTCTCACCAGCGCGGAGCTAAGTGCTGCCAGTGGGCGTGGGCGGGAGCCCCCGAGGCCCGAGGGCGGCTCTCCGGAGACTCTGGGGTGTGTACAGCCCCACTCATTATTATGTGAGAGTTGTCACGGGGCGGCGAGCTTCACACGCACTGGGCCTTCTTCACAGGTACCGGCCTTGCTTCATATCGCCAAACGAGGGCCTCGCCTTGCGCCACACTCTATTGCCATCGATGACGGCCGGAGACCAAGGACGCCGCCGATGGGATAGAGCGATCGCCAGCGGTTCCCCCGACGACCACGAGTCCTCTGCCGGGGGCAGGCCCTGAGGCACCTCCCCGGCAGAGGGCCTACCTCCTGAGGACGCCTTGCTCCGAACACCGCGGTGGTGATGCCGGATCTCGGCCCCTTTCCTGCAGCCCCCGGTGCCCTCCTCCTGAGGGGTAGGAGGCTGCTGGATTGGGGCAGCCATCCGCCGAGACGACCTGTACCTCCTGTGATCCATGGTTAGCGTATGCATGCTCCTGAGGAATTAACGGTACCCGGTAGTCACTGCCTCCAGCACGGTCGACGGGGCTTTCCTGGGGATCCTGAAAGAGCTCAGTTTCTGGTGTTTCTTCCCCCCAGCTTGGACCGAGGAACGAGCCATGGTCTTCCTCCTGCGCTGCCCTTGGTCCATCATGTGGGGCACGTACGCTTCCGGGGCCGCCGCCCCGAATGCTTCGATGTAGTGCCCCGCGTGCCACGCAGTCCTTCTTGATGTGCCAACCTGGGGGTGGTAGCGCGATGGTCCACTGGGACCGTGGGCTGTGGTGAGTCCTCTTCGCTGGCCAGAGGCGGAGGCGGAGCCGTTGTTAGCCTGGTGCTGATGGCCAGGTTGACGTTGGGGTAGCCTTGGAATCCGCTCAGGGCTGCGGGGGCACGTGCGGGGTCCTCGTGCGGTCCGCTTTCGACCTGAGGCTGCAGCTGGGTGCAGAAGGGGTGGGCCCCCGAGGCGGCGAAGCCTAGGAGCTCTGCCACCCGCTCCAGCAACACATCGCGGCCGCCCTGCAGCAGCCTGCATTGCAGCAACTCTCGGGCCACCGTGAGCGCGGCCCTTGAGTTCGCCTGCTCTCACCGGGTGTACGTCGCCGTGGCCACGGCGTGGCTTGAGGCCCTTGCCGCTGACCGCACCTGCCGCGGTGTGTGAGCTGTCGTCGCCTGACCGCGTCACCCGTGGCCCGCAGCACCCTGCGGACCGCGGGCTGCCTAGGGCGCAGGGTTGAGGTCGCCCTGGGCGAGCGGCTCTGCGCGGGCGGGCCAAGCCTCCCAGGGATCGGGATTGCCCGTTGGGTCGCCGGACATGATGATGACGATGCGATGGGACACGAGGTGGTGGGAGAGGGATTCCGGGGCACCCCTACCTGGCGCGCCAAATGTCAGATTTCGGGTTCCGGCAGACCCTCTAGGTTCGAACTCTGGGGTGCACGCGGAGATCGCACCTCCTACCTACCTATGTCTCGTCGCCTCGCAAGGATCTAAACTACACGAAGAACAACACAAGGGACACGAGGTTTATACTAGTTCGGGCCACCATTGTGGTGTAATACCCTACTCTAGTTTGTGGTGTGGTGGATTGCCTCAGGGGCTGATGATGAACAATACAAGGAAGAAGCGCCTCATGAGGAGTTCTTGCGTTGGTGGGTCTGGCTCGGGTTCGACTGCTCGATCTGTCGATGCCTCTATACTATGGTGGCTAGCCCTATTTATAGAGTGAGGCCTTGGTCCTCTTCCCAAATATTGAGCGGGAAGGGCGCCAACAATTGGCCATTTTGAAGGGGAACATCTAGTACACTTATCCTGACTAAAGTCGGTCCTCGCCTGCCAAAGAATCTGGCGGTGACGCCCGCTTGGGCTCCACAATTACCTCCATCCTGCCGTTCTGCTGGTCTTGGTCTTGTTGCACCGAAATGGTTGCCTTTGCTTGATACTCTTGCATGCGCTTGCTCCCTTTGCACCAAAGAGGAAACAAGGACTCTACGCAGGCCGGCGCCCGCCTGGCTTGGTCGTCATGGCTTGCGTCATGGGGCACCTCGTGAGGTTCCCCGCCTTGATCTCTCCGCCTCCTTGCGAGCCAGCCTAATGAGGCCATGCCTGAGGAAGCTTCCTGTCGTCCATCCCATGAGGCTTGGCCCCTCGCGAGGGTCTTGTGCTGGTGTTGATGAAGATGGGCCATACTGGGCCACTCCTTGAGCCACGCCGCAGGCCGCAGGCAGGCAAGTTTGGGTACCCCCGTTCCCAGAACGCCGGCAGACACCATGATCTCTGTCGGTGTCAAAACCGGCGGATCTCGGGTAGGGGGTCCCGAACTGTGCGTCTAGGCGGATGGTAACAGGAGACAAGGGACACGATGTTTTTACCTAGGTTCGGGCCCTCTCGGTGGAGGTAAAACCCTACTCCTGCTTGATTAATATTGATGATATGGGTAGTGCAAGAGTTGATCTACCACGAGATCAGAGAGGCTAAACCCTAGAAGCTAGCCTATGGTAAGATTGTTGTTCGTCCTACGGACTAAAACTCTCTGGTTTATATAGACACCGGAGAGGGCTAGGGTTACACAGAGTCAGTTACAATGGGAGGAGATCTTCATATCGTATCGCCAAGCTTGCCTTCCACGCCAAGGAAAGTCCCATCCGGACACGAGACGAAGTCTTCAATCTTGTATCTTCATAGTCCGGGAGTCCGGCCAAAGGTCATAGTCCGGCCATCCGGACACCCCCTAATCCAGGACTCCCTCAGTAGCCCCTGAACTAGGCTTCAATGACGACGAGTCCGGCGTGCAAATTGTCTTCGGCATTGCAAGGAGGGTTCCTCCTCCGAATACTTCATAGAAGATGTTGAACACAAGGATAGTGTCCGGCTCTGCAAAAATAAGTTCCACATACCATCGTAGAGAGAATAATATCTGCACAAATCCAATCTGCTGACGTATTCCTCAGCGTGACATCGCGCCACTGCCAAGCCTTTATTCGAGTTGTTTTACCATTCCACCTCAGCGCGTTTAGCGAGGCGGTTTCCTTGGCACGTCTTGTCAAAGCAGAGATCGTGTCCCCTTATTCCGGGATTCTCATCAATACGGGCGTGGGTAACCCAACCGTGGTATGACTCTTTAATTGAAAGCGAGTCCCAAACGGTTACGGGGAGGGCTCTTGGTATTCAACTCCTTTATAAAGAGACCAAGGCTCGACTCCTCTCTTTTTCAATCCAATCGAATCCGCCCCTCGCCTCGAGTTCCTACACTCAAAGCTCTAGTTTTAGGCGCTTCGGACCTTCGGCGATGTCCGGCTCCGACCTTCAAGGCCGGTGGGTGCCTTTTTTCGTTACGGAAGAAGACGTGCGAAAGCTGAGAGATGCCAGGTATCTAACCGGCGAAATCTCGCATAGGCTGCCTGCTCAAGGGCGGGCCATTCCTTCTCCCGGCCGGTGAGAGCATGGTGTTCACATCTCACTTCCTTCGGGGGGCAGGCTTCCCGATTGATCCCTTCGTGAGGGGGCTGATGTTCTATTACGGGCTGGAATTCCACGACTTAGCTCTGGAGTCTATCCTCCAAATTTCATCATTCATTGTCGTGTGTGAGGCCTTCCTCCATATCACTCCTCACTTCGGGTTGTGGCTTAGAACCTTCAAGGTGGAGCCGAAGATGATCGAGGGGCAACATGTTGAGTGCGGAGGAGCTATCATAAGCAAGATAGCCAGCGCTCCATGGCCTGAGGGCTCTCTCTAAGAGGAGTTCGGCTTATGGCAACGGGACTGGTTTTACATCACAGCCCCCAGGGGCACCACATGGGTGGCGCCACCTGCTTTTCGCTCGGGTCCCCCACCACGGCGAGCATCATGGGTCAATGAAGGGCTTATCTGGGGGCCGTCCAAAGACGTGCCCCTACTGCAGGACCACATTCGAGATCTCCTAGAAAGAGATATTAACTTGACCGTAGTGGCGCAAGTTATGCTGATTCGCCGCACGCTGCCCTGCAAACGTCGCCTTCTCCGCCTGTGGGAATTTAATCCGGAGGGACCGCGAGTCCTCCAACATTTTATGGGCGCAACACCCGTGGAGATGTACAAATTGTTCTTCGGATCACAAGCAAGGTGTCCAGACTTGTCCGAGGACGCAGGTCTGAGCTGCAATCGCCCGGATGCTAAGGTAAGTAGCCCCGTATTTGGACACGCCATCCGCATTTTCACAAAATTGCCCTTTAACAGAGCTATCCCTTGAACAGGAGTGGATAGCTAAGGCAAAGCTTATCAGGTGTCCAGCCCCCCTGCCCGAGACCGCGCCGGATCCCGTGTTAACCAGGATGCTTTCGGCAGAGGGCGAAGAGGGGGACCAAGGAGCTACCACCTCCACGGAGGAGACTGTCAGGAAGGGAGGAATCAAGAATTCCCCCAACCTGGGAAAGAAAAGGAGTGCCTCTGAAGACCCGGAGGGGATGACCTCGAAATGGGGGAAGAAATCTTCGTCAGAGGATCCGGCGCCGGAGACTGCCCTGGCCGCATTGCGCCCTCAAGGGGACCAGCTTTCCTCCGAGCCGTAAGTAAAGAGAGGGGTTCAAAAATGAGTGGCATCCCTGTTTTATTTCTGAGGAAGATAACCGAAATATTACCTTGCAGTTCGGATCTCAATCCTTCTCAGCAGAGCTCGTCTTCAGGGGATCTTCGTCCGGAGATGATGGAGAGCGAAACGCCTCCCCTAGCTACACCGTCTTACGAGGCAGGCGACCCCGAGGTGTCGTCCCGGCGGGTTTCTCCAAGTCCGGATCCTGAGAAAGGTCGTCGGGCTAGTCCGGCGCCCTCTGGTGCGCGGTCGGAGAGGCTGAGGGATCTGCTCGGGTGAGCGTCCGTCTCCGAAGAACACCGTATGTTGATCAACACGGTGATAGGAAGGATTTCATCCGCGGAAAGCGGATTGTATGAGGCCTCCAGGAGTTTACTGACAGGCTTTGAGGTACGTGAAAAGGTGTACCTTTTGGTAGACCCGCATATATAAAATGCGCTCTGTATAAATAGTAGCCCCTGAGACTCTGTGTGTCGTCAAGAGTGATGGCGCACAGAGGATCATAACCCCAGGTGTAAAATGTCACCTTTTCATGAAGGTGGCGAGGCGTTCGGTGGCTAGCCGGACTGATGAATCTGCCGAGCTAAAACAGCAACTTGACGTGGCGGATGCCGACATCGCGCTTGTAAATAAGCGGCTAGACGAGGCACAAGGTATGCTCCACAGACATCTGATAAGAGGAGTTCGATGCTCGTGCCTTACAATATATGTGCTTAATGCAGATAGTGCTGCTGCCGTGGAGAACATTCGGGCGGAACTTGCCCGAGCCAAGGAGCAAGCAATGAAAAGTGATGCGGCTGCCGTTAAGGCGGCTGAAGAGCTGAAAGCCGAACAGGCTGCTCACTGCCAGAGCAAGAAGGTAATAGCCGAGATGGCTATAAAATTGAAGGATGCTACCGACCGCTATAAATTTCTCGAACAAGAAGAAAGGGCGGCTTAGAAGGACCTTGAGAAGATCACTGCTGAGGCCAAGGATACTCGCTCTGCAATGAGAGCTATGAAGGAGGAGTTGCGTCAGGCCGGAGATATCACGGCTGGAAAGCCCTATATGCTGCGAATGAAGTTTGGGGATCCTAAGTATGCTCTGTTAGACCGGCAGTGGAGTGCAGAAAACACTTATCTGGATTTGGCAGCGAGTGCGGCAGACGCAACCGAACACTTCCGAGGTCGAGGTGACCATAAATTGGAAGAACTTTTTTGGTCGCAGTTCCACAACCCAGAACGTCCACTTTCGGTATCCGACCGTTTGGCCGCCTGGGCGGAGCTGAACAGGTTATCCGGACTCACCATCAAGTATGTTGCGAGTCGTTTGTGGCCGGGAGAGCCAGAGCCGAAGAGTTATTTTGGTTTGGTGCAGTAGTTCCTTGGTTCTGTGTCGCATGTTGATGCAATGAAGAGGTCGGCGTGCATAGAGGGTGCACAAATGGCTCTTGCCCGTGTCAAGACATACTGGGCGGATATGAAGGCCAGTGTTGTTGCATCGAGATTCGGACGAAGGAAGTACACCGAGCACTACTTTGAGGAAGTTCTTCCGGGCGCTCGTTTAATAGAAGCACAGTGCTCGAAGGATGTTGTGTTCGAATAGCATGTGCTATTGTAAAAGGAATATTTTGATATAATGTAAAATCTTTTTATACTTGTGCTTGCAAGAATTATAATACCTCCTGTGCGGCCGTTTAATGTATATGTGTATATAACCTGAAAGATGGCAGTCGTTGGCAAATTTCACGCATATAATGCGGGGGTGTTCGCAAAAAGGCGCCTTTTCACACTTACTCCAACGTCTTGGTCCTACAAAGGAGGTGATAGCACGGCGAACTAGGCAACCGGACTATAATGCTTTATCACTTTCACTTAGCCAAAGGAGTTTGACAGTGGGGCTACTCAATAGCCCCTAGAGGCACCACGCTCGCCTGAATTCGGGGCGCGTGTGTGCCTGACCGGGAAGCGGCCCTTCGTTAATGCGGAGGAATCCTAAAGATTCCGAGAGTCATCGAGTGGTTGACCAGTCTCTCGCTATATCATGATAGTCAGTTTTCGGCTTTCTCTACTAAGGCGCTACTTTGGCGAACAGGCACAATCGCGATAGTTCTCCTGGTGCGCGTTAGCTGATATAACGGGCGTAAGGCAGCAAAACACAGGAGCCGGGCAAACCCAACATTTGACCAAAGACATGATTCGGAGCTGATGCATATAAGGCCAAACTCGCGACGCCGAACACTCCCTAAGGTATTCGGTCTTTATGAAGACGGGCCGAAACAAAGCCCTTGGTAAAAAAGCCCCTGGTTTCCAGGTACGCGCAAAATTCTGGCGTGGCCACATGCCAAGACGCCAGCCTCCTCCTTGGTTATAGCGAAAACCGGGGGATGTTATCAACAAGAGACAGTAAAAAAGGTTTACGCAGGGTCTTAATCTGAAAAGAATCCTTGAAACGGGTCCCTACTGCACGTCTGCGCCTGTGTCTCCGTTGTGCCGTATCCTGGACGGGCATGGCACGGTGTTCGTCTGCGAAAGAGAGGAACTTAGTAAAAAATAAGCGTGCGAGAAATCTATATTAAAATAAACAAAATATAGTTGGAGCAAGAATTGAGCCGTATTGTCCCCTGGCGTGAACACGCGGAGCCCCTTGTACAGGGTAATGTGGCTATTAAGCCTTTGTATGTTTACGCCGGACTCGTCGAGCCGTGTCCGGGATAGTAGGGCTGGATTAGTGTGCGGCTATCCAGGCGGCCGCACCATTACCCGTACTTTGGGGATCAATTGATATTTCCCTTTAATGAAATGATGCCTCGTGGACCGGGCATTTTAAGTGTAAGGGATGCATAATGCGGTATTGCGTTAAAGCGGGCGAAAGCTTCACGTCCCAGTAGCGCTTGATAGCGACTTATGGATGTGGCGATGTGAAAGGTTAGCTTTTCGCTTCGGAAGTTGTCGGGTGAGACGAACGTGACTTCTAACGAGAGGGAAGCCATACTCTAGGTATCTGGACCCAGCGTGACTCCTTGAAAGGAAGTGTTGCCATGGCGAATTATAGCTGGGTTTACCCCCAGTTTGCGGATTGTGTCCTGATATAACAGGTTTAAGTCACTGCCGCCGTCCATAAGGACATGTGTAAATTGGAGTCCGTCAATAATTGGATCCAAGACCAAGGCAGTCCAGTCTGTGTTCCGGGCCCCTCTGGAGTAATCTTGATGATCGAAGGTGATTGGTTGTAACAACCTGTGGCGGTGCTCCTCTGGGGCTGGTCGTATGGCGCGTGTCTTCATAAGCGTCGTTCTGTTTTTCCCTTTTGTCATCTGAAGTGAATTTACTGTTTTGACTTCTTGTGGGAACTTCTTTTGTTCTCCGGTGTTCTGCTTGTGGGGTGCGTCGTCATCCTCGCTTGGTGTGTCGAGCCCCTTGTGTTCGGCGTTGAGTTTACCGGACTGCTTGAAGACCCAACAATCTCTGTGGGTATGGTTTGCAGGCCTCCCAGGGGTACTGTGGATTTGACATGTTTTGTCCAGGATTTTGTTGAGGTTAGACAGCTCGTCCCTGTCGTCTTTGGGGGGCGGCTTTTTTCTGATTTTGCCGAGAGCTTTTGAATACGGCGTTGACTGCCATGCTCATCAGGCTGTTATCCTTGATCCGGCGTTGTTCTTTGTTACGGCACGGTTTCCCGTTTCCATCTTTGAGTTCGGATGTACTCGGGTCGCTGGTGCTGCTTCTTGCCAACCAGCTATCCTCTCCCAAAAGCGGGTCATGAGGCTTGTTAGTGCGGCCATTGTTCTTGGCTTTTCTTGGCCGAGGTGTCTAGCGAGCCATTCGTCTCGGACGCTATGTTTGAAAGCTGCTAGGGCCTCGGCGTCCGGACAGTCGACTATCTGATTCTTTTTAGTAAGGAATCTATTCCAGAGTTTTCGGGCTGACTCTCCGGGCTGCTGAGTTATATGACTCAGATCATCTGCATCCGGAGGTCGGACATAGGTCCCTTGAAAATTTGCCCGGAAAGCGTCCTCGAGCGCTTCCCAACTTCCCGTGGTGTTTTCAGGAAGGCTTTTAAGCCAATGCCGGGCTGGCCCTTTGAGCTTAAGGGGTAAGTATTTTATGGCGTGAAAGTCATCTCCTCTGGCCATGTGTATGTGGAGGATATAATCCTCGATCCAGACTCCAGGGTCTATTGTTCCGTCGTATGCTTCTATGTTCATGGGCTTGAATCCCGCTGGAAATTCGTGGTCCAGCACCTCATCGGTAAAACATAGGGGATGTGCGGCGCCCCTGTATGTAGGTGTGCCGCGATGTTCGGATATTTTTTGCATTGCATTGCTCACTGGAGCTTGCTTTCGTGGCCCATAGATGGATCTGGTTGGACCAGTTTTTTGATGCGAATCCTTGGGCGGATCGCGCGCCGTATTGAGTGCGGCGCCCTTTGTCGCTTGAGATCGATCGTGGGGTCGTTTGTCCGACCTGGAGGTTGCCTTGTTTTTTGACTGTGGGGGCTCTAGGGCCTCTTCATCAAATTCCGGTAGTAATTTTCGCTTCGGATAGCTCTTCGTGTGACGACTGTTGCCGTACTTGTGTGCGGTATTGAGTACTTTGCCCCATCTGATCCTGAGTGCATCTTCCGCTGTTTTGAGCCTCCGCTGCTGCTTTTTTAGGCTACGTGCGGTGGCAACGAGCCTTTGGTGGAGGTTCTGATGTTCCAGCAACTTGTCCGGCGTGAGGTCATCCGGACTATTATCTTTCCCGGGGACGGGTTGTTCGGATTGTCCGCCCTGTTTGGACGGTTGCTCGATGGCATGTTCGTCTTCCGTTGATTCGCCCTGCTCTATGGCTGGGTCTTTGTCGAGGTGGGGCTTGGTGCGGCGCTTACGCCGCCGCTTTGATTGTTTGTCGAGGGAGCGATCCCTGGTTGCGCCCTTTTGATCCTCCTCGTTATTTCTTTTAGGTGTGTCCACCATGTATACATCGTGTGATGAGGTGGCTTTCCAGTGCCTATAGGTGCTGGTTCTTGGTCGTCTCCTTTATCAGCGTCCATACCGTCGACGTCTTCAGAGTTGAAGTTGAGCATGTTGGTTAAATCGTCGACAGTGGCTACAAAGTGGGTGGTGGGTGGGTTTCGAATTTCTTTGTCGTTCGCATCCCAACCCTGCTGACCATAGTCCGGCCAGGGCTCTCCTGACAAAGAGAGATACTTTAGGGAGTTCAGGACATCGCCAAAGGGCGAGTGCTGAAAGACGTCCACGGCGGTGAACTCCATGATCGGAGCCCATTCGGGTTCGATCGGAAGGGGTGCGGAATCGGAGTCCAGAACGGAGACCGGCACCTTGGAGTCACGGGCTTTGCAAAGGACTAGGCTGATGTTCGGCTCTATCGCCGTAGAGATTGCGGCTCCTGGGGCGGCGTCCAACCGTCCGTCCCCGACTAGTGCAGTCGGCTCCGAGCTAATGGTCGGAGCGGACACCTGAGCGGCACTCTGGGCGCTGTCCGGCGGCAGAGCTAGATCATGCCCATCGAGACAGTGCGGCGCGCTCGGCCGTGGCTCGAATCCGTCGAAGATCAAGTCCCCGCGGATGTCGGCCGTGTAGTTTAAGCTTCCAAACCTGACCTGATGGCCAGGGGCGTAGCTTTTGATCTGCTCCAGATGGCTGCGAAGTTGGCCCGCAGCGCGGCCGCGAATCTGAAGATCTGTCCGGGAAGAAAAGTCTCACCCTGGACCACGTCGTGGTTGACGATCGAAGAAGCCATCGGGCCCAAAGGTGACGACACAGAGGAACTCTCAATGAAAGCACCAATGTCGGTGTCAAAACTGGCGGATCTCGGGTAGGGGGTCCCGAACTGTGCGTCTAGGCGGATGGTAACAGGAGACAAGGGACACGATGTTTTTACCAAGGTTCGGGCCCTCTCGGTGGAGGTAAAACCGTACTCCTGCTTGATTAATATTGATGATATGGGTAGTACAAGAGTTGATCTACCACGAGATCAGAGAGGCTAAACCCTAGAAGCTAGCCTATGGTATGATTGTTGTTCGTCCCCACGGACTAAAACTCTCCGGTTTATATAGACAATCAAGAGGGCTAGGGTTACACAGAGTCGGTTACAATGGGAGGAGATCTTCATATCATATCGCCAAGCTTGCCTTCCACGCCAAGGAAAGTCCCATCCGGACACGGGACGAAGTCTTCAATCTTGTATCTTCATAGTCCGGGAGTCCGGCCAAAGGTCATAGTCCGGCCATCCGAACACCCCCTAATCCAGGACTCCCTCAATCTCCATCATCTTGATCTCCATCATCGTGTCTCCATGAAGTTGTCTCGCCAACTTATTACTTCTACTACTATAGCTAACGGTTTAGCAATGAAGTAAAGTAATTACATGGAGTTATTTAGTGACACGCAGGTCATACAATAAATAAAGACAACTCCTATGGCTCCTGCTGGTTGTCATACTCATCGACATGCAAGTCGTGATTCCTGCTACAAGAATATGATCAATCTCATACATCACATATATTTCATTCATCACATCCTTCTTGGCCATATCACATCACACGGCATATGCTGCAAAAACAAGTTAGACGTCCTCTAATTGTTGTTGCAAGTTTTTTACGTGGCTGCTATAGGTTGCTAGCAAGAACGTTTCTTACCTACGCCAAAACCACAACGTGATATGCCAATTGCTATTTACCCTTCATAAGGACCCTTTTCATCGAATCCGATCCGACTAAAGTGGGAGAGACTGGCACCCGCTAGCCACCTTATGCAACAAGTGCATGTCAGTCGGTGGAACCTGTCTCACGTAAGTGTATGTGTAAGGTCAGTCTGGGCCGCTTCATACCACAATACCGTTGAAACAAGATAGGACTAGTAACGGTAAGCATATTGAACAAAACCAACGCCCACAACTACTTGTGTTCTACTCGTGCATGGAATCTACGCAATAGACCTAGCTCATGATGCCACTGTTGGGGAACGTAGCAGAAATTCAAAATTTTCTACGCATCACCAAGATCAATCTATGGAGAGACTAGAAACGAGAGAGAGGGGAGTACATCTTCATACCCTTGAAGATCGCGATGCGGCAGCGTTACAAGAACGCGGATGAAGGATTCGTACTCATAGCGATTCAGATCGCGGTTGATTCCGATATAAGCACCGAAAAATGGCACCTCCGCGTTCAACACACGTACAGCCCGGGGATGTCTCCTCCTTATTGATCCAGCAAGGGGAGAGGAGAGGTTGAGGGAGAACTCCGACAGCACAACGGCGTGGTGGTGATGGAGCTCGTGGTTCTCCGGCAGGGCTTCGCCAAGCACTACAGAGGAAGAGGAGGTGTTGGAGGAGGGAGAGGGCTGCGCCAGGGGAAGGGGTGCGGCTGCCCTCTCTCTCCCTCACTATATATAGGGGGAAGGGAGGAGGAGGAGGTGCCCTAGGGTTCCCTAGGGGAGGGGCGGCGGCCACAGGGGAAACCCTAGATGGGTTTGGGCGCCCCAACCCCCTAGGAGACTTGCCCCCCAAGCCGAGAGGGGCGGCTGCCCTAGGGGTGGCGCCCCCACCTCTCCTGGTTATGTGAGATGGGTTGGGAGGGGCGCTCATCCCCTTAGTGGGCTGATGTGCCCCCTCCCCTTGGCCCATAAGGCCCCCCAATGCTTGTCGGGGCCTCCGAAACCCCTTTCGGACACGCTGGTCATCACACAATGCGCCGGGAACAATTGGACTCCAATACCCTTCGTCCAATATACCGATCTTCACCTCCGGACCATTCCGGAGCTCCTCATCATGTCCGGGATCTCATCCGGACTCAACAACAACCGGTAACCACATACTAATTCCCATAACAACTCTAGTGTCACCGAACCTTAAGTGTGTAGACCCTACGGGTTCGGGAACCATGCAGACATGACCGAGACGTTCTCTAGCCAATAACCAACAGCGGGATCTGGATACCCATGTCGGCTCCCACATGTTCCACGATGATCTCAACGGATGAACCACGATGTCGAGGATTCAATCAATCCTGTATACAATTTCCTTTGTCAATCGGTACGTTACTTGCTTGAGATTCGATCGGCGGTATCCCTATACCTTGTTCAATCTCGTTACCGGCAAGTCACTTTACTCGTTCCATAATGCATGATCCCGTGACTAACTACTTGGTCACATTGAGCTCATTATGATGATGCAATACCGAGTAGGCCCAGAGATACCTCTCCGTCATACGGAGTGACAAATCCCAGTCTCGATTCGTGCCAACCCAATGACACTTTCGGAGATACCTGTAGTGCATCTTTATAGCCACCCGATTGCCAGTGACGTTTGGTACACCCAAAGCATTCCTACGGTATACAGGAGTTGCACAATCTCATGGTCTAAGGAAATGATACTTGACATTAGAAAAGCTTTAGCAAACGAACTATACGATCTTGTGCTATGCTTAGGATTGGGTCTTGTCCATCACATCATTCTCCTAATGATGTGATCCCGTTATCAATGACATCCAATGTCCATGGTCAGGAAACCATAACTATCTATTGATCAACGAGCTAGTCAACTAGAGGCTCACTAGGGACATGTTGTAGTCTATGTATTCACACATGTATTGCGGTTTCCGGTCAATACAATTATAGCATGAACAATAGACAATTATCATGAACAAGGAAATACAATAATAACCATTTTATTATTGCCTCTAGGGAATATTTCCAACATATTCAACATTGAATACTAAATGCCTCTCTATATTTAATACTCATATCCTCAAATAGAATCATTAAACAAGCAAACATATGCAAACAATGCAACCATAACAACAATCTGCCAAAACAGTACAGTCTGTAAAGAATGCAAGTTTCATCATACTTCCCTAACTCCAAAAATTATAAGAAAAATACTATGCTGTAGAAGATTTATCATATCTCATTATGCAAAAATATTCAACATTATATCACTCTCTGACTTTTCTCGGGAATTTTTGCAACAACGGTAAACTTTCTATTTTCAAACAGCAACATGTATACTAGCAAAATAAGCATGGTAAAGGCTATCCTTGACATTTTTATTGAAAATATAGATGCAAATCATTATTCTAAATAACATCAAGCAAATACTAACAAAATAAAATGACGCTCCAAGAAAAACACATATCATGTGGCGAATAAAAATATAGCTCCAAGTAAAGTTACCGATGAACGAAGACGAAAGAGGGGATGCCTTCCGGGGCATCCCCAAGCTTAGTTGCTTGGGTGTCCTTGAATATTACCTTGGGGTGCCTTGGGCATCCCCAATCTTAGGCTCTTACCACTCCTTATTCCATAGTCCATCGAATCTTTACCCAAAACTTGAAAACTTCAACCACACAAAACTCAAGACAAAACTCGTAAGCTCCGTTAGTGTAAGAAAACAAATCACCACGTAGGTACTGTAATGAACTCATTATTTATTTATATTGGTGTTAAAACTACTGTATTACAACTTTTCTATGGTTCATACCCTTACATACTAGCCATAGATTCATCAAAATAAGCAAACAACACAATGAAAACAGAATCTGTCAAAAACAGAACAGTCTGTAGTAATCTGTATCAAACGTATACTTCTAGAACTCAAACAATTCTTAAATAAATTGGTGGACCTGAGGAATTTGTCTATTAATCATCTTCAAAAAGAATCAACCTAAAATCACTCTCCAGTAAAAAATGTCAGCTAATCTCGTGAACGCTAAAGTTTCTGTTTTTCACAGCAAGATCACATAGACTTCACCCAAGTCTTTCCAAAGGCTCTACTTGGCACTTTATTGAAACAAAAGCTATAAAACATGATTACTACAGTATCGTAATCATGTGGACACAAAAAACAGTAAGGGTAAATATTGGGTTGTCTCCCAACAAGCACTTTTCTTTAATGCCTTTCTAGCTAGGCATGATGATTTCAATGATGCTCACATAAAAGATAAGAATTGAAACATAAAGAGAGCATCATGAAGAATATGAATAGCAAATTTAAGTCTAACCCACTTCCTATGCATAGGGACTTTGTGATCAAACAACTTATTAGAACAATAATCAACTAGCATAGGAAGGTAAAACAAGCATAGCTTCAAAAGTTTCAACACATGGAGAGGAAACTTGACATCATTGCAATTCCTACAAGCATATGTTCCTCCCTCATAATAGTTTTCAGTAGCATCATGAATGAATTCAACAATATAACCAGCACCTAAAGCATTCTTTTCATGATCTACTAGCATAGAAAATTTACTACTCCCCACATAAGCAAATTTATTCTCATTCGGAATAGTGGGAGTATCATAAGAGACTTGAATACTATAAATTGTTTCCACATTAAAAGAGTAATGTTCAGAAAAAGGATAATCATAATCATGACAAGTTTTATAAATATAATCATCACTACTTTTTATAGCATAAGTTTCATCACAATAATCATCATAAGTAGCAACTTTGTTCTCATCATAATCGATTGAAACCTCTACCAAGATAGTGGAATCATCACTAAATAAAGTTGACACTCTTCCAAATCCACTTTCATAAATATTTATAAGATTCAACATCCTCCAAAATAGTGGGATAACTACTTCCTAAAGTTGACACTCTTCCAAACCCACTTTCATCAATATAATCATCATAGGTACAAGGCATGCTATCATCATAGAAACTTTGCATATCAAAACTTGCGAGACTAAAAATATCATCTTCATTAAACGTAGCATCACCAAGCTTGGGACAAACATTAATTTCAGAAAATATATTCTCAAATATGTCATCCTTATCAAACATAGCATCCCCAAGCTTGGGCCTTTTCATGTCATAAACATAATCATCAACAATAGTATGGATAGCACCAATAGTATAGCAATTATCATCATCACAATGAGTAGTAGGAGCAACATCATTTGGGAGGGATACCTTTTTACCTTTGCTGCTCCTTCTCTTCCTTTTCTTCTTCACATTATGTGTGGGTTCAACCTTCTTCCTTGAGCTCCTTATTGATGAGATTAGTTGAATAGAAGGCTCCTCCTCGATACTGATTCATCATAAGGAATAATAGGAGGATAATGGGAAGTCTCTTCCTTTCATTAGTATTCTCTTCATCTTCTATTTGTTTTCTTTTCTTTAGGTAAATGGTAATATTAGGATTTTCAATGCAATTCACCGTACGATACAAATAAATCTTCTCTAGATCAATATCAAGGAATTTCTTAAGGGCAAAATCTGGAAGATCCTTAGTTAAACGTTTCAATTCTTCATAACCCAAAAGAAAACTAAGTTCATTATAATGTGCAAGGGAAATCAAATCATCACAATTTTTGGACACGACTCGATCATGAAATAATTTGCATAGGAGATGTAGATGGCCACGTTCATTGCATAGTTCACAAGTACGACAAAGGAAGTGTAAATTTTCAGCACTCCCATTTAACTTTTCTTGCAACAATTTAGTTTCTAAATTCTTATGCCTCTTGCAATATATATCTTCTCTATTCGGTGTGTTCATGAAAATATGCACTCCACAAAAGTTGACATGCTCATAAGAGATATTTTCATCATGACTAGTGCAATCATCATTAGTACTATGGATATTCAAAGAGTTCATACTAACAACATTGCAATCATGCTCATCATTCAAAGATTTAGTGACAAACATTTTATAGATTTCTTCTTCTAGCACTAGAGCACAATTTTCCTTACCATCATTCTCACAAAAGATATTAAAAATATGAAGCGTATGAAACAAACTCAATTCCATTTTTTTGTAGTTTTCTTGTATAGACTAAACTACTGATAAAACAGGAAACAAAAAAAATTCGATTTCAAGATCTAAAGATATACCTTCAAGCACTCACCTCCCCGGCAACGGCTCCAGAAAAGAGCTTGATGTCTAGTACACAACCTTCTTCTTGTAGACATTGTTGGGCCTGCAAGTGCACAGGTTTGTAGGACAGTAGCAAATTTCCCTCAAGTGGATGACCTAAGGTTTATCAATCCGTGGAAGGCGTAGGATGAAGATGGTTTCTCTCAAACAACCCTGCAGCCAAATAACAAAGAGTCTCTTGTGTCCCCAACACACCCAATACAATGGTAATTTGTATAGGTGCACTAGTTCGGCGAAGAGATGGTGATACAAGTGCAATATGGATGGTAGATAAAGGTATTTGTAATCTGAAATTATAAAAACAGCAAGGTAACTAATGATAAAAGTGAGCGTAAATGATATTGCAATGATCGGAAACAAGGCCTAGGGTTCATAATTTCACTAGTGCAAGTTCTCTGAACAATAATAACATAGATAGATCATATAACAATCCCTCAACATGCAACAAAGAGTCACTCCAAAGACACTAATAGCGGAGAACAAACGAAGAGATTATGGTAGGGTACGAAACCACCTCAAAGTTATCCTATTTGTTCTCTCTATTCAAGAGGTCGTAGTAAAATAACATGAAGCTATTCTTTCCGCTCAATCTATCATAGAGTTCATACTAGAATAACACCTTAAGACACAAATCAACCAAAACCCTAATGTCACCTAGATACTCCATTGTCACCTCAAGTATCCGTGGGCATGATTATACGATAAGCATCACACAATCTCAGATTCATCTATTCAACCAACACAAAGTACTTCAAAGAGTGCCCCACAGTTTCTACCGGAGAGTCAAGACGAAAATGTGTGCCAACCCCTATGCATAGGTTCATGGGCGGAACCCGCAAGTTGGTCACCAAAACATACATCAAGGGGCACATGATATCCCATTGTCACCACAGATAAGCACGGCAAGACATACATCAAGTGTTCTCAAATCATTAAAGACTCAATCCGATAAGATAACTTCAAGAGGAAAACTCAGTTCATCACAAGAGAGTAGAGGGGGAGAAACATCATAAAATCCAACTATAATAGCAAAGCTTGCGATACATCAAGATCGTGCCATAGAGAGAACACGAGAGAGAGAGAGAGAGAGAGAGAGAGAGAGATCAAACACATAGCTACTGGTACATACCCTCAGCCCCGAGGGTGAACTACTCCCTCGTCGTCATGGATAGCGCAGGGATGATGAAGATGGCCACCGGTGATGGATTCCCCCTCCGGCAAGGTGCCAGAACAGGCTCCCGAGAGGTTTTTGGTGGCTACAGAGGCTTGCGGCGGCGGAACTCCCGATCTATCTTTGTTGTTGATGTTTTTAGGGTACATGGACTTATATAGGTGAAAGAAGTCGGTCGGGGGTGCTCGAGGGGCCCACGAGACAGGGGACGCACCCAGTAGGGGGGGGCACCCTCGTGGCCTCCTTGAGGATCTTCTGACGTGAACTCCAAGTCTCCCGGATGATATTCTTCCAAAAAATCACGATGCCGAAGGTTTCATTCCGTTTGGACTCCGTTTGATATTCCTTTTCTTCGAAATATTGAAACAGGCAATAAAACAGCAATATGGGATGGGCCTCCGGTTAATAGGTTAGTCCCAAAAGTAATATAAAAGTGTATAATAAATCTCGTAATCATTCAAAACAGATAATAAAATAGCATGAATGTTTCATAAATTATAGATACGTTGGAGACGTATCAGTTGCAATGTTTATATTTCTCATATCATGCATATAGTGTCTTGCATTGCTTAGTTTAGACATCATATGCACAATATTGAATTCCATCTGCTTAGTTTAGAGATCATACATGCGAGTGCCAGCTGCTTAGTATATGAATCAATTATGTCCATTATATCATGCCATCCTGTATACTTAGACAACATGTATGTGAATTATTTCATCCCAACCTATTTTAGAAAACATCATATAGTTTTGTCATGTCATCCTGTTTAGATACTCATCATATGTTGAATTATGCCATTATATCCTATTAAGTTATCCATCATATATCTGAAACTGTGTCATGCTATCCTGTTTAGTTAGGCATCATATATGTGAAATTGTGGCATGTTGTCTTGTTTGGTTAAACAACATATATGTGAATTACCACATCTGTCTATCATACAATGTCTCAGACGCTCAATTTCTTTTCTTGTTTATCAGCCATTTGAATTGGAGGGGTGATGGCAGTATCTAAGGGAGCAAAACCCGTTCTTCACAAAAGACGCGTCTTGCCCGTCGATGCAGATAGAACCATGGTTGTCTTGGCCCACAAACTAGCCCCACCACACATAATCGAGACTCTTCCAGATTGCACACTTACACCATTGGGCAGAGAACCAGCTACAACCCATCTAACCTAACCCAAAGCAGATAGTAACCCACTTATAGTTGACAAAGCACCATGTCCACCACTTGAGTAGTACCCCCACACGTGCAGCTTGTAAAGCAACTGCGATTGCCCAAAGCACGAAGACCACCACAGCTAACCCAAACTCCACATTTAAAGCAGAAGAGCAACTATTCTCAGGTCAGATTCCGTAGCTATGGTCCATACTCCTTTGTTGTTGCATCACTGTATTTACTCATACCAACTATTTCGAATTTGAAGGATCCAATTGAAACTCCAATGGCGCAACAGGTATGTTTTAAACCTATTTCTTTAATTGGATTGTTGTTCTAACTTCTTGCTCTATGTTAATTTCAGTTTAAGTTGTATAAACAATTATATTCTCATGTGATGCACATTACAAGTGTTTCCAATGTTGTGTAGTTTCTCACACTTATATTCTGTCTATGCCGTTGTGTCTTAAAAATATATGAGCTGAACTGTGTCTCTATCTTTATTAGGCAACATAAACTATAATGATATGTACATATATATATATATATATATATATATATATATATATATATGTTTGTTTCATGATGTTATCATGTCCACCTTACTACTGAACCGGTTTACCAAAATGAGTTTCGTATACTACATGCTAAACCTGTGATGTGTCTGCTTGTTTCTCTTGTAGTATGCAAACAAAATATTGGAGAAGAGCACCCCACTATGCAATGATAGAGAAAGTAATGCAGATAAGGTTCAAGATAGTGAGACAACCTTGTTGGTCTCCAAGAAAGGTGATAAAAACGATCTTGTAGACAGTGAGAAAACCCCACGATCCTGCGTTGATGTAGTGTTCGAAAGTTCTTGCCAAGACCGCTAGCACAAGCTCTTGAACTCGCTGTTTAAATCACTTGGCTTCTTTCTCCGCTACATTTGAAAGGCATCACCACCAGGCGACAAGAAGCCGAAGGACTGAGGAAGTCCCTACATAATTCAGATGCATACTTTCTTATGCAACAACAAGCGCTGGAGGATTTAAGCGCCAAACAAGAGAGAGTTAATAAGCTTGCTAAGCATCTTGCCAGCATTATGGGTACCCAGGATATTGTTCTTGAGCTCTTCTGGAGTGGTTTTAGTTCTGGACTTGTTTTGTTGCGGCATTTATATGCTGCTTTGTTCCCTATATTTTCACTGGTGGCGAACTTTGATGCCCAGTGGATGTAATATGTGTAATAGCCGTGATAGCCTAGCGTAAGTTGCTTGCTTATTTATTTCCTTTTTGTCTTGTTTATTTGTTTTCTTGTAGTCAGTGCAGTTCTTTTTTCGCAGTTTGCTAGTGGCCGCAATAACCTATTTTTAAAAACTAGGCCACAATAACCATGGGCTACATATTTACTGTAGTGACACTAGGCCTCCTACTGGCCGTACAAAAAATGGGCCTTCTACGGGCCATAGAAACAATGGGCCTTCTACGGGCTGTAGACACAATGGGCCTTCTACGGGCCATATCATCAATGGGCCTTATATGGGCCGTATGATCGACACAAACATGGGCCAATAACACACCGCATTATGGCCGTAAACGGGCTAGAGTTGGAATCGTCCGTTCATGGGCCGACCATAACGGGTTGTCGTTAATAGGCCATATTTGATGATGCTATGAAAACGGCCCAACGTATTAACATGCCACAAACAGGCTGACTATAACAACGGGCTGAATTTGGCCCACAAGCAGAAAATGACAGTAACGGGCCGTAAGTAGTTGTCGTTAATAGGCCGTATTTGATGAGGCTATGAAAACGGCCCAACGTATTAATAGGCCACAAACAGGCTGACTATAACAACGGGCTGAATTTGGCTCACAAGCAGAAAATGACAGTAACGGGCCGTAAGTAACCGAATGCTGGAAATGAGCCCAAGAATAAATGGGCCCTGAGAAGGCCAAAAGTTAACATGGGCTGGAAACGGCCCAATGGAATAATGGGCCGTTAATGGATATAAAGTGATACACTGTTCATTACGGGCCAGTTTCACCACGGGCCGTTAATGGGCCAAGAGTTACAAAGGGCCTCATATGGGCCGAAATACGTCATGGGCCATACATGGGCCGGAAGTTAAAATGGGCTGGAATCATATTGGACGGCCTAGATGACGCTACTGGGCCTAATTCAGATAGGTCGTAACGGGTTGTGGGTTAGCAGGCTGTAAATGGGCTATATGCGAACAAGCCGTTAACAGGCTTTCCGTGGGCCGGCCTGCCACCTTTTGACCAAGTCAAACGGGTCGGCCTTTTCATAGGAATGGGCCTCTGTTGGGTCATGCCATGTGTCGACGTATCATAGGCGCCTTCAAACCAATGAGTGGATGACATCTGTCCCAATGGTGAGCCGACACGTGTTTCCTCCAGCCAATGATGATTTTACACGTGGAAAATCCCCATTGGTTGGGGCTGTTAACGGGTTATCGGATCTAAAACCAGACCCGATAGCTTAACGGCGTTCTGTTATGGTGGATGCCACATGTCGGCCACCCTTGACGAAAGCACTTATGTGACACGCGATTTATCGTCATGGAAGTGGACACTTCCATGATGATAATTTTGGTAATGTCATGGAACACTTCTGCGACAGCACAGGTATGACTATCTTGATTCTGTCATAAAACTGTCATGAATATACATGCATGACAGAAAACGTGACCTACTATGACAAACACGTATCATCACGGAAGTGTATTTTTTTGTAGTGATCATCGTAGCAAGTCCCAAAGGTGGAAGTGATAAGTATGGAGTGTCGAACCCACAATGATCTAAAGGTAATGTCAATATTCTCTCAAGTCCTATCTGCCACTGATATGACTCTACGTACACCGAACGTTTGCTTCCAACTAGAAACGAGAAATAAAACTACATTCTGGGTATGAAGAGGATAACTTTGTATGATATCGGAGAGCTAAAATATAAAAGTAGGTGATGTTATCATATAGAATATATTACTAAATATTATAAATAGAGAGTGTGGAATAATGAAGGGTCGGTGTGCGGAATTATCCTAGGCAATTGTTAACAAGACCGGTAGTCGTCGTTGCAATTTCATATGAGGGAGAGGCATAAGCTAACATACTTTCTCTTCTTGGATCATATGCACTTATGATTGGAACTTTAGCAAGTATCCGCAACTACTAAAGATCATTAAGGTAAAACCCAACCATAGCATTAAAGCATCAAGTCCCCTTTATCCCATATGCAACAACCCCCTTACTCGGGTTTATGCTTCTGTCACTCAAGCAAACCACTATAAGCGAATCATGAACGTATTGCAACACCCTACAGCAGGAATCCCTCACGCTTGGGCGACAGGGAGGGCACAATAGGACAGCACCAAAATAAAACATACAACTCATACCAATCTAGATCATCAATCAACCCAAAGACAAAAGACATCTACTCAAAACATCATAGGATGGAAACACATCATTGGATCATAATATGTGGCATAAATCACCATGTTCAAGTAGGGATTACAGCAGGGTGCGGGAGAGTGGACCGCGTAAAAGAGATGAGGATGGTCATGATGATGGTGATGTTGATGAACACGATCAGCGTGGCGATGATTCCCCTCCCGATGACACTCCGGTGCCACCGAGAGAGAGAGGAGGAGAGGTTCTTCCCCTTGTGCTTCCTCCTCCATGGCTTCCCCCTGGATGGGGAGAGGTTCTCCCTCTGGATCTTGGCCTTCATGGCGATGATGGCCCCTCCGAGATCCTTCCCCATGGCCTCCGCTGATGATGGCCCCCTCCGGCAGGGTGCCAGAGAGGGCCTAGATTGATTTCTCGTGGCTACAGAGGCTTGCGGCGGCGGAACTTCCGAACTAGGTTATTATTTGGAGGTTTGGGCATTTATAGGAGAGGTTGGCGTCGAGAACAAGTCAGGGGGGCCCACGGGAAGTCCACAAGGCACAGGGGCACGCCCCATGGGGGTGGGCGCGCCCTCCATCCTCGTGGGGCCCACGGGACTCCCCTCCGGTAACTCTTTGTTCCATTATTTTTATATTTTCCAAAAAAATCTCCGTTGATTTTCATCGCATTCTGAGAACTTTTATTTCTGCACAAAAATAACACCACGGTAGTTCTGTTGAAAACAGCGTCAGTCCAGGTTAGTTCTAATCAAATCATACCAAAATCATATAAAACTATTGTAAACATGGCATGAATACTTCATAAATTTTAGATATGTTGGAGACGTATCAGGCCGTAGCAAGGAAAGGACTAGGATGAGGAGAGCATACCATGTCCCCAACGCTGAGACCACTCACGGGTCGTGCTTCAACGCTCTCAAATGCGGCGCAATACCTGTTGCACTCTTGTTGGATGAACAACCACCTCTTTTGAATTGAGGTGATGCCACGGTTGCTTGTAATTTGGTAGGGCTCAAACATCTTCCTTTCATGGAAATTTTTGTGGACTCTCGTCCAAAAAACTAGGCCCTTTTGTTGCGCGCCCATCCTCGGATCTTGGCTAATCTCCATCCAACATTGGCAAATCAACTTGTTCTCCTCTTGTGTATATGAACCCGTGTGAATGCTCTTCCTCCTCTTTTGTGCTTCCGCTCTTTGGGTGAGCTCATCGATGAACAATGGCTCGCCACCAATATCAATGTCATTTCCTTCTTTTTCATCACCATCACCTTCACAATAGATGTCATCGTCTTCATGCCATGAGTTCCCATGGTCATAGTCAGCACGGTCGTCGGCCTCTTTACCGGCAATGTACCGGGAGCGGCCATCCTGACTTTGGGTCTCGTCAGGATCATAGGCAGGGCCATGCCCACCGTCGTAGATCACATCCTACATGAACTGGTTGTAGAAGGGGTCGTCGATCGGTGGCGCTGGTGTTGGCATTCCGTCGAACAATACGCGGGGGAACGGCATGGTGCCTATAAACGGTAGCCGTGCTTGCTTTCTTTGCATCTCGACGGACGGCCAGCCGCCGCTGCTGGACCCAGGTGTGACGTTGAGGTCGATGACGGACGAGGGGCGCGGGGTGGATGGCGCGATCACACCAATGTTCGGCGACCCCGAGAAACAGGTCTGGCCGTCGTGCCTTGGCGGGGGAAAGCCGAGCGACAAAGGCGTGGTCCGTGACTGGCAGTGCGGAGGCCGGGCGACCGATGAGCATGTGCTCGCTGGGCCGACGGCTGCTACAGAGAAACCCACCGGACGACAAATGCCAAGCATGAGGAGGGCGTGCACTTTGTTGACGATGGCCTCCTTCTCCTTGACCTCGGCCTTGCGTCGCACGACCTCCATCGCATCGCGCTCGGTGGCGAACTTGGCCGCGGCGGCAATGTCCTTGACGACCACCCTCCAGTTCCTCTCTTCGCCGATTCCGGGTCCAACTTGGCGATCTCCTCCAACATGCACTCCGACCGTGGCTTCCTTGGCGCCTGGGCTGCCTTCTTCTTGACCTTTTCGGGCGGGTTGACGGCCAGGCCACCGGACTTCAGCTGGGCGTTGGTCATGGACGGGGGAGGGAGGGGCGGCGGGACGTGGGAGGGTTTGGAGGGAAATGGCGCCAAATGGGGCGTGGGGGGGGGGTTGCTTTCTGCCACCGACATGCGGGTCAGGGGTGCACAAGCGTGTGTGTCCCACCCATCCACGCGCTGTCCATTTCACCCCAAAATCAGCGCAAACATGGGTCGAGGATGGGTCGAAAGCGGACAAAAAACAGGCAAAAGTCCGTTTGCTCCCGCGCGTTGGGCTGTCTGGTTTGTCTGTTTTACCCCAAACGGACCCGCGCAGACAGGATGGAGTCGTGCGGTGGAGTTGGCCTAAGGAGAATTCGAGGAAGATCGAGAAAATATGATCTATTGTTGTTTTTTGGTTATGTTTTCTTTTAAGGGAGAAACATGTTTGGCAGATAAAAAATAAAAATGCAAAGTTTATATAGTTCTATAGAATCATGTTTGGGCTAAATTTCGTGTTTTGACCCTTTTGTGGTATAAAATCAAGATCTTACCCCCATTTGAAAAAAATCGACATCTGACCCTTTTGCTACCGCCAAAGGGCTCAGCGGTAGGGTCACACAACCTACCGCCAGGGGTTCTGGCGGTGGCATGGACGGCCGACTGCCGTTACCTAACGGCCAGCGCAGCTCTTGGCGGTAGGTTGCCTGACCCTACCGTCGTATGGCCTGGCGGTAAGGTCCTGTGGGTTTAGGTTTTTTCAAGTTTTAGTGATTGTTTGTTTTGTAAAGTTTTATCAGAGGTTTCACATAGTTCCAGAAATAGCAAAATATGCGCTCACATATTAATAAAGGTTCCACATAGCAAATATCAAACAGTTTACACATAGTTTCACAAGTAGGAAATAGCAAATAGCAAACTTGTCCACATAGTTTGACAACCCCAACTAACGCAAGTAATTTCAGCTAACTTGTATTATCTAGATGCAATCACCTAGGTTCATCATATCAACTAGGGTTCATCATGATTTTGAACATGAACATGAACATGAACCAATCTTAGGCTACAAAAAAGAGAGTGATTTGACTCAAAGTAATTGGGGGGTCGGAGGAGCTTACTTTCCTCTTTTCGGAGCCATCTCGATCCGCCAAATCCGTGAAAACACGAAGAAGATCGGAGGGGGGAAGTGGAGGAGATGAGAAAGGGGTGAGAGGAAGAAGAAGGCGGCCGGGTGGGGGATAAGGGGGTGGGTGGGTTGGGCGGGCGGCCGGGTTTATAAATGCCCAAAACCTACCGCCATAGGGCGCGACGGTAGGGTTAGACAACCTACCGCCATAGGGCGCGGCGGTAGGGTCGGAACACCTGCGTTAGGTTTCTGTGACCAAAACTGCCAGCAGCTCAGCAGGAGGGTTGCACACCATACCGCTGTGAGACCTGGCGGTAGAGTGTGCAACCCTCCTGCTGAGTTGCTGGCAGTTTTGGTCACATCAGGGGGCGTACTTGGGGAGGCCCCCTACCGCCGGCAGGTGTGGCGGTAGGCTGTACATACCTACCGCCGCTTGGACTGGCGGTAGGGTTGCCCATAGTGCATTTTTTGCACCTCCTAACTTCTCTTGTCTTCAATTTTTTGCACATAACAATGAGATACTTATAAACAGGAACCACATGTATCACATAGCAATCCACAAATCCACAAATATTAAAGTTGGATACATAACAAGCACACATCCACGAGCAAGTTCTACATAGCAAGCTCACGAAAGTGTTTCACGAGCAAATTGTTCATGAAGCAAACATGAAATGGTTATAGTTCAACGGCACAGCACGGCAACAACTTCAGTCCCTCCTTCCCCTCTTTGACGTTCGGTCCTCGTTGGTCTTTGATCGCTTCTCGACCGCTGAGGGAGTCCTGGATTAAGGGGTCCTCGAACAACCGGACTACTAACATGGGCCGGACTGTTGGGCTATGAAGATACGAGACAGAAGACTTCTTCCCGTGTCCGGATGGGACTCTCCTTTGCGTGGATGGCAAGCTTGGTGATTCGGATATGTAGATTCCTTTATCTGCAACCGACTTTGTATAACCCTAGTCCCCTTCGGTGTCTATATAAACCGGAGGGTTTAGTCCATAGGGCACAATCATAATCATACAGGCTAGGCTTCTATGGTTTAGCCATTACGAACTCGTGGTAGATCAACTCTTGTAACACTCATATTCATCAAGATCAATCAAGCAGGAAGTAGGGTATTACCTCCATAGCAAGGGCCCAAACCTGGGTAAACATCATGTCCCCCGCCTCCTGGTACCATCCGACCTTAGACGCACAGTTCGGGACCCCCTACCCGATATCCGCCGGTTTTGACACCGACAACCGCCGTCTTATTGCGGTGAGTAGGAAGCGCTTTCTAAAACGGAGATGGACACTTCCAATCCTTCTTCGGTACATTCCTCTTCTCATGCTGGGTTGGTTGAGTTGCTGGAGGTCCGTCGTCATCATCGTACTCCTCCTCCTCATCGTCCTCTTCCTCTTCTTCACCATGTTCTTCTTATGCGCCCTCTTCTTCATCTTCCTCTTCATCATCATCATCCTCGCTCTCCTCCTCGTCATCTTGAACCGCCCTAGATGGCGAGGCTGCATGGCTCGATGAAGTGAGGCTACGCATCGATGTAGGAGGAAAAACATCCTCGATGTTTGTAGCGCACCCAAGCAGGCCCACAAGCATGCGTGCTTTGTTGACGTACTTCTGCAATGACAACGAAACAATGTGAACTTCTGCAATGTCCAATTTCTGCAAATGAACTTAAGAAAATGAACTCCATATTACCTTCACCGTTTCCCTCAACTTGTTCTCACTAGCTTGAGTCCCGGGGATAGAACTAAGCGCATCAGAGGCTTGAAAAATGCTTTTGTTCAGCTCCGAAGACTGCAAAGTAATAAAATGAGTCAGTAGCACTAAAATATGATTTCATCCAACCGTCGGTTCAAAAGAGATAAAAACAACTTACCACTCTGTTCATGAGGGGTCCGTACTCCCTAAACCCGCCTTTAAGCTCTCTGATGCTCTCGTTGTAGGCTTGATTCTCGGAGTCGTCATCGAACAGGTCTTCGGCATCTGCTGTCGTCCACTAGGGCCTCCGACGCAGACGATGCTTGATGCCATTGTCGTACCACAACATGTGATCCTCGTATTCGTCCCAGGCAATCACTCTCCTCTCCGTGTCTTTGCGGCCTTTCCACTCGTTCCATTCCTTCACATATCTCGCATGATCGGGCTTCCCAATCTGTGATTGACTGATTCTTCTGCCTGCTCATCCTACAATGCATAAGAAAGAATGTAAAACACCCTTCTTGTATGAATGGAAAACATCAAAATAAGAACTTAGAATCGATGAGAACGGCTTGTGGTACTCACTGGTGTAGGTCGTAGCCACCGGTATCATGGACAATGTTGGGTGGTGGTGTGTGTTGCACCTTACCAAATTGTGCGGGAACGTGCTGTGGCAAGTAGTACTCCACTGCATAGACACAAATCATGGGCATGATGCACCGGAAGAGAAGCCGGTCCTGCTTGCACATGTTGTTCAGCTCAAACCCCCAATCTCGATCATCATTATACGGCCTCCAAGTAACCTAGAACCAAACAATGGTAAGCTCACGTGAAAGTGTTATCGAAACTATTCAAAATGTAGTTCTTATACCTGGAAAGGCGTGAGAGCATCAAGCTCGTTGCTTAAGACCTTGTACAAGGCCTTCGATTCCCCCGTGTAGACATGCACCACGTCCCAAGCGTATGCGACGGTCGGGTTCCGATCATCTTCGTCATCTCCTCCATAGTCCGTCCATGCACGCGAGCACAGCTTCTCCGGACGGCCCACCGGGATTCGCTCCCACATCCAAATGGAGAGGCCCCATACACATCCACACATACCGAACGTGACTTTCGCTCTCTGGGTCGCGTCGTCAAGCTACAAACCAAGTATAGATGATAAGATGTCAAAATCTAAAGCAGCACACGTCCATGATATTTGAAAGAAAGTGATATTCACTTATCGAACGGTATAGGTAGGAGAGTCCGGTGGCCCCCCAGCTATACCCCGCATCCCAGTCCTTTAGGAAGTCGAGATACATCCATAGGGCAGTGTTCCCGGAGCTGTCCGGAAACACTACCTCTGTGAGAAGATACCACAGGTAGGCCCTGGCATACTGCTCCACCACCCGGGGTTCGGCATCTTCCGAGCACTTGCTCCGGTGCTCGAGGAGCCATGGCAGCGGTATGCCAGAAGTTCGGTTGCTCTTAACGGGGGGGAGGGGGCAGTCGCCGATGAGGGTGACAACCCTATCGTGCCAGTTCACCCTCTCCACTCTTCCTGTTAGAGCACGACCCTCGAGCGGTAGGCCGTAATCATCGCCCAATCCTCAAGGGTCACGGTTATCTCCCTACATGGGAGATGGAATCTGTGCGTCTCTGGCCGCCACCGGTCGATCAAAGCCGTGAGAGCTGGACGAGCGTCGATGGCTTACGCTTGAACTGCAGAACGAAACCCAATAGTCGGGCTCTCCTGAAGAACGGTGTGTACCGCTCATCGCACTCCATCTTAACCATCGTCTTGTGAGCCCTCATCCGCAGTGGCGGCAGCATCTGTGAAAATCAATAGCCAAAGCATAATTAGCATGGACATAATAGTTAGCAACTTGTTTTCATCAGTTCAAAAGATTTGGTTTAAGAATGGTAATTACCACTCCATTCTCAATGAAACGGGCACGGTGACGCTTGTCGAACTTAGTGTCAAGCATGGTGTACTTCATGCCGATGTCGTCCGCAAGAGGTGGCCTCCTAAAAAAATTGCATAAACATAAGCATAAGCATATCAAAAGATTTTTTAACATGAACTAGGGTTCATCATTAACTAGGAAACATATCGATGCATAACAAAGGTTCATCACATCCAAAAAAACCTATGAGTTCAAATCTTGTGAATAATTATATATCAAGATGATCATGAACATGAACTAAATACAATACATATATTAAGAACTAAATAAAATACATATATCAAGATGCAATCACCATGGTCCAAATGCATCATATCATATTTCTCCAATAACATCCAACATGCATTATATCATATTGTTTTCAAAAACAAAAACCATGAACTAGGGTTCATCTTGAGGGATTAACCATGTTTACTCCAACAAAATCCACTACTTGCATCATATAAGATCCACATGCATCCTATATCAAAACAAATATCTCCAATATTCATCATATCATAATCTTTTAACACAAAAATTTATGAACTAGGTTCATCTTGAGGGTTCAACATTTGTTCTCCAACTATATCCACTACTTGCATCATAGCATATGAACATGCATCATCATATCACAATAAATTCCTCCAACATGCATCATATCAAAAAAAAATCCTCCAAAAATAATATGAACTAGGGTTCATCTTCACATAACCATACTAACTAGTGACTATAGTTCATATCTAACACAATATAACATCTATCATCAACCTAAATCAATCCTAGGGTTCAAAATATTTAAATCTAGTTCAAGAAGGGGGTGATTTGAATCAAATAATGCGACGAATCGGTAGCTATTTGACTAAAACTAATTGGAGGGGCCGAAGGAGCTTACTTTTCTTTCTTCGGGGCCATCTCGATCCGCAAAAACGGTGAAGAAACGACGAAGATCAGAGGGGGGGAGTGGAGGAGATGAGAGAGGGCGAGAGGAACTGCTCTGTTCTTGAGGGAGGCGGCTGGGTGGGGGAGAAGGGGGTGGGGCGGCCGGCCCGCGGGCTTATAACTGCCCACACCCTACCGCCAGGGACCCCAGGGTCCCTGGCGGTAGGATCGGGTGTGACGGAGGGGGGCGGGAGGCCATTGCCGCTGCTGACATGAATAAGTTTCCTACCGCCGGGCCTCGTGACGGTAGGTTGCCTGATCCTACCGCCAGGCCCCCTGGCGGTAGAAAAAAGGGTCAGATTTCCAGAAAATTCTAAACGGGGTCAGATCCTGATTTTATACATGCAAAGGGTCAAAACAAAAAGATTTGCCTCATGTTTGCTTATGAGGCACGCCAAGCTTTTCCTTTTGCCTTTGTTTGTCAGCAGAGGCAGAGGGCAGAGCTGCAGTCCACAGTATCCGCTGCCCATGTCCATGTGCCAGGACAGAAGTCTACAGTAGCCAACAGCCCAACACATCCATCCATCCACCGGCCGTCATGCCGCTCCGGCGCCTCCTGGACCTCTCCGCCACCGTCTCCGACCTGCTCCGCCGCTCCCTCTCCACCGCCGCCGCCCCCTCGCACCCACCATGGGCGATCGTCGACTACACGTCCATGGTCGACCGCTCCTCGTCGGTCCCGGGCGCGTGCTTCCACCCCGTCGCGCCCCCGGGCATCTCCCACGTCACGGCCCCGGCGCACCTCGTCAGCCCCAGGGCGCGACCCGCCCCCGACACCAACGTCGTCCAGGTCCTCTTCGGTAACGTCGGCGCCGCCAGCGGCGACGGCCACCTCCTCCTCAGCTACCACGACCTCCGGGCGGAGGGCCCCTGCACCACCTGGGACCTGTCCGCGCCCCCCGAAATCCAGCGCTTTGTCTGCAACCCCTCACCGGCCAGATGCTCCGCCTGCCGGACATCGGCGGCTCCCGGAGGACCCTCGTCTTCCACCACATGGGCCTCCTCACCCAGGCCGACGGCTGGCTCGGGCGCGGGCCGCCCGACAGATTCGCCGTCGCCGAGCTCGCCTTCCATGGCGCCGGCGCCGGCCTCGAGCGGTTTCTCTCGGAGAAAGGGGAGTGGGAGACGGTGATGGGCGTGCCATGCGGACCGCCGCCCCCGCGCGGGATGGAGGTGAACCAGGAGACGGTTGCCTTCGGCGGCCGCCTGTGGTGGGTCGACCTCACCTTGGGCGCCGTCTCCGTCGACCCCTTCGCCGACCGGCCGGAGATCCGCTTCGTCGAGCTGCCCAGCGGCAGCGTGCTGCCTGCGCGTGCTCGTAGTACAGAAGAGGATGGGGATCTCAGGAAGGTCGAGGACCGGGGCCTGTTCTTGCGGGAGGTGGCCAAGCACCGGCGCATCGGCGTGAGCAAGGGGCGGCTGCGCTACGCCGAGGTCTCTCCTCACGACCCGTTCCTGCTCAGCTCCTTTGCGCTCGACGGCGACGAGGGCAGCGGCTGGACGCTGGAGCACCAGGTGGAGCTCAGGCAGGTGTTGGCGGACGGAGGCTACCCGTGGCAGGAGAACTCGGCGCAGGCGGCGCCGCAGATCGTCGTCCTTGACCCGCTGAACGCCAACGCCATCTACCTCAAGGTCGGCGAGCACGTCGTGGTGGTGGACATGCACAACGGCAAGGTGACAGGGGCCTCTCCGCTTCAGGACGAGTACTCTCTTGTGCCGTGCGTGCTCCCGCCGTGGCTTGCATCCAGCACCATCCCTACGGCAGGTAATAATCTAAATCAATCGCCTTCTTGTTCCAAGTTCTAATTAACTGCCAGAAATTCTTGAAAAAGAGCTCTTTAAGATTGGAAACAAACAAACAAACAAACAAATCACTTGCTGGTACATTGCTTGAACTGAATTTTGTGCAAACATACATACAAATGGATGAATTTTGTGACCGGAAACAATCTTGTGGCGCGTGTCATATATGCATGGTGGTGACGAATTGATCGTTGCTACTAGGATCTCACACATAAATAGTATAATCAAAAACTAGGACTGGTGCTAATTTTTTGTGGAAACAAACAAATGGATGAATTCTACTGGTGCTATTGATTTAGTCAGGCATCAGACCACCTTACTATACTGTACTTCGCAGTTCACTGTTTGTTAGTGTGTACGAGCGTGCAGTATGTTTGTTAGTCAAACACAGACAGACCACCTTGCTGGAAGAAGTTATTTCTTTTTTTCTGCGGGTACTGGAAGAAGATGTAGTCTGTGTGTTCTGTTTTAGACAGTGGCCTTTATGCAAGGGAGTTCATGTCATGTTCCGTTCTACAATGCATGCTCTTTTATTTCTCGAATCATGTCTATTCGCACAAGTACTAGCTTCACAGCAACACATAGTTCATACTGCTACAAGTTGTTCCGTGTTAGCACCGTGTCTGTTATTGACCGATGAAACATTTTATTTCAGGCAGGAAGGATGACATTTAATCGACAGATGATCCAGTTAATTAGTTCTGTCTAGATATGGTGAATGGATATGACCTGATCTACTAGCCAGCTTATGTATCCCTGTGTAATATTCTCTTATGTCTTCTTTGTAGATCATCCACTATTAGTCATTCATTTGCATTGTCGGGATTCATGCTGTTTTATTTATTTTCCTTGTCATAGTGATGACCACTATTTTCCTTTTTCATGAATTAAATATTGTAAAAATTATAGTCTAAAACTGAAGCTTGTTGTTTCCATTTCCGAACAAATGTTAATGATGTAATTTGGTGCTAAAGTAAACATGTTGTCCAGATGATAACTTTCCTTTTAGCTTTTGTAGATCATCCAGTAATGGTTATCCATTCGCATTGTCAGGGCTCATGACGCTTTATATTTTCCTTGTTACAATGATGACCGCTCTTTCCATACTTTCTATGGTTTGCGGTTCAAAACAAAAGACCGCTCTTTCCTTTTTCGTGAAATGTAATTGCAATTGATAAAACCTATACTGAAGTTTGTTATTTCTATTTCCCAACAAATGATAGTGTGTAATTTTGTGCTATAAAGTAAACTTGTTGTCCAGATGATAACTCACTTTCTTTTTCACTTTTGGAAGTGAGATAGATGGACTATAATATTAGCACCTTTGTTTACTTGTTTTTTCATATGAGTCTTTCTTTTCGATGTTGAGTCAATTGTTCCTAATATTATTTAGCAAAAAAAAGTTCCTGATAGTATTATTATTATTACTTTTCAGGTTTCATGGAACTAATACTAGATGGAGGGTTGAACAAATACTAGGAAGGAAGCTGGCGGGAGTTTGTCAAACTCTCATTTTGGTGGAACTCTGAAGAAGTATGGGTTTATCGTAGGTTGCTGATTAATTACTACTTCATCCGGAATTACTTGATGCTCAAACGGGAGTATCTAGCATATTCTTCTTCTCACTTTCTCCTTCATTCTTGGAGTGCCTCTTGCCCTGTTAAAAGGAAATCTTGTTGGTGATATTTTAAAAAAACTATTCCATACTTATGATAATTAAACCGTTACTTAGTTGCAATACCTCGTTATCTCGCTTTTGCATAACAGAATTTGAAGAATCTCCCGTAACTTGGCTTTCCAGCAGCCATCATAAAGAACATACTCTCATTATAATTTTATAAACCACTTGAACTTTCGGAAAAGTGCATGAACGTACCTCTTCAACTATTTTGTTTAAATATTCGTCTCAAGCCTCTCATCAAGTTCAAAAATGATGCTCACTTTGAAATTTTCCATGCATACTTACAATTTCCTTGAATTTAACTTTAGTCAGAATGTGTGTTTTACCATAAAGGTTTTGAATTGAATCCATCGCGCTTCAGTATGGTATGCACAAGTGTTGCCTAAACGTCCCTTTGTAGCCTCATTAAACATCACAAATGTTGTTGTTGTTGTATCATCACTTACCTTGAGTTGAAGTAGGTACCTAATGTGATATTGTCATTGATTACTGGTACTACTACTAAAAAAAAATTGGGTTTGGCTTTACACAAAGAGATTAATGTTCTCAACGTTGAATTTCCTGACCAAATTGAAGTGATAGTGACTATCGTTTGTTTATGCTAAAGATCTTCATTCACCATATTTGCTAAAATATTCGACAGGAACCCACTACAGAATTTGAGGTTCATCAAATTTGAAAATCTTCTGATGCACCATCTATGTTTCTCTATATCGCAGCAAGTAATCACATTTGTTTCAGTTAAACTTGTAGCACAGTTGTAGTCTCCTAGAGTGGTTTCGAAGAACGGTCTTCTAGAGTGTATTATCTTAACGCGAATACACTGGAATCAACATCCATCGCATAAGCCTTCTCCGGATGAGTAAAATTATGAACATGCCACCATAGAATTGCAATCATTAATCTAGAATAACGTAATAGATTTTTTTTTCCTGTTTCAACATAATCGACCTTCTGAGCTAACATGTCAAGTATCTTTAGTTGAGCAATGCCTGGAGTATGATTGAAGTATCATAAAATCATTGGTCCATTGATCAGCATGAGTTATAATTCTGTGGAGTTGATTTGATCGCTCGAGGAAAGTCAACAGGAGAATGTGCCATTGGAGGACTGGTTGCCGCTAGAGGAAGACGATGTGGAAGTGCCACTTGTTGAGGAAGTTTGACGTTGAAGTGATGTTCACCCCAGGAAGACGACATAATGGGTATCTGAAGTCTGACAGGACAATGAATGATTGATGTTTTGGAATGGGAAGGTATTTTAAGGATGACTGAGTTGATTCACATACATGTGCACGATGGAAAGAGAGGTTGAGATCCTCCTTCACCCCATTACGTGCTCATCAATTTTCTCCAGCACATCAATTGTGCCTTCTCCATCCAATCTAGCTGTGGAAAAAAGAAAGATCCTCCTTCATCCTGTTGCATGGTCATCAACTCTTCCTCGGCATCAATTGTTTCTTCTCCCTCCGTCCTACTCCCTCCGTTCTCAAATACTTGTCTTTCCAGGCCTTTCAAATGGACACAACATACGGATGTATGTAGACATATTTTAGAGTGTAGATTCACTCATTTTGCTTCGTATGTACTCCCTTCGTTCGGAATTACTTGTCTCGGAAATGGATGTATCTAAAACTAAAATACATTTAGATACATCCATTTTCGCGACAAGTAATTCCGAACGGAGGGAGTAGTCACTTGTTGAAATCTCAAGAAAAACAAATATTTAGGAACGGAGGGAGTATAATATAAGAGCATTTTTGGCACTACACTAGTATAAAAAACGCTTTTATATTATGGGACGAAGGGAATAGATTTAGAGGATGATGGTTGAGCGATCACAGAAAACAGGCAATTGGCTGGAGGTATTTACGTCTGGACGGACCGAGCTGAATATGGGCGTTCCAGTGGGCGACATGGCGACTGTTGGTTGCGCCTGGCCGGATGGAGCCGAGCACGGGCGTTCCTGTGGGCGACATAGGGTGTGTTTGGTAGCATGTATAGACCTAGCCTAGTTGTTCTCCTCTCATACATGCTAAGTGTAGACATGCTGAGTCCATGCAGTTGCTGTTGTTTGGTAGCGATGTATGCGCTAAGACATGCTGAGCTGAGACTTTGTTTGGCAGCCTGCATGTGTTTAGACATGCTAAACAATTTTGAATTTCAAACAATTGTTTTTAAATGATGAACAAAACTGGAAATATATGAACACAAATTTAAACATATTTTGAATTATTTTTTAAAAAAATTCTAAACATTTTTTTGGAAAATTAAAATAAATTTTAAAATTCTAAACTTTTTGAAAATTTGAACATATTTGAAATTCTGAGCTTTTTTGAAAATTTAAACAATTTTTGAAATTTTGAATATTTTATAAAAAAATTAAATAAAATTTGAATTTCTGATATTTTTTTCAAAATTCAAACAATTTAATATTTTATTTAGTAAATTCGAAAATTGATGATTTTTTATAATAAATATTGGAATTCTTAACATTTATTGAAAATTCAATTAAAATTTGAAATTAAGAAAATTTTTATAAAATTTAAAAAATTTTGAAATCCTAAACTTTTTCAAAATTTTAAAGAATTTTTGAAATTCTAAAATTTTCAAAAATTTAAACAAATTGTAAAATTCTAAACAGTTTTTGAAAATATAAACATATCTGGACGTGGTCTGGTGGGTGGGGACGAGTGTCAGGGCCAGCATGGCTGCCTCCATGCACCCTGTCTGGGGTGCATGAGATGAGCATAGCTGAGGGCCCTTTTATGCATCAGATGAGCATAGCCCATGTGAGCTCATGCACCCTACCAAACAAGCAAAAGTGGGTCGGATTGGGAACTTTTGCCCTCATGCACCCTTCATGCACCCTACCAAACACACCCATAGTAGCTGCTATAATGGTTGTTGTTACGGCAGTGTCAACCTAGAGATGAAAGATGCCACATACTCCTTCCGTTCCTAAATATAGGTCTTTATAGAGATTTCACTATGGACTACATACGAAGCAAAATGAGTGAATCTATACTCTAAAATGCATCTATATACATCCGTATGTGGTTTGTAGTGGAATCTCTACAAAGACTTATACTCCCTCCGTTCCAAATTAATTGACCTCCATTTGTCTAGACACGGATGTATCTAGACACTAAACAGGTATAGATACATTCATATCTAGACAAATGAAAGTCAAGTAATTTGAAACGGAGGGAGTATTTTGCATGCGATTTGCTACCGCCATGCAAACGACAGAGGATCGGATAATTAATTATTGCAGCAAAGCACCAAGAGAAGAGGATGGAGCAATTGATCTCTTTACACGATCTGCAGCAGAAGAGGATGGAGCAATTGATCTCTTTACACGATCTGCAGCAAAGCACCAAGATAAGAGGATGCAGCAATTGATCTCTTTACACGATCATGAGAGTTTGGTTATATTTTGGCAGATTGTATCTCTACACGACCGTGAGAGTTTGGTTCTGTTGAGATTGTATCCCTCATTGCTGTGAAAAAGAGAGATTGTATTCCTGACCAAGTTGCAGTCGCGTCAAAGACATGCAATTGCATTGGGGAGCAACACTTGTAGTTGTGTGTCTAGTGCCATACATGCAACTATCCACTCCCCTCGACAACAAAACACCTCATAGTTGTAGTGGGGGCAACACTTACAGATCTGTGCTTAGTGGCAGACATGCAACTGCTCTCCCTCCATTGACAAAAAAGTCGCCGAGTTACAGTCGAGGAGGACACTTGCAGTTGCGTGCCTAATGGTAGACATGCAACTGGCCCCCTCCCCACAACAAGACACCACCTAGTTGCAGTCGTGTTGAAGTCATGCAGTTGTAGTCGAGGGCTACACTTGCACTTGGAGGCCTAGTGACAGATATGCAACTAATGCCCCTCTCCCCAACAAAACACCACCGAGTTGCGGTCGAGTTGAAGAAATGAAGTTGCAGTCGGGGGTGACATGTAGCGACCCGACCTCAGACGGTCAAGCCTCTGTGTTTCTGTGCCATCCCTGGATCAGTATGCTGGCACACACAGTACATCAATGTATATATCAAAGTGCAATCACATGTATAATTAACACAAAACTGATATATACCTCATAAGTCACAGCGGAAACAAATAGTCGGGTGTGGAGTCCCATCAACGCCATCGGCAAAGTTGAGTGTAGACCGTAACCATGTATCGTAACTCTTACTCGTCGAAGAAAATCCTGCAACATTATACGTTGCAGCCGTGTAGGTCAGTACATTGAATGTACCGGCAAGATCACAACATGAGAAAACAGATGGTAAAGCTATACTATATGCAATTTGGCTTTGTGGCTCTGGGTCTGAGTTTTTGTTTGCGTAAAAGCTGATTTTATTTTCCCTACCTCAAAGGAATAAATGAAGTCTGTACTATGGAGTTTTCTATCATGACATGGTTCCGCCAACCGATGTCTCATAGCCCAAATTCATCATAAGTTGCCCACAATTAAGTTATCAGTCCGGTGTTGAGAGTTCGAGATAGATCCAAGTCCAGATGCTCAAATTGTCCGTAATCGGGACACGGCTAATCGATTAGGTTTATAACCCTCTGCAGAGGTTTGTACACTTTACCCGCAAGATTCGATCCCTCTCTTTACGTTCTCGCACTTCAAGGTGTTTGAGAACAAGACGACCGAAACATGGTCTTCCGAAGAGTTCCTCTGACCACCGTCCGGTACTCATCCCATCCTACCGTAGTTCTACATCCGCTAGTACCGTCCCCACCAGAGTCACCACTAAGGTCAACCAAGCGAGCCCATAATGACTTGCGGTTGCATGTAAGCTTCCGGCATGAAGTATTCTTCCGTCTCTTTGAGTCTGGGTGAAGCTTTCCGCAAGATGTCATGGCGCTTCTCCATGCATCCCGGCCAACCACTGGTTTCTCCAGGGTGCCCGTCAACCATCCTTCACCCAGTAGTGTGTATTGAATTCTTGTCTTGAGTCTTGAAGTCTTGAGGCCTTGAAAGATGCAGTCCTTGCAGATTCCATCATGGAGTTGTCGTCATTGACATAGAGTCCTCCTTCTTCACACCACTCCCGTGCACTCATGCCAAACCCCGTCTACTATAGCGTAGCATTAAAATAAATAACGTCCCGGGCTTGGTAACAGGGTGATGGGTTCCTGCCTCATGCATACTACTCAACTACCAGGATTCAATAACACTACTGAGGGGTGGTTGCAAAGGTGCCACTAAATGCAATAAAAACATAGGTAAGAAAGCATGGTCAAAGTGAACTTGCCTTGTTGACGATCTTGGAAAACTAGGGATTCGTAGTAGCAAGCTTCGCACTCCGGAAAATTCTACCGAGGCAAACAATAACTATAATAAGCACATAGCATATGATCACATAAAACAATAACATAGTAATATAACACACCAAAACAAACGAATCAAAACCCAAAGGAAAAACTCGAAGAAATCCAACTCAAAGTTTTCCTACTTCAAGCAACAACTAAAACTAGTTTTTACATAACAAAATTTTCTCAACATAACCTAATCATGGTTTTATGTTAACTTAACAGAAAGGATTTCATTAAGCAACTAGGAGCAAAAAGAATCAATTAAAAATCTATTATGAAACTCCTATTAGGCCTAATTTAATTTCTATTAGGAAAAAAAATAAAACTTTTATTTATTATAAATAAAAGTTCATCCATTAGAGTGACAGAAACTATCCTAGAATAATCAATCACATGTTAAAAATAAATTTATTTACTAATTAAAATAATAGGAAAACAGTAGCTAGTTAATTAATTAGGATTAACAAGATTCTGCTTAAAACTAGTTTTTTTATTAATCCTAAAATACCTAAATTAATTCCTATGGTTTGGCAATGTCAAAATAAAGTTGGGGCAAAAAGAATCATCCAAAAATAATTTTTCTAACTCAAGTTATAACAGATTTACTATTCTGACTAAAACTAAAATAAAGCAATTTTAATTAATTTTAACATAGCTAAATATATTTTCTACAAAAACTATAGAAAATTTGCAAACCAACAAAAAAAGAATCACCTAAAAATATTAAACAGAATAAAAGATATGAATTTTTCAAAACAGGAACTATTCTGTTAAAACAGAATACGAAAATAAAATGAAAAAGGGCCTAATGGGCCTAAACTACGCCCTGTGCGTAATATAACTAAACGGGCCTAGGGTTTTAAACGAATCGGCCGATTTAAAAAAAACCTAACTTCAAATAAACCGGACTAACTAAACTGGACCGAACCGGTTTTTATATAAAAACATACCCCTCCGGGGGGGGGGGGGATCTAATCTCGACCGTATACTCTAGATCGAACGGACGAGGAGGGAATGAGAGCTCACCGTGGGGAAGGTCGACGGCGAGCGGCTCGGACGTCGGCGGCAGCGACGCTCCGATCGTCGGCGGGCTCCGGCGAGGGCAGTGACGCGGTGTTCAGGCGAGTCCAGTGGTCGAGGTGGCGTCCGAGGTGGAAGGAGGCAGACGACGGCGAGGTCGAGGCGGCGGTGGTGTTCGGGCGTCGACGGTGGTGGCGCTCCGGTGGGTTTTGGGGGTGGGTGAGGGCACGAGGAGGTGTCGTCGAGCGAGGGGAGTCCGGAGGTGGTCTCGGGCGAGCTCGGGGTGGTCGGGGGGGGGGGTGGCGGCAATGGCGGCGGCCTCGGGCTCAGCGAGGCCTTGAGGAGAGGGAGAGGTCCAAGCAAGGGGGAAATGGGGTCCTGGGGGGGTTATAGGGGGGCTCACTTGGCGAGGGAGGCGATCGGGCGGATCGGCGAATCCGGATCGGGGATCCGTGGCCAGCTGCTCGATGGCGTGGGCGAGGAGGAGAAGGGGTGGGGTCAGGCGTCGGTGAGGGAGAGAGGGGTGGCGAGCGGGCGGCCATGTGAAGGTTTTCAGGCGAGGGGCTCGGGCATGGGCGGCTCGGTGGCTCGGCTCAGTGGCGGCTAGGCTGCCTGGTGGGCAGTGGGCTGCGCTGGCTGCTTGATGTGTGGCTGGGCAGAGGCTGGTGGCGCTGGGGGTTTTCTATTTTTTTGAAATTTATTTTTTAATAAAACAAAAACAGGGATATCTTTTAAAATATAAATATTTTATATAGGGCATATATATACCAAAATGATCAGGGGAATATTCCCTATCATTTGAACATTTTTCCAAAGGCAAAATCCAAACTTTATAAAATTTCATTTTTTCCAAAATTCAAATAAAACCCAAATTTGAATTCAAAACTTTTGGCATTGTTTCCTCTGATATTTTTGGAGTGTCATATTTACTCCTCTCATACTTTTGCTCAAGTATTTATCAGGCATAGATTTTGATATGATTCCCACTTGCCAAAGTTTGAATTCAAATTCCAAAACTCAATTTGAAAGAGTGTTTCAAGGCACTTTCAAATGACTTTCAAGTTGATACTTTTTTAACTTCCAACTCATATTTCATATAATTGAAGAAGTCATTTTATCTTCCCTCATGAAAATCATTGAGTTGCATAAAGCTTTGAATTTGAATTATTCCCAAATGAAATTTAAGTCTTTTCCAAAACCCTTTTCATTTCAACATGGAAGAAGTCATGTCATCTTCACTCTAGGGTTTGGTGTTGGAATGAACTTGAATTCATTGGGATCCAAAAGACAAGGGGAAAGTTTTGGGAAAGTCATTTCATTCCCTCTCATTCAACTTTCAAAAGTTTCAAATTCCACTCAATTTCACTCAATCAGTCAAACAAACAATCAGACAACAAGCATAGTTATTTATTTAATATAACATTCCAAAATTTGAAATTTGGGGATGTTACATGACACTTGCAGTTGAATGCCTAGTGGCAGATATGCAACTGGCGCCCCTCCCCCAGCAAAACATCAACGAGTTGTAGTCGGAGGCGACACTTGCAGTTGCGTGCCTAGTGGCAGCCATGCAACTGCCCCCTCCCCTAAAATATATCACAAAGTTGTAGTCACGTTGAAGACATGCAATTGTAGTCGGGGGCAACACTTGAAGTTGCATGCCTAGTAGAAGACATGCAATTGTTCACCTCCCTCGACAAAACACCACTAAGTTGCAATTGCGTTGAAGACATGTTGTTGCAGTCGGGACGAAACTTCAGTTGCGTGCCTAGTATCAGGCATGCAACTTACCTCCCTCCAAGAAAGTACCATTAAGTTGCAGTCGTGTTGAAGACATGCAGTTGCAGTCGGGGGCGACATTTACAGTTGCATGCGTAATGCGAGACATGCAACTCCCGCCCCCTCACGACAAACACCAATAACTTGCAGTTGCTCCTCGAACAAAACACACCACATAGGTGTAGTCGGGGTGCGACACTTGAAGCTGTCAGACAACAAAATATTTTTGGAAAAGAAAAAGAATAAGTTGCACACAGATCACATACATATAATTGTGTGCATGCAACTCCGTTCGGTCAATGGGTGTGGCTAATAACAATATTTTTGACAAAAAAGAGTTGCATACGGATGGTAGACATGTAATTACACGTGGTTTAATGTACATGCAATTGTGTGAAATCGACGTATGTGCAAACATGTGGTATTGTTTTTGAAAAAACAAATAATTATAGAAAATAGAAAATAAATATGAAAAAGAAAAATAGGAGCGTACCAGGGGAACAGTCCTATTAATCGCTACTGTAGAAAGCCCAAATGAAAGATCTCTACTCCTAATGGAGCAGTTGGTAGTCTTGCTTCCAGGTTTTTTTCGTCCCACCACTTTCGTCCGGTTTTTTTGTAGGTTAACCGTCGTAGATTTTTTTCGATGCTGGTTTCTTATTCACCAGTTTATTTACCCCTCAGCTCTTTCCTTGCAAATCAGCACTTTCCAAACGTGCACGCAATCACGGATCTAAATTTACTAACTTATCCAAATCAACCGATACCTTCCATTATCGCAAATTTCTTTAGGAAACAAATAATAGATTTCAAGGAAACAAATAAAAGATTTTAAAGACGCGTCATACTTTACTAACAATCACTAAAAATCAAATCTAAATTAATTAACCTTACCTTAAATCACTCAATCACTTTAATTAGAAAACATTTTCTTTCCTAACTGCAGTGGTAGTCTCGCTTCCAGGTTTTTTTTCGTCCCACCACTTTCGTCCGGGTTTTTTCGTAGGTTAATCGTCGTAGATTTTTTTCGATGCTGGTTTCTTATTCACCGGTTTATTTACCCCTCAGCTCTTTCTTTGCAAATCAGCACCTTCCAAACATGCACGCAATTACGGATCTAAATTTACTAACTTATCCAAATCAGCACCTTCCATTATTGCAAATTTCTTTAGGAAACAAATAATAGATTTTAAGGAAACAAATACAAGATTTTAAAGACGCATCATACTTTACTAACAATCACTAAAAATCAAATCTAAATTAATTAATCTTACCTTAAATCACTCAATCACTTTAATTAGAAAACATTTTCTTTCCTAACTGCACCCCGCTTAGTGTGCACATAACAATCCGAAGTAATTAGAGTCACATGATTGAATCCATTTATTTAGAGCGACATGATTGAATTCATTTATTAACAATAATCCTCACCAAAAGTGCGTTTAGCAATTTTAGAGGGCGGACCAAAACTCTGCCATCCGCTCGCCCGCGTTTGTTTAGGTACAGGAAAAAATGGCATAATATATGGAAACAACACGACCGGGGCGGCGGTGCAATCTTCGGGGATAGGGGATCGGAGGAGAAGGATTGGCCTGGCAGCATGATCGGGGTGCTTCCCCGCGGGCCGTCCTCGCGATGCCACCTACCCGAAATCAACGCTGCTCCCTGCCGTCGGCCGAGGCGACGCCGCCCTCCTACCCATGGTCATTGCCGCGTGCAACTTCTGGCGGGAGGAGTAGCGACAGGGCCGAGGTCCTTCATGCGTTCAAGATGGAGGCCATGATTTACGTCGAGGTCGTTCTTGCCTCCTACACTCGTGGTGTGTCGTCGAGATCGAGGCGAGCATGAGGCTGTGGCCACCGCCATGGTCACCCCATCGCGAGGATGGAGCACGCCGTCGACCTACGACTTGCGGAGATCACTGTTGCTCTTGGTCGGCGTGGTGACCGGATCTTGCCGATGTGTCCCTCCCCAACGACCTCCTCTTCGCCCGATTGGCGGCATGGATCTCGCCACTGCTGCCCTCAACTTCTCCGCCTCGAGCTCGACGGTCAGCCACCATGGATCCCCAATTGGAGGGTCACGTGAACCAGCCGTCCTCCCATGCTGCGGCGCAAGAAGGTGACATGGCTCTCCGTTACCACGAAGAGTGGAGTTCAGTCAAGTACTTATATACTTGACCTCTCTGCTGATCCATGTACATGGAGAAGATCGGACAACCGCTCATTCATGCTTCGTTCCACTCCTTTGCGCTACATTCTTGGAGGTGACATTTTCCTATCTCTCTATGTTGTAACAAGCCTGCTGCCTGCATAGTTAATGGATTTTTTATTTAAATTTATCGCTGTTAGTGCTTTGTTGCAATTGTTCACCCAAGATTCTTATATATAATCTGAGCGTATGTAGGCATACTTAGCTTTGCTATTCCATTTTTCTGCGCATAGAAATAAGAGTATTGTCCAGGTTAGGTATTCAATTGAGTATGGTATTTGGATTGCTATCGAATGTCTTCTCTATGCATGTGATTTCTCACATCTGGTTATAATATTTGTGAAGACGTGCATTGCACGTGCACTTGAAGCGGGCCCGTGGCCCATTGAACAGCCGACGCCGACCCGAGCCACCTCGTCCGCGTATTCTTGGAGCTGTGACTGGTCGATTTACATGAAATTAATTTCCTCGGTTCTGATGGCAAATATAATACACATAATCCATATTGTTATGCACTAGCATGTATGTGTGAAATAGATGGATTATGGTCCCGTACCCAATAAGATGGATATGTGTGTGTGTTAGAGAGAGAGGGAGAGGGGGATAGAGAGTGAGGAAGAGGGAGGGAGAGTGTGTGTCTGTGTGTGTGAGGATTTGATGGTAAAAAATCGCTAATGTCCTAATATTGAACTCTTAAAGTTAATGTGGCCCCGTTACAACGCACGGGTGCTCTTCTAGTAAAGAAAAAGCTGCACCACCCTATGTGCCCAGCCAATGGCACGGGACCTCCTATATGGCGCCGTACGCGCCGGCGGACACGGGAGCGCGCACCCTCCCTACGCGACCTCATGGGCGGCCACGGGAGGGAGCCCCTTGTCTTTTTTGTCTTTTTCCTGCTTTCAGCTTTTCTATTTTTTAAAAATAATTCAGGATTTCAAAAAAAGGTTGCAAATTATTGAATTGTTCGTGAGTTCAAAGATTCTTTGTGGTTTGAAAAATGTTCAGCACATCATAAATGCTTTTGGATTCAAAAGATGTTCGCAATTTCAAAAATAATATTCAACTATTCAGTTTTTTTACAATTTAAAAAATGTTCATGTATTTCTAGGAAAATGTTCACAATATTAATAATATGTTCGAGAATTTTGAAAAATGTTACCAAATTTTACAAAATGTTCACCAAATTCAGAAAATTTCAAAACATGTGCACGTTTTCCAAAATATATACACAGTTTCTAGGAATGTTTGTGAATATGAAAAATATTCATGATTCAGAAAAATGTTTACGGATTTAAAAAATGTCTAGGATTTTAGAAAAAATGTTCACGATTTCAAGAATGTTCATGATTTTGAAAATATGTTCACTTTTTACAAAAAAATTGACTAATTTCTAAAAACTGTTCACCAGTTCACAAAAAATGTTACTGAATTTAAAATGTGTTCGGCAATTTGAAAAATGTTCAACTGTCAAAAAATGTTCACAATTTGAGAATATTTGTTCGCAAATTTGAAACATGGCTGATAAATAAGAAATAGGAAAGGAGAAAAAAAAAGAAAAACATAACATTATCATATTTAGCAAATAAAGAAACAAGAATAAAAAGGAAAACAAAAAAGAAAACAGAAAAATGAACAAAAAAAGAAAAGGGCAAAGAAAGAAAAAAAGAAAGAAAACCATAAAAACCTGTTGAAGGTGAAACCGGAAATGGCTGGCCCATTGAAACAGCAGCGCACAAGAGGGGTATGCGCTACGTCGCTTCGCAGCGACCTACGCGCTATATAGAAGCTGCGCGGGCATATCCTATTTGGCGTTTTTTTTAAGCAACACAGGGAGATCAATAGGACTGGGCGATTTCCTACCTTAGTAGCTTACTGTGTTTAATTTGTCTTCTCTTCTTGTCTAACTTAGGAGCTTACTGTTTTCAAGTACCAGCTCATTCACTTCTCACGCTTATTGAAGGGGACAAACACCACAGCAAATTGTACTTTTTAAATTTATATATGCTAGCTGTAAGATGTGTGATATGTACATAGTATAACCTTGGAGTATAGGCGATCGATGAAATGATGTCCCACTAACATGGTTCTGTGTTGGCACTAATATCCTATACTGACGTGTATTGTCGCATACTCACATGCTAGCATCAGACAGATATCATTTTCTCTGTAGACTTAAAATTGTAATCAGCCTGGAAAGACTGACTTGATCAAGTCACCTGTTTTAATATCTTATAGTACTAGCTATATCATTTTACGCTTCTTTTTTTGCAGGTCATTTGTATGTTGTACTTGATGCATGGTATTGCTCGATTCTGCATTTTCTTGCCAGAAATGTCATCTTTAAACCTACAAATATACATATAGATCATTATTAGTAAACAAACTGACAGAAACTGTAGGGATTTCTCCATGCAGTGTTTTCTCTATATATTTTCAAATAAAAATTTTGTACGGGAAAATCCAAAAGGTGAGCTGAAGGAAAGATACATCATGGGACACAAAGAGTGTGCCAATGTAAAGGGTTATCTGAAGTTTTTTCGCCCAGTCAGGTAAGCTTAAGTAAGCTCTGAGTGTCCTCTGTAAGTAATCCATTGTAACTCTTCCCAGAACTTGTGTCTGACATATAAGTTTTGTTCAATCTCCTTGAATGTGAAGTCATTGTGGGTGTTACAAATCGCACAGCAAACTAAGATAATAATATCTCCTGGAACGAAATAGGGCATATCCTATTTGGCGCCCTCCGATTTCCATTAGAGAAACCATCGAAACCAAGTGTCCAAACAGAGTTCTAATACACAATCACAACTGACAAGATCTAGCCCTATTACATCTCGAGAGTTTTTCAGCATAACAAGGCAACATAGGAACTACAACGATCCAAAGCACCAGCAAGGGCAGGCACAAAAGTTGAGCCTCTTTTCACAGATCTTCCACTTCACTTCACTTCACTTCGTCAGGGCGCCAAAAGAAGGAGCCTTTTTCCCATCTTCGTCATTGCTGGATTCTAAGAACTCCAAAACGCCAGCCTTGCACAGCTTTGTATACTTCACTTGCTACTTGCACGATGAGGTTTGCTCCTAGCATCAACATTCTTTCCCCTGGGTACCTTTTCTGCAAAACAGCCCAGTCAGCAATCCATCCACACATCATTTTCACAACACCCATTGGGTCAGAAATCATTTTTCTATCAAACACAATGCTATTTCTGCATCTCTAGATCGCCCACAGCAGCGCTGAGATGCCAACTAACATAAGTTTCTTGCTATCTTTCTGGAAATTTTTCAGCCATATTCCAAAACAATCATTGAGGTTTCTAGGAGTGCATTTCAGGTCAAATGCACATCTTACTAGAGCCCAGATGGTTTTAGCCACTGAGCACGAGAAAAATAGATGATCTATTTGTTGGGGAACGTAGTAATTTCAAAAAAATTCCTACGCACACGCAAAACCATGGTGATGGCATAGCAACGAGAGGGGAGAGTGTCTGTCCACGTACCCTCGTAGACCGAAAGCGGAAGCGTTATAACAACGCGGTTGATGTAGTCGTACGTCTTCACGATCCGACCGATCCAAGCACCGAACGTCACGGCACCTCCGAAGTTACGCACACGTTCATTTCGATGGCGATCCCGGACTCCGATCCAAAGCGTCGGGGATGAGTTCCGTCGACGACGGCGTGGTGGCGATGATGATGCTCCACCGACGCGAGGCTTCGCCTAAGCTCTCTGACGATAAGACTTCACCGGCGCGAGGCTTCGCCTAAGCTCATGACGATATGACCGAAGTGGAATATGGTGGAGGGGCACCGACACGGCTAAGAACGATCACGTAGATCAACTTGTGTGTCATGGGGTGCCCCCGCCCCGTATATAAAGGAGCAAGAAGTGCGGCCGGCCCTAGGGAGGCGGCGCTGGAGGAGTCCTACTCCCACCGGGAGTAGGACTCCCCCTTCCTAGTTGGATTAGGATTGGAGGAGGGAAGAGGGAAGGCGCCGCCCCCCTCTCCTTGTCCTATTCCGACTAGAGGGGAGGGCGCGGCCTGCCTGGCCGGCCCTCCTCTTCTCCCTTATGGCCCATCATGGCCCATTGACCCCAGGGGTTCCGGTAACCCCGGTGTTCGGTAAAATCCTGTTTTCATCCGGAACCTTTCCAAGTCCAAACATAGGCTTCCAATATATCAATCTTTATGTCTCGACCATTTCGAGACTCCTCGTCATGTCCGTGATCACATCCGGGACTCCGAACAACCTTCGGTACATCAAAACTTATAAACTCATAATAAACTGTCATCGAAACGTTAAGCGTGCCGACCCTTCGGGTTCGAGAACTATGTAGACATGACCTAGAACTATTCTCGGTCAATAACCAATAGCGGAACCTGGATGCCCATATTGGTTCCTACATATTCTCTGAAGATCTTTATCGGTCAAACCGCATAACAACATACGTTGTTCCCTTTGTCATCGGTATGTTACTTACCCGAGATTCGATCGTCGGTATCCAATACCTAGTTCAATCTCGTTACCGGTAAGTCTCTTTACTCGTTCCGTAATACATCATCTCACAACTAACTTATTAGTTGTAATGCTTGCAAGGCTTATGTGATGTGTATTACCGAGAAGGCCTAGAGATACCTCTCCGACAATCGGAGTGACAAAACCTAATCTCAAAATCGCCAACCCAACAAGTACCTTTGGAGACACCTGTAGTACTCCTTTATAATCACCCGATTCACGTTGTGGACGTTTGGTAGTACCAAAGTGTTCCTCCGTAGCGGAGTTGCATAATCTCATAGTTACAGGGAACATGTATAGGTCATGAAGAAAGCAATAGCAATATACTAAACGATCAAGTGCTAAGCTAATGGAATGGGTCATGTCAATCACATCATTCTCCTAATGATGTGATCCCATCAATCAAATGACAACACATGTCTATGGTTAGGAAACATAACCATCTTTGATTAATGAGCTAGTCTAGTAGAGGCATACTAGTGACTATCTGTTTGTCTATGTATTCACACATGTATTATGTTTCCGGTTAATACAATTCTAGCATGAATAATAAACATTTATCATGATATAAGGAAATAAATAATAACTTTATTATTGCCTCTAGGGCATATTTCCTTCACTATTGTTTCATCTTTGCCACAAAACACACAATTTTTATCCCCTTTCCAGCCTCTTTTTAACAGATTATCTCTAGTAAGTATGCTTTTTCTGGCTAGAAGCCAAAGAAAGAATCTAATCTTAGCAGGAACTTTAGTTTTCCATAGGAACTTCCTGGAGAATCCCACATCAGATTTGATCAGATCCCTGTATAGAGATTTGACAGTGAATTTTCTGTCAGCCGTCAACATCCACATGGGTTTGTCTCTCCCCCCATGCATTAGCACTTCCTCGCATCTTGCTCTCATGCTATTCCAAAGTTGCTTAGTATCCCCATAAAGAGCTCTTCTAAAAGTAAAACCACCCCATCCCTTATCTATAGCTTCTCTAACTGAAATTCCCTGATCATTGCTAATAAAAAACAGAGAGGGATAAGCCTCTTTGAGGGGTTTATCCCCAACCCACCAGTCTTCCCAAAACCTAGTGTTTCTGCCATCCCCCAATCTCTTCTTAACATGTGGATAGTAATATTTTCTAATTTTTAAGAGATCAGACCAGAATTGGGAATCCCCATTTTTGTGCTTAATTCCAGAAAGGCATTTGTACCCAACATATTTCCTTTTAACAATTTCCTGCCAAAACCCCTCATCACTCTCAAGTTTCCACAGCCATTTAGCCAATAAAGCAATATTGAACATTTCAATATTGATAATCCCTAGACCCCCCCCCCCTGTTGTTTTGGAAGACAGCAGATTTTCCAGTTTACCAAATGGTATTTCTTTTTATCCTCCTCTGCTTGCCACACCATCCTAGCCCTATAAAAGTCTATCTTTTTTCTAACTCCAGCTGGCAGGAGATAAAAGGACATCATATATATAGGTATGTTATATAAGCAGGATTGCACCAGAGTGACTCTTCCTGCAATATTCAGTAGCCTACCCTGCCAGCAGGCTCTCCTTTTCTCAATTTTCTCAGTGACATTCTTCCACATCTTGTTTCTAATTTTCTTGTTAGATATGGGTAGCCCCAAGTATTTCAGAGGGGTCTCCCCCAGGATGCAAGTGAAGATTTCCTGGTATAATTCTTTTTTCCCACTGGCCTCCCCAAACAAGAATATTTCACTTTTATGAAAGTTTATTGTCAGACCAGACATTTGTTCAAAAGCAGTTAGGATAAATTTCAGATTTCTAGCAGACTCTTCATCATCTTGTAACAAGAAGATGGTGTCATCTGCATATTGCAGCATATTGACTCCATTTTCATGGTAATCAGTGAGAACCCCTTTTACAAACCCTTCCTCTCTAGCCCTATCTAGAATGATGGCCAGAGCATCAGCTGCCAGATCAAAGAGCAGAGGAGATAAAGAATCTCCCTGCCTTAGTCCTTTAAAGGTATTGAAGTAAGGGCCTATATCATCATTCACTTTGACTGCTACATGCCCCCTCTCGTAGTGTGCAACACCCAGTCACACCATTTGTCAGGGAAGTTTTTTAATTGAAGCATCTTATGAACAAAAGGCCACTTGATTTTGTCATATGCATTTTCAAAGTCAACTTTGAATAGCATAACACTTTGTTTTTTATTTTGAATAGAGTTCATAGCTTCATGCAGAATTACAACTCCCTCCATAATATATCTACCTTTCACAAAGGCAGTTTGGATGGGTGAGATAATAGGTTAACTACTTTTCTTAATCTGTCCATCAGTACCTTGGCGATAATCTTGAAGCTAACATTCACAAGGCAGATAGGTCTAAACTTTTGAATTTGTCTAGCATCTTTCACTTTTGGAACTAGGGTAATAATCCCATAGTTCAATCTGGCCAAATCAACTTTGCCCTTGTGAAAGTCATCTAAGATAGCTTTCAAATCAGTTTTTAGTAGCTCCCGAAAGTGTTGGTAGAAGTCTACAGCAAATCCATCACGACCTGGACTTTTGTTTTTTTCGTAGTGAAAACCACATCTTTAATTTCTTCCAAACTAAAAGGTGTAATCAATTCATTTTCTTCCTGTGTGGAAATCCCTACAGGGTTTCGAATGTCCAGATTAATGTTAGATTTCTCAACTTGACCAAATAAGGCTTTTGTAATAGGTGGTTACATGCTCCATGAGTTTGGCATCTCCCTCAATGGGGTTCCCCCTGATGTTCAAGTGTAGTGATCCTATTTTTCCTTCTTCTACCATTAACCTTGGCATGATAATTTCTAGTATTAGAGTCACCCTCTTTTATCTCCTTATCTTTATATCTTTGCAACCATTTGATTTCTTCCATTTTCAAGATGTCTTTTAGTTCTTTCCTCCAGTTTTTCTGGATCTCTCTATCTTGAGCACTAAGCCCAAAAATTTCAGCTCTTTTATCAATCTCATCCAGCAGTTCTAATATCTCATTTTTCCTTTTTCTGTAGGCAACATTAGCATTAATAATCCATCCCCTTATTTTTTGTCTGATATTTCTCAACTTTGTTTGCCATATGTCTAGGCTAGAACCTTTGCAATTAATATTTCAATTCTTTTCCACAAATTCCCTAAACCCTTCCATAAGCATCCAAGCATTTTCAAATCTGAAAATAGGTTGGCTTTTTCTATGATCCCCAGTATCTAATAGCAGAGGGGTGTGGTCAGAGATTTACCTCTCCATGGCATTTACCATAGCCAGGGGGTATTTGTCTTCCCAATCTGGACAGATTAAAATCCTATCTAGTTCATAAGTAGGATCATGCAAGTTATTAGCCCAGGTATATTTTCTTCCATTCAAAGGGATACCCCTGAGTCCAGCATGCTCAATAATAGCGTTGAACACAAAGCTAAAATGGTCTAATCCTCCAGGTTTATTTTTTTCAGAACTGTTCCTGATCAAATTGAAGTCTCCCCCTATCACACAAGGGTGAGTATTATCTTGGTATAATCTGGATAATTCAGCCAAAAATGCTACTTTTCCATCTTTTTGAGCATCTCCATAAACTGTGACCAGATTCCAACTAAATTTGGCTACCTTATCAAACAAATGTATATTAATGAAATACGACCCTTTTTCCACTTGTAGTATATAAAAGCACTCATTATTAATCCCAACTAGTATCCCCCCAGATTTGCCTCTAGGGGCAATCCATTCCCAGAGGAAATTTCTTCCTCCAGCAAGGCTATGCAACTCATTTTTTGTGAAGTCACTTTTAATGGTTTCCTGAAGTCCAAGAAAATCTAATTGTTTTTCCAAAATGGTATCTCTAATGAAATTTCTTTTAATATCCGTCCCAATCCCTCTTACATTCCAAAACATACCTCTCATTTTTTTCTTTATATTTTTACCTTTTGTTTCCCCCACTCAAGATGGATTTTTCTCCAACCCCAAAGGTTGGTATCCCACCTCTCATTTTTTTTGTTGCTAGAAAAAAAATCTTTTTCAATTTGTCATAATGTTCTGTCTCTATATCACCCTGAGAATTCTCTCCTTCTGAACACAAGTCCTCTAATTCAACATCTCCAATGTCAATAAGACTAGGAGAGCCATCCTTTTTCTCCTCCCTCTTTTCATTAATAATTTTTTGGAGATATATATCTCTTCTAGCCTGTTCCATGTTAGAAATCAGGTCTAGGTTGTGGGTAACCATATCAAGAGCACATCCCAAATCAATTCCAACCCTATTAGCCATATCATATAAAGAAATGTTTTCATCAGAAAGAACAGGGTTCTTACCATAATTGTTCTTGTCTGCTACCCTTTCCTTGGCCAGATATTCTATTTTAGCATCTTTTTTATCCAGGTTTCTATCACTTCTTCTAGTGGGTCCGTCCTTGTCTTTATCCTTGTCTCCTTCCTCATTCTTGTGAATCCCCAGTTTTGTGCCTAGTGACTCCACAGAATCTTGACTAGCTGAATAGTCTACAGGTTCTGCATAAGCATCTTCTGGTGTGTTATCTTGGGGTATTTCAGATTCCATCTCATTCTTCTCATCCAATTCTTCTCCATATATTTCTTTCTCTTCCCAAGCATCAATTTTTTCCATGCACTTGTTTATCAGTTCCTACTGACCCTGAATCATATCCAGCAGACTCCTCTTCTCAGTCTCCCACATAGCAATCTTTTTTTCCTCCATAGCTTTCCAAGCATCATCTCTGTATCTGATTTCTTCAACCTCTTGAAATTTTTAAGGGCTTTATCTAGCTCCACCTCTACTTTCTTACTCAAGCCCACCTCTAGCATATAATCTTTCTGCATCTTCAATATCTCTTCATTTTTCTGTTGCATCTCCTCAAATGGTTTGAGACCTATACTTCCCAAGGAGATGTTCTCTTTAATTCCATCAGTTCCCAACTCCTCTATCCTTATTTTTTTCTAACCTCCCATACCATTTCCCTCAAGTTTAGGTTCCAAGATCTCAAACTTTCTCTTATCTTCATGCCACCCTTGTTCAATTACTTCCTCCAATTCAATGTTGATTCTGTATATCATCAAGTCCTTGTCAGTGATCTCAGTTTGATGAGGGATTTTTTCAAAATCTCTGACTCCCACCTTAGCCCTGATTTTCTCTTTCAGAATGGTGGACATATCAATTTCCAGAACAGGGCCAATAGAAGCAGCCACCTCACACATTCCAAAAAAATGCCTAAAACACTCAGGGATTTTCCCAAACTGCACCCACACTGTGTGTAACTTGCCAATAGCTTGAGTGTCATATGTCCAGCTGTCCACATTGATCACAACATTTGTCCCCAGCAGGCTAAAATTTCCAAACTTGTGAAGTTCTGCTAGTCTGCTTTTATTAGGATATCTCATCAAGTAAGCCTTGTCTCCATGTTTTTTGCATCTCCATTGCCAATTCCAGCTGAACATGTAGTTGAATCCTTCCAAGAATTGAGTCTCATTAATCTCCCCAGAAGAGATGTTTACAATGGTCATAGGGTTAATCTGTTAACTGTTGACTACCTCTTTAGAATTTTGCACCAGCAACACTCCCAACCCTCTGGCAGCATATCCAATGAATTTGGGGGCTGGCTTGATTTGTTTCAGCCAAGCACATTCCTCAGTGATGTGAGAATTTTTGCCACAAATGATGCAGTTGGGTAGCTTGCAGTCTCTAGTTAGATGTTTGGTGTCTTTGCACTTGTTGCATAACACTCTGAATTTCCACCAGCTTTGTTTTGATCCAAGATCTCTCTCTGGCCAAATCAGTTGTTCTGGAACCATCCTTTCTGCCCTTGCTTGTTCCCCACATCCAGGTTAGCTTCACTCTTATTTATGTGATCTTTCCCTCCAGCAAACTCTTTCTTAGCCTCGTCAATCTGAACACCTCTGCTGCTTTCAGGAGGGGCAACAATTCCACCCCTAGACAAGCTCTCCACCTTTTGTTGGGCCATTTGGGCCATCAAAGCCCCAAACACTACACAGAAAGACATCCGTGACATTTTGGGCTGAACGAAAAAAAATTATGTCATACATATGACACTTCTATGATGATAATTGTGACAAAACCCGGTATCATCATGGATGTGGTGGGCTCCTACTTCTACGACAAAAAATCAACAAAAAATGGGCTTTTCGTCCTGGGCGGGCCAGAGATGCAGCTGCATGACATTCTTTGGGCCATCCATGATGGAAAAAACCATGGTAGAAGCGAGGGGGAGGAAAATTTCGGGGAGTTCCCGGTTACGGTGGGAGGTCGGGGGCCAAGCGATGCGCGTTTCTCTCATACATGCTGGCGTGTGTGCGGCGTTGGCTCTAACTAAACCCGGCGAGGCATTGGGCTCTAATCGAACCCGAGTGATCGATCGATGGTGTTAACTAAACCCGATCGAAGCGATTCCTTCGCCATCGCTGCTAATCAAGCCGATCGATGCCGCCTGGGATGAATAGTGAGCGCTATGGGGAGGGGGTTGGATGAACAGTGAGCGGTGGCGTTGCCTCTGGATGAACAGGACCCCGTGGTGTGGAGGGCTGGATGAACGGTAGACGGTGGAGGGGTGCCCATGGAGGGGTGGTTGAATAGGACCCCGTGGTGTGGAGGGCTGGATGAACAGTAGATGGTGGAGGGGTGCCCGTGGAGGGGTGGTTGAACAGTAGCCGGTGGAGTAGCGCGCGGTGGAGGCTGGATGAACAGGAGCCCGTGGAGGCTAGAGGAGGTCGACGGTGGAGATGAACAGTATCCCGTGGAGTCCCGTTTTGCGGTACGCCACACCCAACAGGACCCGCGTTTCGACCGTAGTGCTCCAACACAAGTCCGTTTCGTCCGTTTTGCGGTACGCCACACCCCTCCCCATGAACAGGACCCCCATTTCGACCGTAGCGCTCCAACACAAGTCTGTTTCGTCCGTTTTGCAGTACGCCACACCCCTCCCGATCAACAGGACCCCCGTTTCGACCGTAGGAGGTCCGTTTCCTCCGTTTTGTGGTACGCCACAACCCTCCCGATCAACAGGACCCCGTTCCGAATGTAGGAGGTTCGTTTCCTTCATTGTGCGGTACGCCAGGCCTTGTTTCCATCGCATGTTCCGTCCAAGCCCTCCCGATGAACACGACCATGCATTCCGTTCCGACCCAGCCGGTTGGATCCCACACGTTTTGTTGCCTCCCGATGAACACGACGCATTCCGTTGCCTCCCATGAACACGACGCATTCTGTTGCCTCCCCATGAACACGAGGCATTCCGTTGCCTTCCCCATGAACACGAGGACGACGTTGTTTCTCCGTTCCGACCCAGACATGTACACGAGCCCTGGCCGTACGTATGCACGAGTAGGCGTTCGAGACCCCGCCCATATGTATGTACGTGGCCGTATTTTCTTTCTTGCACCCTGACCACTGTACGTACGTGTACATGCTACGTGCGCGCCTCTACTACGACACGTACACGTACGCTCCTCTACTACGACACGTGTGCACCTCTACATCGACCATTATATATGTACGTACACGTTCGCGACCAGAATGACAACGCTACATATGCTTCGACCAGGTGGGTCCCTACTGTCAGGCACTTCCTTGCGTGCGAAGATGTAGCTGGTGGGTCCCAGCAGTCAGGAGGGCGAATCTTTTTGTGCCCGGACGCACTTCCTTGCATGCGAAGATGTAGCTGGTGGGTCCCAGTAGTCAGGGGGTGAATCGTTTTTTTGGACGCACTTCCTTGCGTGCGGAGATGTAGCTGGTGGGTCCGAGCAGACAGGGAAAACTTTTTTTGCAAAATACGGTGGCCCGTCCGGTGGGTCCCCGCTGTCAGGTGGAGGAATAATTATTTTGCGTGTAATAAGGAGGCACTTCCTTGCTGCGGTCGTGGACCCAGCTGTCAGCCTCTCCACGTACAGTCCACGTCCGATGGAAGCCATTCCTTGACCATGTTGACCACGCCGCGCCGAGAGCACCAGGGCGGTGGACGACGGCGAGGCCTAGGAATGGGATGACGCGGAGCCGGGGAAGACGCGGTAGTGGATGCCCACGCGTAGAGGAGTATGAGGGTTCACTCGTTCGGCTGCGATGTGAGGTTGCCGTCACCGCAGAATAACAGGGGGTGTGGGTGCGTAGAGGGATGGCCTGACCAGCGGTGGGAGTAGTATGGGGCGGTGAGTCCTCCGCGACATCACAGCCGGCCATGGGCGACAGGAGCAGGCGGCACGACCGGCGCTGCTTTGGGCGGCTGGAGCAAGAAGACCAGAGGTTGAAGAAGCACTACGGTCGTTGGATGGACATCGTACGGTCACTGGAGCTAGAATCGTTCATATATTGACTAAAGTTGACAAAGGCCTCCGTCCTAGTCAACTTAGTAGGCCCACAAGTCAGCCTCCCACCAAGGTGGGTCCCAGCTAGCAGGGGATTTTCATTTTTTTGTGCGTAATAAGGAGGCACTTTCGGTGGGTCCCAGCTGACAGCGGGGGGAACGTTTTTTTCGCAAAATACGGTGGCCCGTCATGTGGGTCCCAGCAGTCAGGGGGAAACGTTTTTTCACGAAATACGGTGACCCGTCTGGTGGGTCCCCGCTGTCAGGTGGAGGAATCATTATTTTGCGCGTAATAAGGAGGCACTTCCTTGCTGCGGCCGTGGACCCAGCTATCAGCCTCTCCACGTACAGTCCACGTCCGATGGAAGTCGTTCCTTGACCACGTTGACCATGCCGCGCCGAGAGCACCACGGCGGTGGACGACGACGAGGCCTACGAAGGGGATGACTCAGAGCCGGGGAAGACGCAGCAGTGGATGCCCACGCGAAGAGGAGTACGAGGGTTCACTGGTTCGGCTGCGATGTGAGGCTGTTGTCGCCGCAGAATAATAGGGGGTGTGGGTGAGTAGAGGGATGGCCTGGCCAGTGGTGGGAGTAGTAGGGGGCGGTGAGGCCTCCGCGGCATCACAGCCGGCCACGGGAGGCAGGAGCACGCGACACGACCGGCGCTGGTTTGGGCGGCTGGAGCAAGAAGACTAGAGGTTGAAAAAGCACTACGGCCGTTGGATGAACATCGTACGGTAACAGGAGCTAGAATCGTTCATATTGACTAAGTTGACAAAGCCCTCCATCCCCGTCAACTTGGTAGGCCCACAAGTCAGCCTCCTACTATGCTGGGTTCCAGCTGGCAGGGGGAGTATTCATTTTTTTGTGCGTAATAAGGAGGCACTTCCTTGCGTGCGTAGATAGCTGGTGGGTACGACATGTCAGCGGGGGGGGGGGGGGCATGTTTTTTTGGCGAAATACAGAGGCCCTGCCGGTGGGTCCCAGATGTCAGGTGGAGGAATCATTATTTTGCATGTAATAAGGAGGCATTTCCTTGTGCGCGGCCGTGGACCCAGCTGTCAGCCTCTCCATGCATATAGTCTACTTCCGATGGTGTCGTTCGTTGACCACGTGGACCACGCTGCGCCGAGAGCATCCAAGGTGGTGGACGACGGCGAGGCCCCGGACAGCAATGAGCCGGAGATGGGAAGACACGGGAGTAAAGTCACAGACGAAGAGGTGTATGAGGGTTAACTGGTTCTAGTGCGGTGTGGTTCGGCAGTCGGTGGAGAAGAACAGGAGGTGTGGAGGGGTGGAGGGATGGCCTGGCCAACGATGGAGCAGCGCTTCATAGCGGTTGCAGCAAGGTGAGCTGCTAGCAGCAGGAGGCGGGAGGTGGTCCAGGCGGCGCTGGAGGAACAAGACGAGAATTTGAAGATGGATGCCGGTCGTTGGATGCAAATCCAACGGCTAACATGTCAGAATCATTTATTGACTAAATTGACAACGACTTGTGTTGGCTTCGACCTATTGGCCCACATTCCAGCCTCCAAAAATGTGGCATGTATTCAACCCATTTTTTCAGAATTTACAGTCTTTTTTTTGCGCGGTAGAATTTACTGATCAATTTGATCTTTTTTGAATTACAGCCATTAGTTGGGCTGGGTGAACAAATAATGTAGTGTCCATGCAGCCCATTTATTTTATTTCCTAAAAAATTACAGGTCATTTGCACTTTCTCAAAATACACGATTTTGCTGGGCTGATTCTAATTATAATTTTGGGTTGGGCCAGCAATGTTATCAAAAAATAAAAAGGGGCTGAGCATTTTGTTATAAATATATTTAAATAATAAGTGATATTATTACATTCGTCCTTAAAACTTACCAAGCTTTTGTACACAATCACTAGGATTTTCGTTCCAAAACAATCCAGGATTTTATTTGTTAAGAAATTATTTTATAAGTTAATAAGATGTGGGATATTGTTTTCTTACATATGTAAGTATCTGTTAAATATATGATGACAATAAAAATAATATATAATAACATACAAAATAATTTAAATATAATATAGTTAGAAGGGAAACATAAGTTGGACCTGGCGTTCCTATTCTTATATAGAAAATTAGAACAGACCTCTGCGTTTTCTTAAAAAAATACATAAATTGGGCTGCCAAAAATAAAACCTCGGATGGGAGGTCCATAGGCCGGTCGATACATGACGGCCCTAAGAAAATAGAAACAGGCCTATGGACCTCCCACCCGAGGTCGTGGGCTGCACATGTTAAAAATGAAAGCCTAGACGGGGCAGCCCAAAACCACGTCCAACACTTGCCAAAACTGCGTCCCTCGTTTTCTGTGTTTCGCATACACTCGACATTGTGTGGGCATTTTGACTGTGCATCATATGAATATGTGCTATGCATGAATGTCGATCAGCATGATGTTAACTGGCTGGTAGTTCCATTTTCGACCATGAATAAAACTTCCAACATGATGTTAACCCTGTTTGAAAAGGTCGTGTTAATATAAATGCTCTACCTCTGAAAGTTGTAGTTTCTTATCTGAAACTGAACTTGTAGTTTTTTATCTGAAACTGAAACTTGCAGTTTCTTCTCTGAGAATCACATTGTCTGCACTTTTATACTCCTATGAAACTACATTTCTTTAAGTGCTAAAAATAGATCTCTAGAATTCATAAAATAATTCATATGCTCAATACTGCAAATCTGAAATTCAAAAGACATTCATATCTGAAAGTACTCTCAAAATACACAACACAAAACACAATTCATAACCTGCAAATACTGACAACCCTAAGCTCCTCCTGACAATTCACAACCTATCCGACTATTGGGCTGGGGGGGGGGGCAGCCACCTCCTATTCCTCGGCGGCAGACAGCCGCCCCGTGAGACGATGTGAACGGCGAGGGAGATGATGGCGGGGAAGGCCCGGGCCAACTGCTTTTCTCCTCTTGAAGTTGGGTTCGGTCGACGAAGACTCCACCGCTCGCTTCTGGCAGGACACCCTCACAAACGGCACCTCAGAGATGCTCGATCCTTCAATGTTCCGGTGGATGCTCCATCTCGGATGGATACTCCCACCACCGCCTCCTCACGATCGGATTTGGTGAATCTGTTTGCTCCATGGCCCGGAGGAGCAGCTCTATGTACTCGGCGCGACTTTCCCTCCGGGAGTATCGCCGCCTTTTCGCTTCTGTTGCAGATATTTGGCCATGAATGTCGTGCCGCCGCTTAGTTGGTCCTTGTTGTCAAACCAAGATCAGATCTCCAACATCCTAACTAGCTTCACAGTGGTCGCCGTCTGCGATCCTCATGTATCAGCTTGTACTCCTCCATCGATCTACTTCTCCACAACACCTTCACTACTTGGCGGTGGTTTTTGAATGGAAGAGGAGAGGAGCAGCGCTGGTTTTGGATTAGAACGGGAGAGGAGCGACGCTGGTTTTGGACTGGAATAGGAGAGGAGGGGCGGTGATTTTGAAATGGAGAGGAGAGGAGCGGCGCTGGATTTAGATTGGAACAGGGGAGGAGCGGCGGTGGTTTAAGAGGAGAAGAGCGGAAGAGCGGCGCTGGTCTTGGAAGTATTTTTTTGTTGTTTTGCGTATTTTGGGTGAAAGTTTGACCACGTACTGTATTTGACAAGCAAAATGTGAATGCATGTCACCAAAAATTGTATCCTTTGGTTCGTATCTGAATGTACTTTCAAATTATATTATTTTTGCAACGTATAACATATATTTTATGTGCGAAAATCATGGTCAATTATGACCCAGAATAAAAAGGAGACTAGTTAATGTGGGGTCGCTTTCTTAATTGAAGGGTAAATTGATTTTGAATTTGATCTAGTCACAGCGCGCTGGCCCTCTCGTCCAATCCTAAATCGCTGCCGCACGCTCCTCTCCCTCTTCTCCATTGCAAAACCACCTCCTCTCCTCTCCATCATCTCCATTCCAAAACCACCGTCTCGCCTCTCCCTCTTCTGGTCTTCTCCATTGCAAAACCACCTCCTCTCCTCTCCATCATCTCCATTCCAAAACCACCTCCTCTCCTCTCCATCATCTCCATTCCAAAAACACCTCCTCTCCTCTCCATCATCTCCATTCCAAAACCACTGTCTCGCCTTTCCCTCTTCTGATCTTCTCCATTGCAAAACCACCTCCTCTCCTCTCCATCATCTCCATTCCAAAACCACCGTCTCACCTCTCCCTCTTCTGATATTCTCCATTGCAAAACCACCTCCTCTCCTCTCCATCATCTCCATTCCAAGACCGCCGTCTCGCCTCTTCCTCTTCTCTATTGCAAGACCACCGTCTCTCCTCCCATCTTCCAAAGCTAGCACCAGACCACTCAGAAGGACATCTATGGAGAGGATGCAGCAGAAAATCAGGCAGATCGCTGGCGGCGACCAAGCAAAGTTAGCCAGGTTGAAGGAGATCCTTAGTTGGTTTGACAATGAGTGGGAGATTTCGAGGACTGTGCGGGCCCTGTGGCAATGTATGCAAAAGAGCAAGACGGCAGCGATGAGGGCGGCGATGTACATGTACTCCTCGGCGACAGTCACGCCGCAGTCTTCCGAGTTCATCGAGTATCTCCTATGGGCGATGGAGCAGACAGAATCGCCCGAGCCGACAGTCAGGCGGAGGTGGTGGGCATATAGGTCGAAGGTCGAGCACCTAGAGGATAACGAATCGATCGAGTATGGTGTGCCGTTCGTGAGGGTGCAGAGCCAGCCGAAGCCACAGGAGTATTCGTTCTCCCACCGCAAGAGGAGGCCGGATGGCGCGACGTTGCTTCCCCGCCGTTCTCCATGGTTCCCTTGATGCTCGCCTCGTTTCAACGGCGGCGGTAGGGTTTAAGGTAAGCTTCGCACTAACCTAATCTTCCACCTGCTCATGCTTATAATCAGTGTGACAGCTAATGAAAATCATGCTTACAATCAGTCTCCAAGTACTACGCCAATCACCCTAAAATAGCTCTGGACCTTTGGGTCAAAGTTGTGACACAGTGTACAAATAAAGAAAAATAGATTGGTGCTTCTTTCAGAAAAGAGTACTCCCTAGAAAACTGCCAATATAAGCTACTAGTATTTGGTTAGAGGATTTGCTGCCGAGAAAGATCCGTCCACGAGAGCGCCACACATCCCAATCGGTGGTGGTGGATGCCATTGCATGCATGCAGCATGGTTGGTGTCGGTAATTTTACTTGGCACACCTCGCACTCTGCATATATGCGGTTCCATACATACATTTGTGCAGTTCCACCAAAATACAATTTGAATAACCCTGTTTGCACAGATAATGAAAAAGCGTGATTACATTATAGTGGCACTAGTTGATGAAACACACACAATAAATAGAAGAAAATATTGCTATAGTATCATAGTATGCCATGCTGCGAGGGCGAGATGGGCCCTGCGACGCCTCATACGGTATGCCTCATACTGGACATCGTCCCAAGTCTCCCAGATATACCTTCTGCCAGTGATGAACATCAGTGTACAGCGGTAGTACTAGGAGGCTCCTTGAGACATTCAAATCTCTATTTTGTACATATCAACTAAAATTAAGCACCCCAGTTTGCAGAAACGCTTAAACATTAACAATGAGACTAATTGATGAAACATACATTAACAAAGAGAAGCACTTCCTTTATCTACATTGGAAATGAAATGATAGAGATGACACTCGCTCTATTTTTACTGTATTATTACTTCATTTTATCAGTGACACTAGGGTCGAGCAGGTGGCAAACGAGGTGTACCGTGCATCGCAAGGATGGAGGCCGGGGGTGCTCGGGGATCGATGTCAAGCTGGCTCTTTCACCACCAACATGGATGATTCAATTCATGGGACCTTTGGCGTGATTCACCTAAAATGAAGCAATGTCCCGTGAGCTAGCAGCTTCTTCTTCAATATTTTTTTAAGAAAAGGGCTCCAGCCCTGGTTCCATTTCCATCAGAAAACGAAACCCACAGAGCTTCTTCTTCATTAGTTGCAAAAAAATTGAGCAACATCAAGGTTGGTTGTGAAGCTCCTGGAATGCTCAACTACAATTTGGATATCATTTGTGCAGTTCAACTAAGATCGAGCGTGAAATGTATATCTCTATTTGCACAAAAAAGGTGGAAAGGAGGGTGACTAACAAGTGATGAAACATGCATCAAATGAAAAGAAGCATGTTCCTTATCTGAATGGCAATCCTACAAGGATAGTAGCAATTTCTAAAGCAGTGGCATTGCTAGATATTAGTGTGGGCATTAGGATTAACTATGACAACCGTTAAATACGACATTACTTTGGGCGCGGGAGAGTAGGCGGACCAGGACAATTGCATTTCTAACGAAAAGAACCAACTTATCTTAATGGGAAATTTAGCAGGACATGTAAAGAAGTGCCATTGATTCATATTACTGGAGGCATTACATTGAAAACAACATTGGTTTAACGTGTCCTTACTTTTTAACAAAGGCGATCGCTACATTTTACCGGTGGCATCACATAAGAGTGGCTCGGGCAACAAACATCGAGCAGGATATCCGGGTTGGTCCCATTTTTGTTCGGTATAGCCATCTTATACCGTGTGTGAGGCTAGCAAATCTAGTGCTGGACTTACTCGCTGACTTGTCCCCCAGTCCCCACTTTCTTTCCTTTTTCAACCAATAGATCGGGTTTATATTGAGTTTGTATTGTGTTTCCCTTTATTTCCCTATTAGACCTAGAGACCAGTTGGATAGCCAGTCTCTGCTACTTTTTGCCCCCATTATTTCCTCTTTCGACCAAGTCCTAGATTCAGGTAACAAATCTTCCCCCACCCCCTTTCTTCCTTGTTTGAACCAAGTAGTACTAGATTCGAGTGCATGAACTAGTTTTACCTCCTAAACGTAAAAAATTAGGTGGTTTTCGAACAGCCGATCGATCCTATCTACGAGGGGGCCTGAGAAATAGTAAAAGATACAAATGCAGCGACGTCAGGAGCTTGGGAAGTAGAGCAAGGCCAGTTTCGAAGGAAGTTATACCTGATGGTCGCCGGGATGTCGCTACGTGGGTGACGGGAGGCCGGATCTGCGCACACTACGGTAGTGAGGAAGAAGGGGTCGGAGGCCCTCCCTTGCCAGCGGTGCTTGGGAGAGAACGGCAAGGCAGGCTGATCGGGACGCGCTCAACCGTGGGTAAGAGCCGTCGCCGAGGACGACCGCGTGAACATTGCACCTTCTCACCTTCCCCGGTGGAGAGGATCCGGCTGGATCTGTGACCAGCGGTGAGCAGAGAGAGAGAGAGAGTGTGTGGCCACATGTCATGTTTAGATCCGGAGAGGCCGAGACAGTGTGAAGAAAGCAACACTAGCAAGCAAGCGGAGGCTCCTGCCTATATAGTGGAGTAGTACTAGTTTTATTTTATCTACGGAGCCGGCTTGACCTCGCCAATGACTGCCGAGAAGTCTTCATGCACGTGGCCCGGAGGCTAGCTTGTCGTCATGTTGAACTCAAGCGCCGGATTATAACATATAACACGAAAAAATGCCACATGACAAGAAATCATAACCTCACTGCCCAAAGGAGACAACATGAATCCCGACGGACAAACTAGACGAGGAACAAAGCTCAAATTAAAGATAAACTTGTAGAAAAGGGGTCGTCGATAGATGTCCTAATTAACATAGGCGGCTTGACCTAGATGGCAGCCGAGTAGTCACTGTTCGTGCATGTGGCCCCAATGACTAGCCCAACTCAGTTGTCGCTGTTTAACCCTCGCAGTGATCCGAAGCACATGACACCTAATTTTGCGAGATGACAAGAAACCTTTTTTTAGATTTGTCACCACAACTACAACCATGTACAACACAACCTGCACGATATGTAGACGATAGCCAATCCAGGCGTGCCTGCTGGAGTCTGGTCACATGCATGAACGAACTGATCTTCCGTGTCTTGCAGGGATCGTCCAGGCACCAACGTAGTACAACACTTCTCTAGTACTATCGCTCGTCTCCCTCTTCTATTAAGTCACCCGACTTGCGGGCCGGGAGTGTGCCTATGGTTGGTTCTCAATTCCGCCCCACATGTGTGTGCAAACGCAATATGACGCGCATTCCATTCAGAGAGCAGCGTGCCGCATCGACCGACTGCAGGGGTGCGACGCTTAACGCGACGGGCGTCTTTGTATACTCCGTACATATGTACCGCCATTTTCTAGACGCTTTGCTCCATGGCGCGGGCGCAATCCATGGATACAAAATTAGTATACTGTATATTATTTAAAAGTTGAGGGCGGGGCTTTTCCTGCGCGGTAGGCGGCGGGGCTTTTCCTGCGCGGTAGGCGGCGGGGCAGTTCCGCCTAGTCGGTTCGATAGACACGCGAGAAGACGAGGGAGTAGGCTGCTGCAAACGTAGGGTTGTGTGATTTGACAGCTAGTTACTGCTGGACAGGTGAGGCCCCGTGATTTGACTTGCCATTATAATTTTAACCATGACGCCACGACCGGGCGTGAGTCTCCCGATTTCGACCAACTCCATATGGTGCCTCTCCCAATGCTCCACCATGTAGTAGAGGCTGGCTCTTGCATGAGAGCCCACTTCTCCACTTTTTCCTTGCCTCTCTTTCCTCCACATATGCAAAAATGCCATGTAAAGCGCACTATTGTACTTACTTTTACTTGCTCCTACAGGTGCTAAGCTTGCCACATAGGCATAAAGTCTGATGTGACAAGTTAATCAAGAAGAGAGAGACTAGTTTGGTGACCCAAGGAAGAAACGGTGCTAAGCGTGTGTACCTAGGTGAAAGACAATTTTGAGTCTATAGCTAATTAAATGAAGCAAACTTAGCAACACCATTTCATTGGAAGAGGTCACTCCTTGGCAAATGCAATAAATACTAGTACTCCCTGTGTCCCATAATATAAGAACGTCTTTGGCACTACACTAGTGTCAAAAACGTTCTTATATTATGGGACAGAGGGAGTGCGAAGAAAGAGATAGAGAGGAGTAAAAAAATACACTTATAGCCAACCTTATAGCCAAAACCTTGTTGTAGTATGAGTGACTAAGTGATGACTATGTATGACATGCCAACATCGTAGCAGCCTAACGCACCGTGTTAAATCTCCAAGGGCGTGATCATGAGCGACGCGACGGTCGTGGTAGGCGCGACCATGATACGGCTCTTGGCAGCCCTTGGATCTGAGATCAAACGGTCACATGCTAAGTTGCTGAAAATTTGCAGAATAACCCTCCAGGATAGGATATTCACCCATAGGACTAGAATCACGCCATGCAACCGTTCGATCTCAGATCCAAGGGCTCTCGGAAGCCCGTATCATGGTAGAATGGAAAGCCACTACCTGACGCTCAGACGCCGGGGCAGTTCGCTCCTACTCGTCCCCGCACGTCCTTTAATACTACGGCGGTTCGCTCCTAGTCGTCCCGTCTATTCACATTATGACAGTTCCCCTAATCCTAACCCTCCTCCCAAATCCATGGCGTCCCAAATCTCCCCAATCGGCGGTGAGTACAAGGTTAGAACCATCACCGGCGATGGGTTCGACGTCATCTACACCCGTTCTTCCGCGACGGTGAAAGGATGCCTTTCGCTTCGCACGCATGTTCAAGACTCAGATGATGAGTGGGTCACTGGGCTAGATGTTGAGTACACCACAGTCCTGGAACGAGAGAAGGATCTAAAGGACGAAGAGAGGAAGAAGCCCGCCGTGATCCAGGTTTGCGTGCATGACTTATGCTTGGTCTACCACATATGCCATGCCGACGTTGAGTGACATGATTTTAAGGACTTCCTCGAGAGCAACCTAGTCAAATTCGTTACTGTAGACTTTGGTAATGACAAAGAAGTCCTGCGTCGGATAAGCCTCGTTGTAGGCAACACCTTCGACCTCCAGAAGAATCGGCTGGTGTCCTCTCGTCAGCCTTCAATGGAGACCCTGGCAGGAGCCATGGTTCATCCTTCGTACGGTAAACTGGAAAAACCTCCATACACGTTTCATCGTCATGCATGGCAGCGGAATGTACTAGATATAGACCACATCCACTACGCTGCAATGGATGGCTACCTTTTTTCTCAATATCTACAAGGGTTGGATGAAGAGCAACAACCAAGTTGGCGGTTCAAGCAAAGAAGTATCAGCCAAGAGGAAGAGGGACAAGGACGAAGTCGAGGACGTGGACGAGGACTCCGAGTAAGGTGGCAGTGTCGTTGCTCATGGTGGTTCTAATGCAGTGTCTACCGGAATAGTTGCAAAGTTTAATTTCAGGTGTGCTTAATTTAATTTGAGGGGTGTGTTGTGTTGAGCCCCCAGCAGAACTATGTTATGTTTCTTCTTGTTACTTTAACTCTTCAGTACGTACATACTAGTATTTCTTACATTTCATCTTTTAGTTGGTATAGTACTACCACTCGTTTCTTCATATTATATACGCATTACAATATATATGGCCAACATCATATAGCCAGCAGTTTAGTTGTCAAAGAATTTTAGGGTGCTTAGTTTTGTCAAAGAATTCCAGGGTGCTTAGTTTTATTTGAGGGGTGGGTTGTGCTGGACACCATTATTGTGACTAGCCTTTTTAATAGTACTATATGCATAATTTTGCGACGACGAGCGCTCTCTATATGTACCACCTTTTTTCTAATTTTAAGTTTTGCTCCATGGCGCAATCCATCGATACTACTGCTGTACAAAAGTATACATTTTTTAAAAGGCTAGAGGGCAGGGCAGTCTAGCTTGGTCGGTTTCACGAGAGGCGAGGGCCTTTGTGATTTGACAGCTCATTACTACTGGAAGGCGGGGCCTTGTGATTTGACTGCTCGGATAAATGCGCCGACGACCTGATCGAGGAGGAGCAAAGAACCATGCGGTATACTCAAGTTTTCCACTGGAGTAGTACTGCGACGGAGGAGCACGAAACACGGCAGCCCAGTGCCATATGGCGATAAAAAATGATCTAATTTGCTAGTCATCTCATTGTTAGCATTGTTCTATTCACTCCCTAAAAAAAACCATTGTTCTATTCATGCCTCGCAGAGAATGTGACACGTACGGCGAAACACCCGAAGCAAAAGATGAAACACATCAGCAAAAGAAGAAGGAAGATTATCACCCCAAATGATCTAATTCGCCGCGGATTCAGAATCGCTTCTTCATCGCCTCCACGACCTCCATCTCCTTGCGCGTCTCCTCCTCCATCTTCTTCATTCTGTCCATGACGCGGGATTTCTCGATGCGAGCCTTCATCATCTGTTCCACGACCGCATTACGTACCTTGACAGCAGCCGGGTGCTCGATGCGGAGCTTCGCCAACTCCTCCTTCTGTTCCGTGACGAGGGCCTGCAGCATCTTCATCGAGGAACTACTATTCTCATGCAACTTCTTCCAGCCGGCGTTCTTGTCCTTCAATAGGCCGATCTCGTGGCAGAGCTTCGCCTTGTCCTCCTGGAGTCGTAGGATTTCACCGGTCGCCTTCTTCTCTGAGGCAATGCTCTTCTTCACAAAGATCACCAAGTCGGGCGGTCAACTCCCCATCGATTGAGCTCACGGGCATGTCGTCAAGGCTCTCCTTCAAAGAACTCCATCAAGCCTTGGATGAACTCCTTCGCTTATTGAGGTGCTTATTGAGCTGATCGGGCATGCCGCTGAGGGATAACGACTCCAGCTCCGCCCGGCTCGGCATGTTCGCCTCCATGCTAGGGCGCTCCTGGGAGCCATCGCCTGCCCGTGAGAGATCTTTCGAGGTCTCTGCGTGGTGGCGAGCCATCTCTTTTTTTCCACAGCCTTGGTTGCCGCTCCTTGTTACGAGTAGTTCTCGAACTAGAGCTCTGCTCACCGGACATGGCAATGACGGACAAAGAAGAAGCACTTATGAGGAGGAAAGGTAGAGTAATTTTCGGTTAGGTAGTTCCCCTTTTTATAAACTAAGTACTAGCACTAGTACTAATACCTGCATAGTGGGAACACGTTCAGGTTTGGTGCGTACTAGTAGGTGTGAGCAGGCTTTCGAATGTGATGGGAACAAGGTAAATATTAATTGATGGTTTTGGTTTCGAGGCCCAAAACGGCTCCCGATGAGTTTAGCGGTGTTGGAAATGTGCCCTAGAGGCAATAATAAAAGGATTATTATTATATTTCCTTGTTCATGATAATTGTCTTTTATTCATGCTATAATTGTATTATCCGGAAATCGTAATACACGTGTGAATACATAGACCACAATATGTCCCTAGTGAGCCTCTAGTTGACTAGCTCGTTGATCAATAGATAGTCATGGTTTCGACTATGGACATTGGATGTCGTTGATAACGAGATCACATCATTAGGAGAATGATGTGATGGACAAGACCCAATCCTAAGCATAGCACAAGATCGTGTAGTTCGTTTTGCTAGAGCTTTTCCAATGTCAAGTATCTCTTCCTTAGACCATGAGATCGTGTAACTCCCGGATACCGTAGGAGTGCTTTGGGTGTACCAAACGCCACAACGAATCGGGTGACTATAAAGGTACACTACAGGTATCTTCGAAAGTGTACATTGGGTTGACACGGATCGAGATCGGGATTTGTCACTCCGTGACATGTAGAGGTATCACTGGCCCACTCGGTAGTGCATCATCATAATGAGCTCAAAGTGACCAAGTGTCCGGTCACGGGATCATGCATTACGACGAGTAAAGTGACTTGCCGGGTAACGAGACTGAACGAGGTATTGGGATACCGACGATCGAGTCTCGGGCAAGTAACATACCGTCGACAAAGGGAATAGTATACGGGGTTGCTTGAATCCTCGACATCGTGGGTTCATCCGATGAGATCATCGAGGAGCATGTGGGAGCCAACATGGGTATCCAGATCCCGCTGTTGTTTATTGCCCGAGAGCCGTCTCGGTCATGTCCACGTGTCTCCCGAACCCGTAGGGTCTACACACTTAAGGTTCGGTGACGCTAGGGTTATTAGGAAGACTTGTATGTGATTACCGAATGTTGTTCGGAGTCCCGGATGAGATCCCGGACGTCACGAGGAGTTCCGGAATAGTCCGGAGGTAAAGATTTATATATGGTAAGTCATCATACGGTCACCGGAAAGGTTCGGGGGCATATCGGTATTGTACCGGGGCCACCGGAGGGGTTCCGGGGGTCCACCGGGAGGGGCCACCTCTCCCGGAGGGCCTTATGGGCTGTATGAGGAAGGGATCGAGCCCAAAGTGGTGCAGGCGCCACTCCCCTAGGGCCCATGCGCCTAGGGTTTGGGAAACCCCGAGGGGCGCCTTGCTTGGGGGGCAAGCCCCCTCCCCTTGGCCGCCGCCCCCCCTCTAGATGCCATCTAGAGGGGCCGGCCCCCCTTCTCCCTTCCGCTATAAATAGAGGGGCGAGGGGAGGGCTGCAACACACTTGAAGGCGCAGCCCCTCCCCTCCCGAACACCTCTTCTCCTCCGCGTGTGCTTGGCGAAGCCCTGCCGGAGAACTGTCACTCCATCACCACCACGCCGTCGTGCTGCTGCTGGAGCCCTCTTCCTCAACCTCTCCTTCCCCCTTGCTGGATCAAGAAGAAGGAGACGTCATCCGCTCAGACGCGTGTGTTGAACGCGGAGGTGCCGTCCGTTCGGCGCTAGGATCTCCAGTGATAGGATCACGACGAGAACGACTACTCCAACCCCGTTCTTTTGAACGCTTCCGCTCGCGATCTACAAAGTGGTATGTAGATGCATCTCCCTTGACTCGTTGCTTATATGAACTTATAGATGGATCTTGGTGAAACCGTAGGAAATTTTTTAATTTTCTGCAACGTTCCCCAACAGTGGCATCATGAGCTTGGTCTATGCGTAGTTCTCTATTGCACGAGTAGAACACAATTTTGTTGTGGGCGTAGATCTTGTCAACTTGCTTGCTGCTACTAGTCTTATCTTGCTTCAGCGGTATTGTGGGATGAAGCGGCCCGGACCGACCTTACACGTACGCTTACGTGAGACTGGTTCCACCAACTGACATGCACTAGTTGCATAAGGTGGCTAGCGGGTGTCTGTCTCTCCCACTTTAGTTGGAGCGGATTCGATGAAAAGGGTCCTTATGAAGGGTAAATAGAAGTTGACAAATCACATTGTGGCTTTCACGTAGGTAAGAAAACGTTCTTGCTAGAACCCTATTGCAGCCATCGTAAAACTTGCAACAACAATTAGAGGACGCCTAACTTGTTTTTGCAGCAAGTGTTTTGTGATATGATATGGCCAAAGTTGTGATGAATGATGAATGATATATGTGATGTATGAGATCATGTTCTTGTAATAGGAATCACGACTTGCATGTCGATGAGTATGACAACCGGCAGGAGCCACAGGAGTTGTCTTTTTGTATGACCTGCGTGTCATTGAAGAACGCCATGTAAATTACTTTACTTTATTGCTAAACGCGTTAGCCATAGAAGTAGAAGTAGTCGTTGGCGTGACAACTTCATGAAGACACGATGATGGAGATCATGATGATGGAGATCATGGTGTCATGCCGGTGACAAGATGATCATGGAGCCTCAAGATGAAGATCAAAGGAGCTATATGATATTGGCCATATCATGTCACTACTTTATATAATTGCATGTGATGTTTATTATGTTTTATGCATCTTGTTTACTTAGAACGACGGTAGTAAATAAGATGAGCCCTTATAATAATTTCAAGAAAGTGTTCCCCTAATCGTGCACCGTTGCTAAAGTTCGCTGCTTCAAGCACCACGTGATGATCGGGTGTGATAGATCCTTACGCTCACATACAACGGGTGTAAGACAGTTTTACACATGCATAAACACTTAGGGTTAACTTGACGAGCCTAGCATGTACAGACATGGCCTCGAACACAAGAGACCGAAAGGTCGAACATGAGTCGTATGGAAGATACGATCAACATGGAGATGTTCACCGACGATGACTAGTCCGTCTCACGTGATGATCGGACACGGCCTAGTCGACTCGGATCATGTAACACTTAGATGACTAGAGGGATGTCAAATCTGAGTGGGAGTTCATTAAATAATTTGATTAGATGAACTTAATTATCATGAACATTAGTCTAAAATCTTTGCAAATATGTCTTGTAGATCAAATGGCCAACGCTCATGTCACCATGAACTTCAACGCTGCTCCTAGAGAAAACCAAGCTGAAAGACGATGGCAGCAACTATTCGGACTGGGTCCTAACCCGAGGATCATCCTCATAGCAGCCAAGAAACAATATGTCCTAGAAGCACCACTAGGTGATGCACCCATCCTGCAGAACCAAGACATTATGAATGCTTGGCAGTCTCGTCTTGATGATTACCCCTCGCTCAAGGCGGCATGCTTTACAGCTTAGAACCGGGGCTCCAAAAGCGTTTTGAGCAACACGGAGCATATGAGATGTTCGAGGAGCTAAAAATGGTTTTCCAAGCTCATGCCCGGGTCGAGAGATATGAAGTCTCCGATAAGTTCTACAGTTGTAAGATGGAGGAAAATAGTTCTGTCAGTGAGCATATACTCAAAATGTCTGGGTTGCACAACCGCCTGTCCCAGCTGGACATTAACCTCCCGGACGAGGCGGTCATTGACAGAATCCTTCATCGCCCCACCAAGCTACAAGAGCTTTGTGATGAACTACAATATGCGTGGGATGGTGAATACCATTCTCGAAGTATTTTCAATGTCAAGTCACGGAGGTTGAAATCAAGAAATAACATCAAGTGTTGATGGTCAATAAAACCACTAAGTTCAAGAAGGGCAAGGGAAAGAAGAACTTCAAGAAGGACGGCAAGGATGTTGCCGCGCCCGGTAAACCAGTTGCCGGGAAGAAGTCAAAGAATGGACCCAAGCACGAGACCGAGTGCTTTTATTGCAAAGGAAGGGTCATTGGAAGCGGAATCGCCCCAAATACTTAGCGCATAAGAAGGCCGGCAACACTAAAGGTATATTTGATATACATGTAATTGATGTGTACCTTACCAAGACTGTAGTAACTCCTGGGTATTTGATACCGTGCCGCTGTTGCTCATATATGTAACTCATGCCAGGAGCTGCGGAATAAACGGAGATCGGCGAAGGCGACGAGGTGACGATGCGGCGTCGGGAATGGTTCCAAGATCGATGTGATCGCCGTCGCACGCTACCTCTACATTTACCTACGGGATTAGTTTTAAACCTCAATAATTGTTATTTAGTACCAAGTTTGAGCATGAACATTGTATCGTGATCTCGTTTAATACGAGATGGCTACTCATTTAAATCCGAGAATAATGGTTGTTCTATTTATATGAGAGAAATGTTTTATGGTCATGCTCAGATGGTCAATGGTTTATTCTTAATGAATCTCGAACGTAATGTTACACATGTTCATAGTGTGAATACCAAAAGATGTAAAGTTGATAAAGATAGTCCCACATACTTGTGGCAATCGCCGCCTTGGTCACATTGGTGTCAAGCGCATGAAGAAGCTCCATGTCGATGGACTTTTAGAGTCTCTCGATTAGGAATCATTTGACACGTGCGAACCATGCCTCATGGGCCAGATGACCAGGACTCCGTTGTCCGTGACACGGGAGCGAGCAACCAACTTATTGGAAATCATACATACCGATGTGTGCGGTCCAATGAGTGTTGAGGCTCATGGAGGATATCGATATGTTCTCACTCTCACTGATGACTTGAGTAGATATGGGTATGTCTACTTGATGAAACACAAGTCAGAGACCTTTGAAAAGTTCAAGGAATTTCATAATGAAGTAGAGAATCAACGTGACCGAAAGATAAAATTCTTGCGATCAGATCGTGGAGGAGAATACTTAAGTCACGAATTTGGTACACACTTAAGGAAATGTGGAATCTTTTCACAACTCACGCTACCGAACACCTCAACGTAACGGTGTGTCCGAACGTCAGAATCGCACTCTATTGGATATGGTGCGATCTATGATGTCTCTTACCGATTTACCGCTATCATTTTGGGGATACGCTCTAGAGACAGCTACATTCACTTTAAATAGGGCACCGTCTAAATCCGCTGAGACGACACCGTATGAATTATGGTTTGGGAAGAAACCTAAGCTGTCGCTTTCTAAAAGTTTGGGGATGCGATGCTTATGTCAATAAACTTCAACCCGAAAAGCTCGAACCCAAGTCGGAAAAATGTCTTCATAGGATACCCTAAGGAAACCATTGGGTATACCTTCTACCTTAGATCCGAAGGCAAGATCTTTGTTGCCAAGAACGGATCCTTTACGGAAAAGAGTTTCTCTCGAAAGGAGTAAGTGGGAGGAAAGTAGAACTCGATGAAGTACTACCTCTTGAACCGGAAAGTAGTGCAGCTCAGAAAATGTTCCTGGTGCCTACACCGAATCGGAGAGGAAATTAATGATGATGATCAAGGTACTTTGGATCAAGTTGCTACCGAACTTCAGAGGTCCACTAGGACACGCCCGCACTGTGAGTGGTACGGCAACCCCTGTCCCCGGAAATCATGTTGTTAGACAACGGTGAACCTTCGAACTATGAAGAAGCAATGGCGGGCCCAGATTCCAACAAATGGCTTGAAGCCATGCAATCCGAGATAGGATCCATGTATGAAAACAAAGTATGGACTTTGACAGATTTGTTCGATGATCGGCGAGCGATAGAAAACAAATGGATCTTTAAGAAGAAGACGAACACGGATGGTAATGTTACCATCTATAAAGCTCGACTTGTCGCTAAGGGTTATCGACAAGTTCAAGGGATTGACTACGATGAGACTTTCTCTCCCGTAGCGAAGCTTAAGTCCGTCCGAATCATGTTAGCGATTGCCGCATACTATGATTATGAGATATGGCAGATGGACGCCAAACGGCATTCCTTAACGGTTATCTTAAGGAAGAGCTGTATATGATGCAGCCGGAAGGTTTTGTCGATCCTAAGAATGCTAACAAGGTATGCAAGCTCCAGCGATCCATTTATGGGCTGGTGCAAGCATCTCGGAGTTAGAACATTCGCTTTGATGAGATGATCAAAGCGTTTGGGTTTATGCAGACTTATGGAGAAGCCTGCGTTTACAAGAAAGTGAGTGGGAGCTCTGTAGCATTTCTCATATTATATGTAGATGACATACTTTTGATGGGAAATGATATAGAACTCTTGGACAGCATTAAGGCCTACTTGAATAAAAGTTTTTCAATGAAGGACCTTGGAGAAGTTGCTTATATATTAGGCATCAAGATCTATAGAGATAGATCAAGACGCCTCATAGGTCTTTCACAAAGCACATACCTTGATAAGATTTTGAAGAAGTTCAAAATGGATCAGTCCAAGAAAGGGTTCTTGCCTGTACTACAAGGTGTGAGATTGAGCTCGGCTCAATGCCCGACCACGGCAAAAGATAAAGAAGAGATGAGCGTCATCCCCTAGGATCTATTATGTATGCCATGCTGTGTACCAGACCTGATGTAAACCTTGCCGTAAGTTTGGTAGGTAGGTACCAAAGTAATCCCGACAAGGGACACCGGACAATGTCAAGAATATCCTGAAGCACCGAAAAGGACAAAGGACATGTTTCTCGTTTATGGAGGTGACGAAGAGCTCGTCAGAAGGGTTATGTCGACGCTTAGCTTCGACACGCATCCGGATGACTCTAAGTCACAAACCGGATACGTGTATATGTTGAATGGTGGAGCAAAAAGCTGGTGCAGCTGCAAGCAGAGCGTCGTGGCGGGATCTACATGTGAAGCGGAGTACATGGCAGCCTCGGAGGCAGCGCATGAAGCAATTTGGGTGAAGGAGTTCATCACCGACCTAGGAGTCATACCCAATGCGTCGGGCCCGGTCAAACTCTTCCGTGACAACACCGGAGCTATTGCACTTGCCAAGGAGCCCATGTTTCACAAGAAGACCGTATACATCAAGTTGCCGCTTCAACTCCATCCGTGAAAATGTTCAAGATGGAGACATAGAAATTTGCAAAGTGCATACGGATCTGAATGTCGCAGATCCGTTGACTAAACCTCTTCCGCGAGCAAAACATGATCAACACCAGAACTCTATGGGTGTCAGGTTCATCACAATGTAACTAGATTATTGACTCTGGTGCAAGTGGGACACTGTTGGAAATGTGCCCTAGAGGCAATAATAAAAGGGTTATTATATTATTTCCTTGTTCATGATAATTGTCTTTTATTCATGCTATAATTGTATTATCCGGAAATCGTAATACACGTGTGAATACATAGACCACAATATGTCCCTAGTGAGCCTCTAGTTGACTAGCTCGTTGATCAATAGATAGTCATGGTTTCCTCGACTATGGACATTGGATGTCGTTGATAACGGGATCACATCATTAGGAGAATGATGTGATGGACAAGACCCAATCCTAAGCATAGCACAAGATCGCAGTAGTTCGCTTTTGCTAGAGCTTTTCCAATGTCAAGTATCTCTTCCTTAGACCATGAGATCGTGTAACTCCCGGATACCGTAGGAGTGCTTTGGGTGTACCAAACGTCACAACATAACTGGGTGACTATAAAGGTACACTACGGTGTATCTCCGAAGTGTGCATTGGGTTGACACGGATCGAGACTGGATTTGTCACTCAGACATCGAGAGGTATCACCGGGCCCACTCGGTAGTGCGTCATCATAATGAGCTCAAAGTGACCAAGTGTCTGGTCACGGGATCATGCATTACGGTACGAGTAAAGTGACTTGCCGGTAACGAGACTGAACGAGGTATTGGGATACCGATGATCGAATCTCGTGCAAGTAACATACCGTCTGACAAAGGGAATAGTATACGGGGTTGCTTGAATCCTGGACATCGTGGTTCATCCGATGAGATCATCGAGGAGCATGTGGGAGCCAACATAGGTATCCAGATCTCGCTGTTGGTTATTGCCCGAGAGCCGTCTCGGTCATGTCTACGTGTCTCCCGAACACGTAGGGTCTACACACTTAAGGTTCGGTTATGCTAGGGTTATTAGGAAGACTTGTATGTGATTACCGAATGTTGTTCGAAGTCCCGGATGAGATCCCGGACGTCACGATGAGTTCCGGAATAGTCCGGAGGTAAAGATTTATATATGGGAAGTCATCATACAGTCACCGGAAAGGTTCGGGGGCATATCGGTATTGTACCGGGGCCACCGGAGGGGTTCCGGGGGTCCACCGGGAGGGGCCACCTCTCCCGGAGGGCCTTATGGGTTGTACGAGGAAGGGATCCATCCCAAAGTGGGCTGGGGCGCCACTCCCCCCTAGGGCCCATGCGCCTAGGGTTTGGGGGAAACCCCGAGGCGCCCCTTGCTTGGGGGCAAGCCCTCCCTTGGCCGCCCCCTCTAGATTCCATCTAGTGGGGCCGCCCCTTCTCCCTTCCCTATAAATAGAGGGAGAGGAGGGCTGCAACACACTTGAAGGCGCAGCCCTCCCTCCAGAACACCTCTTCTCCTCCGCGTGTGCTTGGCGAAGCCTCGCCGAGAATCTGTTACTCCATCACCACCACGCCCGTCGTCGGCTGCTGGAGCCCTCTTCCTCAACCTCTCCTTCCCCTTGCTGGATCAAGAAGGAGGAGACGCCATCCGCCTCAGACGTGTGTTGAACGCGGAGGTGCCGTCTGCTCGGGCGCTAGGATCTCCGGTGATAGGATCATGACGAGAACGACTACTTCAACCCCGTTCTTTTGAACGCCTGGCCGCGATCTACAAAGTGGTATGTAGATGCATCTCCCTTGACTCGTTGCTTAGATGAACTCATAGATGGATCTTGGTGAAACCGTAGGAAAATTTTTAATTTTCTGCAACGTTCCCCAACAAGCGGAACATAAATTTCAAATACTACACTGCTCAAATGCGTAAATATTATGTTACTGTCAAAAATTGGCACAAAATACGAAGGAGACCAATGGAAGTACTACTAGCAACCCACTATTTAACTACTCACATGCGCGCAGTGGAGTAATAATGTCTTTCTTCCGCCCTCACGTCCACTCAATTTGCATGCGCTGTATTAATTGACCATCAATGAAGTGAACGACTTTACACGCGTCAAATTATCACATTGGGTGGATCTTGGTACAAAATTGCGTCCGCCCGTGTACCCCGTGTGCGTGCGAGGGAATGAGTGCGTGCGTGGCGTGCGTGCACATCTTCGCTTCGTGCATGTACCGCCAAGATGGCTCGGGGAGGACGCAGTACATTCTTCCGGAACCAAAGAAGACGTCACTATGATCAATCCACACAAGGAGGTCGCGATAACGCCTCCACATGTGGCACGTGGCTTCATGAACTGTAAGAGAGACACTGTAGCGTGCCATTGGTATTCTAATTTACGTGTTTTGCACATACCAAGTACTAGTAAGGTACATGTGCATTGCACGCATTAGATTTTGCAACCAAATTATGAATAAATACCACACTATAGCATGTAAGCTCTGAGTCATATATGCCTGATGTACCCCTTCATTTAATTCTTATAGTTCATCTCATTCAAAATCAATTACTTTTTATAAAAAAGCTAAGAACGCGGGAATAGGAAAAACATGGGATTATAGTGGAATGTCTTCTTGAATCCTACAGGATTGTACGAGTGTTTGATTGTGCATAGAAAAAACACAGAATTCTTTCAAAGAGGTTTGAGTGGATGGGATGTTTCCTATGAAATCTAGTGCAAATGAATCATATGGAAAAATTCCTATGGTTTACAATCCTACAAATCAAACAACCAAGATAGGAAACATTCCTAATGATTAGAATCCTCCAAAATTCCTTTGAGAATCCTTTGAATCAAAGAAGCCCTTAATCTATTTTATGATTCATGGAATTGTGCATTGTAAAGCATAAAGTAAAAACAAATAATGGCAATTCAACTAAAAAAAGTTTAGGCAGTTATGATACGGAAGATTCTAGAACAAAAGAGAACCACTGTTGTTTTGAGGTTTGTGCGTTATGCTTAAGTTCAACCATGGAGTCTGCTAGATTGTACATGTGGCAAAATCCGGTGGGGGCTAGAAGATGGTGCGAGGGGCCGAGTGGAGGGAGACTATGAAGGAATGCACAAGTGCGAGATCGATATTTAGAGAGAGGGGCGAACACGCGTTGTTGTAACGCAGCGGGCGGAGCCATGAAAAATAAATGAGCTAGGGGGCCAAGCATTGCTAATCCTTTACGAGGAGGGTCAATTTATGAAATTAAACCATTTTTAGCAGCAATTGTCTAATGATCACATTCATATTAGCCTTGATATATAGTGATGTTAGGGGGCAGGGCCTCATCGCCTTGTCTTCGCCATTGTGCATGCGTCTGAGAGATGAAGCGAAAGGCATGGATGATGAGAGGGGGACGTTGGATATACAATTAATGTGGGTGTATTAGCTATATATGTTAATCCTATATAGAGAGGTATAGATTGATCGATGTGGACGTGGGAAAGAGGCTGAGACCTCACTGGATATATCGATTGATCAGTTTGTGTGGAAAACTATGAAAGGCCTAGCTATATACACACATACATAGAGGAACATCGATCGTTGCGCATGCACGCGTGAGAGATAAAGAATGCACGATATGATGGAGAGGGGGATGTGTGTGGGTGTGCCTTCATGGGAGACCGACCAAGAAAAAGATTGCATGCGTATGCGATGGATAATGCCGACTGGTAGTGTGTGTGCATGCATGCACGAGAAAGTTAGTGGTACAATTATAAAGAGAAGACTACTATGTGGGTGTAAAAGACTAGGTGAGGTCATAATCAATGTAAAGTTGAATTCAAATATTTGAATAAGAGATCCTGATGCTTGAAACCCATGCATGCATGAATATAACGGAGATCTGCGCGGTGTGGTTTGGAAACGAGCATGTTGTAATGTATACACATTGAACAAGGTCAGACTGATTTGAATTTGAGATACCGATGGCAGACATCATTTGGCCATGTCGCATCCGTGCATGGACACACTATTCTAATCGGAGATGATGGACGGCTTTCGCATCACATATCTATATCTATACCCCTATATATATATTATATTTTATATTTTTTTATATTGTGTGTGGGTAACTTTAACTTTGAAAGATGGTCGTTGGATGAGGCGAATCCGATGGTCCAAAGATGGCAAATTTGAGCACTATTGGTCGTTGGATATCATCTAGATTCCACCAGATTTCGCCACATGTATAATCGAGAAGACTCCATGGTTGAACTTAAGCATAATGCACAAACATCAAAACACAAGCACTTCTTATTTGTTCTAGAATCTTCCGTATCAGAATTGCCCAAATGTTTTTCTACATGATTTGCCATTATTTGTTTTTACTTCATGTCTTACAACGCACAATTCCATGAATCTTAAAATAGATTAGCTTTCTTATAAAAACTAGATGATTTTGAATGAAATGAACTATAAGAATTAAACGAACATCTACATCATGCATATATGACTCAAAGCTTGCATGCTATAATGTGGTATTTATTCATAATTTGGTTGCCAAATCTCATGCGTGCAATGCACTGTACCTTACTCTAGTCTAAATGGTGTTTGTGTGTGTTGTGCGTGTTGAGGTGCAAATTATCTTTTTTGGGTACACGTTAAGCTTGTTCTTCCGAAATTTCAAGCCGCCTTTGTTATGCCGAAAATTCAAGCTAGCGCCTCTCGCTCATCGTCTTGAAACTCCCGCCTCTTCAACCCACACCTTGTTAGCCCGAAATATTTAAGATATATCTTTGTCTCGTTGTGCTCGACAACTCCCTCCATCTCAACCCGCCGCCTTTGCTATTCCAAAATTACAACGGCAAGAAAAACTCCCACATCCTGTGAAATCCCGACACGCGAAATGCCCGTGGTACCCCTGAACCGAAGAACTGGCCTCAAATCGGTGGGGGGTACTTTCGTAACTTACCCCACATTTCGGACAAGCGCGTCTCTAAGCCATGGTTCCCCACTGCCATCCCATCCGCCCACCCATTCGTACACCGAGGCCACGAAAACCCACGACGAAACCCCACACCCTGCTCCGTCCGCCACCCAGCCGGAGCCTCTTCCGCGACGATGTCGTCCATAGCAACACCTCGACGTCCCTCATCCACCATACCGGATGAGGATCCGTCGTTGATCTCATCGTCCCGCGGTTCAGCCACCCCGTCCTCCACCTCCAAGGAGCTGCCCCGACGTTCCGCTTGTCTTTCGCGCCACCTCTATTCCCACACCGCCGTCTTTACCTGCACCACCGGAAGAGCATCATCATCACCGTTTCCTCGGATGAAGTTGCGGACTAATCGGCGCCACCAAAGAGGTTGTACACTAATCGCCGCATTTTCTTCTTTATTCGACCTCACGGTGCTGACGGCGCTCGGTCCCGAGCCGACACGGGGCGGCTCCATCCACAGCGGCATCGTCGGCCACTTCCTCCACGGCGTCGATCCCTCGGCGGCGACGTCCACATCAGTAGGAGATGCTGCTACTTTAACTCTCACTCGCGCTACTGCTCTGCTCTTGCTCTCGGTCCCCTGCCTAGTATGCTCTTGTTATTGCTCTTGCTCGCGCTGCTGCTCTCGCTCTTGCTTTTGCTTGCGATGCTGCACCGATTTAGCTACACTTCAGTCGACTGAATTGACTTTGGGTCGATCGATTTTGGGGTGGGGGAGGGCTCGCCAGGGTGAAGGAAGAACCAGCCAGCGGGAGGGGGGCTCGTCGGAGAGGTAACCCACTATCTATCTTAGGGTTCAGGATGGGGGCGGTGGTCGCCGGCGGTGGCGGGGCGGTGGCGTGGGGATCGCCGGAGAAAAAGCTCGGCACTGGGGTGTTGGAAATATGCCCTAGAGGCAATAATAAATTAGTTATTATTATTATATTTCCTTGTTCATGATAATCGTTTATTCTCCATGCTATAATTGTATTGATAGGAAACTCAAATACATGTGTGGATACATAGACAACACCATGTCCCTAGCAAGCCTCTATTGGCTAGCTCGTTGATCAATAGATGGTTACGGTTTCCTGACCATGGACATTGGATGTCATTGATAACGGGATCACATCATTAGGAGAATGATGTGATGGACAAGACCCAATCCTAAGCATAGCACAAAGATGCGTAGTTCAGATGCTAAAGCTTTTCTAATGTCAAGTATCATTTCCTTAGACCATGAGATTGTGCAACTCCGGATACCGAGAGGAATGCTTTGGGTGTACCAAACGTCACAACGTAATCGGGTGGCTATAAAGGTGCACTACGGTATCTCCGAAAGTGTCTGTTGGGTTGGCACGAATCAAGACTGGATTTGTCACTCCGTAAACGGAGAGGTATCTCTGGGCCCACTCGGTAGGACATCATCATAATGTGCACAATGTGACCAAGGGGTTGATCACGGGATGATGTGTTACGGAACGAGTAAAGAGACTTGCCGGTAATGAGATTGAACAAGGTATCGGGATACCGACGATCGAATCTCGGGCAAGTACAATACCGCTAGACAAAGGGAATTGTATACGGATCGATTGAGTCCTTGACATCGTGGTTCATCCGATGAGATCATCGTGGAACATGTGGGAGCCAACATGGGTATCCAGATCCCGCTGTTGGTTATTGATCGGAGAACGCCTCGGTCATGTCTACATGTCTCCCGAACCCGTAGAGGGTCTACACACTTAAGGTTCGATGACGCTAGGGTTATAAAGGAAGTTTGTATGTGGTTACCGAATGTTGTTCGGAGTCCGGATGAGATCCCGGACGTCACGAGGAGTTCCGGAATGGTCCGGAGGTAAAGATTTATATATGGGAAGTCCTGCTTTTGGTCACCGGAAAAGTTTCGGCGATATCGGTAATGTCTGGGACCACCGGGAGGGTCCCGGGTCCACCAAGTGGGGCCACCTGCCCTGTAAGGCTGCATGGGCCAAGTGTGGAGGGGACCAGCCCCTAGGAGGGCTGGTGCGCCCCACAAGGGGCCCAAGGCGCAAGGATGAGTGGGAGGGGGCAACCCTAGTCCAGATGGGCCCTAAGGCCCATCTAGTGGGCGCCCTCTCCCTCCCTCTTGGCCGCCTCCCAAGCCCCATCTAGGGCTGGCCGCACCCCTTGGGGGTGGAAACCCTAGATGGGGGCGCAGCCCTCCCTTCCCCTATATATATGAGGCCAAGGGGCTGCCCAAAAGGACGATTCGATCTCTAGTTGGTGCAGCCCTGCGTCTCTTCTTCCTCCTCCTCTCCCATGGTGCTTGGCGAAGCCCTGCTGGATTGCCACGCTCCTCCATCACCACCACGCCGTTGTGCTGCTGCTGGATGGAGTCTTCCTCAACCTCTCCCTCTCTCCTTGCTGGATCAAGGCGTGGGAGACGTCGCCGGGCTGTACGTGTGTTGAACGCGGAGGTGCCGTCTGCTCGGCACTAGGATCTCCGTGATTTGGATCACGACGAGTACGACTCCTTCAACCCCGTTCTCTTGAACGCTTCCGCTTAGCGATCTACAAGGGTATGTAGATGCACTCTCCTTCCCTCGTTGCTAGTTTCTCCATAGATAGATCTTGGTGACACGAGGAAAATTTTGAATTTCTGCCACGTTCTCCAACAAAGTGGCATCATGAGCTAGGTCTATTATGTAGATTCTTTGCACGAGTAGAACACAAAGTAGTTGTGGGCGTTGATTTTGTTCAATATGCTTACCGTTACTAGTCCAATCTTGTTTCGACGGTATTGTGGGATGAAGCGGCCCGGACCGACCTTACACGCACTCTTCACGTGAGACAGGTTCCACTGAATCGACATGCACTTGGTGCATAAGGTGGCTAGCGGGTGCCGCCTCTCCCACTTTAGTCGGAACGGATTCGATGAAAAGGGTCCTTATGAAGGGTAAATAGCAATTGGCATATCACGTTGTGGTTTTATGAGGTAAGAAACGTTCTTGCTAGAAACCCATAGCAGCCATCAGAAAACATGCAAACAACAATTAGAGGACGCCTAACTTGTTTTTGCAGGTATGCTATGTGATGTGATATGGCCAAGAAGAATGTGATGAATGATATGTGATGTATGAGATTGATCATGTTCTTGTAATAGGATTCACGACTTGCATGTCGATGAGTATGACAACCGGCAGGAGCCATAGGAGTTGTCTTAATTTATTGTATGACCTGCGTGTCATTGAACAACGCCATGTAATTACTTTACTTTATTGCTAACCGGTAGCCATAGTAGTAGAAGTAATAAGTTGGCGAGACAACTTCATGGAGACACGATGATGGAGATCATGATGATGGAGATCATGGTGTCATGCCGGTGACAATGATGATCATGGAGCCTCAAGATGGAGATCAAAAGGAGCAATATGATATTGGCCATATCATGTCACTACTATATAATTGCATGTGATGTTTATTATGTTTATGCATCTTGTTTACTTAGAACGACGGTAGTAAATAAGATGATCCCTTACACAAATTTCAAGAAGTGTTCTCCTCGATCGTGCACCGTTGTTACAGTTCGTCGCTTCTAAGCACCACGTGATGATCGGGTGTGATGGATTCTTACGTTCACATACAACGGGTGTAAGACAGATTTACACAAAGAAAAACACTTGGGGTTAACTTGACGAGCCTAGCATGTACAGACATGGCCTCGGGAACACAGAGACCGAAGGTCGAGCATGAGTCGATAGTAGATACGATCAACATGAAGATGTTCACCGAGTCGAATAGTCCGTCTAACGTGATGATCGGACACGGCCTAGTTGACTTGGATCATGTAATCACTTAGATGACCAGAGGGATGTCTATCTGAGTGGGAGTTCATAAGATGAACTCAATTATCTTGAACATAGTCAAAAGACCTTTTGCAAATTATGACGTTAGCTCGCGCTTTAGTTCCACTGTTTAGATATGTTCCTAGAGAAAATATAGTTGAAAGTTGAAAGTAGCGATTATGCGGACAGTAGAAAGCTTATGTCCTTGATGCACCGCTCAGTGAGCTGAACCCCAAAACATCGTTTGTGGATGTTGCGAACATCGGACATACACGTTTTGATAACTACGTGATAGTTCAGTTAAACGGTTTAGAGTTGAGGCAATCAAGACGTTCTTCAAACGTCATGGAACATATGATATGTTTCGAGGGCTGAAATTGGGATTTCAAGCTCGTGCCCACGCCAAAAGGTATAAGACCTCCAACAATCTTCTTAGCCTGCAAACTAAGGGAGAAAAGCTCAACGTTGAGCTTGTGCTCAGATTGTCCGAGCACAACAATCACTTGAATCGAGTGGGAGTTGATCTTCCGGATGAGATAGTGATGTTTCTCCAAAGTCATTGCCACCAAGCTGCTAGAGCTTCGTGATGAACTATAACATATCAAGGATAGAGATGATGATCCTTGAGGTATTCGCGTTGTTTGACATCACGAAAGTAGAAGTCAAGAAGGAGCATCAATTGTTGATGGTTGGTGAAACCACTAGTTTCAAGAAGGGCAAGGGCAAGAAGGGATACTTCATGAAACGGAAAATCAGCTGCTGCTCTAGTGAAGAAACCCAAGGTTGAACCCAAACCCGAGACTAAGTGCTTCGTAATAAGGGGAACAGCCATCGGAGCAGCATTACCCTAGATACTTGGTAGATAAGAAGGCTGGCAAGGTCGAAAGAAGTATATTGGATATAAATTATGTTAATGTGTACTTTACTAGTACTCCTAGTAGCACCAGGGTATTAAGATACCGGTTCAGTTGCTAAGTGTTAGTAACTCGAAATAAAAGAGCTACGGAATAAACGGAGACTAGCTAAAGGTGAGTTGACGATACGTGTTGGAAGTGTTTCCAAGGTTGATATGATCAAGCATCGCACACTCCCTCTACCATCGAGATTGGTGTTAAACCTAAACAATTGTTATTGGTGTTTGCGTTGAGCATAGACATGATTGGATTATGTCTCATGTAACACGGGTTATTCATTTGAGGAGAATAATGGTTACTCGCTTTATTTGAATAATACCTTCAATGGTCTTGCACCTAAAGGATTGGGTTATTGAATCTCGATCGTAGTGATACACATTTTCATGCCAAAAGGATAAAAGATAGTAATGATAGTACCACTTACTTGTGGCAATCGCCATGTGAGTCATAATGGTGTAAAACGCATGAAGAAGCTCCATGTTGATGGATCTTTGGACTCACTCGCTTTTGAAAAGTTTGAGACATGCGAACCATGTCTATTGGTGTATACGCATGAAGAAACTCCATGCAGATGGATCGCTTTGGACTCACTTGATTTTGAATCACTTGAGATATGCAAAACATACCACATGGGCAAGATGACCTAAAAGCCTCGGTTTCAAAGAAGATGGAACAAGATAGCAACTTGTTGGAAGTATCACATTTTGATGTGTGCAGTCCAATGAGTGCCGAGGCATGCAAAGGAATATCGTTATGTTCTTACTTCACAGCTGATTTGAGTAGATGTTGAGTATATTTACTTGATGAAACACAAGTCTGAATTATTGAAAGGTTCAAGTAATTTCAGAGTGAAGTTGAAGATCTTCGTGACAAGAGGATAAAATGTCGTGATGTGATCATGGAGATGAATGTCTGAGTTATGAAGTTTGGTACACAATTGAGACATTGTGGAAATTGTTTCACAACTAATACACCGGAACACCATAGTGTGATGGTGAGTCCGAACATCATAGTTGCACCTTATTGGATATGGTGCGTACCATGATGTCTCTTATCAAATTACCACTATCGTTCATGGGTGAGGCATTAGAGACAACCGCACTCACTTTAATAGGGCACCACGTGATTCCGTTGAGATGACACCGTATGAACTATGGTTTAGAGAAACCTAAGCTGTCATTTCTTAAAGGTTTGGGGCTGCGACGCTTATGTGAAAAAGTTTCAGGTTGATAAGCTCGAACTCAAAGCGGATAAAATGCATCTTCATAGGACACCCAAAACAGTTGGGTATACCTCCTAATTCAGATCCGGAAGCAATAGGGATTGTTTCTTGAATCGGGTCCTTTCTCGAGGAAAAGTTCGTCTCGAAAAGTTGAGTGGGAGGATGGTGGAGACTTGATGAGGTTATTGAACCATCACTTCAACTAGTGTGTAGCAGGCACGTGAAGTTGTTTCCGTGGCACCTACACCAATTGAAGTAGAAGCTATGATAGTGATCATGAAGTTTCGGATCAAGTCACCGACGTACCTCGTAGGGGGTGACAAGGATGCGCATTACTTGAGTGGTACGTAATCCTGTCTTGAAGGTCATGTTGCTAGACAAGAATGAACCCACGAGCTATGGAGAAGCAATGGTGGGCCCAAATTCCGATAAATGGTTAGAAGCCATGAAATCCGAGATAGGATCCATGTATCAGAACAAAGCATGGACTTTGGTGGACTTGCCCGATGATCGGCAAGCCATTGAGATGAATGGATCTTTAAGAAGAAGACGGACGTGGACGGTAATGTCACCGTCTATGAAGCTCGACTTGTGGCGAAGAGTTTTTCACAAGTTCAAGGAGTTGACTACGATGAGATTTTCTCATCCGTAGCGATGCTTAAGTCCATAGGAATCATGTTAGCATTAGCTGCATTTATGAAATCTGGCAGATGGATGTCAAAACGAGTTTCCTTATCAGTTTACGTAAGGAAAGGTTGTATGTGATACAATCAGAAAGTTTTGTCGATCCTAAGGATGCTAAAAGGTATGTCGGCTCCAAATGATCCTTTCTAAGGACTGGAATAAGCATCTCGGAGTTGGAATGTGCGCTTTTATGAGATGATCAAAGATTTTGGGTTTATACAAAGTTTATGAGAAACTTGTATTTCCAAAGAAGTGAGTGGGAGCACTATAGAATTTCTGATGAGTATGTGTCGTTGACATATAGATGATCAGAAATGATGTAGAATTTTCTGTAAAGCATATAGGGTTGTTTGAAAAGTGTTTTCAATGGAAAACCTGGATTAAGCTACTTGAACATTGGGCATCAAGATCTATAAGGATAGATCAAAAATGCTTAATGGTACTTTCAAATGAGCATATACCTTGACATGATCTTGAAAGTGTTCAAGATGGATCTACCAAAGAAGGAGTTCTTGCCTCGAGTTGTAAGGTATGAAGTTAAGAGTTAAAAGCTCGACCACAAAGAAAAGAGAGAAAGGGCGAAGATCGCCCCTATGCCTTAGACATAGGCTCTACAAGATGCTATCTTGTGTACCGCGACGGAAGTGTGCCTTGCCATGAGTCACTATAAGGGTACAAGAATGATCCAGGAATGGATCATTGGACAATGATCAAAATTGTCCTTGGAGTAAATAAGGACATGTTTCTCGATTATGGAGGTGATAAAGAGTTCGGCGAAAGCGTTACGTCGATACAAGCTTTAACACCTATCCGAGTGACTCGAGTAGCAAACCGGATACGTATAGTGGAGCAACCATTTGGAATAAGCTTCAAGTGGAGCGTGGAAGCATCATTTACAATATGACCTAGAAATTTGCAAAGCACACACGGATCTGAAAGGTTCAGACCCGCTGACTAAAACCCGTTGACTAAAACCTCTCTCACAAGCAAAACATGATCAAACCTCGTAACTCATTGAGTCTAAATCACATGATGATGTGAACTAGTTTACGACACTAGTAAACTCTTTGGGTGTTGGTCACATGGCGATGTGACCTATCGATGTTAATCACATGACGATGTGAACTAGATTATTGACTCTAGTGCAAGTGGGCCTGTTGGAAATATGCCCTAGAGGCAATAATAAATTAGTTATTATTATTATATTTCCTTGTTCATGATAATCGTTTATTCTCCATGCTATAATTGTATTGATAGGAAACTCAAATACATGTGTGGATACATAGACAACACCATGTCCCTAGCAAGCCTCTATTGGCTAGCTCGTTGATCAATAGATGGTTACGGTTTCACGACCATGGACATTGGATGTCATTGATAACGGGATCACATCATTAGGAGAATGATGTGATGGACAAGACCCAATCCTAAGCATAGCACAAAGATCGTAGTTCGTATGCTAAAGCTTTTCTAATGTCAAGTATCATTTCCTTAGACCATGAGATTGTGCAACTCCCGGATACCGTAGGAATGCTTTGGGTGTACCAAACGTCACAACGAATCGGGTGGCTATAAAGGTGCACTACAGGTATCTCCGAAAGTGTCTCATTGGGTTGGTACGAATCAAGACTGGGATTTGTCACTCCGTGTAAACGGAGAGGTATCTCTGGGCCCACTCGGTAGGACATCATCATAATGTGCACAATGTGACCAAGGGGTTGATCACGGGATGATGTGTTACGGAACGAGTAAAGAGACTTGCCGGTAACGAGATTGAACAAGGTATCGGGATACCGACGATCGAATCTCGGGCAAGTACAATACCGCTAGACAAAGGGAATTGTATACGGGATCGATTGAGTCCTTGACATCGTGGTTCATCCGATGAGATCATCATGGAACATGCGGGAGCCAACATGGGTATCCAGATCCCGCTGTTGGTTATTGACCGGGGAACGCCTCGGTCATGTCTACATGTCTCCCGAACCCGTAGGGTCTACACACTTAAGGTTCGATGGACGCTAGGGTTATAAAGGAAGTTTGTATGTGGTTACCGAATGTTGTTCGGAGTCCGGATGAGATCCCGGATGTCACGAGGAGTTCGGAATGGTCCGGAGGTAAAGATTTATATATGGGAAGTCCTGTTTTGGTCACCGGAAAAGTTTCGGGCGATATCGGTAATGTACCGGGACCACCGAGAGGGTCCCGGGGGTCCACCAAGTGGGGCCACCTGCCCCAGAAGGCTGCGTGGGCCAAGTGTGGGAGGGGACCAGCCCCTAGGAGGGCTGGTGCTCCCACAAGGGGCCCAAGGCGCAAGGATGAGTGGAGGGGGGGCAAACCCTAGTCCAGATGGGCCCTAAGGCCCATCTAGTGGGCGCCTCCCTCTCCCTCCCCTCTTGGCCGCCTCCCCAAGCCCCATCTAGGGCTGGCCGCACCCCTTGGGGGTGGAAACCCTAGATGGGGGCGCAGCCCTCCCTTCCCCTATATATATGAGGCCAAGGGGCTGCCCAAAAGGACGATTCGATCTCTAGTTGGTGCAGCCTGCCTCTTCTTCCTCCTCCTCTCCCATGGTGCTTGGCGAAGCCTGCTGGATTGCCACGCCTCCATCACCACCACGCCGTCGTGCTGCTGCTGGACGGAGTCTTCCCCAACCTCTCCCTCTCTCCTTGCTGGATCAAGGCGTGGGAGACGTCGCCGGGCTGCACGTGTGTTGAACGCGGAGGCGCCGTCTGCTCGGCACTAGGATCTCCGGTGATTTGGATCACGACAGTACGACTCCTTCAACCCCGTTCTCTTGAACGCTTCCGCTTAGCGATCTACAAGGGTATGTAGATGCACTCTCCTTCCCTCGTTGCTAGTTTCTCCATAGATAGATCTTGGTGACACGTAGGAAAATTTTGAATTTCTGCTACGTTCTCCAACATGGGGGGCCTAGAGGGATGGCCGGGGCGGCAGCGGACCAGCGGTGGGGAGTATTTTCGGGGCGGGCGGGGCGGCGCACCGCCGGCCGCGGGCGGCGGGGGGCTGCTGTTTGGCCAGTGGTGGCTGCCGGCTCAGGGGGGTGGAGGTTGAAGATGAACCGCAGGCCCTTGATTTGTATCCAACGGCTGCAAAATCGACTTACCAGAGATGAAAAAGTCAGTCGACCGACGTGTAGCCTCACCTTGCTAGTGCGTTCAGTTTCGACAGCAAAATTCAGTTTCGACAGTTAAGTTCAATTTCGACAGTTAAGTTCAGAGATGAGCGGCCGATGTATTTTACATCTAGCACTTTGTGGTTATGTATTTTACGTCATGTATTGGAGATGCTATTAGAATTCCACTCAGGTTAACGTTGTTCGTTGTCTCTCTTGTCCTGCTTCAGCCTTCGCGTTGTACAACTCACCGGAGCTGCTCCAACGATTTAAACCCTCCATCACAAATGAGCAGTACTTTGGGCTCCATCTCCAGATGCCTAAGATCTTCTTCCTCCTCCGACAGCCAAGTCACCGGAGCATCCTCACCGCCAACCCAATCACGCCGAGATCGACATGGCTTCGCCAAAGAGGTTGTACACTTGTTGCATCTCTTTTTACTCTACATGTTATATATATTGTCCATCGAGCACACGGATTTGTTCATTTAGTGTCTCCTTGAAAGAAAAAACGTGGGAATTTTAATTTTCACGTGTCCTCCTTTTCAAATTCCTATTCATGAAGCCGAAGACTAAGAGATAGTAGCATAATAGCATTATAACCGTACATTTTCTTGTGGTTTGACTTAATCTCACCATGCTTCTTTGCATCCTGTGATCTTCCAATTGTTGTGAATCAAACACCCAGATTAGCATAAATCCTGTGTTTTTAAATTCTCTATTTTGCACGTGCATTCCTATCCTATTCTTATCTATTTCCTATCCCTGCATTGTTGGAATCCTCCAATTCAAACGAGCACTTACAGAATTACTTACATGATATGTGTCAAAGAAAACCTTGTGTGGTTTGTCCCGCTCTCGCGCTACTGTGGTTCCACCCCAGCTCACCTGCTCCAACAATGGAAGGGTTCACCACAAAGAGGATCCGCTCTCCAGACTGTCTTTCGCCGTCTCAGATCTTCTTCCCCGCCGCCGACAGCCACGACAACTGCATTACCATCATCAACTGAGCAGATGACCTTGAGGACTACATGGGTCCGCAAGAGAGGTCGCACTCTTCCATGTCTGCTTACGTTATGCGTCGCTTAATATGATGACATGCTACATTATCGTCGTGTTCACCTATTAGACTCAGAGTCAGGTCCAAACTAATCTTTGAAACTTGAGTTTTTAGATGGTTGTGGGGTACATACTGGGGCAGCAATCAGTACTATTTGTCTACTATCTGGTTAATCTCTGGTGTCTACTATGAGTTTCATGTTGGGTGCAAACAAACATTAAAGGAGCCATTATCTGTATTTTTTAACTAAAGCTATTATCTGCATGCTATCATTGGTTTTGGGTCTATCCACAGTTTGCTATCATCACTCTGGATTTGTGCATGCACTCCCTACATAATCTCACTATGTTTTATTCCTATGCATGCCAGTTCTTGTACACAATGGAACTGATCATGTAGAGCAAAAGAGACGAGCCTTGCGTGGCAATAAAATTTCATGCAGATGTCGTTCCATGGTGGGCGCAAAGACAGCCCCCCTCCACCCATTTTGGATCGTAATCAAGAGGAAGATAATTGTTCTGAGGGGGACTCAGAAGGAGAAGACCACTCCTATTTACCCCATGAGGTCTTCGCTCTAACTTGGCATGCTGATGTTGGTAATATCATGCATATGGTTCCTTGCATTGCTTACTGTATACATTAAAGATGTCATCTGCTTAGTTTAGACATGCTTTGTGTCAATGCCATCTGTTTAGTTTCTTTATCGTATATGTGAATCATGCAATGCCATCTTGTCTAGCCAGGCATCATATATGTGAATTTTGCAATGCCACCCTAGTTAGCCAGTCATCTTATATGTGAATTATATCATGCCATCATTTTTTTATTACATGTTAAATTTGTCAATAATTTTAGTACATTCAATTACTCTTCCTGTGCATCAGCCATTCGGCATGGTCATGGAAAAATCTGGAGTTGAAACAAGGTCTTCAGAGCAGACAATGCTATCTAATGAAGCGCATGTCTTGCTGGTTACCGATAGCTCCTCAGAGGAGGATTCAGAGAAAGATGACTACCATATCCCCCGAGGTGCATGCCCTAACTTGGCAGGGTTATGTTGCTCATATTGTGCGTATGGTATCTTGCATTGCTATGTCATTTGCTTAGTTTAGACATGCTTTGTGTGAATGCCACTTGTTTAGTGTCTAATTACCATATATGTGAATTATGCAATGACATCTTGTTGCAAGACATTATATATGTGAATTATGCAATGTTATCTTGTTGCAAGGCATTATGTATGTGAATTATGCAATGCCATGCTGTTTAGGCAAGCGTCATATATGTGAATTATATCATGTCGTCCTCTTTTTGTATTTCTCATTGCTTTTGTCGACAATGTTTGTATATTCAACTACTCTTCCTGTGCATCAGCCATTTGAATTGGTGATCGAGAAATCTGGAGTGAAAACAAGGTCTTCAGAGCAGACAATGCTACTACTGAAGCGTATATCTTGCTGGTTCTGAGATAGCTCTTCAGAGGAGGATTCAGAGGCAGATGACCAGTCCTATTATCCACCTGAGGTGTATGCTCAAACTTGGCAGGGTTATATTACTCATATAATGCATATGTTGTATTGCAATGCTTAGTTTTTTACATCATATACACAATATTGAATGCCATCTCCTTAGTTGACACATCATATATGCGATTGCCCTCTGCTCACTTCCTTAGTATATAAATCATATATTTGAATTATGTCATGCCATGATGTTTACATAGACAACATGTATCTGAATTATGGCATGCCAACCCATTTTCTAAAGACATAATATAGTTATATCATCTCATCCTGTTTACATAGTCATCATATTTTAAATTATGTCATTCTATCTGTGAATTATATCATGCCATCATGTTTCCATCGACGGCATGTTTGTGATTTATGGCATGCCAACCACTTTAATAGACACATCATATAGTTATATCATGTCATCCTGTTTATATAGTCATCATATTTTGAAGTATGTCATTCTATCCTGTTTAGTTAGCCATCATACATGTGAAATTGTGTCATGCTATCCTGTTTAATTAGCCATCATATATGTGAAATTATGTCCTGCTATTCTGTTCGCTTAGACAACATAAATGTGAATTATTTCATGCCCTGTTTTCTCCCCTACTATCCATTGCACCTGTCTATCTTACAATGTCTATACATTCAATTACTTTTCTTGCTTATCAGCCATTTCAATTGGAGGGAGTGATGGCAGTATTTGTGGGAGTAAAAACACGGTCTTCGGAAAAGATCATGCTACCTGTCGATGCAGATAGAACCACAATTGTACTTGCCCAAGAACCATCCCCACCACACATAACCCACACTCATGCAGATTGTACCCCTACCCACTTGGATAGAGAACCAGCTACACCCCTTCTAACCCCAACCCCAGCAGATAGACACCCAGTTCTCGTTGACACAAAGACCGTCTCCACCACAGAGCACCCAAACACGAGCAGTTAGTAAGGCAAGCTGTAGTGCCCAAATCACGAGGACCACCACTCCGAACTCAAGTCAACGCTTAAAGCATAAGAAGAATTGTTCTCAAGTCAGTTCCGTAGCTATGGTTCATACTACTTTGCTCTTGCATCATCAGATGCATCGATACCAACCAATTTCAAATTTGAAGGATGCAATTGGAACTCCAATGGCGCAATGGTATGTTTTAAACCTGCTTTCTTCAACGTGTTTGGCTGTTTGCTGTTGTAACTTGCTCTATGTTGATTTCAGTTTCAATTGAATAAGCAGTCATGTTCTCATACCATGCACATTACAAGTGTTGTTATTCTTTGTGTAGTTTCCCACACTTATATTCTGTCTATGCTGCTTTGTCTTAAATAGATATGATTCGAACTGTATCTATCTTGATTTGGCAACATAAACTAGAATAATATAGACCATACAGTGACCATATGTTTGTTTCATGATGTTATCCTGTCCACCTTACTACTGAACTGGTTTACCAAAATGAGTTTCATATACTACATTGTAAACCTGAGATGTGTTTGTTTGTTTCTATTTTAGAACGCGGATAAAATATTAGAGAAGAGTATCCTGTTATGCAATGGTAAAGGAAGTAATGCAGATAAGGTTCAAGATAGTGAGACATCCCTGTTGGTCTCCAAGAAAGCTGATAAAAACTATATTGAAGACACTGAGACAAACCCAAAGTCCTGTCTTGATGTAGTGTTCGAAGTTATCGGCTACCACTCGGCACCGACTCTTGAACTCGTTACTGAATCAGTTCGACTTCTTGAGTCTCAACTTCAAGTTGAAAGACATCGATCGATGTTATGCGACAGAAGTCAAGGACCGAGGAAGTCCCCGCAGAATTCAGATGCATACTTTCCGGTGCAACAAAGAAGCTATTTGGAGGACTTAAGCGCCAAACAAGAGAAAGTTAATAAGCTTGCTAAGCATCTTGCCAAAGCATTATGGGTACCTGTGATATTGTTTCTTGAGCTCTTCTGAAGTGGTTTCAGTTCTGGACTTGTTTTGCTGCGGCATTTATATGTTGTTGTGTTCCCTATATTTGCACTGGTGGCGAACTTTGATGCCCAGTGAATGTAATATGTGTAATAGCCGTGATAGCCTAGTGTAAGTTGCTTGCTTATTTATTTCCTTGTTGTCTTGTTTATTTGTTTGCTTGTAGTCAGTGCAGTTCTTTTTCTGCGGTTTGCTAGTGGCTGCAATAACCTATTTTTTAAAACTAGGCCACAATAACCATGGGCTAATATTTACTGTAGTCACACTGGGCCTACGGGTCATAGAAACAGTGGGCCTTCTACGGGCCGTATAAACAGTGGGCCTTCTACGGGCCATAGAAACAGTGGGCCTTCTATGGGCCGTAGAAACAATGGGCCTTCTATGGGCCGTACCATCAATGGGCCTTATACGGGCCGTATGATCGATTGGCCAAACATGGGCCAAACGGGCTAGAGTTGGAATTGTCCGTTCATGGGCCGACCATAACGGGCCATCGTTAATAGGCCGTATTTGATGACGCTATGAAAACGGCCCAACGTATTAACAGACCACAAACGGGCCGATCAGAACCACGGGCTGAATTTGGCCCACAAGCGTAAAATGACAAAGAACGGGCCGTAAGTAAACGAATCGGAAATGAGCCCAAGAATAAATGGGCTCGAGAAGGCCAAAAGATAACATGGGCCGAAACGCCCAACGGAATAACGGGTCGTTAATGGGTATAAAGTGATACACTGTTCTATACGGGCCAGTTTCACCACGGGCCGTTAATGGGTGTAAAGTGATACATTGTTCATTATGGGCCAGTTTCATCACGGGTCGTTAATAGACCAAGAGTTACATAGGGCGTCATATGGGCCGAAAGACGTCATGGGCCACACATGGGCCAGAAGTGAAAACGGGCTGAAATCATATTGGATGGCCCAGATGACGCTACTGGGCCTAATTCGAATAGGGCATAACGGGCCTTGGGTTAGCGGGCTGTAAATGGGCTATATGCGAACAGGCCGTTAACAGGCTTTCCATGGGCCGGCCCGCCACCTTTTGACCAAGTCAAACGGGCCGGCCTTTTCACAGGAATGGGCCTCTGTTGGGTCGTGCACGGTCGACGTATCATAGGCGCCTTCATCCAATGAGTGGATGACATCTGTCCCCAAATGATGAGCCGACACGTGTTTCCTCCGTACCAATGATGATTTTACACGTGGAAAACCCCCATTAGTCGGGTCATTAACGGGTTATCGGATCCAAAACCCGACCCGATAGCTTAACGGCGTTCCATTACGGTGGATGCCACGTGTCGGTCACCCTTGACGAAAGCACTTCTGTGACGCGCGATTTATCGTCATGGAAGTGGACACTTCCGTGATGATAATTTTGGTAATGTTATGGAACACTTCTACGACAGCACAGGTATGACTATCTTGATTCTGTCATAAATTTGTCATGGATGTACATGCATGACAAAAAACGCGACCTACTGTAACAAACATGTATCATCACGGAAGTGTATTTTTTTTGTAGTGAAACCACTACTGTTGTTGGATCAGATCGAAAGAAGAAACAGGCAACACCACATCTTCTTTACCTTTGTGCTCTCTAGCTTTCTGTTCATCTTCCATCTTCTTCCCAGCTTCCTCCTTGGAATTCGAGGGAAGCTTTAGATCTGCCATTCCCCTCTTTTCTTCATCCACTTGCTGGTTAGATTTCCCAGTCTCCTCCCTGAACCCAAATCTTCCACCTCCCCTTTCATTGTTTGGGTAGATCTCTCTAAACCTGGCAAGTTCTTCTTCCTTTCTTTTGTATTGGAAATTATCTCTCCCTCCCCTGTTAAATCTTCCTCCTCCTTGGTATCCTCCAGGCCACCTGTTCATCCTCTCTCTCTCTCTCTCTCTCTCTCTCTCTCTCTCTCTCTCTCTCTCTCTCTCTCTCTCTCTCTCTCTCTCTCTCTCTCTCTCTCTTCACTATCACCTAGAGGCAGCGGGGGAAGGGGAAACCCTAATTCCTCGAAGGGATCGCACTCTCTCTCAAAGCAGAGGAGATGCACACTATTTATAGCCAGGAAGGCTTGGGAAAGCGGATTTCCAAAACCCGTCTCCCTTTTTCCTTTACCCAAAGTTGGTCCATCTTTATCAGCTCCTTTTCCACCCAAAAAGGGGGAAAATTACCAAATCTGCCCATACTTCTAGTAGGTACTGAAACTTGACATCCATCAATAACCATATTATCTAAATGCACACAATCTTCTGACCAGAAATCTGGTATTTGCACATAATTTGTGCAATTTATTTTTTCAGCTATATATCTACTTCTTCTAATCAGATCTGGATCGATCTTGCAACTAGAATCTATATCAGCTCCAGCACCATAATTCCCATTACTTTTCCCCCCGATAGTTTTAATCAGATTAACATCTCTCACTTTCTTCTTAATTCTGTCATCAACTCCCCAACTCACTTTCCTTTCTAAATAATCCCCCCCCCCCAGATATAGGACCAAAACATGGTCTGCTCTCAATCTTATCCCCATTCTTAGCAGCCAATCGGCTTTATTTGTTCATTCCAGTTTCATTAATAGAGATGTCTGCATCACATTCGGCAAGATATTTATTAGGGGAAGGGATATTACCTTGCATCACTGACGAGGGCCCAGCCTCCCCGTCAGAGACCTCACCGGCGAGCAGCCAAAAGCGACTGCCCACCGGCGAGTCTCCTATTCCCGCGCGTGGCAGGCGAGGCTAAGCAGGCGCGGCGACCGACGAGGGAAGCGCGGGGATCGCCTTATCACCAGCGGCCACCTCGCCTTCTTCTTCTTCGCACCAGGCTTCCCTCCCTCTTCTGTAGCGATGACCACCAGGTCCTCCGGCGCCTTCTCCTCCACCATCGCGGGAGCCGGCACCGGTAAGCCCATCACAGCTCCAATGACGAACTCCGTCAGACCCGCAGGCTTGCGGCGGCGAGATCGAAACGCCCTCCTCTTCATCTCCAGCTTGGGGTCATCGGACTCCGACTCCTCCATCGCCCAAAGCAACATCCCGAGCGCACCCACGGGCCCGCCCGTCGGCGTGAGGCGCCAATCTTTGCCTCCGTGAGCCGCCTGTACGCCATCCCCGCCGCCTCCTTCAGATCCCTCTCCTCCGTGAACCAGGAGATGATCTCCATCAGCTTCGCGTTGTCGCCGTTGGCTATCTCCCTCACCCTCGCCTCGAGTCTCGGCTTCCAAGGCGACATGGATCTCACGAGTTGAAGCACGAGTCTGTGGTGTGGGAGGGAGATGGATCTCGTCGAATGGGGAAGGGATAGCCGCACCACATCTCGTCGCGGCTTTAATCCTCCGCCATTCCCGACACTCCTCCTCCTCCTTGACCTCGATCCTCGCATCGCGCCACGCCTCCTCTCCAATCCCTAGCGCCCTGCCCACTAGAACAACGTGGCAAGGGAACCTAATTTGTGTACCTTCCTCTATTCCACCCTTATCGTATCAAGACTGTCGACGCCAAGACGCCATGTCGCCCAAATCGGCGTCGAGCCGGAGAGAGCCGCCTCGTTGAAGGAGCACGCCTTGCCGGAAGAGAAGTAGCATCGGCATCGCGAGGTCGGAGACAAGATGCACCGCCCATCTACGATCAGGGGGTTCCGCCTCGCCGCATAGCCCGTGTCGCCCATGTCGCCCGGACCGACCCGCGTCATCATCTATTTGGCGCTTATGCGCCGGTTCGCCAACGGGCGCCTGCATGCGTTCGTAATTGGGATGGCCCGTTCCGGGTATTCGAACACGTGCATGGCTATGGCCAGCAGGGCACCCGCCCGCAAGTGAATAGTTAGCTTGCTCTTTTCTTTTTGACTTCGTTCTTCAGTTCAGTTTCTTTTTTTATTCTTTTTCTTTTTTTCTCCTCTTCCTTTGTTTTCTTTAGTGCGTGTTTTTTAAAATCGTTGAACTTTTTTGACAACCGATGAAATTTTTTAGAATCGATGAATTTATTTTCAAATTGGATGAACTTTTTTTGAAATTCGTTGAACTTTTTTCAAATTTGATGAACTTTTTTTCCAAATCAAAGAACTTTTTCCAAAATCCATAAACTTTTTTCAAAATCGATGAACTTTTTCCAAATTCGATGAACTTTTTCAAATCAAATGAACTTTTTTTCAAATTCGATGAACTTTTTTCAAAATTGATGAACTTTCTTTCAATATGATGATCTTTTTTAAAACATTGATGAAATTGTTTTTAAATTTGTGAACTTTTCTCAAATGAGTGAACTTTATTCAATTTTCTTGAACTTTTTTTGTTTCACGTGAACTTTCTCCAAACTCGCTAAATTTTCTTAAATTTGTGATATTTTTGAAATTTCGTGAATATTTTTCATTATTTGTGAACTTTTTTGAATACGTGAGCCTTTTCTTTTTTGTTCACGAACTTTTTTTCCATCTGTGAACTTTCATCTTTTGGAACCGCGCAAGCCATATCGTCGTTAATAACTATTCCCTCCGTTTCAAAATAGATGACTCAACTTTGTACTAAAGGGAGTATCAAGCTACAACAGAACGCAATGTTAGCTCTAGTGATTAGCCGAGCAGCTTTAGAAGCAAACGGCATGAGTTCTAATCCTGGTCTTGTAATTTTTTTAGGATTTTTTGTCCGCTGGCACGTGTGCCGGCCCAGCAAGGCGCTGCTGCGAGCGCCAGTTCGTTAGATGGCGCTGAAGGCGGGGAGTAGGAGCTCCCCGCTGCGCGACGGCACATCACTGTCCAGCACACAAGAAAAGAAAAGAAAACAAGACAATGGGCCTGTCGCATCACTCAAAGAGGCCTATACAACACAAGAAAAGCAGCTATTCACAGATCTCAAAACTGAATATAATCCAATGGTCAAAGACATCGACTGAGACTTCCTAAAAACTCAGTCGACTGTGTTTTAGCAGCACCTTCAAAGTAATCTAGAAGCTGGCTCATACCTTCCAAACTATTTCTATGTGTCGACGGCAGGATTAAGAGCACAGATAGCAAAATCCGTGTGCACGATCATAGCACACATCGTAGGTGTCAAACAGTTAGAAAACCCACTTAACGCACACAGTACTCCTATGTAAAGCATCCATACTACTAGCTCTAAAAAGTGCTACCTTCTCTTCTATACTGTATCTATTTCGTCGCAAGTCATGCTACCGGTGCTGGTCTGGGGCTCATGTCCCTGGGGCCACTGGTGCTCCGCTGTGGCTCATGTCCCCAGCATCCTGCTGCGTCTGGGCACGCAGGTACTCAGCACGCTTTAGCTTCATATGTTGGCCTGCTTGAATCATATTCAGCGCTTGCAAGCCATCCAACTCAAGCCGCTCAAAGCACTCGTTCGCCGTGCTGAAGGGCATGTCTGGACTCACATCAATAGATAGCGCGGTGATCGCTGCCTTCCATTCACTCAATACTTCCTCCAGCTGCAAAACAAACCAGTTAGGATGACACACAGATCGTCATACATAAATAATATTCTGCATCGCTCAACACGAAACAAACCTCTTCAAGTGAGCTCACAACCACTAGCCTTGGAACAGAAGATGGGTTTTCTACATCTCCTTGCGGCCCAGCGCCCATCCCCAGCTCTTGCCTCTCCATGATGCGCTGGATGGCGCCTCCAACCAGCAAGCATAAACCTGATGCGCCTTTCACCATGTTCGCGATGTGGCCCAAGGCCTTGCCCAAGCCACCACAAGCCCCAGCCATCCAAGCAACTAATGTCGGAGACTGACTCTCAGGCACGAAATCTGCTAATTGGCACAAGAATTCACTGCGGCCCCTCAGATATGCTTCCCAAGATCCTAAATATGTGCCACACTGCTCAATCCTTGCCCCAGTTTGTGCAAGGTTGAGTGCCCAGTTGCTCCCAGCATTCAGTGAAACTGAATCAAATTAGTTACATTTTTTATGAGCTTCAGTCAGAAATGCTAAATATGGGGAACATTAACTAATGCATTTCCTGAATTCTTCAAGAAGAGCCATGGAGTTACAAATCAAAACTCAAGAACCCTTTACACAAAATTAATCAACAAATGAACAGAGTGGCATCAACTATAATAAAAAAAAACACATCGATCGCTAGCAAGATTAGAGCACAAATATACCTGACACTCCTTCATCTGTTATTTGTAATCATCAATCATTAAATCAGACATCTGTCAGGTTCACATTCTTGGCGACAAATAAAACTAAACAGTCTCAAAAGTTATAGTAATCAACTATGTAATGTGATTTTGATACAACCCTGGAATTTAACATATATATGCCGCTAAACTCTCATCTCTCCTAATTCACAGCTCATCTAACAAACTAAATCTACCAACAGAATTACAGCAAAAGGACATAATCTCTATACAGCCAATCAGTAACATATCATCCATGGATGCGACTTTGTTGGCTCCAATAAGCTGTTACATTAGTATGCCTGCAAATTACCTTTTTCTAGATTACGCACAAGCATGTGTATCATACATACTGTATTAAAAAAGATAAGAGGGTAAGACATCCATCCACATGGAGGTGTTAAAAAATTTCACCTCAACCGCTCAACTTATGCCTACCAAAACCTAGAACTACTACTCACTAGGATCCAACCGGATATTTCCCCCAAGAAAACATCCCAATCTGCCCTAAGGATACCCGCTTCACAACCTATGGAGTACAGCCCCGAGCGAGTGAGAACACGATCCAATACTACCGCATTCCTGTGTTTCCATACTCCCGACATTACCAGGGCCAGGATCGCCCAAACGTTCTTCGAATGCCGGATCTCTGCAGTCTTATCCCTACACCAATCCAGCAAGTTTGTTATCTGATTTTGGAGTAGATCCTCGACCACACTGTCCTTGCGAAGACACTGCAAGAGGATACGCTTGATGGTTTTCTCGTAGTGTGCAAGATCTCCGTCCAGCTATTCACTCGGAAGTCTAACAGCGGTTTCTCAAGGCTAAACCATGAAAGGAACATGCACTGCATCTGAGCTAACGATCTCCAGGCGATGTCCCTAAAATATTCAATCCCTAAACATGAATATCTATTTTTCTCCTATTGAAACAGAATAAAAACGCTAAAAGATCCGCAAGAAAGAAAGAAAGAACCGACAGACAGAAAGGATTTGTGATTCGTACCCTGAAAGGGGGCGGGCCTGTACGTAGTGGAACTCTCGGCCGTCTCTGGGGGCGTCCTGGCGGGGGGCGGCGTCTCCGGGAAGGCCGCGGAGCTGTCGGGCGTCTCCGCGAAGGTCCTGGCGGTGGTCGCCGTCTCCGGGGAGGTCGTGGAGCTGTCGGGCGTCTCCGCGAAGGTCCTGGCGTGGGTCGCCGTCTCCCGGGAGGTCGTGGAGCTGTCGGGCGTCTCCGCGAAGGTCCTGGCGGGGGCCGCCGTCTCCGTGGAAGCCGTGGAGGCGGTGGAGCTCTCAGGAGTCTCTCGGGAGGTCCTCGCGGGGCCCGGCATCTTCGGGGGGCTGGTCGACGCGGCGGAGGTAGCCGCGAAGGCGGTGGCGGCAGCGCCGGCGTTCAGCGCGGACCCGTCGATCCCTCTCGCTCGAGAGCGCGGTCCGGTGGCTGGCGTCGTCCCAGGGAGCGACTCGGAGGTCGCCGTGGCGGCGCAATCCGGCGCAGTTTTTCTCTGATTTTCTTCCAGGAAACCAACCTACCAACCGCTGTTTTCTTTTTTCTTTTGGTGCGATCTCGGTTTTATATGAGATATACTACCAATTTTGTCCCGGCCAGATGCAAAAATAAATCGGATTTTGCTACTCTATATCTCACTCGTCAATTCAATTCCTAGACCGTCCGATCAGAAAACTCGTCACGATTCGTGCAGGAGCGCCTCACTTGCACTTTTTTAGTGGCAGCGCCTCACTTAGCTTGTGTAGCGATGGCTGGTCCGGCCCGTTTCTCATTTCTTTTCACGGTTGTCTAGTTATGGGCCTGTGTCACGTGTTATGTCCTTTTGTTGTGGATCAGCCCATTAGGGGAGGGAACAACTAGGAAGAAAAAGTTCCGATTCGTTGTAGCTAGGAAGCTTCTCATTCTTGTTTTAAGAAGCTTCTGAAACCTTCCTGCCTGTTTAATTTTATTTTTCATCAGTTTTTTTCTTATCTTTTCCTTTTTATTTTATTTTTTTTATTTTTATTTTTCAATTTCTAAACATTTTTTAATTTATTAGTATTTTTTCAAATTCTATAGCAGTTTTAAAAGAGTCAACTACACCGATGTTGCTAGAACTTGGCGTGAATGGTCACTTTGGTGCTAGAACTTGCGGCATACATCGAACTAGTGTAAAAACTTGGCCCGGGTGTACAAATACAATGCAAACTGAGTTTGGATACGAAAGCAGTGCTGAGGCGTGGGTCCCGCTATCAGTGACTGGAAGGCAGAAAGGAGGGCGTGTGGCCCATTTTTCACAAAGAACACCCTCCAATTTTTATTATTTCTCACACAAAAGCCCTTGTTGTCATTGTCATTTCCTCTTTTTCTACCTCTATGACCAGTAGGTCCCGCCTGTGTAGTGGACCTGCTAGTACAATACGAAAATTAGAGCAAAAAAGATGAACCAGTGATCTGGAACACGCAAACTATTGCCAGCAAACAAACCGTTTATAACCACTCCACCGATCATGTCTTCACGTTCACATTACATAACTCCTTTTTTTAGGGATACATTACATAACTCCTGTGTAATGTACAAGAACAAAGTCGCTCCTGGAGCTCAAATGGGCTGCCGTCAATGCAGGTTATTTGCTTAATCATTGTTGTCATTGCCATTTCCTCTTTTTCTGCATTAGAAATTTGTAAAGGGTTTGTAAATTCTAATATCAGTATTAAAAATGCTTAATCATTCTTGTAGTAGATATATTATACATACCAACGAAAAAAATTTACTTTCAAAATTGTTCCGTATTATTTTAAAAATATGCATTAAAGAAAGAGTAAAATGTCTTTATACTTTAAAACAATATAAATATGCCCATTTTGCACTGTTTTAAAAGAAATTTGTAGAATTTATATATGTAAATTATATCATGTATTATAAGTAATATACATATAAATAAAATAATTTGCATCCTAAAATAATCATGTATTAATTTAAATTTATGCATATGTTATAATTAAAAATTACAAAAATATTCATGTAATAATATGAATATTCAATAAAACTATGAAATTAATTTTATATTTTCTGTATATTTCATTAAATTCTTATATAAGTTTTAAAATGTTCAGAGTTTTAAGAAATATTGATTGTTGCAGTATATAAAAGTGTTCATGCTTTAAGATTTTTCTAGTTGTTTTAGAAAGTGTTCACATGTTTTCATAAATTTGTGTATTTTATTAAATTTAAATAAATACACCCTTGAGTTAGGAATGTAGGTGGTACATTTTATATCCTTTAAATCTTACTAGGACGTGTGCCCGTGCTTTGCAACAGGTCGTCCTATCCTCGTCCTCTCCTAGCCCCTCCAACTCCAGCTGCAATAATGAAGTCATGGTTTCCCACACCTGCAGGCGGAGACGATGGCGGCGGCAGTTCATCGACACGTGGATCTCGGTGCTTCCACCCCCGCTGCGCTTCTCTGGACCATAGACATACATAACGGCCATCTCGCTTCCCCACTCCGGCGGTTTAGGTCTCCAGTTAATCCTCGGTGCACGGCTCACACAGACGATCCTTCGTGCTCTTTGCAGCCCTAGAATTTTTCCTTTCCTTAACTTTAAATACCCAAAGTGTCTTGTCCATTGTCACCTTCCCTTTTTCTTGGTGTCTTGTTGATATTACAACCGAGTTGCTAACCTATATAAACAGGTGGGAATTCTCTTAAAGGAGCAAGGTGGGATTATTTCACATGAAATATGGATGCTTTGCGGCCTATTGGACTGGAGATTATGTTTTTCTCATGTGGCTAGCGGCCCAGAAACGCCTTACTTGATGCCTAAATAGGCCCAACGATTTGATTAGAAAAAGGGCATGCAAGCAGCCCTTGGTAGCATTCAGGTAGGCACCAAGTCTAATCTCGACCACTTGCTAGCTCGCTTGGTTAACTCCGTTGAATTTCAAATGAGAGGTCATGTGTTTGATTCTCCTCTCTAACATATAATATTTCCATGATTTTGGGGTGCAATTTTTTCCACAATTTTAGGGCGCGACCGCGGTGGGCCTGTGCCCTGAGTTTGATAAGCAAAACATAAAAATACAGGCCGACTGCTTGGTTTCGTTTTGACGTCTGGTCTCCATCCTTGGATCGTGTATATATTTGCTCTCTCTCTATGTATAACTAGTAAGCTTGCACGTGCAATACACGTCTTGACCAATGCAAAAAATATAATGAGTAAATGAAATGATGAGACAATCAATATTATTTTCTAAGAAGCACCTACTCCCAATCATGCACACATAAGTAAACTATGAAAAACATGCATTCAAGATCACTAATATGTAATACTGATTGAAGATTAACACCGTCCCATCTCCGTTGAGATGCCTTCACCAAGAATATGTTCTCTGCTTCGTCATCTTTATCCAGAGTCATTACTTAAAAGTTATTAAGTTGTTCAATGATCAACACACAATATCATAGATAAATAGTACGTACTTTCATGGGGAAATAGCTAAAAGCAAAGATACTTTTCTAGCAGTCTCAGAGTACCTTATACATGTATTTCTTAAGAAAATACACATTCATCCTAGTTAATAGATAAATATTAAATAAAATAGGCAAAAACAATTCTAGTGATGCACTACTAATAAATATTACAAAATCAATTGTTGATAATAATGTACTTAATGGCCATCTAAAACATGAGGCTCCTCATGTCAGGACTATATATTTTGCTTATCCTAGTTAATAATTAGCATGTAACCTAAGAGCTAGGAAGGAAAGTAAAAAAGATGTGCTTAGTTCATAGTGCATACCAATAAAACAAAGCAACTGCATGTTCTTGAATCTTTTTGCCCTATTTCTGCAGAATGCCGATTGTTGGACATCATATACAAATAAAAGTGAAAAAAAAACACAAATAAGTTCATATAGTAAGCACACTACAGGAAAATCCAATTCCACACTAACGGACCATTGGTGTGGGAATAGCTTGAATGCATAGTATACACATCCAGTCTACGATCTCAATAGGAGAAACGAAAACTCCACCGGAAATCTAATACTCTCAAGTACAAAAAGAATACATACATCTATCTTACTGCATATTCACTTTCTTCTCCAACTTCGTATAGGCATTTGATAATTGAAATCAATGAGAGAACTTCTCAATAGTAACTTACAGAAAAACCATGTGCATCTATTAACCCCGCACTAATAATACTAAAAAGAACAAAAATACATCATCTCCCCATGATGTGCAATAGGAATTCCACATACCGAGCAACCAAAAAAATAGGCAGTATACATGCTCATGCACTCAACAACCTCATGATAATATGAGGATTCCTGGCTCTAATGGTAAGGTCAAGACTCAACAGGACACGTGTTAACATACGGAAGCATGGCGCGGTCTCCCATCGAACGCGTCACCCCCCCCCCCCCCCCCTCGAAACAACACCGTAATATGAGTGTTTGGTGAGCCTTATGTTAACATAAGAAAGCATGTCGGACACAATGAATATAACCCTGAAATCATTGAACCCCACATCTCTGAGAGGTCCATCCGTGTCGTGGTCACATAGAACGAATATCATCTTCAAAACCCTCACACGGCATGGCTTTAGAGATTGGGTCTTTGATCAAATAGAGGAGTACTGGGGTGAAGCACTGCCTTCTGGGCATGGTAGAAGACCTTCGGCACCTGTGATTCATAAACAATCCGTTTTAGTAAACCTACTCGAGCATATTATCTAGAATTCTAACGAACAGTCAAAATTACAAAAAAAAATACACTGTTGGAATATTCTATGAGGCTGAGCAACTGCGCGCACCAACATTTTGACATAACGAAGTGTTACCAATGCAAATTGATACAATGGGGGTCTTTCTGACCTGGACCAGGCGAAGCGCAGAGCACTCAAATCTCAATGCAGGTCTCGATCTCATGGAACGACTGCATGATGGGTGCCCTCGTTTACTCAAGCCTGTTCTGTCTGTCCTCCCTCAGGTCCAGCTTGCACCCCACCATGATCACAGCGTCGAGCACGGAGAGCATGCCGCGTACGTGAGCACCACCGCGACCGCCGCCTGGCATTCGGCGTTTAGATTAGGCTTTTGCTTCGGGCTGCAAGCCTGCAACACACACACATACAAATCATGACGACGAGATAAACACCGGCGCAATCATCAAATCTATCTGCGAAGGAATCAGAGGCGGAGCTAGCTGCAGCCATTCTTCATTAAATAATACGTAAACACCACGGTTTGATTGAAAATTGCTGGAAAGTGTCATGATGATTCAAAGGCTTTGCACAGGCTCAACGAAGAGCATCCTCACCTCTTCCAGATCATGCTGGCCCTTGGCGGGGATGGAGTGCTAGAGGCTGTCCATCAGTGCGAACACGCACTGGATCTGCGCCACCTCCCTCTACACCAGTTGACTCCCGCCGGATCCGCCGCGCCGACGAGCGGCGCCGAGGAGGATGAGGACGTCATGTGCGGCAAGGCGAGCCGCTCGACGCGGACCAAGATCAGCAACCCCCACGCGCTCGGATACATCTCGAAAGCTTCTCTACGTGCCCGCCCCCGCCGGCCCAGCCGGAGAAATCCATCGCCGCGGTGGTCGAGATGGAAGAATCCTCCTCCTCCTCTTGGTTGTTTCGGTGATGACCGGAAGTTTTTTTTTTGCGGGCAGGTGGCGATAGAGTGCAGGGAGGGCCGACGGGGCGCAGGGGAGGTGATGACGAGGGATGAGGGACGTGCGTGCTACTGTTATTTGACCGGAGAGGTGGGCGTGGTGGGTGCAAAAGGCTGGAGAGATGGCCCAGGCGAAGAAGCGCCAACGTTGGGAAGAGGCGTGCGTGCGTGCGTGCGTTTGGGATAGCAGTTTTGTTTAGAAGAAAGGCATAGGAGGTTAGGAGTGGCATGGTGGGTAATTAGAGTGTAAAATGTGTTTGATGTATTGAAGCGATTGTACTCATTGGATCAACATGGTTTGATGGCTGAGATGGTTTGGTTCTCCGTCCTTTCGTTCTTTTATAGGGGTAGTAGATACACAAACAACGAATTGGTGAGGTGGCTAGCACATGTTCGCCTCATGGCCGGATGGACCAGAAGAATAACCATAAGGAAGATGACGGTGAACCACTATAAAAAAAAAGAGAGGGCCAGATCCAAACAATTACATCCATTCATCATCAAAATCTAATAATCCTTAATCATTCTGTGTTTAACGCTAACAACCACGCAACAAGCCCCAATCGATCGCTAACCCACCCTGCTCGTTCGCACGACCCCCAGTCGCCCCCTCCTCCTCCCTCGTCCCGCCCGCACGACCCCAAGTCCCCAGTCGCCCCCTCCTACTCCTCCCGCGCCGTTCGCCGCCCCGCTGTTCCTCTCGCAGCCGTTAGCCGCCGGAGCCGCCGCCCGTCACGCGCCGGGGGAGCCCCGCCACAGGCCGCCACCCGTCGCTGCGGGAGCCGCCGGCAAGTCGCCGCCCGTCGCGCCCTTCGCCGTGGGAGAGCCGGAGCCGCCGCCCGTCGCGCGCCGGGGGAGAGACGCCGCAGGTCGCCGCCCTTCGCCGCGGGAGAGCCGGAGCCGTGGATCCGCCGCCCGTCGCACACCTGCCTCTCCTCCTCTGCTGCCGCAGGTACGCCGACGCCTCCCTCCCCCATCGAGCGCGTGGCCGCCGACCTGATTGAGAGGTAGACAAGCCAGTAAGTTCGCTCCTCCGCTGATGATGCGCGTCTGCTTCACCCCGGTCCATGCCGCTGCCCCGACGTTCAGGTGAGCGGAGACGCCATGCCGAATGCACCACTGCGGCCGGCCGACGTGGTTCGCTGTAGCTGTTGCCCCAACCGGTGCGTCCCCGCCATCCGGCGATGGCACGACGCGGTCATGCGTGGCTCACAGAGATCCAAGGCCAAGACCAGTTTCCGCCTATGAAACGTATACACCGATTGAGACCACCGTCTAGAGGGTAAGCAGGCGTATCCATGTAGTATTATATTTAGCTTATGATTTGTGATGTATGGTGGCTTGGGATAATGTTGTTCTGTATGTCGACTTCACATATGGTGGTGGTGGTGCAATAATAGCCAGGAAGCTACTGTTTAGTTAGTCAGATTGGACCATTTTTATTTCTTAAGAATAATCAATAAGCAATATTCTATTATTGCTTCCAGAAATACATCTATGAGAGAAAGATTAGACTCCTATGATGTTCAAGAGCTAGCAGGTGCTGCCGTCGCTGGGGACGTGGACGCAGGAAGGAGCGTCCTCGTCTCTTTGTCCCGGTCTATTATCAACATCTCCTAAGCCCCATTTTCCTCCTTCCTGCCTCTATTGGACGATCATGTATACCCCAGGCAGCGAGCTTCTTCGCATTCGTTAATGCAGCCTCTCGTTTCTTTGTCCCAGTTTGTTATCAACATCTCCTAAGCCTCATTGTCCTCCTTCCCGCCTCTATTGGACGATCATGTATACCCCAGGCAACGAGCTTCTTCGCATTCGTTAATGCAGCCTCTCGTTTCTTTGTCCCAGTTTGTTATAAACATCTCCTAAGCCCCATTGTCCTCCTTCCCGCCTCTATTGGACGATCATGTATATATACCCCAGGCAGCGAGCTTCTTCGCATTCATTAATGCAGCCTTTCATTGGAATGTGATGTTTCGTCGTGTAAGTTGCATGCTCAAATGAGATAGAGGAGAGCACATAGGTATGGTGGTCATTGCATGCATAAGATGGTGTGGAGAAAGAGGTTGAGAGTATGTTTTAGTAACATCAAATAGAAACCATGCATTAAAGTAATAATTGTAATCAGCTAGCACAAAAAATCTGACCGCCACTTAATTAGTCCGAATCCTGTTTACAGTATGCATGAACCCCTTCCTTAATTATCCCACGCACCTTTAGGCTGGTCACAATGGGCAAGAACATAAGCTAGTAACTTACACACTTCCCTAGACTATGTTACTACCTCCATAGTGGGTAGGAACATCTATGTAGTGTCATGCAATGATGCATTTATTAGGTTGTAGACTCATTGTTTCTTGGAGTGTGTGATGTTTCGGTAACTTAGCTAGTTACCACAAGCACCTCTCTCTTCATTAAATACGTGCCACATAAGCAAAGTTGTATTGGAATGTGTGATGTTACTCCTAAGTTCCACCCCACTGTGACCAGCCTTACTATTTATGCAGCATACATAACGTGTCTTAGGAATCTCTCTTAATTGCCCCTCATAATTCACAAGCACGCATTAGGAATCCTATTATATTATGCAGCAAGCATTCAAGCGTGTCTTGGGAAGGAATATTTCTTAATTGCCACGTTTAATTGCCCACCATATTTGTCAATCATGCATTAGGAATCCCTTTTTTATTATTTCATCTCCTTCCTTCAATATTTTGTTTTCTGGGCACCCTCACATCCTCTGATTACCAATTTCCGGGCTGGCTTATTAGGATGATTGATGACAGGTAACTTGAACATGTATATAAATTGATGGTTGTCCTTGTAAAAAGACGAGGTGGTACTATTTGTTAAGAAAACCAAACGTAGATCAGTAACATAGGCCAACCTAGTCCAGTTGGCTGGCCAACATACACCAGAAGGACCAAGTCTTTACGTACCAGCAGGATCGTCATGCTTTTGACGTACAGGAATAGTACCACCTCGAATATATTTTAAATTCAAATTGAAAGCGTAAAATCATGGGAAAAAGCGTATTGTGACGGTGAACTCACGGAGTCAAAAAGATAACCCATAGAGGCCCATAAATTTCTCCCTCTCCCTCTCTCTCGCGTGTCGCCCCCCGCGGCGACCCGGGGGCTCAACCCTAGCCGCCGGAACCCACCCTCTCTTCTCCTGCCCTTCCCCCGCGCCGGCAGCGCGGCTAAGCCAGCGTGGCTCTGGCGGCGGGGCTGTCTCTCCCTTTGCTCGATGCGGCGGCGGGGCGGCGAGATCTGGCGGAGGCCGGTCGGCGTGGTCTTGGCGGCCGTGAAGCGAGTGGTGGTGGATCTGGCGGGTGCGGTGGCTCGCGTCCGCTGGGGCTCCTCCCTCTCCGCAATTGTGTGGGCGGTAGCCTTGAGCACGCGTGGCGGCCTTGGTTGGCGGCGGCCTCTTCCGGTGAGCGCCTCCGCCCGTGGCGGGTGGTTGGCGCGGATCCGCGGGCGCCTTCTTTGGCTGCTCGGGCAGCATGGTGGCGGCGAACGTGGGGCTCGAGGCTGGGGTTTCCCCGCTGGCCCCGTGCTTCGAGTTGAAGACGGCGTCCTCCTCTGCTCCTAGGTGCACCTCGTCCTGCTAGCCTGCTGTTGGGTGGGACGATGGGGGCATGGGTTCTGGATTGGGGGAAGCTCCTGGCCGGAGTCGGCGGCCACGATGTCGGCAATGCTCCGGGCATTGCTACCCTTCCTGAAGGCGACATCGTGATCCTCTCCCTCGCCCTCCACCTCCGTGACCCGGGTGAAAGCCCAAAATCTCTGGTTTGGGCGGCGGCGGCGTTCAATGGCGGCTTCTTCTGAAGACGCCGCCTTTGGGTCGATGGAGGTGGTGGTGTGAGCACGAGCATGTGGGTCGTCGATTATCTTGATGGTGTCTCGTTCGATGGCTTGCAGCAGGCTCCATACTCTTTGTCGGAGATGATGTGATGGTGGAGGAATTGCTCTGCTTGATGGGGTCGCCGTACTTGTCGTCCTTCCCGACCATCGTCTGGACCGGCTATGCGTGCTTAGGGGTGAGCAGCTCTGCCTACCGACGGCGTGGTGTCCTACGGTCCAGGACAAGAGGGCAGGGGGCCTTCTTTAGAGGCGGAGGCGGATGGCGGTTCTGCAGTGATGGTGCACGGAAGGTGACAGTGTGGTCGTCCTCCGACGGTGACTAGTCTCCTTGGCTTCACCTTATCAATGGCAGGATGTAGAGCTTGCTGAGGGCTTCGATGCTCAAGCCTTTGCTTGGTGCATTTGAATCCCGTTAGTCGTTCTGTAGCATTGTGTATCTTTGCCGTTTTTCCTTTTCCTTTTCTTTTGTTGTTTGCTCGGATGTATTGTGGTGGTGATTGCTTTATAATATAAAGCGGGGGAAAACTCTTTTTCGGTAACCCACGGAGTCAATCCGTGCTTTATTATTAGAGAGAGACTAGCACATATGCCCGTGCGTTGCACCGGGAGAGAAAATATGTGTGCTTAAAATAAATTCAATGGGAAGCAGAGTGGAGCTAGCTACAACCGATTCTGAATTAAAAAGCCTTCCTATTTGCCGTTGTACTAAAAGACTTTAGGATTCACGTCGCGCCGGTCCAACGGTTTCGGAGGCTTCCTACTACTGCCATCCTCTTTGAAGCTGGGCGAAGGAACTTACAGTTCTCCCCTCTGGAAGCCATATGAGCTTGAAGTAGTTGAAGGCATGTGGATGCAGAGGAAGATGAGTATATGCTGAATGTTGATGTAATCATAACACATAGATTATTACCAGCACAAAGCATTTGCTATGTTAAAATGGTATAATGATAGCCTGTTGTACCACGGATCATGATATTGCTATAAATTTGTGTAAGCAAAAATAAAAAAAGAAAGATGAACTGCCATATTCATTCAGAAGGAAAACAACACCGTGCTCAAATAAAAAATTCTATCAAACGAAGACACTGTTATTCATAAATATCTAGTGTAGATGACAATGCAGTTAAGTGATGGAGAATAAAATTGTAAATGAACATGGCCCAATCTAGACGAATAGATAGTAGCTAGGAGAACCAGTTAAATTGTCTTGGAAAAATATACCAAGAAAAGTGGAAGTGATGGAGCACAACAGTAGCAGATAATCATTAATGTGATGGAACATCGTTCACATAGTAATAATCTGTCAAATGCCATGAAGCATCAGAAACTACATGATGTTACAACAAGAACAACATTCAGTTCTACAGAAAATTTGAAGTCCACTCAATTGTTTACACTATAACTTAGAAATACGTATTGACAATCAAAAGTGCTTCCTGTAAAAAAATCTCAAAGGTTCTGCACCTCCATGAGCTTCCTTTTGAACACAACACCTTACAAGTTAGTTAGAGACATGGAGACATGGCGGATTCCGGCTGATTTTGGCGTGATTCCTACATAAAGCTCCTCAACTGAAGAATGTCACAACAGCAAATACATCAACTCGGTGCTTCACTATTTTCTTTCAAATCAGCCGCCTATGCAGGAAGGAAGCGAAAGGGGAGGAGGGCGGAGGGGCGAAATTTAAGAAATAAAGCTTTGCTATGTGCAACATCCATATTTTCCAAGGTTCAAATTTTTTATTTAAAAAACGGGTCACGGCTTTAAATAATAAAACTGAACCACCTAGAAATCAGGATGTCACGCAATGCTAACAACATATGAAGTTTCACCCATATCAAATGTTTAACAAATAATCACTTTCTAATTTAAAAGAGATAAAGGGTACAGAATAGTATAGTGAATGCAAAAATTGAAAATCAGCTACGAGACACAGGTGTATGGCCTGCTATGTTTTGTAGCACCAATCGACGTAACCAAAATTGAGATGCTGAGAAATAGGATCAAGGACTGAAATATCAGCAAAGTAAATTAGAAGATTTGAAAGTGTAAACCTAGTTTTCAGACCCTCGAGTTGATCCTTTTTTCAGATGTAGAATTCATCATATTAGGCAAGAAGATCAACGAACTCCTTGTGGACTGACATTGAGAAGCATACAATGGTAAAACCATTCACCAGATTAGCACCTTAATCCATGCCACTTTCTTTGTTGATTAGCAAAGCCAACTCCAATATGCCTGCTAAAGCATTGTCCATCTACAATGTCCTATTTACGAAATTAAGACATCAAATTACACATAAGAGACAACTACAATTCTGTTTCAAACTGTTGTGATGATTCAGGTCCTCAATCACATTACATTTAAAGATTTGTCAGAACGAATTAGATAAAATCAAACTATTAAATACTCATGTCTATATGATGACCCAAGCAAGGTGGCAATCAGAGTACGTCGGAATAGCTTTATTGTGTGCTTATATATCATGACACATAATAGAAGGATATATGATAAAAGAGTGTAGGAAGATAGAAGTAGATCAATAACAAACTACGTAAAATTACCATGCGTGCGAGATGTCAATGAGCCTCAAATGCTAGCAGTGCCATGTCGAGCACACATGCTGCAGCTAGGAGGCAGACCATGCTATATGTCTAAATGTTTCATCTACTCAACGGGCCTATATTTAGCCCACTGTTTTGTGAATTTCCTAACGTAGGTAATTAGTCATGGACTTTATCCATTAAATCTCCATCATGTGTGTCAAATTCCTTAACATGAAGTCTGTCCGCCTACACCTAGCCCCTACAAAATAGCTGGAGAAAGACACATCTATCAGTGAGAAATAACATTTTAACAGTGTAATTTTCCAGCCATATCAATCCCAGCTATCAAACTTTCGACAGAGATCGGTCGAGGAGCTACAACTGTGTGTCAGGCTCGAGAGCCAACATCACAAATGGCATGCACGTACCGCCAACACCAAGACCAATGATACCACGCTGGACGCTATTGATTTTAGACCAGCGATTTTTTTTTTCGAGATTGACGCTGGGGGCTAAAACCCCACCGCTTGTTATATTCCAACTCGAAGGTGACTTGGCAATCAGTACATATACAAGTAAGCGCCCAAAGGCGCAAAAGAAAATTACAGGGAAGGCAAGAGAAAGCCCAAAACTAGAAGAAAGAAACAAAATGGAGGGGAAGGCTGGCACCAGTACCAAACCGAAACCCCTGGAGACCGACATCTCGAGTAGCGAGCTCCGATAAGCAGCTTGTGCCACCTCTGACAATGAACCACAACAAGGCCTAGGGAGAAACATGCGGGCACCAGACCACAACTCACAATGGAACATCACTGGCATGAACGAAGGGCGTCGGATAGCCGAGTTCAAGCGGCGACACCGGTGTGCGCCGGCGAAGCCAAAAGACAACGCACCACCGAGACCGAAGGGCGCGGCACCGTGTACCGCCGCTTAAGGTCGAAGGGCAGCGTGCTGCCAAGGCCACCCAGTGATGTCCTCATAACGCCGTCCCGCCACCATGAAGCACAGCCCTGACGGAAAGGAGATACCGAAGAAGAAGCATACCGAGAAGCATCACTGGCGCGAACGAAGAGCGTCGGATAGCCGAGTTCGAGCGGCGGCACCGGTGTGCCGCCGGCGAAGCCGAGAAGGCAACGCGCCACCGAGACCGAAGGGCGCAACACCGGTGTACTGCCGCCGAGGTCGAAGGGCAGCGTGTCGTCGAGGCCCCCCCAGGATGTCTAAGCAAGCTCCACTCGAGTCGCCAAGAACAATGGCCAGCCAGGATCAGAGCCGAGGTGGAGATGAAGCAACAAGAGGCGAGTCCACCCGAAGCAGAAGAAATCCAAGAAGATGCCCCCAAGGAGGAAACGACATAGAGACGTCGACACCATCTGACACGGAGAACCCCGAGTCCGAGATTTCTCCCGGGATCTGAGAAGCTTGGGGGGGAGGGAAACAATGCCAAACTCAACGCCTTCAAGAAGGGAAAGTGGCGGCTGTAGCCGTCATCGACGACGAAGTTTTCACCCGGCAGCGCCTCCTCCACCTCGCAACCGGAGCAAGTCGGCCAACCACCACCGTAGCGCTAGGCAGCCATGAGCTGTGAAGCGAGCAACGGAGGGCCAAAGAAGCAGCAACACACCGGGCTGCAGCACGCAGAGCCGAAGCCGAGGTGCACCGCGGGCAGCGTGAGGCCGCAACGAGAGAGCACGGAGAGCCGGTTGACGAGGCCATCCGAACACGCCAGATCTGGTGCTGAAGCGCGACCACCAGAGACCGGCAACGGCAGAGGGACGAGCGCGGGGTCCGGGTAGAGGGCGGACGCAGCAAGGGAGGCGCGCCGGCCGCCATGGCAAGCCGGGCCGGAGAGCCGCACCACCGCCGTGGCCCAGATCCAAATGGGGCAAACCGACCAACGCAGCAGGTAGCCGCACCCGGAGGGAGACCCATCGCACCAAATGGTGAGGAAAACACCGGGGGAGAGGCGCTCCGCCACGGGGAAGCCGCCGAGCCGACGGGGACGGATCTGGAGGAGCGGTGGAGGAAAAGGCGTGGGCGAAGCGGGAGGAGAACGGCCTCGCCGCCGCCATCCTCGGTCCGTGGCAACCGCGGCCGGCCCTCCGGCGGCGGCGACGCGGGGTTGGCCGGGAGGAGGGGCGGCGGCCGGCGGCGGCTGGGTTCCCCTCGAGTCGCCCTGCGTGGGCGACGCGAGGGCCGAACGACCCTTTAGACCAGCGATGACTAACAATATCAGAGATTCATCATCTTATAAGATGAACAGACTTTTTTTTGTAGGTTTGGCCAAAATTTTGATGTCCCAAACATCTGAATGAGGATAATGACGTAGATATCTTGAAATTCATCCTAGTTGGCTGAACAGGGTCGCTTGAGTAAATTTGAGACTGCCATCTTCCCCGCAAATAACAAACTGTCTGAAACTATAATAAATCCAATAAATAGAAAAGAGAGATACTTAGTGAAGCCATACACGTAACCTGATTCTGCCAACAAAATTCACATATTAGCACCCTTTTGGACTGACGACAGATCATCCAAACTTCTTTATCACACGTACCTGCAACAATTCCTATTTCCCCGCTTCAGCAGCCAACCCCCATCTCGTGCCACACCGACCGCTGCAGGTCAGAACCAAGTAGCCTCCTCCTTTGCAGCCGTTCTGAGAAGAACCACCGCCAGAATCCTCCCTCCCTCCCTCCCTCCCTCCCCCTCCCACTTCCACGGCAGAGGCGGGCAGGGGCAAGCAACGACTTGTCGAGGTTGGTTGGGCCGCCGTCCTGTTGGGTGAGGTGTTTGGGGCAGCATCCATTGGAGGGGGTGTTGATCCAGTGGTGGATGGGAGACAGAGGTGGTTGGGTTGCGGCGGGGGCGGCGAGCGGGCTGAGGTGCGGCTGCGGCGGCAAGTGGGTTGAGGTGTGGGCGTGTGGCAGCGGCGGATTGGGCACATACCAGGGTCGAGGAGAGGAAGCACGTACGGGTTGGTTTCGCCGCCACGACGATCCTGGGGCGCGGGGCCGGCGGAGCAGCCGTGCTGCTCGCGAAGACGGAGGCAGCGACGAGCGGTGGGGCGACGGCGGGCTGTAGCGGGGGCGGCGAGCGGTGCTGGGGCGACGGCGGGCTGTAGCGGGGCGGGGCGGAGGCAGCGGCGGCAGATCCGCTCGCGAGGAGAGGATAGAGGAAACCGCGACCGCTTCGCTCGGGACAAAGGCGCAGTGCTTGGGCGTGTATATGAAACGTTTTTTTACTTCACTTAAATTAAATAGGGACGGCGGGTTTAATTCCTAAAAAGCACAAGGATCTTTGTGTAAAAAGGATGCGACGTTGAACCCGGAGACTCAATCCATGCTTTATTATCTATCCCTAATTTCTCCCTAATAATAAAGCACGGATTCACTCCGTGGGTTCACCGTTACAATACGTTTTTGTTCAGTCATAATACACTTTTATAATTTATATAGACAAAATCATAATATAAATGAGGTGGTACTAACAGCATGTTCGTCCGTCCGTCCAACCGTTTTGCCTTCATATTCACACTCCCGACGGCCGCTCGCCCCGCTGCTGCCTGCCCCTTCACGCCCCGCCGCCGCCCCTTCTCGGTCCCGCCGCCGCCGCCCCTTCACGACCCCGCTCGCCTTCACGCCCCGCCACCGCCCCTTCACGCCGGCGGCCGAGCAGCAGCAGCATGCCCCCGATGGCCGAGCGACAGAAGCACCACGCCGAGCGACAGCAGCAGCAGCACGCCCCCGACTGCCTACTCCGACGCCTCCCCCTTCACGCCGCTCGGCCCATCCTACCGCACTGGTCGCTCGGCCCAGAACCAATCCCCTCTACATCTGCGCCTCCACTCTCCTCCTCCATCGACAGGTCCGCTAACCGCTCCTCCCATCCTCCCAGGCTTGCCTCGACGCCGCCCCATAGCCATGCTTCCACACCGTCCGCTGCAACACCTTGCCGTGCACCGGCACCGCCGTTCCGCCTGCAACACCTTGTCGTGCCTCACACTGGAGCCGTCGTCCCGCCCGCAACTCCTCGCCTTGTGGCGGCGCCCGGCACACACACCCTGCACCGGCGCCTCTCCGTCGTCCGACCGTCTCGCGAGGCCACGCGACTCGCGTGCTCGAGGGAGGCGTGGCGAAGTGGTCTTGGGTCTTTGAAGCCACTACGTGTTTACACTTTCAGTCATTGCACATGGTACTATTCATTCACCCTGCACGAGGTACAACCACGCCATGGATCTACTCTATCCCGCTAATCCCGCTCCTAACCCTCCTCCGTCCTCTTTTTCCTGCAGAGCAGCCGAGCCTCGACAAACCCTCGGCAAGAAAAGACTTCCACCGAAAGGCATGAATAGTTCTTTCTAGACATCCCTATCATTTCCTTTGTATCTTCAGAATCCATCGCAATTGATTTTACATAGAGCAATTCATCTTTTGCTCACCACTGAAGAAATTTGTAGCACCTGATTTGTGTAGCATGATTTATTTTTTCATCGACTTTCAAGTGAGATCCCCGTCCATCTTTCAGACATCTACTAGAATCAAATTCAGAGAATCCCTTCTCAAGAATAGAAGATTTGTCTTCACGTTTAGTTGGGTTCTTCACCAGGACAAACTAGCAAATGTACTCATCTATTTTTACTGCTTTATAATTGTCGTGATGCGTGGAGTAAGTACTAACAGACTTCTGCATGTCTATATTTGACATGGATTATATATATACACAACGTGACTATACATGATTTAGCTAAGATATTTTTTATACCAGATACTGAAGGTTAAAATCGCCCTTTTTCCAAACTGATTAATTGTAGAGTGCTTTTTATATGCAACTACCAGTTGTTATTTTCCTCCTTTGCCTTTACCCAATGACACCATGCATTCTTCATAGGATGAGGCCACGGGCATTGTCAAAATCCCAATCAGGCCATGCTTGACGCCATGTTCAAGGAGCTGGACCTTCCACAACCACTGTCCACTTTTACCCATCAGTATCCTGACTGATGAACAATGGACAAGTATCTTTGTCTAGCAACGCTTTAAAACCTGTATGCATGGCTGAGAACCAAGATTTAACTGAAGCACTCAAGTAGAAAAATACAAGGCAGAAGTGAAGGTTGGATGGGGTGAGAAAGAGAAGGGAAAAAGAAAGCATTCTCAGTTTAGAAAAAAGAGGTCATAGCATGTTTTTTAATAGTCCAAAGACATACAGTATAGATGATACTATCAACGCGTTTGGTTCGGCCCCGGTAACGCATTCGCTTTGCCGTATCAGGAAGCGCCGCTTCCGATTAATTTTACGCAATACGTCCATTGTTTGGTTGGTGCGGCCGAGTCCCGTTTTTCTAATCCCCTCCGATCGGGCGGTTTAGCTTTTCTGAAGCGATGTATCAGGAGGCGCTGCTACGGAAAACGTCGTGCGCGAAACAAACGCCAGCTACGGTTTTGGAAGTCGGTGTAATCGGAAGCCGCGCCTCTTTTGCGGAACCAAACGCGTCGTATGTGTTTTGCACATAACCGGATACACATAAATTTTTCTCCCGTTGCAACGCACGGGCATTTGTGCTAGTAATAATAAAGCACGGATTGACTCCGTGGGTTCACCGTCACAATACGCTTTCTCCTGTGATTTTACGCTTTCGGTTTGAATTTAAACGTATAAGCAAGGTGGTACTAATTCGGGCAACCACATCGCAAAATTTTCATACGTACATGATATGTCGTCTGCACTACTACCTGGGCCTCATCCTCGATACAACAACTTTGCCATGCTGGGCTAAATCGCCTTACTGGGCCTTGACCCGAAATCGGCCCATGCAAAAATATGACGTGCAACCGTGATTTGGCATAAAATAATCGTCTTTACATGGGATCGAACTCACAATGTTGCACTTCGAGGCCCAAAGCTGCAACCAACACAGCTAAAGCATCAGGATACAGAACAAAACGTTTGTTTCTTTATAAATTAGTACCACCTCGCTGCTTTACAAGCCGTTCTACCAATTTATATATGTTTCCAATTCAATATCAATAAGCAGTCTGGAGAATTAATTAGTAATAATGGGCCCTGTTTGTGAGGAAAACACCTTTGAGAATAAGGAAACAGAGGTGGCTGACAATATATGGCTTAGATTTCATGAGATGTGTGGCCGTGTGATCAGCGGGCATCAATAAGGAAAACGAGTGGCGTGATTAGAGAATATAAATATGGAAAGAGAATTTTGAAAAAGAAAAATGAGAGGATAATGACCATATAATACCAGCGTGTTATGATCCTTGGGCATAAATAAGGAAGGTGAGCTCCTAAAACAAGGAACAAGGAAGGAGATAATAATATGTTGCATAGGAATTATAATACGAGGTCATGATCAGTATACATAAATAAGGAAGGAGAGTTTAACAAGAAAGAAAGAAAAGTGTATGATATGACACAAAGACCCAGACATGGCATGCAATTAACGCAAAGTTGATGACATTTTAAAATTGCTCCAATTTACAAATAATGCCTTTAAAAATTGAAAATTAGGGGGCCCTTTAGGGTCAGAATTGTTGTACCAAAAGTACTGTATGTGTAGTGAGATTTTTTTTCACGACAGCTTGCAAATAATGCCTTTAAAAATTGAAAATTAGGGGGCCTTTTAAGATCAGAATGGTCGTATAAAAATCGTATCAAAAGCATTGTATATGTAGCATGCTTTTTAATGTACAATTGGGAAAAGACTTCCTCACCTGCGAGCGTTGCAATGCTCCGCAACATGCATCTGGGGACGAAGCCACGTAAATCTCTCCTCACCCTGATTAATTTCTCTCCCAGGTGAATTCAAGGGTGGGCCCACACTAACTAATCACCCCCCTAATTCAACTGTGGGGCCCACACTAACTAATCTCACCCACCTGAATTCGCGTGAATTGGCCACGCCCGTACAATTGATATGTAGTATTACTAGACCTTGCTGCGCGCCTTTCTGCCGTTGCCGGGTGGCATCATTGAGATGTTCTTGGGACATGTTGCTGGATATTTCGGTGGATACGTCATTATATCTCCCGTTGCAACGCACGGGCATATGTGCTAGTTATTAAAAAAACTAGGAAATGTGCTCGTGCGTTGCAACGGGAGAAACAAAATCCTTGCACACTTGTAGCTACCAATTCAATTTTGTTGTCATTTCTCCTTTTCATCACCATCCTAATGGGGCTCATATTGTCCATTTATTCATGACAAACGTGATCAATCCCAGGATGATGTGCTTTTCATCGTACTTTGGCACAATGTTTGTGCATCGCTATAGAGTAAACGGTAAAGAATGAGTCTTCTTCCTCATGTGTTGGTGACCGGTGCAAGCGGGTTTAGTGCGACAGGCTTGCCTAAGGCGGCATGTGACGGGAATCGTGAGGTCCTCCTCGTTGATCTGGAGTATATAGCAAAAAGGATGCCATATTGAGCTTACCACTATCATACTATAGCGGTAGTCAATCCACCGTCATTTAAGTCATTTAGATCATCACCTTGTTGACAAGTCATGGATGCCATTGGAGCACTATCGAACTTTAGTGACATACGCATTGTAAATATATGGATGACTGGTGCAAAGGTGACAAATAATACACCGATCAAAATTTGTTACCTTTGTACGTTAATTTGATGCAAAAGATGCACCCCCGGTCGCATCAGATGTATAGGAAAAACAATCGATCTTTCTCTTTCTTCATTCTCCATCCTTATTTCTCATGTCCGTGTATTTTTTTTTCTTTTCTCTCTCTTCCATTCTTTATTTCTTGTGCAATACGAGTGACTCCTTTTATATGCAATTAGCATTTATTTCCTTTCCCTTCCTTTCCTTCCTTTCTCAGCAGCTTCTCCTTCCTTCTTTTATATGCATTTAAGCATTTATTTCCTTTCCCTTTCTTTCCTTTCCCAGCGGCTACTCCTTTTATATGCAATTAGCATTTATTTCCTGTTTCCTTTCTCTCGCTTTCTCATGCAGCAGCGACTCCTTCCTTCTTTTATTTTTCCTTTCTCATTCCTTCTTAATTCTCATGCAATTAGTGTTTCCTTTCCCTCGCTTTCCTTTCTCATTCACTCCTTATTTCTCATGCTGCAGCGACTCCTTCCTTCTTTTATTTTTCTCATGCCCATCTATTTGGCCGACCCAAATCTCATTCTTCCTTAGTTAATCCTCAAGGCTCCTTGTTGATTATCATACAACTCATAGACCTATATAAATCAGTGGAATTAAATTGAAAAGGGCGAGGTGGGACTAATTATGTGGCAACAAATAAGCCTACTAGAAGAACGCCCGTGCGTTGCAACAGGGCCACATTAACTTTAAGAGTTCAATATTAATATTCTCATACATATCAAGTGACATTGGCAACCTTTTTTACCGTCAAATCCTCAGACACACACTCTCTCCCTCCCACTTTCTCACTCTCTCTCCCCCTCTCCCTCTCTCTCTAACACACACATATCCATCTTATCGAGTACGGGACCATAATCCATCTATTTTACACACACACACACGCTAGTGCATAACAATATGGATTATGTGTATTTTTGCCACCACAACTGAGGGAAATAATTTCATGTAAATCGGCCAGCCACAGCTCCAAGAATACGCGGAGGAGGTGGCCCGGGTCGGCGTCGGCGCCGTCCGGCGCGGCCCACGGGCCCGCTTCCAAGTGCGTCTCACAAGGCCGCCACCCACGCCGGGTCCTCCAAGTGCCGCTTCCACCGCACCAACTCCCAGGGCCACGGTCACGGCCAGGGCCAGGGAAGCCGCCCTTCTTCTCCCCCTTCACCGGCCGCAGCCAACGTGGTGCCCGGCACCCGGCCTCGCTGTCCTCGTCCTCCGGCACCGTCGCGACCCAGTGACGCGGCCCAAGCATCGGCCTCGAGAATCAAGAACACTCGACAATGGAGATGAAAGGGAAGATCATATACATGTAATAAGAAAGAGAGTTTATTTACTGCTCCCTCGATGTATTGTTTCCTTTGTTTGGAGATTTATTACCATCCATGAGTTAAGGTAAGGTTAATGTGATTGAGTGATTTTTCTGAAAATCAATTATTTGTTTTCTAATTAATGTGATTGACTGATTTAAGGTAAGGTTAATTAATTTAGATTTGATCTTTAGAGATTTTTCGTGATTGATTCTACATTACTAAATAAGTTGCGCCAGTATGGAAAGTTCTGATCTATTCAGATTTCTTTCATTATCTGAGAGGGTGACGCGAAAATAAACCGATGAAGTGGGGGGAGGGGACGAAAAAAATATTTGATAAAAATGTTGGGGAACGTAGCAGAAATTCAAAATTTTCTACGCATCACCAAGATCAATCTATGGAGATTCTAGCAACGAGGGGAAGGAGAGTGCATCTACATACCCTTGTAGATCGCTAAGCGGAAGTTGCTCAAGAGAATGGGGTTGAAGGAGTCGTACTGTCGTGATCCAAATCACCGGAGATCCTAGTGCCGAGCAGACGACACCTCCGCGTTCAACACACGTACAGCCGGTGATGTCTCCCACGCCTTGATCCAGCAAGGAGAGAGGGAGAGGTTGAGGAAGACTCCATCCAGCAGCAAAGACAACGGCGTGGTGGTGATGGAGGAGCGTGGAAATCCAGCAGGCTTCGCCAAGCACCAAGGGAGAGGAGGAGGAGGAGGCAGGGCTGCACCAAAGGGAGAGAACTCATCTGTGTTGGGCAGCCCAAAACCTCAAGTATATATAGGGGAAAGGGGCTGCGCCCCTTTAGGGTTTCCCACCCCAAGGGTGCGGCCAGCCCTAGATGGGACTTGGGGCGGCCAAGAGGGGAGGAGTGCCTCCCAAGTCAAGTGGAGGCCCTCCCCTTAGGGTTTCCCCCTCCCATGCGCATGGGCCTTGGGGGCTGGTGCCCTGGCCCATTAAGGCTAGGCGCCCCTACAGCCCATGCTACTGTATTGGACGTGGTGGAACAATTTCCGGACCTCAGGACCCCTCCGGAATCCTCGGAACCTTACGGAAGCTTCGGTACAATCTGAAAAACCCGAACTTTTTCTCGAACCCGAACAACAACTTTCCATATATAAATCTTTACCTCCGGACCATTCCGGAACTCCTCGTGACATCCGGGATCTCATCCGGACTCGAACAACATTCGGTAACCACATACAAACTTCCTTTATAACCCTAGCGCCATCGAACCTTAAGTGTGTAGACCCTACGGGTTCGGAGACATGTAGACATGACCGAGACGTTCTCCGGTCAATAACCAACAGCGGGATCTGGATACCCATGTTGGCTCCCACATGTTCCACGATGATCTCATCGGATGAACCACGATGTCAAGGACTCAATCAATCCCGTATACAATTCCCTTTGTCTAGCGGTATTTATACTTGCCCGAGATTCGATCGTCGGTATCCCGATACCTTGTTCAATCTCGTTACGGCAAGTCTATTTACTTGTTCCGTAAAACATCATCCTGTGATCAACCACTTTGTCTCATTGTGCACATTATGATGATGTCCTACCGAGTGGGCCCAGAGATACCTCTCTGTTTACACGGAGTGACAAATCGATCTCGATTCGTGCCAACCCAGCAGACACTTTCGGAGATACCTGTAGTGCACCTTTATAGCCACCCAGTTACGTTGTGACGTTTGGTACACCCAAAGTATTCCTACGGTATCCGGGAGTTGCACAATCTCATGGTCTAAGGAAATGATACTTGACATTAGAAAAGCTTTAGCATACGAACTACGATCTTTGTGCTAGGCTTAGGATTGGGTCTTGTCCATCACATCATTCTCCTAATGATGTGATCCCGTTATCAATGACATCAAATGTCCATGGTGAAACCGTAACCATCTATTGATTAACGAGCTAGTCATCTAGAGGCTTACCGAGGACTTGGTGTTGTCTATGTACCCACACATGTATCTGAGTTTCCTATCAATACAATTATAGCATGGATAATAAGCGATTATCATGAACAAGGAAATATAATAATAATAACTAATTTATTATTGCCTCTAGGGCATATTTCCAACAGTCTCCCACTTGCACTAGAGTCAATAATCTAGTTCACATCGTCATGTGATTAACATCGATAGGTCACATCGCCATGTGACCAACACCCAAAGAGTTTACTAGTGTACGTAAACTAGTTCACATCATCATGTGATTTAGACTCAATGAGTTACGAGGTTTGATCATGTTTTGCTTGTGAGAGAGGTTTTAGTCAACGGGTTTTAGTCAACGGGTCTGAACCTTTCAGATCCGTGTGTGCCTTGCAACTTTCTAGGTCATATTGTAAACACTGCTTCCACGCTCCACTTGGAGCTATTCCAAATGGTTGCTCCACTATACGTATCCGGTTTGCTACTCAGAGTCACTCGGATAGGTGTTAAAGCTTGCATCGACGCAACCCTTTACGCCGAACTCTTTATCACCTCCATAATCGAGAAACATGTCCTTATTCACTCCAAGGACAATTTTGACCCTTGTCCAATGATCCATTCTGGATCATTCTTGTACTTATAGTGACTCATGGCAAGGCACACTTCCTGCGGTACACAAAGATAGCATACTGTAGAGCCTATGTCTAAGGCATAGGGACGACCTTCGTCCTTTCTCTCTTTTCTGCCGTGGTCGAGCTTTAAGTCTTAACTTCGTACCTTACAACTCAGGCAAGAACTCCTTCTTTGACTGATCCATCATGAACACTTTCAAGATCATGTCAAGGTACGTGCTCATTTGAAAGTACCATTAAGTGTTTTGATCTATCCTTATAGATCTTGATGCTCAATGTTCAAGCAGCTTAATCCAGGTTTTCTATTGAAAAACACTTTTCAAATAACCCTATATGCTTTACAGAAATTCTACATCATTTCTGATCAACAATATGTCAACAACATATACTTATCGAAATTCTATAGTGCTCCCACTCACTTCTTTGGAAATACAAGTTTCTCATAAACTTTGTATAAACCTAAAATCTTTGATCATCTCATCAAAGTGCACATTCCAACTCCGAGATGCTTACTCCGGTCCTTAGAAGGATCATTGGAGCCAAAGATACCTTTTAGCATCCTTAGGATCGACAAAAACTTTACGATTGTATCACATACAACCTTTCCTTACGACAACCGTAAGGAAACTTATTTTGACATCCATCTGCCAGATTTCATAATCCAGCTTATGCTAACATGATTCCGACGGACTTAAGCATCGCTACGGATGAGAAAATCTCATCGTAGTCAACTCCTTGAACTTGTGAAAAACTCTTCGCCACAAGTCGAGCTTCATAGACGGTAACATTACCGTCCACGTCCGTCTTCTTCTTAAAGATCCATTCATCTCAATGTCTTGCCGATCATCGGGCAAGTCCATCAAAGTCCATGCTTTGTTCTGATATATGGATACTATCTCGGATTTCATGGCTTCTAACCATTTGTCGGAATTTGGGCCCACCTTTGCTTCTCCATAGCTCGTAGGTTCATTGTTGTCTAGCAACATGACCTTCAAGACAGGATTGCGTACCATTCTGAAGTAGTACGCATCCTTGTCACCCTACGAGGTACGTTAGTGACTTGATCCGAAACTTCATGATCACTATCATAAGCTTCTACTTCAATTGGTGTAGGTGCCATGGGAACAACTTTCTGTGCCCTGCTACACACTTGTTGAAGTGACGGTTCAATAACCTCATCAAGTCTCCACCATCCTCCCACTCAACTTTTCGAGACAAACTTTTCCTCGAGAAAGGATCCGATTCAAGAAACAATCCCTATTGCTTTCGGATCTGAATTAGGAGGTATACCCAACTGTTTTGGGTGTCTTATGAAGATGCATTTTATCCGCTTTGGGTTCGAGCTTATCAACCTGAAACTTTTTCACATAAGCAACGCATCCCCAAACTTTTAAGAAACGACAGCTTAGGTTTCTCTAAACCATAGTTCATACGGTGTCGTCTCAACGGAGTAACGTGGTGCCCTATCTAAAGTGAATGTGGTTGTCTCTAATGCCTAACCCATGAACGATAGTGGTAATTTGATAAGAGACATCCTGGTACGCACCATATCTAATAGGGTGCAACTATGATGTTCGGACACACCATCACACTATGGTGTTCTGTGCGGTATTAATTGTGAAACAATTAGCACAATGTCTTAATTGTGTGCCAAAACTTCGTAACTCAGATATTCATCTCTATGATCATATCATAGATATTCTATCCTCTTGTCACGAAGATCTTAAACTTCACTCTGAAATTACTTGAACCATTCAATAATTCAGACTTGTGTTTCATCAAGTAAATATACTCGATATCTACTCAAATCATCCGTGAAGTAAGAACATAACGATATCCATCGGCGCCTCGGCATTCATTGGACTGCACACATCAAAATGTATTACTTCCAACAAGTTGCTTTCTTGTTCCATTTCACTAAAAAGCGAGGCTTTCGGTCATCTTGCCCATGTGGTATGATTTGCATGTCTCAAGTGATCCAAAATCAAGTGAGTCCAAACGGTCCATTTGCATGGAGTTTCTTCATGCATATACACCAATAGACATGGTTCGCATGTCTCAAACTTTTCAAAAACGAGTGAGTCCAAAGATCCATCAACATGGAGCTTCTTCATGCATTTTATACCAATATGACTTATATGGCAGTGCCACAAGTAAGTGGTACTATCATTACTATCTTATATATTTTGGCATGAAAATGTATATCACTACGATCGAGATTCAATAAACCATTCCTTTAGGCGCAAGACCATTGAAGGTATTATTCAAAAAAATAGAGTAACCATTATTCTCCTTAAATGAATAACCGTATTGCGATAGACATAATCCAATCATGTCTATGCTCAACGCAAACACCAAATGATAATTATTCTGGTTTAATACTAATCTTGATGGTAGAGGGAGCATGCGATGTTTGATCACATCAAAATTGGAAACACTTCCAACACATATCGTCAGCTCTCCTTTAGCTAGTCTCCGTTTATTCCGTAGCCTTTTATTTCGATTTACTAACACTTAGCAACCGAACCGGTATCGTAATACCACAGTGCTACTAGGAGTACTAGTAAAGTACACATTAACATAATGTATATCCAATATACTTCTATCGACCTTGCCAGCCTTCTCATCTACCAAGTATCTAGGGTAATGCTGCTCTAGTGGCAGTTCCCCTTATTCCAGAAGCACTTAGTCTCGGGTTTGGGTTCAACCTTGGGTTTCTTCACTTGTGCAGCAGCTGATTTGCCGTTTCATGAAGTATCCCTTCTTGCCCTTGCCCTTCTTGAAACTAGTGGTTTCACCAACCATCAACAATTGATGCTCCTTCTTGATTTCTACTTTCGCGGTGTCAAACATCGCGAATACTTCAAGGATCATCATATCTATACCTGATATGTTATAGTTCATCACGAAGCTCTAGCAGCTTGGTGGCAATGACTTTGGAGAAACATCACTATCCCATCTGGAAGATCAACTCCCACTCGGTTCAAGTGATTGTTGTACTTCAGACAATCTGAGCACAAGCTCAACGATTGAGCTTTTCTCCCTTAGTTTGCAGGCTAAGACAATGGTCGGAGGTCTTATACCTCTTGACGTGGGCACGAGCCTGAAATCCTAATTTCAGCCCTCGAAACATCTCATATGTTCCGCAACATTTCGAAAACGTCTTTCGTGCCTCAACTCTAAACCGTTTAACTGAACTATCACGTAGTTATCAAAACATGTATGTCCGATGTTCACAACATCCACAAGCGACGTTTGGGGTTCATCACACTGAGCGGTGCATTAAGGACATAAGCTTTCTACTGTCCGCATAATCGCTAGTTTCAACTTTCATCTATATTTTCTCTAGGAATATATCTAAACAGTGGAACTAAAGCGCGAGCTTACGACATAATTTGCAAAAGGTCTTTTGACTATGTTCAAGATAATTAAGTTCATCTTATGAACTCCCACTCAGATAGACATCCCTCTGGTCATCTAAGTGATTACATGATCCGAGTCAACTAGGCCGTGTCCGATCATCACGTGAGACGGACTAGTCATCATCGGTGAACATCTTTATGTTGATCGTATCTACTATACGACTCATGCTCGACCTTTCGATCTCTGTGTTCCGAGGCCATGTCTGTACATGCTAGGCTCGTCAAGTTAACCCTAAGTGTATTGCGTGTGTTCCGAGGCCATATGCAGACATGCTAGGCTCGTCAACACCCGTTGTATGTGAATGTAAGAATCCATCACACCCGATCATCACGTGGTGCTTAGAAGCGACGAACTTTTGGCAACGGTGCACAGTTAGGGGAGAACACTTCTTGAAATTGTTGTAAGGGATCATCTTATTTACTACCGTCGTTCTAAGTAAACAAGATGCAGAAACATAATAAACATCACATGCAATTATATATAGTAGTGACATGATATGGCCAATATCATATAGCTCCATTGATCTCCATCTTCGGGGCTCCATTATCATCATCGTCACCGGCATGACACCATGATCTCCATCATCATGATCTCCATCATCATGATCTCCATCATTGTGTCTTCATGAAGTTGTCTCGCCAACTATTACTTCTACTACTATGGCTACCGGTTAACAATAAATTAAAGTAATTACATGGCGTTGTTTAATGACACGCAGGTCATACAATAAATAAAGACAACTCCTATGGCTCTCGCGGTTGTCATATTCATCGACATGCAAGTCGTGAATCCTATTACAAGAACATGATCAATCTCATACATCACATATCATTCATCACATTCTTCTTGGCCATATCACATCACATAGCATACCTGCAAAAACAAGTTAGACGTCCTCTAATTGTTGTTTGCATGTTTCTGATGGCTGCTATGGGTTTCTAGCAAGAACGTTTCTTACCTACGCAAAACCACAACGTGATATGCCAATTGCTATTTACCCTTCATAAGGACCCTTTTCATCGAATCCGTTCCGACTAAAGTGGGAGAGGCGGCACCCGCTAGCCACCTTATGCACCAAGTGCATGTTAGTCGGTGGAACACATCTCACGTGGAAATGCGTGTATGGTCTGTCCGGGCCGCATCATCCCACATTACCGTAGAAACAAGATTGGACTAGTAACGGTAAGCATATTGAACATCATCAACGCCCACAACTACTTTGTGTTCTACTCGTGCAAAGAATCTACGCAATAGACCTAGCTCATGATGCCCTTTGTTGGGGAGCGTGGCAGAAATTCAAAATTTTCTACGCATCACCAAGATCAATCTATGGAGATTCTAGCAACGAGGGAAGGAGAGTGCATCTACATACCCTTGTAGATCGCTAAGCGGAAGCGTTCAAGAGAACGGGGTTGAAGGAGTCGTACTTGTCGTGATCCAAATCACCGGAGATCCTAGTGCGAGCAGACGGCACCTCCGCGTTCAACACACGTGACAGCCGGTGATGTCTCCCACGCCTTGATCCAGCAAGGAGAGAGGGAGAGGTTGAGGAAGACTCCATCCAGCAGCAGCACAACGGCGTGGTGGTGATGGAGGAGCGTGGCAATCCAGCAGGGCTTCGCCAAGCACCAAGGGAGAGGAGGAGGAGGAGAGACAGGGCTGCACCAAAAGGGAGAGAACTCATCTGTGTTGGGCAGCCCAAAACCTCAAGTATATATAGGGGGAAAGGGGGGCTGCGCCCCCTTTAGGGTTTCCCACCCCAAGGGGTGCGGCCAGCCCTAGATGGGACTTGGGGGGCGGCCAAGAGGGGGAGGAGTGCCTCCCAAGTCAAGTGGAGGCCCTCCCCCTTAGGGTTTCCCCCCTCCCATGCGCATGGGCCTTGGGGGGCTGGTGCCCCTGGCCCATTAAGGCTAGGGCGCCCCCCTACAGCCCATGCTACTGTATTGGACGTGGTGGAACAATTTCCGGACCTCCGGACCCCTCCGGAATCCTCCGGAACCTTCTGGAAGCTTCCCGGTACAATACCGAAAAACCCGAACTTTTTCCGGAACCCGAACAACAACTTTCCATATATAAATCTTTACCTCCGGACCATTCCGGAACTCCTCGTGACATCCGGGATCTCATCCGGGACTCCGAACAACATTCGGTAACCACATACAAACTTCCTTTATAACCCTAGCGTCATCGAACCTTAAGTGTGTAGACCCTACGGGTTCGGGAGACATGTAGACATGACCGAGGCGTTCTCCGTCAATAACCAACAGCGGGATCTGGATACCCATGTTGGCTCCCACATGTTCCACGATGATCTCATCGGATGAACCACGATGTCAAGGACTCAATCAATCCCGTATACAATTCCCTTTGTCTAGCGGTATTTATACTTGCCCGAGATTCGATCGTCGGTATCCCGATACCTTGTTCAATCTCGTTACGGCAAGTCTCTTTACTCGTTCCGTAACACATCATCCCGTGATCAACCCTTGGTCACATTGTGCACATTATGATGATGTCCTACCGAGTGGGCCCAGAGATACCTCTCTGTTACGGAGTGACAAATCGATCTCGATTCGTGCCAACCCAACAGACACTTTCGGAGATACCGTAGTGCACCTTTATAGCCACCCGATTACGTTGTGACGTTTGGTACACCCAAAGTATTCCTACGGTATCCGGGAGTTGCACAATCTCATGGTCTAAGGAAATGATACTTGACATTAGAAAAGCTTTAGCATACAATTCACGATCTTTGTGCTAGGCTTAGGATTGGGTCTTGTCCATCACATCATTCTCCTAATGATGTGATCCCGTTATCAATGACATCAAATGTCCATGGTCAGAAACCGTAACCATCTATTGATTAACGAGCTAGTCATCTAGAGGCTTACGAGGGACTTGGTGTTGTCTATGTACCCACACATGTATCTGAGTTTCCTATCAATACAATTATAGCATGGATAATAAACGATTATCATGAACAAGGAAATATAATAATAATAACTAATTTATTATTGCCTCTAGGGCATATTTCCAACAAAAAAAAACCCAGCGAAGGTGGGAGGAGGTACCAAAAAGAATACGCGGAGGAGGTGGCCCGGGTCGGCGTCGGCGCCGTCCGGCGCGGCCCACGGGCCCGCTTCCAAGTGCGTCTGTGCGCCGGCCACCCACGCCGGGTCCTCCAAGTGCCGCTTCCACCGCACCAACTCCCAGGGCCACGGCCACGGCCAGGGCCAGGGAAGCCGCCCTTCTTCGCCCCCTTCACCGGCCGCAGTCAACGTGGTGCCGCGGCACCCGGCCTCGCTGTCCTCGTCCTCCGGCACCGTCGCGACCTAGTGACGCGGCCCAAGCATCGGCCTCGAGAATCAAGAACGCTCGACAACAGAGAGGAAAGGGAAGATCATATACATGTAATAAGAAAGGGAGTTTATTTACTGCTCCCTCGATGTATTGTTTCCTTTGTTTGGAGATTGATTACCATCCATGAGTTAAGGTAAGGTTAATGTGATTGAGTGATTTTTCTGAAAATCAATTGTTTGTTTTCTAATTAATGTGATTGACTGATTTAAGGTAAGGTTAATTAATTTAGATTTGATCTTTAGAGATTTTTCGTGATTGATTCTACATTACTAAATAAGTTGCGCCAGTATGGAAAGTTCTGATCTATTCAGATTTCTTTCATTGTATGAGAGGGTGACGCGAAAATAAACCGATGAAGTGGGGGGAGGGGACGAAAAAAAATCTTAAAAAAAAACCAGCGAAGGTGGGAGGAGGTAACAGAAAAAACCATGGGAGGTGAGACGAAATAAACCTGGAAGCGAGACTACCAACTGCTCTATTAGAAGTAGAGATTTGGTTGGTTGCGTCCTTGGAGTGGCCCAACTCGACCCACGTGTTGGAGGAAATAAATGTTCAAATAGAAGAAGTTTCATCCAAATAACGTGAAAGGCAACCTAGCCGAATTGGCTGGCGGTGCTAGCCCTAACTCTGATCGACCCGGGTTCGATTCCGGTTATTTCTATTTTTTGCAACTTTTTTTTTCTTTTGGCGTTCCAAGGATGGCAAAACAAACGACCGATGTTCGAAAGCGTATTGTGACAGTGAACCCGACAAAGTCAATCCGTGCTTTATTATTAAGGAAAGATTGATTAATTAGGGAGAGATAGGTAAATATAAAGATAATGAAATGCACTCCATGCGGCCCATTACTTTATAGAAGTGTATAAAATGTATGTAAATTATAATCACTAGTCATCAGCCCGTGCATCTGCACGGGCTAGAGAATGGTCTATCTTAACATTATTGTGAAGCTTCATATAATTATTATCATGCATTTTTTGAAGAAAATTGATGATATATACAAATAAACACAATATAATTTATATTATGGTAGAATGCGGTGCACATGTTAAGTTTTATACTAAAATGTTGACCATATTAGTCTAGAATTGATACAAAATGTCAAATCCTATATATTTGAAATGATGTCAAGTTTTCACCCTAACATTACAAATACGTAGATGTATATTTATGAATTGTGCTCACTATTAGATTAAACCCTGAAAAGGAAGATTCCCTTGCGGTGACATTGACAACTACAATGGATTTTTGACAAATAATATCAACATTTTTGGACACATATGTTGTGTTAATGGAAACCCTAATATATTTTCATTTATTAAACCTTTTTATCCAAAATAATAAAATTAGTGCCCTCCCATAGATTAGCATCTAGATTAGGCACATTTTCTCAAATTTCCCCTAAAAAATATTAAATAAACATAAATTATCAGAAGTGGTGCCTAGCGTTTTTTGAAATATTGAAATATTATTCTACACACTATTGTTAGCTGGATATGTGTGTCATTGGGTGTAAGATTCCTTTCTTTAAGCATGCATCGGTTTGTCTCGGTCTGTACATATATACCATTACTACCACCGTTTGAGATATCTTTCGATATTCCGATAAATTGGCCGATTTATTGCTTACTGGTGTGTGGCCGATAAGATAAATCGGCCGATATGCCGATAAACTGGCCGATTTACCCCTTATCATGTGTCGACCGATAAGTTTCCCATAAGCGATATCCCCAACATTGATTACTACAATGCTAATTTTCTCACTTAGATCATCTCCATTTCTTTTTGGTGCATTGGGAGGTAGTCCTTCTTTATTTCATTGAGAATATCTATCATGTACCAAATTAAACTGTCGAGTATACGATATTACACTATTCTTTTACCCAATAGATTCAACTTTTATTGGATGTGGTTGTGATCCCTATTTACAACACCCACAAAAGTAAAGGGTTATTTTCATATACTATTTTCCAGGGCGTGAATATGTTACAATTAGGTGATTTCACACATTTATTAATACATTCTAGGTCGTCATTTCGTAAGGTAGGATTGAAATTTATTTTTCAATCAGGCATTGACTCTCTATTTTCGAAACACGATGCTTGGGAAGTTCTTGTTTATATGCGTCCTTTTTCATTTTTCTAAGGGTAAAGGTAAGCATTCTTTGTATGTGGTAACTTTGACGTGGACACCTCTTTTTTTAGATCAGATTCCATTTCTAATGTGGGGTGGCTTTTTTTTAGGGAACCCTATTTGTTGAGGACACATCTCTTTTTTGCCATCAAAAAGTAAGGCACATGGAATTATTATTTTTAGCTTAAGGCACATGGATCCTGTGTAGGTTGAAATTCAACATGTTTTTTTAACCTCAAAAAATATAACGTGGTACTTGAGAACTCTTCCCTGTACGTGCTGTTTTAATCTATTTTATGTACATGCTAATATTTCTATTAAAATCTTGTAGGGTCTTCTAATAATAGATCTTGACTATAAAATCATTTTACGTATACGAGTAGTATATTTTTCCAATCACGTGGATTTTATATTTGTTGAAAACTGAACGTGGGTGTTCTTTTGAGGAAAACCTAGGTATCGAGGACTCTTTGATGTACTTATTTTTTTTCCATCCCAAAGGAAGGGGCGTGGATTTTAGTAGGATGAATCTTAACGTGGCCGTTGAGGACTCTACCATGTACGTGCTGGTTTAATCTCTTTGCTGTACATGCTATTTTTTTCTATTAAAATTCTTGTACGATTTTCTAATATATCTTGACCATTAAATTTTTAATCTAATGGCTATGTTAATCTTGATGATGTGGATTAACGTGAAGGCTTGAATGGTGCCTTCAATTAGTAGATATTAGTAGATATAAGATAAGATATAAGATATATTATAAATAATATATACATAAATAATCCAAGCGGCTTATTTTGCACTAGTACTTTATAGAAGTGTATAGAATATATGTAAATTATAATCATATGTCATAAAAAATATATACACAAATAAAAAATTACATTATAAATTATTCACTTATTAATTTAAAAATTATCCATATAATTAAATCATAAATTACAAAAGTATTCATGTAATAATTTTCATAATTCACAAAAACATAGTAAAATGTAAATTTATATTTTCCTATATATTTAGCTCATACTCCCTCCGTCCGAAAATAATTGTCTTCAAAATGGATAAAAAGGGTTGTATCTAGAACTAAAAAACGTCTAGATACATCTTCTTTTAATCATTTTGATGACAAGTATTTTCGGACGGAGGAAGTATATGTTAATGGTTTTATATTAAAATATTCACATTTTATAATACTGTTCCATTTTTACAATGCAATTTATTTTATTAACATGTATAGAAACACATGATTATAATATAAGTATATTTTAAAAAATAACAATGCAACATGGGCCCCACCGACTACAACCCACATAGGACACAAAGGATATAGTGAGGACTTAGAGCAACTCTAGCAGACCCCGCATCCCGCCGGCCCGCAAAACTCGTTTGCAGTTCGCGCAAAACCACTTTTGCGGGCCGACGCGGGCTGGCACAGATGCAGACCCCCCAAACGGATCTGTAAACAAGTATATTCGTGGAACATGCTTTTTTACGGGTCGGCTTCTGCGGGTTCTGCTCGGGCACCACCGTGAAGAGCCGCAAACAGAAAAACTGCAAATCTCGCATTTGACATAGGGTTTGGCAAAAAGTTCAAATTCAAACGACATAAACAGTTTGCGCGCAAATAAAAGCGAAGTTCATTATGCAAAAGAGGGCATGCAAAAGGTTTGCGCCCATGTCCGGCATCATCTTGGGGGTCGATCTTCACTCCGCGACATGGTTCGAAAGGGGCTTGATCAATGTCAACCGCGTTCGTGTCCACCAAGTTCACGAACTCGGTTGTTGCATTGTTCGAACCACCGCTATAGCGAACGATAACAAGTCACGAGCTATCGACACTAATGGCGAAAATGAAAGGGAATCGCTAGATCGAAGAGGCATACCTTGCAGCCATTTCGTCGAACACCTCGCTCGCGGGGGGAGCAGCACCGTTGAACGGCATCGCCGGAGCACCTCCTTGCGGGGGGATGGAGTGAGAGGTTGAAGAAGGTGGCTTCCTTTTAGCCGGAACCTTCCTCCGCTTTACGCCCGCGGTCTTGCCGGCATTCTCCGCCGCCAGCCGGGATCGCGATCATGTGTTGGCGCCGGAGCGGGCCGTCGCGGGCGAGGGCAGCCGGATTCCATACTGCACGACCACGTTGCCCTGCCGCTTGCGGGCCGGCGCAGCGTGTGCTTGGGCGAAGCGGCGGGGGCAACATGGCCGGCGACGAGATGCGCCCGAGGGGAAGGAGCATGCGCGACCTCGACAGTGACGGGGGACAACACGGGGTCATCCATGGCGGCGAGGAACGGCCGGGGAGGAGGAACCAAAGCTTGCAGGGGGGGAGGGCAATGGTGGCGGAGGGTGCGGGGAGCGGGAAAGGGCTCGCGAAATTCCCTCCCGCCAAATCTCGCGCCGGATAGGGGTTCAGCCCGGGTCGGCCTCCCAGCCCATGAAGATAGAGGTTGGGTGAGAAGATTTACCGCGTCCCGCAAAAAAATTTGCGGGCTAGGGCTGAATGCGGCGTCTGATCGTGCGGATTTTGCGATCCCGACCCATAATTTGGCAGTTATTTTGCGGGTCGAGGCGGGATGCGGGGTCTGCTAGAGTTGCTCTTATCCACTTCAGACAGGAAATATTGCTGGCTGTGGTCGTTAAGCTGGCGCTACAGCTGGCTAAGCTCCCGTGTTTGATTCCCAGCCGTGGTACTTTTTCTATATTTTGTGTTTGTCTGACATATGGAACCCATTTATTATTCATTTTGACTCGCAACAGTGTCAGGAAAAAGAAATCCCGATGTATTTTTTTGCAAAATAACAAGCTATATCGCTGGCTGACAGCGGGACCCACTCCATGTACGCAAGCCTAGTCAGCGCCGCTTTCGTATCAAAACGCCCGAGTCAAGTTTTTACGCCAGTTTGATGTATGCCGCAAATTGTAACACCAAAAATAACCGTCCGCGCCAAGTTCTAGTATTATCGGTGCAATTGACTCTTTTTGAAAGTTAGGGAGTATTTTTTGAATTCATGAATATTTTTTAGTTTCACAGATTTTTTCAAACTCACAATTTATTTAATTAACGACACCACTGAATTGCTTCATGTTATGTTTGCAGTGTGATTTTTGGGAAGCTTTGTGATTAGCATGTTCCCATGTACTTATGTTTTTTCTGTTGACACCGGTGAAAATTTTATATTTGGAAGATGCATGGTACCGCCATTAGTTATTCACCCCTTCTTTGTAAAATTGCCAAGCGGTTTGTTGTGTAGGCACTTTTTTGGCGAGTGGGTTTATCCAACCAACCACTAGTGTCTATACACTAGTGGTTTTATCCAAACGATGTTGTATGTTCGGGAGGGGGGTTGTCGAGCCCAATTGCATGTCCACCAGTAGACATGTAGTCGCTGACACTGCAACTCGACTATGATTGCATGTACACAAAACGAGTGTAACTGGGGTCGGGAGTGGGTTGTCGAGTCAGTTGCATGTCGATGACTAGACATGCAACTGCAAGCATTGTAACCCAACTATAAGTGCATGGGGACAAAGCGACTACAACTAAGGTCGGGAGTGGGTTGTCAGGGCTAGTTGCGTCTCTACCACTATACATGCAACCACATGCATTTGTAACCGACTGCAACTGCACTAGCACAAAACGACCGCGACTGGGGTCGGAGGAGGGCCTTCCCGGGCTAATTGCATGTCCATTACTATTCATGCAACTGCAAGTGTTGTAAATTGACTGCAACTGCACCCAAAGCGACTACAACTGGGGGCGATAGGGGAGCTTGTCGGGGCCAGTTGCATGTCTACAACTATACATGCAACTACAAGCATTATAACCGACTATAACTACACTGGCACAAAGTGACCGCAACTAGAGTCGAAGGGGTAGGGTGGGTGGGGAAGGAGGTTTCAGGCCAATTGCATGTCAATTAGTATACATGCATATGCAAGTGTTGTAATATAACTGCAATTAGTGCATGGATCCTAAAGCGACTGCAATTGGGGTCGGAAGGGGGTTTGTTGGGGCCAGTTGCATCTCTACCACTACATATGCAACTGCAAGCATTATAACCAACTGCAGCTGCAGTAGCACAAAAGCAACCACAACTGGGGTCGAATAGGGGTTCTTGGGCCAGTTGCATTTCCACTACTAGACATGCAATTGAATGTGTTGTAACCTGAATGCAACTGCATGGGGTACAAAGTGACTATAACTAGGGGCTAGAAAGGGTTGTCAGGCCAGTTGCATGTCAGCTTTTGCATATCCACGTCTAGACAGGCAACAACATACATTTTCTAACCCAGTTGCAACTTTATGGGCCATAATAAGACTCCGGCTAAGGGGGGGGGGGTTGCATGTCCATCTTTTATCTTTTATGTTGTCCAACTAGTTGCACGCGACGCACCCATACGTAACTGTCGCAACACTCACGCAATTGGTGCAAGCCGGATTTTTTACTAGTCATACGTGTGTGTGTGTGTGTGTGTGTGTGTGTGTGTGTGTTACATGCGACGCACCGATGCGCAATTGCAACCATCGCAACACGAATCATAAGAGCATCCATTTTATGACTCAAAGTAGCAATTTCTTCGACAGAGTTTACCTTCTTACCAGTTCGAGCTTGTTCGCTGTGCGATTGAGAATAATTTGTCATCATATTATCAAGAAGCTATGTATTCTGAGGCCATATCTGCATATGCTAGGCTCGTTAAGTTTAACCCGAGTATTCTGCGTGTGCAAAACTGGCTTGCACCCGTTGTAGATGAACATAGAGCTTATCACACCCGATCATCACGTGGTGTCTTGGCACGACGAACTTTGACAACGGTGCATACTCAGGGAGAACACTTTTACCTTGAAATTTAGTGAGAGATCATCTTATAATGCTACCGTCAATCAAAGCAAAATAAGATGCATAAAGGATAAACGTCATATGCAAACAATATAAGTGATACGATATGGCCATCATCATCTTGTGCTTGTGATCTCCATCTTCGAAGCACCGTCATAATCACCATCGTCACCGGCGCGACACCTTGATCTCCATCGTAACATCGTTGTCGTCTCGCCAACTATTGCTTCGACGACTATCGCTACCGCTTAGTGATAAATTAAAGCAATTACAGGGCGATTGCAATACATACAATAAAGCAACAACCATATGGCTCCTGCCAGTTGCCGATAATTCTGTTACAAAACATGATCATCTCATACAATAAAATTTAGCATCATGTCTTGACCATATCACATCACAACATGCCCTGCAAAAACAAGTTAGACGTCCTCTACTTTGTTGTTGCAAGTTTTACGTGGCTACTACGGGCTGAGCAAGAACCATTCTTACCTACGCATCAAAACCACAATGATAGTTCGTCAAGTTAGTGTTGTTTTAACCTTCTCAAGGACCGGGTGTAGCCACACTCGGTTCAACTAAAGTTGGAGAAACTGACACCCGCCAGCCACCTGTGTGCAAAGCACGTCGGTAGAACCAGTCTTGCATAAGCGTATGCGTAATGTCGGTCCGGGCCGCTTCGTCCAACAATACCGCCGAACCAAAGTATGACATGCTGGTAAGCAGTATGACTTGTATCGCCCACAACTCGCTTGTGTTCTACTCGTGCATATAACATCTACGCATAAACCTGGCTCGGATGCCACTGTTGTGGAACGTAGTAATTTCAAAAAAAATCCTACGCACACGCAAGATCATGGTGATGCATAGCAACGAGAGGGGAGAGTGTTGTCCACATACCCTCGTAGACCGAAAGCAGAAGCGTTAGCACAACACGGTTGATGTAGTCGTACGTCTTCACGATCCGACCGATCCAAGTGCCGAACGTATGACACCTCCGAGTTCAGCACACGTTCAGCTCGATGACGTCCCACGAACTCTGAACCAGCGAGCTTTGCGGGAGGATTCACAAGACGACGGCGGCGTGATGACGGTGTTGATGATGCTCTTGGCGGGGCTTCGCCTAAGCACCGCTACGATATTACCGAGGTGGAATATGGTGGAGGGGGGCACCGCACACGGCTAAGAGATCAATGATCAATTGTTGTGTCTAGAGGTGCCCCCCTGCCCCCGTATATAAAGGAGAAAGGGGGGAGGCGAATGGCCAGGAGGAGGGCGTGCCAAGGGGGAGTCCTACTCCCACCGGGAGTAGGACTCCACCTTTCCTTGTTGGAGTAGGAGAAGGGAAGGAAGGGAGAGAGGAGGAGAAGGAAAGAAGGGGCCACCCTCCTTGTCCAATTCGGACTAGAGGGGGAGGGGGCGCGCGGCTGCCCTGGCCGCCCCTCATCTTCTCCCACCAAGGCCCATTAGGCCCAATATACTCCCCGGGGGGTTCCGGTGACCCCCCGGTACTCCGGTAAATGTCCGAAACCTCCCGAAACACTTCCGGTGTCCGAACATAGTCATCCAATATATCGGTCTTTACGTCTCGACCATTTCGAGACTCCTCGTCATGTCCGTTATCATATCCGAGACTCTGAACTACCTTCGGTACATCAAAACACAAAAACTCATAATACCGATCGTCACCAAACTTTAAGCGTGCGGACCCTACGGGTTCGAGAACTATGTAGACATGACCGAGACACGTCTCCTGTCAATAACCAATAGCGGAACCTGTATGCTCATATTGGCTCCTACATATTCTACGAAGATCTTTATCGGTCAAACCGCAAAAGACATACGTTGTTCCCTTTGTCATTGGTATGTTACTTGCCCGAGATTCGATCGTCGGTATCTCAATACCTAGTTCAATCTCGTTACCAGCAAGTCTCTTTACTCATTACGTAATGCATCATCCTGCAACTAACTCATTAGCTACATTGCTTTCAAGGCTTATAGTGATGTGCATTATCGAGAGGGCCCAGAGATACCTCTCCGATAATCGGAGTGACAAATCCTAATCTCGAAATTCGTCAACTCAACAAGTACCTTCGGAGACACCTGTAGAGCACCTTTATAATCATCCAGTTATGTTATGAAGTTTGGTAGCACACAAAGTGTTCCTCCGGTAAGCGGGAGTTACATAATCTCATAGTCATAGGAACATGTATAAGTCATGAAGAAAGCAATAGCAACATACTAAACGATCAAGTGCTAAGCTAACGGAATGGGTCAAGTCAATCACATCATTCTTCTAATGATGTGATCCCACTGATCAAATGATAACTCATATCTATGGTTAGGAAACTCAACCATCTTTGATCAATGAGCTAGTCAAGTAGAGGCATACTAGTGACACTATGTTTGTCTATGTATTCACACATGTATTATGTTTCCGGTTAATACAATTCTAGCATGAATAATAAACATTTATCATGATATGAGGAAATAAATAATAACTTTATTATTGCCTCTAGGGCATATTTCCTTCAGACATCACACATAACATGCAACCACATATAACAGTGCCAAGTTAGAGGGAGCACCGGTGATGGTGCACTAGGGGAGACGTGCTCATCATAAACACAGCTACGTTGAGTGTCTATGCATGTGTTGTCTTGGAAATCATCTTGGGGGATGGAGGAGTAGAAAGCGTAGAGGCCCTCCATTTGGAAGGAGCACCTTTATCCGCTGCCTTGCTAACTTCCTTCCGCTTTATTGATTTTGAATTGTCAAGTAAAACCGACAAGAAAAATCAATAAAATTCTCTCTTAAAAACTCATTAATGCATGATACCGACAATCACTACTTTGATGTAAGGAAAACACATGATACCAGGATGGAATATGTACGAAAACAGGACGGCATGGCATGTTCACAACTGTTTGTGTAAACTAAGCAGAAACCATTCCAACAAATAAGAAGCAACTCAAGCTAGACACCACATGAAAGATGCAACCAATATGACTATGCCAAGTTAAAAGTGTCCCATCATAAATGGAATTTCAACAAATTAGAAGCAGCGCATGCTATAAATCATATGAAAGATGCAACTAATATCGCACTGCATATACTAAAGGTGTCTCGTCATATTGATTGATGCGGGATACAAAAAACCAATAGTTTTATGTAAGGACATGCTTAATAGACAGATGTACTAAATACAGGAAGGCATGTCACATTAACAGGTATAATGTATAAGCTAAGCAGAATAGCACATGCAATTTAACCAGATTGGAAGAATTACAATCTAGACACCATATGCAACATGCAACCACATATCACGCTGCCAAGTTAGAGCAAGCACCTGTGATGCTAGTGTAGAAATGCAGTAATCAACTTCTGAGCCACGTTCACTATCTTCATCTAGCCTTGCTGTTTCTTGAGAATCATGTTGGGAGGCTGACGCTGCATTCTTTAAATGAGGAGTAGTCCACTTGCCTGACTGCCTCATCATAAGTGATTGATGAGGGATACACAAGAACATTAGTTTGATGTAAGAACATGGTTAATACACAGATGTAATAGTATGTACCAAAAACAGAAAGGCATGTCATATTCAAAGGTATAATGTGTAAGCTAAGCAGATGCAATTTAACCAAATTGGAAGCAATACAAGCTAGACATCCGACTGGAGTGGTGAGCATGATCATCTAGGACCTGAGAGCCTGGTGGGAGGCGGGCTGCTTCGCCACCATCGCGTCTTTTCAGTTGGCTTCCAGGTGATGCCTGTCTTTGCTGGGCTTGTCACTGGCTTGGCCAAAGGCTCTCGACTAGCTATTTGTCTTCTCGGTGCTCACGGGATGGTGGTTCATGTAAAAAATATATTTCCTTATCTTAATAAAGACTGACTTCGTCCTTTCGAATACAAGCTAGACACCATATGGAACATGCAACCACATATGACACCGCGAAGTTAAAGCAAGCACCTGGGATGGTGGTTCATTGCGAGCGAGGTCATCAACTCTAGAGCTACGTTTACCGTCTCCATCTGCTGACACTGCACCCTTTATAGTGTTGTAACGTGCCGTGCTTACCCGCGTAGAAAGCTGGAGCAACTTCTCTCTTTTCTTTTCTGCTTCTCTCGAGGCAGACTCTGAAATACCCTTGCATAAAAACACAATAGTGAGAGTATGGGTGAAGTGTGTGCAGAACTAGTGCACTGTAAAAGTAGCAGATAGCAGGTGGCTGGAAAATAAATGACAGGAGACATATGATAGCTCTACAACATTGCATGGAAAACAAAATTAGATTCTACTCCATATGATTTTGTAATATACGAGCACAGGAAATGCAGGTCCTCCTCCAGCACACCACCACATGTGGTCATATCAAGATAACAGTCGACTGAAAATAAATAAGTCAGTCGATTTTTTTAATGAACCGTCCGATCTATAAGGAACAAGCAAATGGCCTTCGTCTACCTCCCGCCAGTCACTGTTGACGATCTTTCTCGAACCGCCAGCGACCACTGGCCCAGACCCCTGCATCCGCCGCCCTGCCCTCCCCTCAACCTCACACCACCGCCGTGCTTGGCAGCGCCCCCTGGCCATCCCTTTAATCCCGACCGACCTCCAGATCGGGCGCCAGTAGCTCTAGGCCCCACACGCCCCTAAGATAAACACTGAGGCCCTGCTTCCCCAGCGTAATAGGAGGACTAGGGCCTGTTACGCCGGGGAATGCTTCTGTTAATTGGGAATCAACTGACCGGGAATTGAAATTCAGGGGGGGGGGGCGACGGGCCTCTAGCTAAGGTGAAATAGTATATGAGGAGAAACCTTGTGCATCACGAGTTACTAGGAACATCTAGTATCAAGAAGAAGCGGTCAACTAGTGTCTTCTATGGGATGAATACCATGCAAGCAGACACGTAAGATTTGCACGAATAAGGGAAGAGGAGTACCCTTATTGTGCCAGTGTGGTCTCCTCCATATGTCACGACGATCTTCTTTTTTCTCCCGGGGGAACCGATGTTTTGGAGAACCGTGGATCCTTGGACAAACCCATGGCCAAATTGTTGACTGTGTTGCCGTGGCCGTATATCGGCGGAGGGGAAGCAGATCCGAGGCGGCGAAGGACGGTGTAGCAGGAACAACTCCAGTGTGGTGGACGGTGGCGAAGTTGGAGAGGCAGCGGTGAGGCGCAGGACGGCGTGGTTGAACTGGCTCGGGTATAGACGACTCGGCCTCGGCTTCAACTGCTAGCCGTGGAGGGCGTTGCGGTTGAGGCTGTGGTGGACGATGACGTCGGGGTATCGGTTCTGGCGTGATGGAGGAGGGCAGCGATTGATGGGTGGGATGGGGTGGCGGACGGAGGACGCCGGGGTTTGGCGGCTGGTGGAGAGGTAGTTTTTGCGTCCAAGGAGTACGAATGGGGAATCGGACGGGTGGGTGGGGGGGGGGGAGGGAAGAACCATGTTTCGGTCTGGGACACGCTTGTTTTTGCCTTTTTTGAACAGAAGATGGGACGCACTTGTTTCAAATTTGGGGAAAGTACAAACTTTGCCCCCCTCTTAAATTTCGGACCTACTGTGGGTCGGGGGTAGCATGGTAATCCCAGGTGTCCCAAATAGTGGCCGAGAGCGATTTCGTCCGCGCGGATGTGTGCTTAGGCGGCCATTGTGTATGAATGTTTTTCGGAGGCGGTTGCGTGGCGTCTAGATAAAGCAAAAAACCTACCCCCGGTTTAGACCTTTGGACGTCGGGCCGGTAGGTTTCACGGGTCGGAGTTATTAGAAAAGTAATTTCCTTGAACTACCAAACATTGGTCTCACGCGGTTTCGGGCAACTAGAGGCTCTTTTGGCGCTTCGTTCAAAATTTTGAAGCACAAGCATTCATGTTTAGAGTACTCTTGAACTTTGAGGATTGACCTAAATAGACAACGTTAAATTTGACCTTGTATGTTTGAAAACCTCATTAAATTATCCGCTTGTTTTTGAAATTTTGTCACTTGAAAATCCTATAACTACGATTATTTTTGAATGGAGGAGCTAAATTTGAATCTATTTTGTACACGACTACATATGCTATTATGTACAAAATTAGAGCAAAGATTGGTGCCCCCATAATTTAGGTGTGATTTATAATGCCATGATATCAAATTCAAATAATTGAATGGACTTCATGTTGAATTCGATTTTTTAAAACCACCTTAAGTTGAATTCAAATGTATGCTAGTTCATAGGTAGCTATTTATAATGTGCATTGTGTAACTTTCATATGTATAATGTGCTTTACACACACAACATGAACTATACTCACGTTTATATTCGATTGCTAAAGCGATGCATTGTCTGGAGTTCGAAATACTAACTATGTGGATCAATTGTGTCGAATAATAACGTAGACATGCTCAAATTCGATAGAATCAAGATGTCTGATGGATCAATGACCGTTCCTTACGCGAATTGAAAATATCATGATCCCACCCTAATATCTGGATACAATTTATATCTTTAATCAATGTGTACAACAGTCTTTTACGTGTAGTTTCACTCTCCATCGGTGGTCTCTCACACATGCTCACACACTCTCTCCGAGGTGTCTTTCTCGCACACATGCTCTCGATATAACCCTCCCTCCCTCTCGTAACCATTTACGACTGTTTTCACTAACCTTTATCACAAGCAGTCTTCCTCTGGCAAGCATACACACGCACAATCCCAATCGACCCTTTCTATATACATAGACCTGCCTACGTGTCTCCTGTACGCACATTATCTTTAGGCCTGTCTCTCACGCATTGTCTCACACCTCTCTTCCTAATGATGAGTATGATTCTAGCAGAGCATTCTGTAGGATGCCCCTTAAAGTTAGGTTGTATGAATAGTAATATCAAAGATAAAGGGGTTACCTTAGTCCGAGAACCTAGGGTTACAAATCCTAGCCGGATTTGTCAGTGGACACAGAGTCCTTCACAATTATGCTATCTTTGTCTTGTACGACTATTCATCCATGGGTCTCCCTAAATGCGTCACGGGCCGACCAACGTGGCGCAGGACGGAACCGAACGAAGGGCCTCACCTCGACCCACTGGACCTCACGCGGTGACACACCCTCTGCCCCCACGTCTTGTTATCTTCTCACACCCACACATACCAACACAGACACCACACACAAAAATATATTCTCCTGGTGCCTCTATCCCCTCCCCCTTGCATATACACACTCAAGGGAATCTCTCGCTGTGACGTCATATTCGTCTCTCTCTCTAGACCACTCTCATTTCTCGTGCTATCTCTCCCACGCCCCCCACCGGCCCCTCTATCCATGCCTCTCTCGAATACGTAATACACACACATACCTCTCTAGGCCCTGCCAAATGCATCAACTACACATTCGCACATGTTACATCACATACCCCATTGATCTAAAAAGACCTCTCTTCACATTTATTTCGCATACAACATTCCTTTTGAATAAAGTGTGGCCAAAAATCATTTTAGAATTTCTACATATATACAACATTACAAAGTTATATGGAGGAGTATGAACGCTAATTTGCATTGCATGGTGCCCACAATGATATTTATTCTGCACTGTGAATTTGTATATTTTTATACTATATATAAAGTTAGTCATAATAAAGAGAAACAAAGAGCATCTCTCTCTCTCTCCATCGCATACCCCCCCTCTATGCCCCTTTCACGTACGCACACAAACTATCTCCAAGTCCTCTAAAAGTAAGACCCCAACACATTCATGCATGTTTCATCTTTCTCTCGCGATATATACAGTGATGATCATTGTATTTGAAGCAAAAGCACGATACGTACATTGGACTTCAGAATCCACTCATTACAGTCACCATTTACGTTTTGTGGTTATTATATAGTCACGGGCTCACCGTACAACTCTGTATTTGCTCAAGACACGACTAGTTGACGATTAAACGCTCCATGTGGCACCTCTAGTGTTGCATCACATTATCTCACTACCATCGGGCCCACCTGTCGTCTTGTATCTACTCTACATCTACACTCTTATAAAATACACTCTTATAAAAACAGAGTTGGTGATGATGGTGTGCCTGCCATCCTGCAATATAGGTCGTCCGATTTATATCTGATGGATAGGAAAGAAACTATGGCAATTTTGCAAAAAGGTACCCACACACCTCTCCACATTTGCAAATAAGGCCTTCCCTCGTTCATCCTTTTCTCTCACAAGATAAACTAGTCATACAAATGCATCTTGATGTTATGTGCAACGCACGTGTATCTTGCTAGTAAGAATGAAAACAAACGACAAAAAAATATTGGACGGTGGTTCGAAGTCATGACCGCAGGCACAACGTACAAGGTGGCATTGTATTGGTATGCTGAGACGTCTATTTTAACACACAGGAGCTGGTGTGGTGATTATACACACACGCACGCATGCACACGAACTACATGCACGCAACACTCACACGAACACATGCACCCACGCACGCACGCAACACTCACATGTACACATGCAGCCACTCACGCACGCAACACTCACACGCACACACGCACGCATGCATGCACACACTAGTACACCACACGACCAACACACACTCTCACGCTCAAGTGCTCAACCTACACGTGCATGCGCACACATCAGGCCCTGACAGACACATACACAACCAGGTGATTCCTGCGCACAGGTTGGAGTCTTGTCGCGCCTGCGTAAATTTGTGTTTATCTGACCTTTTTCCTATGTGAACTGACAGGTGGGACCCACAAGGAATGTGGTCAATTTAACTAGTTAACATGGTGCCACGCAGACTATTTGGCCGGTCAATAGAGTGCAATCCGATGCTGAACTGTGAGCAAGTGACCATATAATCAAAGCAAAACGTATATAGTGACCGTAATTAGCTTATTCTGAAGTTCAGTGACCGTATTACGCTTTTCTCTCTGTCCTCCAAAACTAATCTCTACATGTTCTCGCATGTTACATCTAACAACTATGCAATACAGCACTACTACTACACTCTAACACAATAAATCATATGTGTTTTTAGTTTTACTAGATATCATATTGTTACTTAATTATTCAGTTTGCATACATTAAAATTGCCTTTTAAATGTATGGCCAGTATCATCTACCACGCGGGAAAAATCCCGCCCTTTCCTGTTTAATCGGGTTTGTATCGATGGATCGTGCGAAACAGCAAAACTATAGTACTATACAGTACAAGTGACAGTTCACTAGGCCGTCGTGTCATGTACTCCTCCATCGTAAGAGTGGAGCGCTTGCTTTCATCAATCTTCTAGTCCCTTTCACCGACATCTGGGTCATCAAGCTACCGGGTCCACGTGCCATACCGAAATACAGTGCAGAGCGGCCGGGGTGAAGCACCCAGTCATGGCGTCGGCGTAGTAATGAGCAATGAGGCGTCAAATCACAAAGCTGCACCTTTCCCGCAGTTAAGTTGGAGGGACGAAGTAATAATGCTAAAAAAAGAAGTTGGAGGACGAAGCAACCATCATTTCACTCGTTGCTGAATCCGCTTCTCCCTCATCTTCTTCAAGTTAACCACGTGTTGCTTCTGTCGTTGTTCTGCCTCATGTGGGACGCGGATCGGCTTGGTAAAGCACTGACACGTGGGACCGCATGTTAGCAAACCGCCAGGACAATGTCCTCTAAAAATAAGAAACCTCCCCCGCCATCCGCGTGGCAAAATCACCTCCTTTTTACTAATCTTGATTCTATAATTTTTTAGATCAATATAACTGAGATTTGTATAGATAGCACACGACAACAAAACCAAGTGGTACGGTTAAGGGCATCCACAATGTGTAGCCAAATGTGAAAATAGCTTTTGGCATCGTGGGAACCATTGTGGATGGTGTTGCCAAAGCCAAAAAGATGGAACCGAAGCTCCCTGATTGATTGATTGAAGGAATAGAAAATGCACCATCTCTCCTCTTTCTCCCATGCTTGGACGCATGTACAGTATAGAGCATAGAGTCTACTCCTCTGTCCCTTCTATCACAAATCACAAAGCAGTGAGGTGTCAAATCACAAAGCATGGACGAAGCAACCATCATTTGACTCTTCGCTGACTCCGCTTATCCATCGTCTTCTTTGAGAAACCATCTCACTGTACTAAGCTGGATGGACGACGCTATTGTGTACTAGTAGTACTAGTACATTTACGTGTCCTTTGGTTCAACGGACTTCCTGGATGCAAATAAGGCGGTTGTCTCGGCTTGCAGGCGGCACTTGCGAACGACTTACCGTGGTCTCCCTCAATGGTATTCTTCGTCGAATGCACTTTGCCAAACCACAACGTTCGAGATATCGTCGACGTCACCGCAATGGGGAAGGAAGTCAAATATAGTTACTACCGCCATTTTTTTGTACACAAGGCCAGTATATCAAACTTACAATTTGCAAAAATCCACTAACACTAATCGAGGCAAAATTGATGGGGTTTGCCTCGTACTAGCAACCAAGGACATAATCTCCCTTGCATGCATGCGGAAGTGAGAAGGTTGGTTTGCATGGCGCTGCATTAATCAAGCGATTAGTACTTTTTTTCGTCTCCTCTCTATCTCTTTCTTCATATTTATTGTATTTAACTAGGAATGCATATATAGCTAGGCACTTGCATGAGAGCTCACTCCCCTTAGGCTGGTTGTAATGGGGAGTATCATATACTAGTATCATGCATATGATACTAGTGTATGATACTACATTCGTAATGCATAGTATGATATGTTAGTATCATATAGGGCTATATTTATTGCCATGCATGACACAAAGTAGCACATCATTTAATATAATACGTCATCATGATATGATACTCAAGCCTCTCTTTCTTCATTTAATTCTATGCCACTTCATCAAGATTGCTTAGTTGGCATGCATGATACTACCTATGATACTCCCATTACGACCAGCCTTACTTTTTCACATCTCTCTCCTCCACATAGGCCCTATATAAATGGAAGGAGGGAGTACTACTGTGAACACTGCATACTCTAGTACAGATGTTGTCATTACTCCACTAGTACTATTGGAAAGGGAGCTTAAAAAAAGTTACTATTGGACTGGCTATACGTGGCGAAATCCTAGTAGGAAGAGCATGCGCGAGAACAAGCACATTCATGTGGTTGAAAACAAATTGGAAACCATCTCGAGTACAAATTGAAGGAAATATGCCCTAGAGGCAATAATAAAGTTATTATTTATTTCCTTATATCATGATAAATGTTTATTATTCATGCTAGAATTGTATTAACCGGAAACATAATACATGTGTGAATACATAGACAAGCAGATAAGTCACTAGTAAGCCTCTACTAGACTAGCTCATTAATCAAAGATGGTTATGTTTCCTAACCATAGACATGTGTTGTCATTTGATTAATGGGATCACCTCATTAGAAGAATGATGTGATTGACATGACCCATTCCGTTAGCTTAGCACTTGATCGTTTAGTATATTGCTATTGCTTTCTTCATGACTTATACATGTTCCTATAACTATGAGATTATGCAACTCCGTTTACGGAGGAACACTTTGGTACTACCAAACGTCCACAACGAATCGGGTGATCATAAAGGAGTACTACAGGTGTCTCCAAAGGTACTTGTTGGGTTGGCGTATTTGAGATTAGGTTTTGTCACTCCGATTGTCGGAGAGGTATCTCTGGGCCTTCTCGGTAATACACATCACATAAGCCTTGCAAGCATTGCAACTAATGAGTTAGTTGTGAGATGATGTATTACGGAACGAGTAAAGAGACTTGCCAAAGAACGAGATTGAACTAGGTATTGGATACCGACGATCGAATCTCGGGCAAGTAACATACCGATGACAAAAGGAACAACGTATGTTGTTATGCGGTCCGACCGATAAAGATCTTCGTAGAAAATGCCAAAGGAACCAATATGGGCATCCAGGTCCCGCTTATTGGTTATTGACCGAGATGTGTCTCGGTCATGTCTACATTGTTCTCGAACCGTAGGGTCCGCACGCTTAAGGTTTCGATGACGGTTATATTATGAGTTTGTATATTTTGATGTACCAAGGTTGTTCGAGTCCCGGATATGATCACGGACATGAGAGGAGTCTCGAAATGGTCGAGACATAAAGATTAATATATTGGACGGATATATTTGGACACCGGAAAGGTTCCGGAGAAGTTTGGAGCTCCGGAGGTTACGGAACCCCGGAGGTATATGGGCCTTATTGGGCCCATAGGAGGAAGGGAGAAGGAACAGGAGGGAGGCGCCCCAAGCCCAATCCGAATTGGGGAGGGGGCCGCCCCCTTTCCTTTCTCCTTCCCCTCTTCCTATTCCTACTACTAGTACTACTTCCTAATACTAGTACTCCTTCCTTCCCCTCCAAATAAGATAAGGAAAGAGAGGGAAACCTACTTGGAGTAGGTTTCCCCTCCCTATGGTGCGCCCCTTGTGGCCGCCACCTCCTCCCTCCCTCCTTTATATCACGGGGTGGGGGCACCCTAGAACACACAAGTTGATCCTTGAGATCGTTCCTTAGCCGTGTCGGTGCCCCCTCCACCATATTCCACCTCGGTCATATCAGAAGCGGTGCTTAGGCGAAGCCTGCGTCGGTGAAACATCAAGATCGTCACCACGCCGTCAGGTCGACGGAACTCCCTCTCCCCGGAGCTTTGCTGGATCGGAGCCCGAGGAGCGTCATCGAGCTGAACGTGTGCCAAGAACTCGGAGGCGCCGGAGTAACGGCGCTGGGATCGGTTGGATCGCGAGGAGAACGTACGACTACTTCCTCTACGTCATCATCGACTCGGAGGTGCCGGAGTAACCTTTGGGATCGGCAGGATCGCGAGGAGAACGTATGACTACTTCCTCTACGTTGTGATCGCTTCCGCTTTGGTCTACGAGGGTACGTAGACAACACTCTCCTTCTCGTTGCTATGCCATCACCATGGTCTGTGTGCGTAGGAAAATTTTGAAATTACTACGCCCCCAACGGTGGCATCCGAGCCAGGTTTTATGCATTGATGTCATATGCACGAGTAGAACACAAGTGAGTTGTGGGCGATACAAGTCATACGCCTACCAAAGCATGTCATACTTTGGTTCAGCGGTATTGTGAGATGAAGCGGCCCGGACCGACATTACGCCAGACGCTTACGCGAGACTGGTTTCACCGTTACGAGCACTCGTGCTTAAAGGTGGCTGGCGGGTGTCTGTCTCTCTCACTTTAGTTGAACTGAGTGTGGCATACGCCCGGTCCTTGAGAAGGTTAAAACGGAGTCTATTTGACGAAGTATCGTTGTGGTTTTAATGCGTAGGTAAGAACGGTTCTTGCTCAGCCCGTAGCAGCCACGTAAAACTTGCAACAACAAAGTAGAGGACGTCTAACTTGTTTTTGCAGGGCATGTTGTGATGTGATATGGTCAAGACGTGATGCTATATTTTATTGTATGAGATGATCATGTTTTGTAACCGAGTTATCGGCAACTGGCAGGAGCCGTATGGTTGTCGCTTTATTGTATGAAATGCCAATGCCCTGTAATTGCTTTACTTTATCACTAAGCGGTAGCGATAGTCGTAGAAGCAATAGATGGCGTAAACGACAACAATGCTACGATGGAGATCAAGGTGTCGCGCCGGTGATGATGGTGATCACGACGGTGCTTGAGATGGAGATCACAAGCACAAGATGATGATGGCCATATCATATCACTTATATTGATTGCATGTGATGTTTATCCTTTATGCATCTTATTTTGCTTTGATTGACGGTAGCATTTTAAGATGATCTCTCATTAAAATTATCAAGTAGTGTTCTCCTGAGTATGCACCGTTGCCAAAGTTCGTCGTGCCGAGACACCACGTGATGATCGGGTGTGATAAGCTCACGTCCATCTACAACGGGTGCAAGCCAGTTTTGCACACGCAGAATACTCAGGTTATACTTGACGAGCCTAGCATATGCAGATATGGCCTCGAACACGGAGACCGAAAGGTCGGCGTGAATCATATAGTAGATATGATCAACATAAGATGTTCACCATTGAAAACTACTCCATCTCACGTGATGATCGGGTTATGGTTTAGTTGATTTGGATCACGTGATCACTTAGATGACTAGAGAGATGTCTGTCTAAGTGGGAGTTCTTTAGTAATATGATTAATTAAAAACTTAAATTTATCATGAACTTAGTACATGATAGTATTTTGCTTGTCTATGTTTACTGTAGATAGATGGCTCGTGCTGTTGTTCCGTTGAATTTTAATGCGTTCCTTGAGAAAGCAAAGTTGAAAGATGATGGTAGCAATTACACGGACTGGGTCCGTAATTTGAGGATTATCCTCATTGCTGCACGGAAGAATTACGCCCTGGAAGCACCGCTGGGTGCCAGTTCGCTGCGAGAGCAACGCCGAAGTTGTGAACGTCTGGCGAGCAAAGCCGATGACTACTCTATAGTAAAGTGTGCCATGCTTTACGGCTTAGAACCGGTCTTCAACGACGTTTTGAGCGTCATGGAGCATATGAGATGTTCCAAGAGTTGAAGTTAATATTTCAAGCAAATGCCCGGATTGAGAGATATGAAGTCTCCAATAAGTTCTATAGCTGCAAGATGGAGGAGAACAGTTATGTCAGTGAGCACATACTCAAAATGTCTGGGTATAATAATCACTTAATTCAGCTGGGAGTTAATCTTCCGGATGATAGTGTCATTGACAGAATTCTCCAATCATCGCCACCAAGCTACAAGAGCTTCGTGATGAACTATAATATGCAAGGGATGACTAAGACAATTCTCGAGCTCTTCGCAATGCTAAAAGTCATGGAGGTAGAAATCAAGAAAGAGCATCAAGTGTTGATGGTCAACAAGACCACTAGTTTCAAGAAAAAGGGCAAAGGGACGAAGAAGGGGAACTTCAAGAAGAACAACAAACACGTTGCTGCTCACGGGAAGAAACCCAAGTCTGGACCTAAACCTGAAACTGAGTGCTTCTACCGCAAGCGCATAGTCCTTGGAAGCGGAACTGCCCCAAGTATTTGGCGGATAAGAAGGATGGCAAGGTGAACAAAGGTATATGTGATATACATGTTATTGATGTGTACCTTACTAGAGCTCGCAGTAGCACTGGTATTTGATACCGGGTTCTGTTGCTAATATTTGCAACTCGAAACAGGGACTCTGATTGCGAACACCGGCAAAGGACGAGGTGACGATGCGCGTGGGAAATGGTTCCAAAGTCGATGTGATCGCGGTCGGCACGCTACCTCTACATCTACCTTCGGGATTAGTTTTAGACCTAAATAATTGTTATTTGGTGCCAGCGTTAAGCATGAACATTATATCTGGATCTTGTTTGATGCGAGACGGTTATTCATTTAAATCCGAGAATAAAGGTTGTTCTATTTATATGAATAATATCTTTTATGGTCATGCACCCTTGAAGAGTGGTCTATTTTTAATGAATCTCGATAGTAGTGATACACATATTCATAATGTTAAAACCAAAAGATGCAGAGTTGATAATGATAGTGCGACTTATTTGTGGCATTGCCGTTTAGGTCATATCGGTATAAAGCGCATGAAGAAACTCCATCTTGATGGACTTTTGGAGTCACTTGATTATGAATCACTTGGCACTTATGTAACCGTGCCTCATGGGCAAGATGACTAAAACCCGTTCTCGGTACTATGGAGAGAGCAACAGATTTGTTGGAAATCATACATACAGATGTATGTGGTCCAATGAATGTTGAGGCTCGTGGCGGATATCGTTATTTTCTCACCTTCACAGATGATTTAAGCAGATATGGGTATATCTTCTTAATGAAACATAAGTCTGAAACATTTGAAAAGTTCAAAGAATTTCAGAGTGAAGTTGAAAATCATCGTAATAAGAAAATAAAGTTTCTACGATCTGATTGTGGAGGCGAATATTTGAGTTACGAGTTTGGTCTACGTTTGAAACAATGCGGAATAGTTTCAAGCAACTCACGCCACCCGGAACACCACAGCGCAATGGTGTGTCGAACGTCAGAATCGCACTTTACTAGATATGGTGCGATCTATGATGTCTCTTACAGATTTACCGCTATCATTTTGGGGTTATGCTCTTGAGACGGCCGCATTCACGCTGAATAGAACACCGTCAAAATCCGTTGAGACGACACCTTATGAACTGTGGTTTAGCAAGAAACCAAAGTTGTCGTTTCTTAAAGTTTGGGGATGCGATGCTTATGTGAAAAAGCTTCAACCTGATAAGCTCGAACCTAAATAGGAGAAATGTATCTTCATAGGATACCCAAAGGAGACAGTTGGGTACACCTTCTATCACAGATCCGAAGGCAAGACATTTGTTGCGAAGAATGGATCCTTTCTAGAGAAGGAGTTTCTCTCGAAAGAAGTGAGTGGGAGGAAAGTAGAACTTGATGAGGTAACTGTACCTTCTCCCTTATTTGAAAGTAGTTTATCACAGAAACCAGTTTCTGCGATATCTACACCAAATAGTGAGGAAGTTGATGATGTTGATCATGAAACTTGAGGATCAAGTTACTACGTAACCTTGTAGATCAACCAGAATAAAATCCGCACTTGAGTGGTACGGCAATCCTATTACGGAAGTCATGCTACTAGATCATGATGAACCTACGAACTATGAAGAAGCGATGGTAAGCCCAGATTCGCAAAATGGCTTGAGGCCATGAAATCTGAGATGGGATCCATGTATGAAAACAAAGTGTGGACTTTGGTTGACTTGCCCGAGGGTCGGCAAGCAATAGAAAACAAGTGGATCTTCAAGAAGAAGACCGACACGACGGTAATATTGCTGTCTACAAAGCTCGACTTGTCGCAAAGGGGTTTCGACAAGTTCAAGGGATTGACTACGATGAGACCTTCTCACCCGTAGCGATGCTTAAGTCTGTCCGAATCATGTTAGCAATTGCCGCATTTTATGATTATGAAATTTGGCAAATGGATGTAAAGACCGCATTCTGAATGGGTTTACGGAAGAAGAGTTGTATATGATGCAACGGAAGGTTTTATCGATCCAAAGGAGCTAACAAAGTGTGCAAGCTCCAATGATCCATTTATGGACTGGTGCAAGCATCTCGGAGTTGGAATAAACGCTTTGATAGTGTGATCAAAGTATTTGGGTTTATCTGCACTTTTGGAGAAGCTTTGTATTTACAAGAAAGTGAGTGGGAGCTCAGTAGCATTTACGATATTATATGTAGATGACATATTACCGATCGGAAATGATATAGAATTTCTGGATAGCATAAAGGGATACTTGAACAAGAGTTTTTCGATGAAAGACCTTGGTGAAGCTGCTTACATATTGGGCATCAAGATCTATAGAGATAGATCAAGACGCTTAATTGGACTTTCACAAAGCACATACCTTGATAAAGTTTTGAAGAAGTTCAAAATGGATCGTGCAAAGAAAGGTTTTTTACTGTATTACATAAGGTGTGAGATTGAGTCGGACTCAATGCCCGACCACGCAGAAAATAGAGAGAAAATGAAAGATGTTCCCTATGCTTCAGCCATAGGCTCTATCATGTATGCAATGCTGTGTACCAGACCTGACGTATGCTTAGCTGTAAGCTTGGCAGGAAGGTACCAAAAGTAATCCAGAGTGGATCATCGGACAGCGGTCAAGAACATCCTGAAATACCTAAAAAGGACTAAGGATATGTTTCTCGTGTATGGAAGTGACAAAGAGCTAGTCGTAAATGGTTACGTCGATGCAAGCTTTGACACTGATCCGGACGATTCTAAATCGCAAACCGGATACGTATTTTTATTAAACAGTGGAGCTGTTAGTTGGTGCAGTTCTAAACAAAGCGTCGTGGCGGGATCTACATGTGAAGCGGAGTACATAGCTGCTTCGGAAGCAGCAAATGAAGGAGTCTGGATGAAAGAGTTCATTTCCGATCTAGGTGTTATACCTAGTGCATCGGGACCAATGAAGATCTTCGTGACAATACTTGGTGCAATTGCCTTGGCAAAGGAATCCAGATTTCACAAGAGGACCAAGCATATCAAGAGACGCTTCAATTCCATTCGGGACCAAGTCCAAGTGGGAGACATAGAGATTTGCAAAATACATACGGATCTGAACGTTGCAGACCCGTTGACTAAGCCTCTTCCACGAGCAAAACATGATCAGCACCAAGACTCCATGGGTGTTAGAATCATTACTGAGTAATCTAGATTATTGACTCTAGTGCAAGTGGGAGACTGAAGGAAATATGCCCTAGAGGCAATAATAAAGTTATTATTTATTTCCTTATATCATGATAAATGTTTATTATTCATGCTAGAATTGTATTAACCGGAAACATAATACATGTGTGAATACATAGACAAACAGATAAGTCACTAGTAAGCCTCTACTAGACTAGCTCATTAATCAAAGATGGTTATGTTTCCTAACCATAGACATGTGTTGTCATTTGATTAATGGGATCACCTCATTAGAAGAATGATGTGATTGACATGACCCATTCCGTTAGCTTAGCACTTGATCGTTTAGTATATTGCTATTGCTTTCTTCATGACTTATACATGTTCCTATAACTATGAGATTATGCAACTCCTGCCATCGGAGGAACACTTTGGGTACTACCAAACGTCACAACATAACTGGGTGATCATAAAGGAGTACTACAGGTGTCTCCAAAGGTACTTGTTGGGTTGGCGTATTTGAGATTAGGTTTTGTCACTCCGATTGTCGGAGAGGTATCTCTGGGCCTTCTCGGTAATACACATCACATAAGCCTTGCAAGCATTGCAACTAATGAGTTAGTTGTGAGATGATGTATTATGGAACGAGTAAAGAGACTTGCCAGTAACGAGATTGAACTAGGTATTGGATACCGACGATCGAATCTCGGGCAAGTAACATACCGATGACAAAAGGAACAACGTATGTTGTTATGCGGTCTGACCGATAAAGATCTTCGTAGAAAATGTAGGAACCAATATGGGCATCCAGGTCCCGCTATTGGTTATTGACCGGAGATGTGTCTCGATCATGTCTACATTGTTCTCGAACCGTAGGGTCCGCACGCTTAAGGTTTCAAGGACGGTTATATTATGAGTTTGTATATTTTGATGTACGAAGGTTGTTCGAGTCCGGATATGATCACGGACATGACGAGGAGTCTCGAAATGGTCGAGACATAAAGATTAATATATTGGACGGATATATTTGGACACCGGAAAGGTTCCGGAGAAGTTTGGAGCTCCGGGAGGTTACTGGAACCCCGGGAGGTATATGGGCCTTATTGGGCCCATGTAGGAGGAAGGAGAAGGAACAAGGGAGGGGCGCCCTTCAAGCCCAATCCGAATTGGGGAGGGGGCCGACCCCTTTCCTTTCTCCTTCCCCTCTTCCTATTCCTACTACTAGTACTACTTTCTAATACTAGTACTCCTTCCTCCCTCCAAATAAGATAAGGAAAGAGAGGGAAACCTACTTGGAGTAGGTTTCCTCCCTATGGTGCGCCCCCTTGTGGCCGGGCCACCTCCTCCCTCCCTCCTTTATATACGGGGTGGGGGGCACCCTAGAACACACAAGTTGATCCTTGAGATCGTTCCTTAGCCGTGTGCGGTGCCCCCCTCCACCATATTCCACCTCGGTCATATCGTAGCGGTGCTTAGGCGAAGCCTGCGCCGGTGAAACATCAAGATCGTCACCACGCCGTCGTCTTGTGACGAACTCCCTCTCCCGGAGCTTTGCTGGATCGGAGCCCGAGGAGCGTCATCGAGCTGAACGTGTGCCAAGAACTCGAGGCGCCGGAGTAACGGCGCTGGGATCGGCTGGATCGCGAGGAGAACGTCGACTACTTCCTCTACGTCATCATCGACTCGGAGGTGCCGGAGTAACCGGCACTGGGATCGGCAGGATCGCGAGGAGAACGACGACTACTTCCTCTACGTTGTGATCGCTTCCGCTTTGGTCTACGAGGGTACGTAGACAACACTCTCCCTTCTCGTTTCTATGCCATCACCATGGTCCTGTGTGTGCGTAGGAAAATTTTGAAATTACTACGTTCCCCAACACAAATCTAGGAGTACGTACGAATCTAACAATATTGATTGGGCGTTGTTGAATGTTGATACTTTTTTGATCAAAGTAGAGATACTTTGACTAGACATAAAACTTATATGTACACTAGAAAGGATAGGAGGGAGTATATTGTACGTTCAAAAACGAAACGAACATTGAATACCCTCTATATGTGATTTGTGGATGCTATGATCACTAGTTCAAAATTTTGAATCCGCCTTAGGTATCACACATGCCCCCACTCGTTCTCTCTCGATTTCATCTCGGGGTCCGGAGATCGATTGAAATAAGACTAGGGTGGGTACAATACGTTCGTTTCGCTTATGAATGTACAATATACTCCCTCGATCTACAGACCCCACTTCGCGGGTCATTTCTATCATAGAAACAGACCAAACATTTATCTCCTTGCACGACACGCAATTGATCTCTGAACATTAATCAATCTCATCAACATGTGTCGGGGCATGAACCGAATGGGATGTCAAAACTAAGACGCGAAACGACACGTAGTGGAGGCAAAGTGAAACTTTAAATGAACCGTTTGTTTGTCTGCATGTCGGACAAATTACAACATTGGAAATACAAGCATCACTACAAAAAAAAGACACATCCGTGACATTTTGGGCCGAACGAATTTTTTTTCTGTCATACATATGACACTTCTACGACGATAATTGTGACAAAACCTGGTATCATCATAGATGTGGTGGGCTCCTACTTCTATGACAAAAAATCATGACAGAAAACGGGCTTTTCGTCCTGGGCGGACCGGAGATGCAGCTGCATGACATTCTTTGGGCCGTCCATGACGGAAAAAAACCATGGTAGAAGTGAGGGGGAGGAAAATTTTGGGGAGTTGCCGGTTACGGTGGGAGAGCGATGCGCTGCGTTTCTCGTCTGTGCACGCTGCAGCGTGTGCGAGGCGTTGGCTCTAATCGAACCCGAGCGAGGTGTTGGGCTCTAATCGAACCCGAGCGATTGACTGCAGAGCTACGCTGCATCGAACCCGAGTGATCGATCGATGGCTGTTAATCGAACCCGATGGAGCGATTCTTCGCCATCTGCTGCTAATCAAGCCGATCGATTGGATGAACGGTGAGCGCTATGGGGGGTTGGATGAACAGTGAGCGGTGGCTTTGCCTCTAGATGAACAGGAACCCGTGGTGTGGAGGGCTGGATGAACAGTAGACGGTGGAGGGGTGGTTGAACAGGACCCCGTGGTGTGGAGGGTTTGATGAACAGTATACGGTGGAGGGCTGGATGAACAGTAGACGGTGGAGGGGTGGTTGAATAGTAGCCGGTGGAGTAGCACGCGGTGGAGGCTAGATGAACAGGAGCCCGTGGAGGCTGGAGGAGGTCGACGGTGGAGATGAACAGTATCCCGTGGAGTCCTGTTTGCGCACGCCACACCCTCCCGATGAACAGGACCCTGCTTTCGACCGTAGCGCTCCAACACAAGTCTGTTTCATCCGTTTTGCGGTACGCCACACCCCTCCCGATCAACAGGACCCCCGTTTCGATCGTAGGAGGTCCGTTTCGTCCGTTTTGCGGTACGCCACACCCCTCAGGATGAAAAGGACCCTCGTTTCGACCGTAGGAGGAGGTCCGTTTCGTCCGTTTTGCGGTACGCCACACCCCTTCCGATCAACAGGACCACCGTTTCGACCGTAGGAGGTCCGTTTCCTCCGTTTTGCGTACGCCACACCCTCCCGATCAACGGGACCACGTTCAACGTGGCCGGTCGAACACAAGGCCGTTTCCTCCATTCTGCGGTACGCCAGGCCTCATTTCCATCGCCTGTTCCGTCCAAGCCGGTTGGCTCCCACGCGTTCCGTTGCCTCCCGATGAACACGACGCATTCCGTTGCCTCTCCATGAACACGACGACGACGCTGTTTCTCCGTTCTTACCCAGCCATGTACGTATGCGCGAGTAGGTGTTCGAGACCCTGCTCGTATGTACGTACGTGGCCGTATTTTCTTTCTTGCACCCTCGCCGTTGTATGTACGTGTACATGCTACGTGCGCGCCTCTACTACGACACGTGTGCGCCTCTACATCGATGTACGTACACGTTCGCGACCAGAATGACAACGCTACATACGCTTCGACCAGGTGGGTCCCGACTGTCAGGCACTTCCTTGCCTGCGAAGATCTAGCTGGTGGGTCCCAGCAGTCAGGGGGGTGAATCGTTTTTTTGCCCGGACGCACTTCCTTGCGTGCGAAGATGTAGCTGGTGGGTCCCAGCAGTCAGGGGGGTGAATCGTTTTTTGCCCGAACGCACGTCCTTGCATGCGAAGGTGTAGCTGGTGGGTCCCAGTGGGGAAACATTTTTTCGCGAACACGGTGGCCCGTCCGGTGGGTCCTTGCTGTCAGGTGGAGGAATAATTATTTTGCGTGTAATAAGGAGGCACTTCCTTGCTGCGGCCGTGGACCCAGCTGTCAGCCTCTCCACGCACAGTACTCTTCCGATGGAAATCGGTCGTTGACCACATTGACCACGCCGCGCCGAGAGCACCACGGCGGTGGACGACCGTGAGGCCTAGGAAGGGGACGACGCGGAGCCGGGGAAGACGCGGCAGTGGATGCCCACGCGGAGGGGAGTACGACTGTACGAGGGTTCTTGGTTCGTCTGCCGTCAGCCGGAGAATAACAGCAGGTGTGGGTGAGTAGAGGGATGGCTAGGCCAGCGATGGGAGTACGGTGGGGCGGAGGAGGGAGCAGGCAGTCCCGCCGGCGCTTGTTTGAGCGGCTGGAGCAGGAAGAGCAGAGATTGAAGAAGCACGACGGCCGTTGGATGGACATCCAACCGTCACTGCTTGTGCATCAACCTTTTTTTAGGAAAGCCTCAAATCTGTGGAAAACAGCATACAACCCATCTGCCATTATTTCTAACAATTTACAGCCCATTTGCTAATTCTTAAGGTTTTTTTTTGGAGCTCATATTATTTTTGTTAGCATTACAGCCCATATTGTGGCCACGGTTAAAAAATTATACGAAATTTTGCATATTTCAAAAGCGGTCCGAACTGTTTTTAATCCCGAAATTTTGACTCACATTCAAACTGATTTTAATAATAAATGTATATCAATATAAAATCCAACAAATTCTCCACGGATAAAAATAATGTAATTTAAAATCTTGAAATGAAAAAAATATATTTGAAACTAATTGCCGGTTTGATGTGTTTTAAAAATGTACAACCCATTTCTCATTACTGATGGGCCATTTTCTCGGCCAGCCGAATGAAAGCTCTCCTCGTCTTGAAAGATTTGAAGCCCAACAGAAATGACAAAGCGACTTACTTGGCAAATCACAAAAAAACTGGGCTGTGGCCATGGACCCAGCTGTCAGCCTCTCCACGTACAGTACTCTTCCGATGGAAGTCGTTCCTTGACCACGTTGACCACGCCGCGTGGAGAGCACCACGGCGGTGGACGACGGCGAGGCCTAGGAAGGGGACGACGCGGAGCCGGGGAAGACGCGGCAGTGGAAGCCCGCGCGGAGAGGAGTACGAGGGTTCACTGGTTCGGCTGCGGTGTGAAATTGCCCGTCGCCCTTGAGGCCTCGCCAGCGTGGGAATAGTAGGGGCGGTGAGGCCTCAGCGGTAGCACAACCGCCACGGAGGCAGGAGCATGCGGCACAACCGGGCGCTGCTTTTGGGCGGCCGGAGCAAGAAGACCAGAGGTTGAAGAAGCACTACGGCCGTTGGATGGACATCGACGTCATCGGAGCTAGAATCGTTCATATTGACTAAGTTGAGAAAGCCTTTTCGTCCCGTCAACTTAGTAGGCCCACAAGTGGGTCCCAGCTAGCCGGGGGAGTATTCATTTTTTGTGCGTAACAAGGAGGCACTTCCGGTGGGTCCGAGCTGACAGCGGGGGGAACGTTTTTTCGCGAAATATGGTGGCCCGTCTGGTGGGTCCCAGCAGTCAGGGGGAAACTATTTTTTTGCAAAATACTGGTGGCCCGTCCGGTGGGTCCCCGCTGTCAGGTGGAGGAATAATTATTTTCTGCGTAATAAGGAGGCACTTCCTCGCGGCTGCCGTGGACCCAGTTGTCAGCCTCTTCACGTACAGTACTCTTCCGATGGAAGTCGGTCATTGACCACATTGACCACGCCGCGCCAAGAGCACCATGGCGGTGGACGACGGCGAGGCCTAGGAAGGGGACGACGCGGAGCCGGGCCACGGGAGGCAGGAGCAGGCGGTAGCACAGCCGGCCATGGGAGGTGAGAGCAAGTGCACGACCGGCGCTGCTTTGGGCGGCTGGAGCAAAAAGACCAGAGGTTGAAGAAGCACTATGGCCGTTGGATGGACATCATACGGTCACTGGAGTATTGACTAAGTTGACAAAGCCCTCTGTCCCCGTCAACTTAGTAGGCCCACAAGTCAGCCCAAAAATATGGTGGGTCCCAGCTAGCAGGGGGGTATTTATTTTTTTGGGCGTAATAAGGAGGCACTTCCTTGCGTGCGAAGATATAGCTGGTGGGTCCGACCTGTCAGCGGGGGAACGTTTTTTCGCGAAATGTGAGGCCCTTCCTGTGGGTCCTAGCTGTCGTGGAGGAATCATTATTTTGCAGCGTAATAAGGAGGCATTTCCTTGCGTCCGGCCGTGGACCTAGCTGACAGCCTCTCCACGTATAGTCCACTTCCGATGGATGTCGTTCATTGACCACGTTGACCAGGCCGCGCCGAGAGCACCAGGGCGGTGGACGACGGCGAGGCCTAGGAAGGGAACGACACGGAGCCAGGGAATACTCGGCAGTTGTTTCCCACGCGGAGGAGTATGAGGGTTTACTGGTTCGTCTACCGTCGCCAGAGAATAACAGCATGTGTGGGTGAGTAGAGGGATGTCTAGGCCAGCGATGGGAGTACGGTGGGGCCGTGAGGCTGCTGGCAAAGATAGCCGGCCGCGGGAGGAGGGAGCAGGCAGTCCCGCCGGTGCTTGTTTGAGTGGCTGGAGCATGAAGAGCAGAGATAGAAGAAGCACGACAGCCGTTGGATGGACATCCAATAGTCACTGCTCTCGTGTGTTGACTAAGTTGACAGAGTGTTGCGTGTGCGTCAACCTTCTTTTATGAAAGCATACACAACCTCGCATTTGTAGTAGGCGCACAAGTCAGCCTCAAATCTATGGAAAACAACATACAGCCCATCTGCCATTATTTCTAATAATGTACAACCCATTTGCTAATTCTTAAGAATTTTTTTGGAGCCCATCTTCTCTTTGTTAGCATTACACCCCATATTGTGGCCACGGTTAAAAAGTATACAAAATTTTGCATATTTCGGTGCGGTCAACTGTTTTTAATCCAGAAATATCGATTCACATTCAAACTATTTTGAAAAATAATTTATATAAATATAAAATCCAAATAATTGTCCACGCATAAAATCAATGAAATTTAAGATCTTGTATTAAAAAAAGTTGAAACTAATTCCCGGTTTGATGTGTTTTAAAAAATGTACAGGACATTTCTGGGCAAACCGAATGAAACTCTCATCGTCTTGAAAGATTTGTAGCCCAGCAGGGCCGATAAAGCAAGTAGGCCTTGTTTGGGTATTTCTTTAAAAAAAAATAGAACTCGGCTAGCCATTTTCAGCAAGAAAAAAACACAATTGGGCTCATGATGTGGTAAACATAAATAAAACCCTGGCTAGACGGGCCATAGCCCCCGCACAGCCCCGTTGTTACCCTGATCCGTCGCTAAAACTAGTATAAATAACAACTGCTTGTTCCTAAAAAAAAACCGCGTAACTTGCTGGGTCCCTGGTGTCAGCCGCTCGTAGTGTAATTCTCTCGTTTATTGACTACGTTGACAATGGCGTGAGCCCCAGATGTCCAACCATTAGGAGGAACCATATTTTTGGGCTTGTACTATAGAGGCACTTGCTTGCGTACTGCCATGACGCTGGTGGGTCCCTACTATCATCCTCTCTCCTTGTTCATCTCGGTTGTTGATGATGTTGACAACGCAAGAGGGCGATGCACCGCGCACGGCGAGCGAACCAAGGCCGCAAGGCAGAGGACGACGGCGAGGCCTCGGACGGAACGAATAGGAGCCGTTGAAGATGCGCCGGTCCAGTCGCAGGCGGAGGGGAGTATGAGGGTTGACTGGTTCGGGCACGGGTGCGTGTTGGGGCTGACGTCGCCGGAGAATAATAGGACGTGTGGGGGAATAGAGGGAGGGACTGGCCAACGTTGGAGGGTACGTACGGTAGGGCGGCGGAGGCGCAACCAACCATGGGAGGCGGGAGCAGGCGGAGCCGACGGGGTGGTTTGGTTTGGGTGGCTGGAGGAAGAAGAAGACAAGAGATAGAAGATACACGACAGATGTCAGAATCCAAATCTGTCACGGTCATGCAACCTTTCCTATAAAATTTACAGCCCATTTGATGTGCTAGTTCGAAATAAGTTTGTGGGTGCTGGTGGGGGCTAATCACTTGGCTTCTGTAATGCACAGTGAGCTCAAGCAGCCGGGGTGAGTGATGTTATTTCCCTTGGTTGTGATTTGTTACAATATTTCACTCTAAATTAAACGAATGGCAAGCCATTTGCCTTGTTTCAAAGAAAATATGACAGTCACAGCCGAGTTGAAAAGGGCAGGAACATCTAACTCCAGCTTACAACCTGCATAAAAGCACGAGGGTTGATTGTTCATCGATTTACAAAAGAAACCAGATTGAAAAGGGCAACAACATCTAACTCTAGCACTGTTTTCGGCAGTCACGGTCAAATGGATCGGTCAGGTCCATAGAATGAACATCTGGTCGTAAAATTTATCGGATTATGACCACAATATGTCGTAAATAGAAGCCCGCACGTTCGTAAGCTCTTTTGCCCACACAAACTCCTTTTTTGCTCTTGGACATACCCATCCGTCAAAACCATGCTGCTGATAAACTTAAGCCTGATGGACAATAGTAACCTCGCATTCAGCAGGAAGAATGTGACAAATCTTGTGTTTGCACGGTTGGCTACATATCATTCTAGCGTTATTGTCTTCAATCGAATCTCATGAGAAGTGAGAAAATCTCGATGCTTACGAATCCACCGATTGGTTATAACTTTCTTACCCCGTCCTGTTGCCTAAATAGACATGAAGATTGAAAACAGTTAAGGTCTAAAAGAAGAGTGTCGAAAGAGCAACAGCTGAACGGTTAATTCTAGTACACTACACTATATGCGGGCTTCCAATGTGCGTGAAATTATCACCTTTATATACAACTTCTCCAGACATGGAAAGCATTGCAGCAAGCCAATAATCTTGTTCAGATCAAAACTATTCATTTGGATATATAAGATCTTGACAGAATCCAACACCATTGATAGGCCATCCATGGAGAAACTCTTCATTGAGCATAGAACATAATATTAGTACAAAATGTGTACTCCAAGATGATATATAAATTATGCTAGAAATTTAAAATGCAGCTTATGGTTACAAGTGTAGATGATAATATAAAGTACACGAAGAACTGTGGAGCCAAACACCATATTGAAATGAGCACAGAGATCATGTATTACACCCAAGGTCTCTGTTTAGGCGCAGAGAGGACGGTTATTTGCAACGGTGAATAACTAGAATCAAGGATCAACCTTTGAAGTGAAGGGGCATCTTGGATGATGAGCTTCCTTCCGTCAAAAGAAATTCCAATTCTTACAAGGTTAGGCGACTTTATTTGGAGACAACAGATTCTAATGTGAAAACAAGCACCAAGCACTCCAAAGACAGGGCAACTGGAGTGGATGATCTTTGCAATGAGGCCTCAATATACAAACCGGCACAAGTGAAAGTTTCTTGAGAAATGGGAGTCGAAGGTTTAGTACCAGATTATGCGGTAGGTAGCACAACGCAAAGGTGGCGGTGTGGAGAGAGGAGGAAAACATGAGATGGACATCGGTCTTGAGGGCACAAGTTCATGGCGTTGATGCGTGGTATGTGATTTCAGGGGAATAGTAGAACTCAAGCACTGTAGTTCTGTGAATTGAGGGATTTCAGCCAAAGGCGTCCACTGTGCAGCACATGGTATGCTTGCTCAGGTAGCATGACGGGATGCAGAGGCTTTGAACGGAGCCCTGGTGGGAGGAGATGATGGCTCTGGGGATTTCAAAATCATTGAAGAGAGATAGCTGACGACAGTCGAGATTAAGGGGCATGGCGCGCCATAGAGGGCGCCACCGAATTGAGAGGACTTGGGTGTGGCAGCAATCCTTGGTGGGGAGAAGCGAGATGATCTCCCCAAGGACGGTGTCCGGGAGATCGCTGATGCGGTCCACCTGAGATTCTACGGGTTCCTGGGATCCGGTGGGGGCGGGGTCGCCACTTCTCCCCGCGCTGCCGGGTGCAGGATCTACAGGCGTCGCTTGGCGGAGCCTCATCTTCTTATACTGGGGCCAGCTGACTCCATTTTCCTCGAGGCGTCGCGTCGCTCATGGATTTGAGCAGAGTAACGAATGACGAGCCTAGTTGTGAAAAGAGCAAAGAAGAAGGGGAGCTGGTGGTTTTCTGTAGGAGTGATGAAGAAGGGGAGCTGGGGTTTTCTGTAGGAGTGAGGTGAGGAATTTGGGGGTACGAGTGGAGCGAGCTGACGTGAGGTGCGTGGGAGCGAGGAGGAAGAAGAGCACCCAGGTTTTTTTGGGGGTGTGTGTGTGTGCTGGGTGTGGGTAGCGCCTTTTGAATTGATTTTACTATTTACTAGTGTGGATTGGCTGTTTTTTCTTGGGCCCAGAGAAACAATTACTACTAGTACAATGGAGACACTCTACAGACTACCGGAAAAACAATTACTACTAGTACAGTGGAGACACTCTACCGCTTGGCTCCTCCTAGGTCATTGAAACGTCTCCCTCATCTGAATGCCGTTATAATTTTGTTCATCGACATGCGTGCCATGCGATTACTGCGGGCCCAAATGCCATCCACCAAATTAGAAGGAAGCGGTATGTAGGCGGAGAGTCACCCAGTCGTGGCGGCGATGTGAGCCGTCGTATCACAAAACCCCACCTTCCCGCAGTCTAAGTTTGATGAGCAGAAGCAACCATCATTTCACTCTTCGCTGAATCCCTTCTCCCTCACCGTCTTCAAGAAAGGCAACACTTCGCACCGCCTTTGTTCTTCTCTCCCAACGAAGGGAAGGTAAGGGGATCCGTGATGTTGGTATATTTTCGTTCAAAGAAAAAAAAAGAACTTTTGCAAAGCAGTAACCGATCCTCACTCTCTTTTTTGTTTCATTATCACTGCGATTGTGTTTTCCTTTCAGTGGTCTCCTAGTATTCGTCAGTTTCATGATGGACCAAGGAGAACCAGGCAAAGATCTGCCGATGTTGGAGCAGACGCGGGAGGCTGATCCTCACAAGACAGAGAGCTCCAAGAAGATGGAGGCAACCACCGAGCCGACCCCAGATACGCTCACGACCACTACTGAGATGGTCAACGCCCCGTTTGAGGTTACAGCCCCTGTGGCACTGCAGGAGCAGTTTTCCCCCTTCGAGGATGTGTCCCCCCCTGCTGAGTTGCCCAAGGTGATTTCCTTCTTTGCCGATCTCGATTGTGGTTTTTCATCTAAGTATGTGGTGATTTTTTTTAGAAAAGGAAGTATGTGGTGATCAATAATGCAAAATTTTATTAGCTTCGATCCCATGCTATACATAGTGGTTTAAATAACTTGTGTTTCTTATACTGAAAAGTAATTCAGAATTTGTTTCTGTTTCAATTAGAGCCTGATGCGAGACAAGGATTGTGTGGTTGTGCATGTCACTCGCTATGAGGCGGACGACCTGAATATACGCCTTTGGGAAAACAGAGTTCTTAGGATGTTGGATCCTGGAAGCCATTTGCGGTTATACCAATGAAGAGGTGTATTCCAGCCTCACCTTTGTTGTTAGGCGTGTTGTCCGAGGTGTCTTTGAAGCACCGAAGTTCAAAGCTACTCCTTCGTTTGTGAGGCATTGCTACCTCTTGAGCACTGCGTTGGATTTCCCCGAAGAGGAGAGGATGATGCAGCAAAGTAGCGTAAGTATTTCCCTCAGTTTTTGAGAACCAAGGTATCAATCCAATAGGAGACCACGCACAAGTCCCTCGTACCTACACAAAACGATAGCTACTCGCAACCAACGCGATTAGGGGTTGTCAATCCCTTCACGGTCACTTACGAGGGTGAGATCTGATAGAGATGATAGATAATATTTTTGGTATTTTTGATAGATAGATGCAAAGTAAAAAGTAGAAGGCAAAGTAAAAGCAAAGCAAGTAATAAAGCGATAGAGATTGATATGATGAGAATAGACCCGGGGGCCATAGGTTTCACTAGTGGCTTCTCTCAAGAGCATAGATATTCTACGGTGGGTGAACAAATTACTGTTGAGCAATTGACAGAACTGAGCATAGTTATGAGAATATCTAGGCAATGATCATGTATATAGGCATCACGTCCAAGACAAGTAGATCAAACGATTCTCAAGATCTACTACTATTACTCCACTCATCGACCGCTATCCAGCATGCATGTAGAGTATTAAGTTAAAAACAGAGTAATGCCTTAAGCAAGATGACATGATGTAGAGGGATAAATTCATGCAGTATGATAAAAACCCCATCTTGTTATCCCCGATGGCAACAATACAATACGTGTCTTGCAACCCTTTCTATCACTGGGTAAGAACACCGCAAGATTGAACCCAAAGCTAAGCACTTCTCCCATTGCAAGAACTACCAATCTAGTTGGCCAAACCAAAAAGGATAATTCAAGAGACTTGCAAAGGTAACTCAATCATACATAAAAGAATTCAGAGAAGAATCAAATATTTTCCATAGATAATCTTGAATCATAAACCCACAATTCATCGTTCTCAACAAACACACCGCAAAAAAGAAGATTACATCGAATAGATCTCCAGAAGATACGGGGAGAACAATGTATTGAGATCCAAAAAGAGAGAAGAAGCCATCTAGCTACTAGCTATGGACCCGAAGGTCTGAAGTAAACTACTCACACTTCAACGGAGGGGCTATGGTGTTGATGTAGAAGCCCTCCGTGGTGATGCTGTTGGGGAACGTAGTAATTTCAAAATTTTCCTACGCACACGCAAGACCATGGTGATGGCATAGCAACGAGAGGGGAGAGTGTATGTCCACGTACCCTCGTAGACCAAAAGCGGAAGCGTTATAACAACGCGGTTGATGTAGTCGTACGTCTTCACGATCCGACCGATCCAAGTACCGTTCGTACGGCACCTCCGAGTTCTGCACACGTTCAGCTCGATGACGATCCCCGGGCTCCGATCCGGCAAAGCATCGGGGATGAGTTCCGTCGGCATGAGCGTGGTAGGACGATGATGATGCTCCACTGACGCAGGGCTTCGCCTAAGCTCCGCGACGATATGACTTCACCGGCGCAGGCTTCGCCTAAGCTCATGACGATATGACGAAGTGGAATATGGTGGAGGGCACCAGACACGGCTAAGAACGATCACGTAGATCAACTTGTGTGTCATGGGGTGCCCCTGCCTCATATATAAAGGAGAAAGGGGGGGTGCGGCCGGCCCTTGGGAGGCGCGCCTGGAGGAGTCCTACTCCCACCGGGAGTAGGACTCCCCTTCCTAGTTGGATTAGGATTGGAGGAGGGGAAGAGGGAAGGGGCGCCGCCCCTCTCTGTCCTATTCGGACTAGAGGGAGGCGCGGCGGCCTGCCTGGCCCTCCTCTTCTCCCTTATGGCCCATCATGGCCCATTGACCCCCCGGGGGTTCCGGTAACCCCCCGGTGTTCCGGTAAAATCCTGTTTTCATCCGGAACCTTTCTGAAGTCCAAACATAGGCTTCCAATATATCAATCTTTATGTCTCGACCATTTCGAGACTCCTCGTCATGTCCGTGATCACATCCGGGATTCCGAACAACCTTCAGTACATCAAAACTTATAAACTCATAATAAACTTTCATCGAAACGTTAAGCGTGCGGACCCTTCGGGTTCGAGAACTATGTAGACATGACCTAGAACTATTATCGGTCAATAACCAATAGCGGAACCTGGATGCCCATATTGGTTCCTACATATTCTACGAAGATCTTTATCGGTCAAACCGCATAACATCTTACGTTGTTCCCTTTGTCATCGGTATGTTACTTACCCGAGATTTGATCGTCGGTATCCAATACCTAGTTCAATCTCGTTACCGGTAAGTCTCTTTACTCGTTCCGTAATACATCATCTCACAACTAACTTATTAGTTTGTAATGCTTGCAAGGCTTATGTGATGTGTATTACCGAGAAGGCCTAGAGATACCTCTCCGACAATCGGAGTGACAAAACCTAATCTCGAAATACGCCAACCCAACAAGTACCTTTGGAGACACCTGTAGTACTCCTTTATAATCACCCGATTACGTTGTGACGTTTGGTAGTACCCAAAGTGTTCCTCCGGTAAACGGGAGTTGCATAATCTCATAGTTACAGGAACATGTATAGGTCATGAAGAAAGCAATAGCAATATACTAAACGATCAAGTGCTAAGCTAACGGAATGGGTCATGTCAATCAGATCATTCACCTAATGATGTGATCCCATTAATCAAATGACAACACATGTCTATGGTTAGGAAACATAACCATCTTTGATTAATGAGCTAGTCAAGTAGAGGCATACTAGTGACTATATGTTTGTCTATGTATTCACACATGTATTATGTTTCCGGTTAATACAATTCTAGCATGAATAATAAACATTTATCATGATATAAGGAAATAAATAATAACTTTATTATTGCCTCTAGGGCATATTTCCTTCAGTCTCCCACTTGCACTAGAGTCAATAATCTAGTTCACATCATCATGTGATTCAACACTAATATTCACATCTGTATGTGATTAATACCCGTAGTTCACATCGTCATGTGACCAACACCCAAAGGGTTTACTAGAGTCAACAATATAGTTCACATCGCTATGTGATTAACACCCCAAAGAGTACTAAGGTATGATCATGTTTTGCTCGTGAGAGAAGCTAAGTCAACAGATGCATCACATTCGTGAGCCGTATGTATTTTGCAAATATTCTATGTCTACAATGCTCGCACGGAGCTTACTCTAGCTAATTGCTCCCACTTTCAATATGTATCCAGATTGAGACTTAGAGTCATCTGGATCAGTGTAAAAAGCTTGCATCGATGTAACTCTTTCTGACGGGCTCTTTTATCACTTCCATAATCGAGAAATATTTCCTTAGTCCTCACTAAGGATGTCCTTGACCAATGTCGATGATCTACTCCTAGATCACTATTGTACTCCTTCCCAAATTCAGAGCAAGGTATACAATAGGTCTGGTACATAGCATAGCATACTTTATAGAATCTATGACTGAGGCATAGGGAATGACTTTCATTCTCTTTTCTATTTTCTGCCGTGGTCGGGATTTGAGTCTTACTCAATTTTACACCTTGTAACACATGCAAGAAACTCTTTCTTCGACTGTTCCATTTTGAACTACTTTAAAATCTTGTCAAGGTATGTACTCATTGAAAAAACTTATCAAGCGTCTTGATCTATCTCTATAGATCTTGATGCTCAATATGTCTTGTGACTTCACCGAGGTCCTTCTTTGAAAAACTCCTTTCAAATACTCCTTTATGCTTTGTAGAATAATTCTACATTATTTCCGATCAACAATATGTCATTCACATATACTTATCAGAAATCTGTAGTGCTCCCACTCACTTTCTTGTAAATACAGGCTTCTCCAAAAGTCATGTATAAAACCATATGCTTTGATCACACTATCAAAGCGTTTATTCCAACTCGAGATGCTTGCACCAGTCCATAGATGGATCATTTGGAGCTTGCACATTTTGTTAGCTCCTTTAGGATTGACAAAACCTTCTAGTTGCATCATATACAACTCTTCTTTAATAAATCCATTAAAGAATGTAGTTTTGACATCCATTTGCCAGATTTCATAAAATGTGGCAATTGCTAACATGATTCGGACAGACTTTAAGCATCGCTACGGTTGAGAAAATCTCATTGTAGTCAACACCTTGAACTTGTCGAAAACCTTTCTGCGACAAGTCGAGCTTTGTAGATAGTAATACTACTATCAACATCTGTCTACCTCTTGAAGATCCATTTATATAATATGGCTTGCCGATCATCGGTCAACTCCATCAAAGTCCACACTTTGTTCTCATATATGGATCCCATCTCAGATTTCATGGCCTCAAGCCATTTCGCGGAATCTGGGCTCATCATCGCTTCCTCATATTTCGTAGGTTCATCATGGTCTAGTAACATGACTTCCGAACATGATTACCGTACCACTCACTGTGCGGATCTTACTCCGAAGACCCACGAGGTTTGGTAGCAACTTGATCTGAAGTTTCATGATCATCATCATTAACTTCCTTACTAATTGGTGTAGGAATCACTGAAACTGATTTCTGTGATGAACTACTTTCCAATAAGGGAGAAGGTACAATTACCTTATCAAGTTCTACTTTCCTCCCACTCACTTCTTTCGAGAGAAAACTCCTTCTCTAGAAAGGATCCAGCAACGAATGTTTTGCCTTTAGACCTGTGATAGAAGGTGTACCCAACAGTTTCCTTTGGGTATTATATGAAGACGCACTTCTCCGATTTGGGTTCGAGCTTATCAGGTGAAAACTTTTTCACATAAGCATCACAACTCCAAACTTTAAGAAAGGACAGCTTAGGTTTACTGCTAAACCATAGTTCATACGGTGTCATCTCAACGGATTTAGATGGTGCCCTATTAAACGTGAATGCAACTGTCTCTAATGCATAACCCCAAAACGATAGTGGTAAATCGGTAAGATACATCATAGATCGCACCATATCCAATAAAGTCTTGATTCTGACGTTCGGACACACCATTATGCTGTGGTGTTCCAGGTGGCGTGAGTAGTGAAACTATTTCACATTGTTTTAACTGAAGGCCAAACTCGCAACTCAAATATTTTTCCTCTGCGATCATATCGTAGAAACTTTTATTTTCTTGTTACGATGATTCTTCACTTCACTCTGTAATTCTTTGAACTTTTCAAATGTTTCAGACTTGTGTTTCATCAAGTAGATATACCCATATCTGCTCAAATCATCTGTGAAGGTCGAAAATAACGATACTTGCCGTGATCTTTAACACTCATCGGACCGCATACATCGGTATGTATTATTTCCAATAAGTCATTTGCTCGCTCCATTGTTCCGAGAATGAGTCTTTAGTCATCTTGCCCATAAGGCATGGTTCGCAAGCATCAAGTGATTCATAATCAAGTGATTCCAAAATCCCATTTAGCATGGAGTTTCTTCATGCGCTTTACACCAATATGACCTAAACGGCAGTGCCACAAATGAGTTGCACTATCATTATTAACTTTACATCTTTTGGTTTCAATATTATGAATATGTGTGTCACACGATCGAGATCCAACAAACCATTTTCATTGGGTGTATGACCATAGAAGGTTTTATTCATGTAAATGAACAATAATTATTCTCTAACTTACATGAATAACCGTATTGCAATAAACATGATCAAATCATATTCATGCTCAACGCATAAATGCCAAATAACATTTATTTAGGTTCAACACTAATCCCGATAGTATAGGAGTGTGCGATGATGATCATATCAATCTTGGAACTACTTCCAACACTCATCGTCACTTCCTTCAACTAGTTTACTGTTTATTACGTAACTCCTGTTTGAGTTACTAATCTTAGCAACCGAACAAGTATCAAATACTGTGGGCTACTATAAACACTAATCCCGATAGTATAGGAGGTGTGCGATGATGATCATATCAATCTTGGAACTACTTCCAACACTCATCGTCACTTCCCCTTCAACTAGTCTCTTTTTATTCTGTAACTCCTGTTTAGAGTTACTAATCTTAGCAACCGAACAAGTATCAAATACTCAGGGGCTACTATAAACACTAGTAAAGCACACATCAATAACCTGTATATCAAATATACCCTTGTTCACTTTGCCATCCTTCTTATCCATCAAATATTTGGGGTATTTCCGTTTCCAGTGACCATTTCCTATGCAGTGTAAGCACTCAGTTTCAGGCTTTGGTTCAGCTTTGGGTTTCTTCGTGGGAGTGACAACTTGCTTGTCATTCTACTTGAAGTTCCCCTTTCTTTCCCTTTGCCCTTTTCTTGAAACTAGTGGTCTTGTCAATCATCAACACTTGATGCTCTTTCTTGATTTCTACCTTCGTCGATTTCAACATCACGAAGAGCTCGGGAATCGTTTCGTCATCCCTTGCATACTATAGTTCATCACGAAGTTCTAGTAACTTAGTGATGGTGACTAGAGAATTCTGTCAATCACTATCTTATCTAGAAGAGTAACTACCACTTGATTCAAGCGATTGAAGTACCCGGACAATCTGAGCACATTCTCACAAGTTGAGCGATTCTCCTCCATCTTTTAGCTATAGAACTTGTTGCGGACTTCATATCTCTCAACTCGGGTATTTGCTTGAAATATTAACTTCAATTCCTGGAACATCTCATATGGTCCATGACGTTCAAAACGTCTTTGAAGTCCCGATTCTAAGCCGTTAAGCATGGTGCACTAAACTATCAAGTAGTCATCATATTGAGCTAGCCAAACGTTCATAACGTGCGCATACGCTCCTGCAATAGGTCTGTCACCTAGCGGTGCATTAAGGACATAATTCTTCTGTGCAGCAATGAGGGTAAACCTCAGATCACGGATCCAATCCGCATCATTGCTACTAACATCTTTCAACACAATTTTCTCTAGGAACATATCAAAATAACCATATGAAAGCAACAAACATAGGGAAGCAACAACGCGAGCTATTGATCTACAACATAATTTGCAAAATACTATCAGGACTAAGTTCATGATAAATTTAAGTTCAATTAATCATATTACTTTAGAACTCCCACTTAGATAGACATCCCTCTAATCTTCTAAGTGATTACGTGATCCATATTAACTACACCATGTCCGATCGTCACGTGAGATGGAGTAGTTTCAACGGTGAACATCAATATGTTGATCATATCTACTATATGATTCACGCTCGACCTTTCGGTCTCCGTGTTCGAGGCCATATCTGTTATATGCTAGGCTCGTCAAGTTTAACTCGAGTATTCCGCGTGTGCAACTGTTTTGCACCCGTTGTATTTGAACGTAGAGCCTATCACACCCGATCATCACGTGGTGTCTCAAAGACGAAGAACTTTACATAGCGGTGCATACTCAGGGAGAACACTTCTTGATAATTTTAGTGAGAGATCACCTTAAAATGCTACCGTCAATCAAAGCAAGATAAGATGCATAAAGGATAAACATCACATGCAACCAATATAAGTGATATGATATGGCCATCATCATCTTGTGCTTGTGATCTCCATCTCCGGCTAATCGTCGTGATCACCATCGTCACCGCGCCGACACCTTTATCTCCATCGTAGCATCATTATCGTCTCGCCAACTGTTGCTTCTCGACTATCGCTACCGTTTAGTGATAAAGTAAAGCAATTACATGGCGTTGCATTTCATACAATAAAGCGACAACCATATGGCTCTCGCCGATTGCCGATAACTTCGGTTACAAAACATGATCATCTCATACAATAAAATATAGCATCACGTCTTGACCATATCACATCACAACATGCCCTGCAAAAACAAGTTAGCCGTCCTCTACTTTGTTGTTGCAAGTTTTACGTGGCTGCTACGGGCTGAGCAAGAACCGTTCTTACCTATGCATCAAAACCACAACGATAGTTTGTCAAGTTGGTGCTGTTTTAACCTTCGCAAGGACCGGCGTAGCCACACTCGGTTCAACTAAAGTGAGAGAGCAGACACCCGCCGGTCACCTTTAAGCAACGAGTGCTCAAGCGGTGAAACCAGTCTCGCGTAAGCGTCTGGCGTAATGTCGGTCCGGGCCGCTTCATCTCACAATACCGCTGAACCAAAGTATGACATGCTGGTAAGCAGTATGACTTATATCGCCCACAACTCACTTGTGTTCTACTCGTGCATATGACATCAACGCATAAAACCAGGCTCGGATGCCTTTGTTGGGGAAACGTAGTAATTTCAAAAATTTCCTACGCACACGCAAGACCATGGTTCAGGGAGAGTGTATGTCCACGCACCTCAGAGACCGAAAGCGGAAGCGTTATAACAACGCTGTTGATGTAGTCGCACGTCTTCACGATCCGACCGATCCAAGTACCGAACGTCACGACACCTCCGAGTTACGCACACGTTCAGCTCGATGGCGATCCCGGGCTCCGATCCAGCAAAGCATCGGGGATGAGTTCCACAAGCACGACAGCGTGGTGGCGATGATGATGCTCCACCGACGAGGGCTTCGCCTTAAGCTCCATGACGATATGACTTCACCGGCGCAGGCTTCGCTTAAGCTCCATGACGATATGACCGAAGTGGAATATGGTGGAGGGGGCACCGACACGGCTTAGAACGATCACGTAGATCAACTTGTGTGTCATGGGGTGCCCCTGCCCCGTATATAAAGGAGCAAGGTGCGGCCGGCCCTAGGGAGGCGCGGAGGAGTCCTACTCCCACGGGAGTAGGACTCCCCTTCCTAGTTGGATTAGGATTGGAGGAGGGGAAGAGGGAAGGCGCGCCCCTCTCTCCTTGTCCTATTCGGACTAGAGGGGAGGGCGCGGCCTGCCCTGGCCGGCCCTCCTCTTCTCCCTTATGGCCCATCATGGCCCATTGACCCCCCGGGGGGTTCCGGTAACCCCCCCGGTGTTCCGGTAAATCCTGTTTTCATCCGGAACCTTTCCGAAGTCCAAACATAGGCTTCCAATATATCAATCTTTATGTCTCGACCATTTCGAGACTCCTCGTCATGTCCGTGATCACATCCGGGACTCCAAACAACCTTCGGTACATCAAAACTTATAAACTCATAATAAACTGTCATCGAAACGTTAAGCGTGCGGACCCTTCGGGTTCGAGAACTATGTAGACATGACCTAGAACTATTCTCGGTCAATAACCAATAGCGGAACCTGGATGCCCATATTGGTTCCTACATATTCTACGAAGATCTTTATTGGTCAAACCGCATAACAACATACGTCGTTCCCTTTGTCATCGGTATGTTACTTACCCGAGATTCGATCGTCGGTATCCAATACCTAGTTCAATCTGCATCGGTAAGTCTCTTTACTCGTTCCGTAATACATCATCTCACAACTAACTTATTAGTTTGTAATGCTTGCAAGGCTTATGTGATGTGTATTACCGAGAAGGCCTAGAGATACCTCTCCAGAGCAATCGGAGTGACAAAACCTAATCTCAAATACGCCAACCCAACAAGTACCTTTGGAGACACCTGTAGTACTCCTTTATAATCACCCGATTCACGTTGTGACGTTTGGTAGTACCCAAAGTGTTCCTCCGTAAACGGGAGTTGCATAATCTCATAGTTACAGGAACATGTATAGGTCATGAAGAAAGCAATAGCAATATACTAAACGATCAAGTGCTAAGCTAACGGAATGGGTCATGTCAATCAGATCATTCACCTAATGATGTGATCCCATTAATCAAATGACAACACATGTCTATGGTTAGGAAACATAACCATCTTTGATTAATGAGCTAGTCAAGTAGAGGCATACTAGTGACTATATGTTTGTCTATGTATTCACACATGTATTATGTTTCCGGTTAATACAATTCTAGCATGAATAATAAACATTTATCATGATATAAGGAAATAAATAATAACTTTATTATTGCCTCTTGGGCATATTTCCTTCAGATGCCCCCTCCGACAGAGCTCCGGAACAGGCCCCAAGATGGGATCTCGTGGATACATAAGGTTGCGGCGGTGTAATTAGGTTTTTGGCTCCTGTTCTGATCGTTTGGGGGTACGTAGGTATATATAGGAGGAAGGAGTACGTCGGTGGAGCGTCAGGGGGCCCACGAGGTAGGAGGGCGTTCGAGGGGCGCCTCCTCCTCCTCGTGACCGCCAGCACTTCTTGGAGTAGGGTCCAAGTCTCCTGGATCACGTTCGGTGAGAAAATCACGTTCCCAAAGGTTTCTGTCGGTGTCAAAACCGGCGGATCTTGGGTAGGGGGTCCCGGACTGTGCGTCTAGGCGGATGGTAACAGGAGACAAGGGACACGATGTTTTTACCCAGGTTCGGGCCCTCTCGATGGAGGTAAAACCCTACTCCTGCTTGATTGATATTGATGATATGGGTAGTACAAGAGTGGATCTACCACGAGATCAAGGAGGCTAAACCATAGAAGCTAGCCTATGGTATGATTGTTGTTATTGTTGGTGTGTCCTACGGACTAAAACCCTCCGGTTTATATAGACACCGGAGAGGGCTAGGGTTACACAGAGTCGGTTACAATGGTAGGAGATCTACATATCCGTATCGCCAAGCTTGGCTTCCACGCCAAGGAAAGTCCCATCCGGACACGGACGAGGTCTTCAATCTTGTATCTTCATAGTCTTGGAGTCCGGCCGATGATGATAGTTCGGCTATCCGGACACCCCTAGTCCAGGACTCCCTCAAGAGCCCTGAACCAGGCTTCAATGACGACGAGTCCGGCGCGCATATTGTCTTCGGCACTGCAAGGCAGGTTCCTCCTCCGAATAATTCATAGAAGATTGTGAACACCTGGATAGTGTCCGGCTCTCCAAAATAAATTCCACATTCCACCGTAGAGAGAATAATATTTACACAAATTCAATCTGCTGACGTATTTCGTGGCGTGACGTCACACCACAACCAAGCCTTTACGAATCGTTTTTATTATACCACCTCAGCGCGTTTAGCGAAGCGGTTTCCTTGGCACGTCTTGTCGAAGCAGAGATCGTGTTCCCCTTATTCCGGTATTCCCATCAATACGGACGTGGGTAACCCAACCGCGCCATCGATTGTGGCGCTTGGGAGATAAGAGAGTTTTATCAGGCCAGTAGGGACGCATAGTTTCATCCGCCCATATATAAGGGGATAAGGATCCACCTTTTTTACCTACGCCTTCTTCCTCCTTTGCTTGTCCATCTCCAAGACTCGAGCTCCAGCGCCCAAGTCCGCACATCTCACCTCGACCTTCTCCAGCCATGTCCGGAGGCGGGAGGCAAGTGGATGGCCTCCTCCGTTACGGAGGGCACATCAAGAAGCTGCGCGACGCCGGATATCTGTCCAGCGATATCGCGCATCGGCTCCCCGACGAGGGGCAGCTCATCCCCACCCCCGAGCCCCATGAGTGGGTAGTATTCCTTCCCCATTTCCTCCGTGGACTGGGTTTCCCACTCCATCCTTTTGTCCGGGGGCTCATGTTCTACTACGGCCTGTATTTCCATGATCTGGCCCCGAATTTCGTCCTTAATATCTCGGCGTTTATCGTCGTGTGCGAGGCCTTCCTCTGCATCCAGCCCCACTTCGGCTTGTGGCTAGAGACCTTCAATGTCAAGCCGAAGGTTGTGAAGGGCAGCCAAGCGGAGTGCGGAGGCGCCATGGTGGGCAAAATGCCCAACGTTACTTGGCTTGAGGGCGCCTTCGTGGAATCCCTCAAAGGGTGGCAATCGGGGTGGTTCTACATCACCGAGCCGCGTGACCCCAAATGGGCAGCGGCCCCCGAATTCAGATCTGGCATCCCTATGCAGCTCACCTCCTGGAAAGAGAAGGGCTTACTATGGGGTAGTTCGGAGGAGCTGACCGGACTCCAGTCCTGTCTCCAGACCCTGGTGAACAAGAAGCTCAAGCTTGTCAACGTGGTCCAGGTCATGCTCGTCCGCCGGATTCTCCCCTGCCAGCAACGGGACTTCAATTTGTGGGAGTTCAATCCGGCACAGCACCAGACCTTGAGCGGGCTCTTTAATACTACATACAAAGACGCCTGGAGGGTGTTGTTCAAGGGCGCCGAAGCCCCCGCGTCCGCTACCGAAGATCGTGGATTCAGTTCGCAGCATCCAGCTGACGAGGTAAGCCATGTTATCCTTTATGAGACACTTGCTTTTCATGTTTTAACTTCATGCGGGATCTAAACTCCCAATACCTTTGACAGGCCTGGCAGACGACGTCCGGACAGGTTAACTGTCCGCTCCCTTCCGAAGACCCAGCAGATGCCCGCTTTGTGGGGCTGCTGGTCCGACTTTACGTGGTGCCGGAGAAGAAGGCCAAGAAGAAGGCCACGGGGACCCGAAGGAGTTCCCGGCGCCAGGTGGTATCGGACTCATCGTCCGATGACTCCGAGGCGGACTCCTCCCACGAGGACGAGGAGGATAAGAAGGAGTACTCTTCCCCAGCGGGGGGAGAGAAGAAGAGGAAGGCTTCCGCAACGAGGGAGGCCGAAGGGTCCAAGAAGGGAAGGACCCTTCCCCCGGACTGTTCCGCAAACGTCGGCGATGGCGACGAGGAGTGGCCTTCAAGGGCCAAGCCCCTGGCGAGATCGTAAGTATCCGGACTCCTAGATGATTTATAATTTTTCCTTTTGTCACATAGTGTCTCTCTAATGCCGCATACAACCCTGCAGTCCGCCCAAGGACGATCTTCCCGCTTCGTCGAGCGGATCCTTGGGCACGTCGGATATGGATTCCCTTCCGACCGCCTCCACTCCCCGTGGCGCTGACGACGCCGGGGTTGGATCCCAGGAGGGGACCCACCAGGGGGAGGAGGCTCCAGAGGTGCCTCAAGGCAACCTCCCGGACTTTGCACCGGACTCCGCACCGGAACCTGCAGTGGTTCCGGAGTCCGGCGGGCGGCCCCTTCGTAAGAAGGGCAAGACGATGACACCAGCGGCCTCCGTCCAACCGGAGGCGCCGGATAACTTGCTGGAGGCGCTCAACAGCGCTTCCATCAAAGAAGAACACCACATTGTCATGAGTGCGGTGATTCAAAAGGTTCAGCTTGCCAAGAGCGGGCTGACCGAAGCCTGCAGCGGCCTTCTAACAGGCTTTGAGGTAAGAATTTTGAGATATGCAATATAATACCGCATAGACAGTAGCCCCTGATGCTCGGTTCGGTGTTCGGAAACAAAAGCTGGACTGAGGATCTAAAAAGATATACGCAGGAGTCTGAAAAAATGTGTCAATATGGGATTGCAGGCTGCGCTGCTGACCTCTGCCGCATTGACTGCGGAGGTCAATACTTTGAAGGAAAGCATCCAGCGGTCCGAGAGCGAGCTCGGCCGTGCCAAGAAGCAGCTCGAGGACAGGGAAGGTGAGTAGCACCGTGTGAAAATTGTACCTTACAGAAAAGAATTTTGTTGCAAGAGAAATAACAAGGATAACGGGGGTACTCCAGGGGCCACGAATGAGGTGGCGACCCTGAAGGAGGCAGTGTCCGTGGCCGAACGCAATGCGGCCGCGGAGCGGGCCGAGCGAGAGAAGCAGGAGGCGCGGGTGGCAGAGGTACAGCAAGAGCTCCGGGCTCTCGTGGAAAAGCACGAGGGTTTGGAGCGTGACTCGAAGGCTCGAGAGTCCAAGCTTGCGTCGGCTCTTGAGAGTGCCAAGGCCGCTAAGGCCGATGCCCACAAGGCCCTCCAGGAAATCGAGGATTTTAAGAAAATAGCGGCGGGTAAGGCATTCTTCATGCAAAGCAAGCATGTTAAAGTGAATTACCTTTTACTTACCCGGATTCGGAGCTCTCCAGGGATGTTCGCAGATCTGCCCCACAGCGTATCCGATGCTGCCGCATTTTACCGGGCCGAGGAGGGGAGCTCGACGGAGAAGGTCTTCTAGTCTCGATATCGAGGCGGACATCCGGTGTTTTAGCGACCAGTGAAGCAGCTGGTCGAGCTCCACAAGGTGGCTGAACAGGCCATGAAGGGCCTCATAGTTCGGTTGTGGCCCAAGGAGGCCATGCACAGGAGCTACTTCGGCCTGGTGCGGCTGGTGGATGCGTGTCCTCGGGTTGAAGTCGTCAAGCACTCACTTTGCATTGAAGGTGCCCGTCGGGCCCTTGCCCGTGCAAAGGTGCCTTTGGGGCAGGATGGACGCCGAGAAGCTTGCGACGGACGCGCCACCGCGGGCAAGGAAGGAGTATCGCATGAAATGTATTATAAGAGTGTCCTGAAGGGTGCCCGCATGATTGTGGGTGAGTGCTCCAAAGATGTAATATTTGAGTAAACTCGCATTTTGTTATCCTGTGCGCTGAAAACTTTGTTCATATGCGCGAACCAACGCTTGTTGATTTAAAATATTACCTTACAGGCGGCCGTTTATGAAATCGAGAGATGGCAAGTCGTCGGCTTCAGCCCCACGCCGAAAGTCTTTGGGGTGTTCGGGATAAATTTGAGCGCTCTTGTTCCCATTTTTGGGTCCGTCTAGGGAGGCGCTCAACACAACGAACAAGGCAACCGGACTTATAATGCTTGAACACTCTCACTTAGCCATAGAATTCTATAATTTTAAAATTCGGCGAAGCCCCTAGTGTTCGGAAGACCGAATTCGGGGCGCTATCCACGCCTGGGCCGGACAAAAGGCCGGTTCCTCGCTCTAAGCGGCATAAGTCTTTAGGGACTCGAAAGACCTCTTGAATAGCGACCAGCTCTCGCCTCATCATGACGGTCAGTTTTAGCTTTCTCCACTGAGGCGCTCGCCCAGCTCAACTAGGGCGCAATAGTAGTGGTTCTCCCAGTGCTACCTTAGCCGATACAACGGAACGTAAGGTACCAAAACATGGGAGCCAGGCAAACCCAACTATTGACCCAAGACATGATTCGGAGCCGATGCATATAATGCTATAAGTTCGGGGTGCCGCACTTGTGAAAGTGTTCGGGCTTATCACACCATAATGTGGGGAACTTAAGCCCCTGGTGTATTTAGCCGTACCAAAGTGTACGGATGCGACATGTCGTAAATAAACATATGTATAAGAAAGAAATGCAATTATAAGCAAAAAAGCGATGCATTGTTTATTCAAAAATGCTGCCATGAATGCGTAACGATACAGAGATAGTCACGGTAAGCAAGGGATGGGACTATTAAACATGTCCCCCTCCAGGGGTAGGCTGCGGAATGGTGTATAAAACAGATTTAATGCTCGTAATGGAGACCACCTGGATACTCGTCGTAGCCTTTCTCCTTCCCTGGCTGTTGCATCGTGAGTTCGGCAGGTCTACTGCCGGACAGGGCCTCTGGTGAACGGAGTCCTGCGGGTAAGAAAAAAGAAAAAGGAAATAGAATGACACACTTGGGAGCCCCTGGTGTGGTTGAGCCACACTCTGGGCCTGTTGTGGTCGTGCCCCTTCCCCTATGCCCATGGTATTTCCAGAGCATAATGATGTACGCGAAGGACCGGTGTTGCAATTTTGCAAAGGCTGGGGTTGGGGCCGCATTGCTACGCGTGCTCGGAACGTGCCAGGTGGTCTTGTTGTAGGTTACTCCGGGCGCGTTTAGCCGTATCCCGTCGCGTAACGACCGGACTCGAGAATTGCCTTAAGAGGCTGCTCTATACTTCTGTCGCGAGAGCCGCCGTGTGTTCCTCCGTTCGGAGGGAGCGTTCAGTGTTTCCGTTGACCGTGATGACTCCTCGAGGGCCTGGCATCTTGAGCTTGAGGTATGCGTAGTGCGGCACCGCGTTGAACTTTGCAAACGCGGTTCGTCCGAGCAAAGCATGATAGCCGTTGCGGAACGGAACTATATCAAAGATTAACTCTTCGCTTCGGAAGTTATCCGGGGATCCGAAGACCACTTCAAGTGTGACTGAGCCTGTACAATTGGCCTCTACACCTGGTATGACGCCTTTGAAGGTCGTCTTTGTAGGTTTAATCCTTGAGGGGTCTATGCCCATCTTGCGCACTGTATCCTGATAAAGCAGGTTCAGACTGCTGCCGCCGTCCATCAGGACTCTGGTGAGGTGAAATCCATCAACGATTGGGTCTAAAACCAATGAGGCGAATTCGCCGTGGCGGCTGCTGGTGGGGTGGTCCCTTCGATCGAAAGTGATCGGGCAGGAGGACCATGGGTTGAACTTCGGGGCGACTGGCTCCATCGCCAGATATCGCCCCTCGAGCACGCTTCCGCTCCCTCTTGGGTATGTGGGTTGCGTATATCATGTTCACTGTCCGCACTTGTGGGGGGAAACCTTTCTGTCCTCTACTGTTCGGCGGCCGGGTCTCTTCCTCGTCATCGCTATGCAGCCCCTTGTCATTGTTTTCGGCAATTAACTTGCCTGCCTGCTTGAATACCCAACAATCCCTGTTGGTGTGATTAGCTGGCTTTTCGGGGGTGCCGTGTATCTGGCACGAGCGGTCGAGTATTCGGTCCAAATTGGACGGACCCGGAGTGGTTCTTTTGAATGGCTTTTTCCGCTGACCGGGTTTGGAGCCTCTGAATCCGGCATTGACTGCCGTATCCTCAGTATTGTCGCCGTTAACGTGGCGTTTGTTCTTGTTGCGACGCGACCTGCCATTGTGGTCCTTGGTATCCGGACTGCCAGCATTTTTGCTGAGGTTGTTGCTGCGAGCTAGCCAGCTGTCCTCTCCCGCGCATAAGCGGGTCATGAGTGATGTGAGGGCTGCCATGGATTTCGGCTTTTCCTGTCCTAGGTGCCGGGCGAGCCACTCATCGCGGATGTTATGTTTGAAGGCTGCGAGGGCCTCTGCATCCGGACAGTCGACGATTTGATTTTTCTTTGTCAAGAACCGTGTCCAGAACTGTCTGGCGGATTCGTCTGGCTGCTGAATTATGTGGCTTAGGTCATTGGCGTCTGGGGGTCGCACATATGTGCCCTGGAAGTTATCAAGGAATGCGGCTTCCAGGTCCTCCCAACACCCAATTGATTCTGCTGGCAAGCTGTTAAGCCAATGCCGAGCTGGTCCTTTAAGCTTGAGTGGGAGGTATTTGATGGCGTGGAGATCATCGCCGCGGGACATATGGATGTGAAGGAGATAGTCCTCGATCCAAACCGCGGGATCCGTTGTGCCATCATAGGATTCAATATTTACGGGTTTGAACCCTTCAGGGATTTGATGATCCATTACTTCAACTGTGAAGCAGAGTGGGTGTCTTGGCGCCTCTATATTGGGCTATATCACGACGTAGCTCGAGCGAGCTTTGTCTACTGTGTTCGGCCCGGCCGGAGTTGCTGTATCCGGCGCGACGGTAGTCCTTGCGCATCGTGGGGTGCCCACGCGATCCATAGATCGATCTTGATTGTCTTGCCTTATCCTCCAATATGTCTCGCAAGTCCGGCGCATTCCCCCGCGGCTTCCTACTTTTCGAGCGGTGCCAGGGTACGGTTCTAGTGGAGGGCCTAGAGGCCTCTCTGTCGCGACCACGAGGTGGTCGGTCACCAGACAGCGCCGGGTGATGCAGGTTTATATGCCTCCTCCTCTAATCGGGGGAGCAACTTGCGTTTGGGTAGCTTTTGGAGGGGCGTTCGAGCTCATGCTCTTCGGCCGCAAGGACTTCAGTCCATCTGTCGGCTAGCAGATCTTGATCAGCTCTAAGCTGTTGCTGCTTTTTCTTGAGGCTATTTGCCGTGGCCGTAAGCCTGCGTTTAAAACGCTCTTGTTCGGCGGGATCCTCAGGCACGACGAATTCGTCGTCGTCGAGGCTTGCCTCGTCTCCGGAGGGAGGCATATAATTATCGTCCTCTACCTCTTTGTCTGCCGCTCTCTCGTGAGGGCTGGCTTCTCCATCCTCATGTGCTGAATCTTGCTGGAGGGGGTTGTCTTCGGCACTGTCTGGGGTGTTATTATCTCCGGTGCCGGAATCTCCATTCTTGCTGTGGCGGGATTTAGAGCGGCGCCGCTGACGCCGGCGCTTAGGTTGTTTCCTTGAGGGGTCTTCCTCCGCTTTTCCATCGCCATTCCCCTCCTTTGGGGTGTCCACCATCTATATGTCGTATGACGAGGTGGCTTTCCAGTGCCCAGTAGGCGCTGGTTCTTGGTCGTCTCCGGCATCGTCGTCCATACCTTCGATGTCTTCGGAGTCGAAGTCTAGCATGTCGGTTAGGTCGTCGATAGTGGCTACAAAGTGGGTGGTAGGTGGGGTTTGAATTTCTTCGTCGTCCGCATCCCAACCGTCCTGACCGCAGTCCAGCCAGGTCTCTCCTGACAACGAGAGATATTTCAGCGAATTCAGGATGTCGCCGAAAGGTGAATGTTGAAAGATGTCCGCAGCGGTGAACTCCATGATCGGCGCCCAATCGGACTCGACTGGAGGGGGCGCGGGAGGTTCGGAGTCCGGCACCTCGGAGTCACGAGCTTCACGAGGGACAAGGTCAGTATTCGGCTCCATCGCCGTATATGTTGCAGCCCCAGAGGCGGTGTCTAGCCACCCGTCCTCGATCTGCGCAGTCGGCTCCGAATTAGGGATCGGGGCGGACTTGTGCGCAGCCTCCAGGACACTGTCCGGTAGTAGAGCTAAATCGTGCCCATCGTGACAGTGCGGCGCGCTTGGCTGTGGCTCGAATCCATCGAAGATCAAGTCTCCGCGGATGTCAGCCGTGAAGTTTAGACTTCCAAATCTGACCTGACGGCCAGGGGCGTAGCTTTCGATCTGCTCCAGATGGCCAAGCAAATTGGCCCGCAGTGCAAAGCTGCCGAATACGAAGATCTGTCCGGGGAGAAAAGTCTCACCCTGGACCGCATCGTTGTTGACGATCGAAGGAGCCATCGAGCCTATTGGGGATGACACAGAGGAACTCTCAATGAAAGCACCAATGTCGGTGTCAAAACCGGCGGATCTCGGGTAGGGGGTCCCGGACTGTGCGTCTAGGCGGATGGTAACAGGAGACAAGGGACATGATGTTTTTACCTGTGTTCGGGCCCTCTCGATGGAGGTAAAACCCTACTCCTACTTGATTGATATTGATGATATGGGTAGTACAAGAGTGGATCTACCACGAGATCTAGGAGGCTAAACCCTAGAAGCTAGCCTATGGTATGATTGTTGTTATTGTTGTTGTGTCCTACGGACTAAAACCCTCCGGTTTATATAGACACGGAGAGGGCTAGGGTTACACAGAGTCGGTTACAATGGTAGGAGATCTACATATCCGTATCGCCAAGCTTGCCTTCCACGCCAAGGAAAGTCCCATCCGGACACGGGACAAAGTCTTCAATCTTGTATCTTCATAGTCTTGGAGTCCGGCCGATGATGATAGTTCGGCTATCCGGACACCCCCTAGTCTAGGACTCCCCCAGTTTCATTCCGTTTGGACTCCGTTTGATATTCTGTTTCTTCAAAACACTGAAATAGGCAAAAAACATCAATTCTGGGCTGGGCCTCCGGTTAATAGGTTAGTCCCAAAAATAATATAAAAGTGGAAAATAAAGCCCAATATAGTCCAAAACAGTAGATAAAGTAGCATGGAGCAATCAAAAATTATAGATGTTGGAGACGTATCAGGCATCCCCAAGCTTAATTCCTGCTCGTCCTCGAGTAGGTAAATGATAAAAAAAAGAATGTTTGATGCGGAGTGATACTTTGGCATAATCTCAATGTAAATCTTCTTAATTGTGATATGAATATTAAGATCCGAAAGATTCAAGACAAAAGTTCATATTGACACAAAAATAATAATACTTCAAGCATACTAATCAAAGCAATCATGTCTTCTCAAAATAACATGGCAAAAGAAAGTTCATCCCTACAAAATCATATAGTTAGGCTATGCTTCATTTTCATCACACAAATATGTTCCCAACTTCTATACCCCCGATGACAAGCCAAGCAATTGTTTCATACTTTAAATAATCTCAAACTTTTTCAACCTTCACGCAATACATGAGCGTGAGCCATGGATATAACACTATGGGTGGAATAGAATATGATGATGGGGATTGTGTGGAGAAGACAAAAAAAAGGAGAAAGTCTCACATTGACGAGGCTAATCAACGGGCTATGGATATGCCCATCAATTGATGTCAACATGAGGAGTAGGGATTGCCATGCAACGGATGCACTAGAGCTATGAATGCTCAACAAAAGAAAACTAGTGGGTGTGCATCCAACTCGCTTGCTCACGAAGACCTAGGGCATTTGAGGAAGCCCATCGTAGGAATATACAAGCCAAGTTCTATAATGAAAAATTCCCACTAGTATAAAAAGACAACTTATGAGACTCACTACATGAAGAACAAGGTGCTACTTTGAAGCACAATATATGAGACTCACTACATGAGGAACAAGGTGCTACTTTGAAGCACAAGTGTGGAAAAAGAGATAGTAGCATTGCCCTTTATATATATATATATATATATATATATATATATATATATATAAATATATATATATATATATATAGGGCCTTTCTTTTTTTCTTTTGGCCTTTCTCTTTTTATTTTTTTATTTTTTTATTTGGGCAATGCTCTAAAAATGATGATCATCACACTTCTATTGATTACAACATAAGGATTACAACTCGAAACTTAGAACAAGATATGACTCTATATGAATGCCTCCGTGATGTAGGGATGGTGCAATGAATCAAGAGTGACATGTATGAAAAATAATGCATGGTGGCTTTGCCACAAATACGATATCAACTACATGATCATGCAATGGCAATATGACAAAAGTAATGTATGTCATGATGATGGTGATGGAAGTTGCATGGCAATATATCTCGGAATGGCTATGGAAATGCCATGATAGGTAGGTATGGTGGCTGTTTTGAGGAAGATATAAGGAGGTTTATGTGTGATAGAGCGTATCGTATCACGGGGTTTGGATGCACCGACGAAGTTTGCGCCAACTCTCAAGGTGAGAAAGGGCAATGCACGGTACCGAAGAGGCTAGTAAAGGCGGAAAGGTGAGAGTGCGTATAATCCATGGACTCAACATTAGTCAAAAGAACTCATATACTTATTGCAAAAATTTAGAAGTCATCAAAAATTCAAGTACTACGCGCATGCTCCTAGGGGGATAGATTGATAGGAAAAGACCATCGCTCGTCCCCGACCGCCACTCATAAAGATGCACAAGCCAGGTACAATTCATGTTTCAAATTTGTTACACAACTTTAACCATACGTGCATGCTAAGAGACTTGCAAACTTCAACACAAGTATTCTTTGAATTCATAATTACCCAACTAGCACGGCTTTGATATTATCACCTCCATATCTCAAAACAATTATCAAGCATCAAACTTATCTTAGTATTCAACGCACTCAAAAGAAAGTTTCACATATCTTGAACACCAAGTATATTATCATTAAGCAAATTACCATGCTATTAACGACTCTCAAAATAATCTAAGTGAAGCATGAGAGATCAATAGTTTCTTTAAAAAAAATCCACCACCGTGCTCTAAAAGATCTAAGTGAAGCACTAGAGCAAAAATTATCATGCTCAAAAGATATAAGTGAAGCACTATGAGCAAAACTATCAATCTCAAAAGATATAAGTGAAGCACTATGAGCAAAACTATCAAGCTCAAAAGATATAAGTGAAGCACAAAGAGTATTCTAACAAATTCCAAATCATGTATGGTTCTCTCAAAAGGTGTGTACAGCAAGGATAATTGTGGTAGATAACAAGCAAAGACGCAAATAATACAAGACGCTCCAAGCAAAACACATATCATGTGGTGAATAAAAATATAGCTCCAAGTAAATTACCGATGGAAGTGGACGAAAGAGGGGATGCCTTCCAGGGCATCCCCAAGCTTTGACTTTTTGGTGTCCTTGGATTATCTTGGGGGTGCCATGGGCATCCCCAAGCTTAGGCTCTTGCCACTCCTTGTTCCATAATCCATCAAAAGAATTCACCCAAAACTTGAAAACTTCACAACACAAAACACAACAGAAATCTCGTGAGCTCCGTTAGAGAAAGAAAACAAAAGACTACTTCAAGGTATTGTAATGAACTAATTCTTTATTTATATTGGTGTTAAACCTACTGTATTCAAACTTCTCTATGGATTATAAACTATTTTACTAGCCATAGATTCATCAAAATAAGCAAACAACACACGTAAAACAGAATCTGTCAAAAACAGAATAGTCTGTAGCAATCTGTAACAAACGCAAACTTATGGAACTATAAAAATTCTACAAAAATAGGAAGTCCTGGAAAATTTGTTTATTGAACAGCAAAAAAAAGAATCAACGCAAAATCGCGTTCCTGTGATTTAACAAAATTATATTCGTGCGCGCAAAGTTTCTGTTTTTCAGCAGAAACAAATCAACTATCATCGTAGGTTATCCTATAGGTTCTACTTGGCACAAACACTAATTAAAAGATAAAACCATGTCCAAACAAAGGCTAGATGGATTATTTATTCCTAAACAGAAGCAAAAACAAAAAACACAAAATAAAATTGGGTTGCCTCCCAACAAGTGCTATCGTTTAACGCCCCTAGCTAGGCATTGAGATTATGATGATGCTCACATGAAAGATAGGAATTGACGCGCAAAGAGAGCATCATGAAACACATGACAAACACATCTAAGTCTAACATGCTTCCTATGCATAGGCATCTTATAGGCAAACAAATTATCATAACAAGCAAAAACTAGCATATGCAAGGAAGTGGAAAGAAACAATAGCAATCTCAACATAACGAGAGGTGAATTATTATCATGAAAATTTCTACAACCATATTTTCCTCTCTCATAATAATTACATGTAGGATCATAAGCAAATTCAACAATATAGCTATCACAAAACATATTCTTAACACGATCCACATGTATGCAAAGTTGACACTCTTCCAAAATAGTGGGATTAACATTAACTAAAGTCACAACCTCTCCAAACCCACTTTTATCAAAAATTTCATAAGACTGAATATTCTCCAAATATGTGGGATCTAAAGTTGACACTCTTCCAAACCCACTTTCAATATTATTGCAAACGATATTATCAATCTCATATTCATCATGGGGATTAAATAAATTTTTAAGATCATAAGAAGAATCACCCCAATCATGATCATTGCAACAAGTAGTAGGCGTGGCGAAACTAGCATCCCCAAGCTTAGGGTTTTGCATATTATTAGCACAATTGACATCAAAAGAATTTATAGGAAAATCATTGCAATCATGCTTTTTATTCAAGGAGTTATCATGAATCTCTTCATAAATTTCTTCATCATAATTTTCAGATTCACGAATTTCAAGCAAAACCTCATAAAGATAATCTAGTGCACTCAACTCACTAGCAATAGGTTCAACATAATTGGATCTCTTAAAGAGATTAGCAAGTGGATGAGGATCCATAAACTTTTAGCAAGCGAAGATGCAAGAAAAAAAGAAGGTACATGGAGACACAAGATCGAACGGAAGAGGGGCGAATAAAACGGCAAGGGTGAAGTGGGGGAGAGGAAAACGAGAGGCAAATGGCAAATAATGTAATGTGAGAGATAGGGATTGTGATGGGTACTTGGTATTGTTGACTTGCTTGCGTGAGCCTCCCCGGCAACGGCGCTAGAAATTCTTCTTGCTACCTCTTGAGCACTGCGTTGGATTTCCCTGAAGAGGAGAGGACGATGCAGCAAAGTAGCGTAAGTATTTCCCTAAGTTTTTGAGAACCTAGGTATCAATCCAGTAGGAGACCACACACAAGTCCCTCGTACCTACACAAAACGATAGCTACTCGCAACCAACGCGATTAGGGGTTGTCAATCCCTTCACGGTCACTTACGAGGGTGAGATCTGATAGAGATGATAGATAATATTTTTGGTATTTTTTATAGATAGATGCAAAGTAAAAAGTAAAAGGCAAAGTAAAAGCAAAGCAAGTAATAAAGCGATAGAGATTGATATGATGAGAATAGACCCGGGGCCATAGGTTTCACTAGTGGCTTCTCTCAAGAGCATAGATATTCTACGGTGGGTGAACAAATTACTGTTGAGCAATTGACAGAATTGAGCATAGTTATGAGCATATCTAGGCAATGATCATGTATATAGGCATCACGTCCAAGACGAGTAGATCAAAACGATTCTGCATCTACTACTATTGCTCCACTCATCGACCGCTATCTAGCATGCATCTAGAGTATTAAGTTAAAAACAGAGTAACGCCTTAAGCAAGATGGCATGATGTAGAGGGATAAATTCATGCAATATGATGAAAACCCCATGTTGTTATCCTCGATGGCAACAATACAATATGTGTCTTGCAACCCTTTCTGTCACTGGGTAAGAACACCGCAAGATTGAACCCAAAGCTAAGCACTTCTCCCATTGCAAGAACTACCAATCTAGTTGGCCAAACCAAAAGGATAATTCAAGAGACTTGCAAAGATAACTCAATCATACATAAAAGAATTCAGAGAAGAATCAACTATTTTCCATAGATAATACTGGATCATAAACCCACAATTCATCGGTCTCAACATACACACCGCAAAAAAGAAGATTACATCGAATAGATCTCCACAAGAGAGGGGGAGAACATTGTATTGAGGTTCAAAAACGAGAGAAGAAGCCATCTAGCTACTAGCTATGGACCCGAAGGTCTGAAGTAAACTACTCACACTTCATCGGAGGGGCTATGGTGTTGATGTAGAAGCCCTCCGTGGTGATGCCCCCTCCGGCGGAGCTCCGGAACAGGCCCCAAGATGGGATCTCGTGGATACATAAGGTTGCGGCGGTGGAATTAGGTTTTTGGCTCCTGTTCTGATCGTTTGGGGGTACGTAGGTATATATAGGAGGAAGGAGTACATCGGTGGAGCGTCAGGGGGCCCACGAGGTAGGAGGGCGCGCCCTCGTGACCGCCTCTGGCACTTCTTGGAGTAGGGTCCAAGTCTCCTGGATCACGTTCGGTGAGAAAATCATGTTCCCAAAGGTTTCATTCCGTTTGGACTCCGTTTGATATTCTGTTTCCTCGAAACACTGAAATAGGCAAAAAACAACAATTCTGGGCTGGGCCTCCGGTTAATAGGTTAGTCCCAAAAATAATATAGAAGTGGAAAATAAAGCCCAATATAGTCCAAAACAGCAGATAAAGTAGCATGGAGCAATCAAAAATTATAGATACTTTGGAGACGTATCAGGCATCTTGTTCTTGTCAAGCTTACGCAGAAGATGACGTGGCATGCCTCCACAAACAAGTTTATCAGTGGCAAGGCCACAAGGTTGTCTTCATGAAGGTTCACAGGATTGAGCTGCTGCGGGACGTCCTCGATGATGTTCATGGCAAGGCCCGTCTTGTGCCCAGCCCAAATTAGATCGAGGCATGAAATAGTTGCCCTAGCTAGTGTTTAATAGTAGTTTGGATTGTTTGTAATTATCCGAACCTTGCCTGTTATCGACCCCTCTGGGGCTAGTACTCTGTTTGAATCCGTCTATGGGAACTGCTGCTACTTCTGTGTGCCCATAAATCATGTGAGAACCATCGTAATTGTTGCCGAAACAGATGCGTCCTCACTAGTTTTTTCATGAATATGGCATGGTAAGACATAAGTTGTCACGGTTTATCATACGAGCAGTGTGTGTTTTGATGAAATAGAGCACTCGTTCAAGATCCTTGCGCCGACGTATACATAAGTACTTGTAAACACTGTTGGTGCTACCCCACTTGTAAGTAGTTGTGCAAAACACGGCACATTGGCTCAGCTCGCTTCAACACTAGGCTATCAACCAGCTAACAATCAACAATCTGCTGTCTGACATATAAGCAACTATGTATCTTGGTACAATGGTTCACGCAGTTAATTGAGGCCACAATGTAATAAATTCCAAACGTTCAACGCTAGTCCAGCGCTCATGTGGAACACTCACATTAAACTCGTCTTCATAAAAATCTTGAAAAGCATAAGTTAAGAAGTTTTATACATCTCAATGATTCATAGAACATAACAAACATATACTGGTTCACAGCAAAAGACAAAGTTGTGAGAAGGTTTACAAATCAGGAAAAAACAAGCAAGGCTTCTCTGAGCAAAGGGCCTCCCGGCTGGCTTAAATTTCCTAGAGTTCACTCTGGTTTTTTCTTGTTGCCACCATCCAGGGTTAGGTTCTCTCATTCCAGAATAACCAATTATAATTGTGGTCTCAATTTGGAATGCTTTGAATCGAACCATGCAAAGGTAATCTTGACCAGTGAAATTCTTGTGCATTCCACTAAATTTAAGCACCGCTTATTTGCAGAAATAAGCAGACCACAATGCCTCTTGTCCGCAAGACCTGTCCAAAAAACCGCCGCAGCCGCAAGTGCATAGTCCTCGGTCCATGGATGAACTGGTAGAAAGTGCATTCCGGACTAGGATGCAGTTGTTTTTGCTCATCCCTGCACTGCAATCAGGAAGTAAACGTACGAATCGGCTTCTTTTAGATTGTGTTGGTCATTCTACCTTAGTTACTACCAATGTAGGGATACCTTGAAGACGGGAGGTTAGACGACGGCAATGAGGGATAGCCATCTCATTTTGCGCAGTTGTACTAAAACTGAGGTGTGTGCTTTTGATTGCGCGGATAGAAACGATACGGAACAGACATCCCGAAATGATATGGAGACAAACATTCCTGTTTGCGCAAATACGAAATACGGTTATTTAAACAGTGACAGATATTACTACTTTCCCCCATTTCCTCTTAGAACCAAGTCCTAGATTCATGCTACAGCTTTTCCACTTTCTTCCCTGTTTGAACCAACGCTTTGAGTTGACTGTATGAACTAGCTTTACTTCTAATAATAGTAGAAGTCTAGGTGGCTTTGGAACAGCGGACGGAAGTAGAAAAGGATCCACACGAAGGGGGAAGAGCTGGGGCAGTAGAGCAAGGCAGGTTTTGAAGGAATATATACCTGAGGGTCGTCGGCATGTGGCAAAGACGGCGTCGGGAGGCCGCATCTTGGCCACAATACCGCAGGGAGGAAGAAGGGGTCGGAGGCCCTCCCGAGCCGGCGCTCTCTTGGAGAGAATGGCACGGCCGCCGATCGGGACGCGCGGGCAGCCGTTGGTCTCCTCCCTCGCCGCCGACGACAGCGTGAACGATGCACCTACAACCCCTGCCCCGGTCGAGGTTGTCCGGACGGATTTGTGACCAGCCGTGAGCTGAGAGAGAGAGAGAGAGAGAGAAAGTGTGGCCACCTATGTCTTGCTTAGATCTGGAGAGCATGAGAGAGTGAACGAGAGCAACCCTAGTAAAGCAAGCACTAAGGCTCCTGCTTTTATACATAATGTAGTGATTTTGTTGTACCGGCTTCAAAAAAATGCGCTCCTACGTGTACCCGCGAGTGGGTGTGAGAGAACTAGTGCGTGCGTGCACCGCTTCTCTTTGTGAGAGTACAATATATAATATGCCCAAAGAACGTTTGCCGCAAGAGTAATAATATAAGTGTGTGACGTGTGAGCTAAAATAAAATGTGCACCGTCTTTTTGTTTTTTAGAAGTTCTGAGGGTAGGGTGTGAAGAGCACATATGTGCGTGACGTCTAGCTGCAGATAGACGATGGGTGCCACGTGCGAGTCTGCGAGAGGACTCGGGAGAGTTGTGACTCATGAGGGTGCATGTGTGTGTGAGAGAGGGGGCACGTATCAATGCATTGCATGTGTCCGTAAATCATTATCCGACAAACGTTCGCCACAAGCCTTTTCCTGACGAACGCCGTAAGAACCGTTAGATCGGCATCCGACAGTGTCAGTTTTGCCATGTCATTTAACAGAACAGCCACTCCTCCTACACACAAATCTTCCACGTGAGTGTTAGCAACTGCCGTATGCTCCCTCCGTTCCGAAATGCAGTGCATATAGCTTTATTGAAAATTAGAACCTCGCAAACTTTTACTGAGTTTTCGTATACCAAATTGCACATGTAGAATACCTGTATATATCATTTCATTCATCTTCGAGAGGTAACTATAAAAGATGGGTGAGGAGTCTACAAAGAAAGACCATCGTATCACCCGTAGCAATTTCAACCATCCTTTAGTGTCGAGGAATATCATAGGAACTCTATATGATATGATTTTTATAGGATTTTTTCCTTTAGAGCCAATTTGTTCATAGGAATAGATTCATATACTCTACATTTCAAAGGAAATAAACATGATATCATTTCTACAGCTTTAGAGCCACTTGGTTCATATGAATGGATTCCTATACTCCCTTAATTTCAACGGAAAATAAACATTAGCATATATTCAATAGAAAAGTTCCTATGATATGAACCAAATTACATCTCTTTACTAATCTCTCCTCATAGGAATTGAGATACATGTCATCTCTAGATTCAATAGAAAAGTTCCTATGATGTGAACCAAATGACATCTCTTTTCCAATCCCTACTCATAGGAATTGAGATCCTCCATGTCATCTCTTTCCCTACAACTTCCATGTATACATCTTCTATTCCTAAATAGATAGTACAACCCACTAGTAGCTTTTTTCCAAAACATGCAACTATGGCACAAGAACTATATAGTGTGCCAATAACTTTGAAAGATGGTCGCTGGATGAAGCTAACCCGACAGTGCAGAGATGGGCAAATCCGAGCACTACTAGCCATTGGATATCATCAACATTCCACCAGATCCGCCACATGTACAATTTAGAAGACTCCATGGTTGAACTTAAGCATAATGCACAAACCTCAAAACACAAGCACTTCTCCTTTGTTCTAGAATCTTCTGTATCTTAATTGATTATTTTTTCTAAATGAATTGCCATTATTTGTTTTTTTACTTTATGATTTACAATGCACAACCCCATGAATCTTAACATTTTTATAAAACTAATTGATTTTGAATGAGATGAACTATAAGAACTAAACGAACATCTACATCACGCATATATGACTCAAAGCTTTACATGCTATAGTGTGTATTTATTCATAATCTGGTTTCGAAATCTCATGCGTTCAATACATGTGTACCTCACTAGTTTTGAGTAGAGTAGCAAATTTCACGCGGCCCCGGGTATATCAAAATGCAGGGCCCATGCATCATTGCCTTTTGGTAGAACCTACGTCCACAATTTTTTGTATGTGCTATATCTCCACTGGTCCCCGAACCCAAAATGCTGCCTCGTTCCCGTAAAACCAAGCGGCCCACACATATTTAAGGCGTCGACTCGAACCCGTTTACTACGACGTGGCCCCGCACGCCATAGTACTCCTACAAACCCTACCGCCGCACTCATCATCGGTTTTCTTCAAGAGGACGAGGGAGAAGCCGATTTGTAGTGGAGGCGCTTTCAAAAAAAAGGATCTGTAGTGGAGACCCCTACCCTAGGGTGCCCTAGGTAGCTGCCGCACACATCATTGTTTTCTCTTTTCTTTATGCTCTTGCGTGCTAGAGTGAAATGATGGTTGCTTCGTCTGGCCCGACTTAATGCGGAAAGGTGGGGCTTTGTGATTTGACCCCTCATCGCTCATTTTCTACTACTGCGGTGCTACGACCGGGGTGCCTCCAATTCCAACCGCTGCTTCGAACTGTAATTTGGTGCATCGCACGTGGAACAAGACGGTGGATGAGCCACATGTCAGCCAAAGGGGTCCTGTTAAGTGTGTCGCCATTTCGTGTGCGGACTGACCCTGCTTGAGTTGCTACGCCAACACGACAGGAGCAGCCTACCACTTGGTTTTGCTCCTCGGTGAATCCCGACTATATTGATCTAAAAAGATACATGCTAAACTACCCTCTCCATCTCGGTTTATAGGGCCTTCACGTAGTTCTAGGTCATCCATTTGGCTAACTAAATATGAGTTACTATGTCACAAAAAGTATATCATTGGATTCTTATTGGTTGATATGTGAAGAAACAAGAAACGAGGTAGAAGTTAATGCACCGCGCCTTTAGTATTTTGGGATTATTTGGTTTTCAGAAGATGACTTACTCACCTAGACGGAGGAAGTAGTTGTATTTAAAAGTTGAGGGCGGGCTTTTCCTGCTGTAAGCGGGCAGTTCCGCCTAGTCGATTCGACAGAGACGCGAGAAGACGAGGGAGTAGGATCTGCAAACGTAGGGCTGTGTGATTTGACAATGAAGTTCTTCTGGACAGGTGGGGCCCCGTGATTTGACTTGCCATTATCATTTTAATCAAGCGCCACGACCGCGTAAGTCTCCCGAGTCTGACCACCTCCATACAGGTGCCTCTCCCAATGCTCCACCATGTAGTAGTAGAGGCTGGCTCTTGCATGAGAGCCCACTTCTCCACTTTTTCCTTGCCTCTCTTTCCTCCACATATGCAAAAATGCCATGTAAAGAGCACTATTGTACTTACTTGCTCCTACAGGTGCTTAAGCTTGCCACATAGGCATAAAGTCTGATGTGGCAAGTTAATCAAGAAAAGAGAGACTAGTTTGGTGACCCAAGGAAGAAACGGTGCTAAGCGCATGTACCTAGGTGAAAAGACAATTTTGAGTCTATAGCTAATTAAATGAAGCGAACTTAGCAACACCATTTCATTGGAAGAGGTCACTCCTTGGCAAATGCAATAAATACTAGTACTCCATGTGTCCCATTATATAAGAACGTTTTTGACACTATACTAGCTAGTGTCAAAAACGTTCTTATATTATGGAGACGGAGGGAGTACGAAGAAAGAAGATAGAGAGGAGTAAAAAATACACTTATAGCCAACCTTGTTGTAGTATGAGTGACTAAGTGATGACTATGTATGACATGCCAACATCGGATAGCCCTAACGCACCGTGTTAAATCTCCAAGGGCGCGACCGCCATGAGCGATGCGACGGTCGTGGTAGGCGCGACCATGATACGGGTTCTTGGCAGCCCTTGGATCTGAGATCAAACGGTCGCATGCTAAGTTGCTGAAAATTTTAAGAATAACCCTCCAGGATAGGATATTCACCCATAGGTCTAGAATCACGCCATGCAACCGTTCGATCTCAGATCCAAGGGCTCTCGGAAGCCCGTATAATGGGAGAATGGAAAGCCACTACCCTGCCGTTTGCACGCTGGCAGTTCGCTCCTACTCTTTCCCGCACGTCCTTTAATACTATGGCGGTTCGCTCCTAGTCGTCCCGTCCATTCACATTACGGCAGTTCCACTAATCCTAACCCTCCTCCCAAATCCATGGCGTCCCAAATCTCCCCGATCGGCGGTGAGTACAAGGTTAGAACCATCACCGGCGATGAGTTCGACGTCATCTACACCCATGCTTCCGCGACGGTGAAAGGATGCCTTTCTCGCTTCAGACGCATGTTCGAAAACTCACATGATGAGTGGGTCGCTGGGCTAGATGTTGAGTACACCACAGTCGTGGGACAAGAGAAGGATCTAAAGGACGAAGAGAGGAAGAAGCCCGCCGTGATCCAGGTTTGCGTAAATAACATTTTCTTTGTCTACCACATATGCCATGCCGACGTTGAGTGCGAGGATTTTAAGAACTTCCTCGAGGACAAAGCAGTCAAATTCACATCAGTAGACTTTAAGAACGACAAAGAAGTCCTGCGTCGATAGGCCTCGTTGTAGGCAACCCTTCGACCTCCGGAAGAATCGGTGGTGCCCTCTCGTCGACCTTGAAGCTGACCTGGCAGGTGCCATGGTTCATCCTTCAGACGGTAAACCGGAGAAACCTCATTACCGCTTTCATCGTCATGCATGGCAACGGAATGCACTAGATATAGACCACATCCAAGACGCTGCAATGGATGGCTACCTTTGTTTCAATATCTACAAGGGTTGGATGAAGAGCAAAGCCAAGTTGGCGGTTCAAGCAAAGAAGTATCGCCCAAGAGGAAGAGGGACAAGGACGAAGTCGAGGACGTGGACGGGGACTCCGATTAAGGTGGCAGTGTCGTTGCTCATGGTGGTTCTAAACTTCTAATGCAGTGTCTACCGGATTAGTTGCATAGTTTAATTTCAGGTGTGCTTAGTTTAATTTGAGGGGTGTGTTGTGCTGAGCCCCAGCAGAACTATGTTATGTTTCTTCTCGTTACTTTAGCTCTTCAGTATGTACATACTAGTACTAGTATTTCTTTAATAGAATTTAGCTCCCCAATTAAGCACGTACTAGCTTTTTTAATAGTACTATATGCATAATTTGGCGACGAGCGCTCTCTATATGTACCACCTTTTTTAAAATTTCAATTTTTGCTCCATGGCGCAATCCATCGATAGTGGAGTACTACTGTAGAAAAGTATACATTTTTTAAAAGGCTAGCGTACTGTTCATCACACACACACACACACACACACACACACACACATATATATAGCCAGTTAAATTCTCAACCTAGAATGACGTGCATGCCATGTAGTAAACCGATACGGAGGAAGTATAGTAAAAATGAGGTGATTCTACCAAGCGATCGGCGGGGGAGCATGGCCTATCATGCGGTCCCACGTGTCATGATGTACCAAGGCGTTGCGCTTGTCCCTCTTGAGGCAGAAGCAATACTAGTACGTGGTTTGAGATGATGTCGAACCGAAGTGTGAAATAATGGTTGCTTCGTCCGTCTGGGAAGGTGCAACATTGTGATTTGACGTCTCATTGCTCATTACTACTCTCGGGCGATGCAGTGGGGTGCATCCCCCTGCTGTTCTGCACTGTTATTTGGTGCTTGACACGTCGACCCGGTTGCTATATGTCCCACATGTCGGCGACAAGAAGTACATAATTCATGAAAGGGAGCGTCGACGGAGGAGTATACTACAGAATTCATGAAAGGGAGCGACTTAGTTTTGAAAAAAATCTGTTTTTACGGAGTTTGTACCCACTAGGGTTTATAGGGCTCAGCTAAAAAATATTTGTTTTTCCATTTGATAAGTCTCAATTCTACTATACTAGTAGTAGTACCATTACATGTTGGATTTCGAGGTGCGTTAGATCACCCGACGCAAGCAGTGTCAAGAGGAAACTAACCATTGCATGCACAAGTTCATGGAAATTTAGTGGTCATTCATGCATTCGTTCTAATTAATGCCTCGGTAAACATAACTTCTTGAGAAAAACGAGCGTAATGTGCAAACTACAAAATTAATTCGACCACTCACCGTCTACCTTGGTTGGAGAAATTTTTAAATTGAGCCATAAAATGGAAAGGAGGGAGTAGTAACTTTTGTCTCGATTACTATTTGTGGCCTTGTATAGATGCAAAATGTATTTTTTTATAGTGGCCTTGTATAAGTAAATAGAGGGAGTACTAACCAAAGTACGTAGTAGGGATGAGGAGCAAACAGAGGGAGTAGTAAAATTTTCTCCTCGTCATGAGCCACCTTGGCGCACAGATGGGCGAGGGAGGCGGGCGTAAAGGCGTCTGAGTAGTAAGCTTCACCTCATCCTGTGAGCCACCGCGCCTGAGTGGGCGGGGAGACGGCGATTAAGCAAGTTTCTCCTCGCTCTGAATTGACGGGACACATCAAAAGTACTCCAGTGTATAGAGCCTTGCCTCTAAGGTAGGCCCCACATGGTTTGCCTCTTTTTTTAATTTAACATAATGCGTCAAGTCATAATTTGTTTGTTCACCCGTGGTAGACGATCCTCCCTCCACCAAGTGGACAACCAGTACACGTGCGAAATTACCACGTGGGCTGCCTTTTTTCAGATAGAAATGAGCTCCACCGTGTACTCGCACGGGTGTGGTTGGGAAAGAGACGGGAGTACGCGTGCCGTGCGTGCACCTCTTCTCTTCGTGCACGCCCCCCACCTACGTGTGTGTGTGTGAGAGAGATACAAACCTAGACATAATGCGCCGTCCATCCCCATGCCTCCGCCCAGTCCGACCACCATTCACCACCACGGCACCACGCCCACTCCTCCTCACCTTATCTCTCATATTTCTCCCTCCATTTTTATATATAAGGGCCACTATCAAAATTACAATTTGCAGATATACAAGGCCACTAACACTAATTGATGCAATATTAATGGTGTTTGCCTCGTGGTACTAGCAAAGGAGGACATTAATTATCCCTTGCATGCATGCGGGATTTTGTAAAAAAAATGCATCTTGATGTTCCGTGCAATGCACGGGCATCTTGCTAGTCCATGAAAACAACACATGGCAAAATTCCATGGCGAATGAGGGATTTGAATCTGTTGGGAGGGGCTGTTTGCATCTTGCCCGGGGTAGCCAAAATATTGGCGACCCTTTTGTCCACCGTTGCCTTTGCCACCGATGAACGAGGAACGGCTCAGGTGCTCACGCTGTCATGCATCCTCCAGGGTGCATGTTGGAGACGAGCTCGCACAAGGTGTGTTTTTGTCCTAACGCCGCCTGAGCCGCCCGCAGACCGACTGGCGACCCGCAAATTACGCCATCCAACCATAGCCGCACACATTATGACAGCAACTCAACCAACCGGACGAAATTCACGCAAACACGTAGACAAACTGATATTTCATATAAACAACGATTGAAATCATATAAAATACCGGATTTTCACATAAACATGACTGATTTCATTACATTCAAATTAACTACGCGGTGGTAGTTCTGGACAGCACAGGTATATAATACCTGGCCTAAATGGTCGCCCGCCAATCGATTTGTGTTCCTCATGTCCGCAAAGACGATCACCGGACTGCCGGAGCCCCGGAGGTATATGCTTCAAAGGACGGCGGCTCGCTTCTCCACCGCCTAACTGATATCATTGGCTGGTGCCGAAGATGATGGTGGCCGGAACCGGTTCGAGTTCATCACCGGCCACTACTTCGCCATGGCCGGCACCGGCTTGAGTTCATCCTAACATTGACCTCTTCCGTGGACCCCATGCGGGGTCGACGAAGGTCCTCGCAACAAAAGGATCCGGCAAGACACCTGCTGTATACACTGGCGTCGCCTCCGTAGTGGCCTTCATGGGACCCAAGCGGCGGCGGCCTCCCGTGTTCTACTTCTCCTCGATGATGGTGGCGGACGCGGAGGCGCTGGCCACCAACTCGTCGCTCTCCGCGCACCCGGCTTCTGTCGCTGCTTGCATGGCGCGGCCGCCAGCATGGGAGTCTCGGCCACATAAACGGGAGACGCGGTACGAGGCGGCGGCGTGGACGGCAGCAACACCGCCCGTGCGCCACTCCTCGTCGAGCTGGCCTGGAGCGGCGAGTTGCTGAACCACGCGCCAGCTTGGGGCGGCAACTAGCTCCGTCGGGCGAGGGGAGGGAGGTGGATTAGCGAGCTGCATAGCTCATATATGGCGGGCTACCCAGCCGGCTTGGATGCGGAATAACTACTCTTCGTAAGCCATTGTAAGAGTGGACAAAATGGTGGAGGAGATAGGGGAGCGGCCGAGGTGTGCGATTCTTGGCCAGCGTTTGGCCTCGTTTAAATAGGAGATTAAATAGACGGCGGACGGGAGGAGCTCGGCCGGCGTTGCGTTTAACGCCAGCCCGGTCATGAACGGACGTGTGTCCAGAGTGGGTTTCTTGGCTTCCACATGGGGGGGTTTCATGGAGGCGTGTTCAGCCGGGCGTGCCGCGAGTGGCGCCCTCGACTCTAACCTAGGACACCGCATCGTTCTTCCACTGACGTGTGGGCTCTTTGGGTGCATGGCCTGCATGTCAGTGACCCAACGCAGGCAGTGCACAGTAGAGGAACCTTTGGTGGGCCAGGGCGGTCAGAAGCGGGCATTTCATAAACCGATGATTGTTCATTGAGTGTGATGTCATCTTTTTCATGTAGTTAAGCATACTATGTTGATAGCCCGTTCGATACGTTGTGATTCATAAAGACCGATGCAAACATCAATGTTACGCTTATCACAGATAAGATTGATTAATACCCGTAATAATCAATGTCCTTAACAAAGGGTGCATGCACGTATAGGTTGAGCGTGTGTCTTGCATCGTGTCTGTGTGCATGCAGCGTGCGAGTGTTGCGTGCGTGCAAGGGTGCGTTTGATGTTGCATGCATGGGTGCGTACGCGCGTGTGTTTGTGAGTGCATGTATGCAGTCGTTGTTGCACGCCGGCATGCGTGCGTGTGTAATGCGTTATGTGTATCGATGTTGTTGCACGCCTACATGCGCGGCGTGTCTTGCGTGCATGCATGTGTACGCGGCGGGTGAGGCTACACGTCACCGACCGACTTTTTTCCTCTCTGGTCATTAGATTTTCCAGCCGTTGGATACGAAATCAAGGGCCTCCAGTTTATCATCAAACTCCACCCCGTGAGCCGCCAGCCACCACCAGCCGAACCGCCCGCCCCCGCCGCCCTCCCCGAAACCACTCCCCACCGCCGGTCCGCCGCCGCACCGGCCATCCCTCTAGCGCCCCTCCCCCCCCCCGCGCGCGCCGAGCTTTTTCTCCGGGAATCCCCACCCCACCTCCCAATGAACGCCCCCAACCGCCGGTGACTCCCAAGCAGAGGTCTCACGACTTCGAATACCCACCGACCACTAGTTTATTACCATTTCTGTCCTTCATATACGCGCTGACGGGTTGGCCCTATGGTAATGTGCGCTGCTGAATGTGGACCGTTTGACAGGTCAATTGATCGTGTTATCAACAAATTATGGAGCTGTATGGTGAGCCAGTGACCGTATGATCACCCTAAAATGTACTCCTATTTTATTAACACAGTACAGAGTCAAACTACCATTTCTTTCTTTCGTATATGGGCTGATAGGTGGGCCCCACGGTTACGCGCCCCGATGGTGCAACACTAGTTATGCCGTTTGACTGGTCAATTGATTGTCTCATCAAAAAAATACGGAGTTGTACGGGTGAGCCAAAGGATTGACAAAGATAATCATGACATGTATTTGTTTAACACGGTACAGACGCAAGGGCTCATATATACGGGCATGCACTCACCGCTATAAGCGCACACACGCGAACCCTACCCCTATGAGCACCTTCGAGATAGTAGGCCAGCATATATGATCTTGAGATTTTATGAAGTCACCATAGGTGCCTCGTAGTCGAGTGGAACGTCTCCTCCCACTGAACGTACATCGCCGGAAAATACTGAAATTAACACAAGATAAATGCGAGCATCGGGACTTTAACCTTGGTGGGCTCGAGAAACCACTGTCCTCTAACCATCCAACCACATGTTGGTTAGCACGACAAAATGTATGTGGTGACCGTGATGAGCTCCAACACAAGTCTGTTTCGTCCGTTTTGCGGTACGCCACACCCCTCCCGATCAACAGGACCCCCGTTTCGACCGTAGGAGGTCCGTTTCGTCCGTTTTGCGGTACGCCACACCCCTCAGGATGAACAGGACCCTCGTTTCGACCATAGGAGGAGGTCCGTTTCGTCCGTTTTGCGGTACGCCACACCCCTTCCGATCAACAGGACCCCCGTTTCGACCGTAGGAGGTCCGTTTCCTCCGTTTTGCGGTACGCCACACCCCTCCCGATCAACAGGACCCCGTTCCGAACGTGGCCGGTCGAACACAAGGCCGTTTCCTCCGTTCTGCGGTACGCCAGGCCTCATTTCCATCGCCTGTTCCGTCCAAGCCGGTTGGCTCCCACGCGTTCCGTTGCCTCCCGATGAACACGACGCATTCCGTTGCCTCCCCATGAACACGACGACGATGCTGTTTCTCCGTTCCGACCCAGCCATGTAATGCGCGCGAGTAGGTGTTCGAGACCTGCTCGTATGTAATGCGTGGTCAGATTTTCTTTCTTGCACCCTCGCCGTTGTATATGCGTGTACATGCTACGTGCGGCGCCTCTACTACGACACGCAGCGCCTCTACATCGATGTACGCATACCGTTCGCGACCAGAATGACAACGCTACATACGCTTCGACCAGGTGGGTCCCGACCGCCGTGCACTTCCTTGCCTGCGAAGATCTAGCTGGTGGGTCCCAGCAGTCAGGGGGGCGAATCGTTTTTTTGCCCGGACGCACTTCCTTGCGTGCGAAGATGTAGCTGGTGGGTCCCAGCATTCAGGGGGCGAATCGTTTTTCTGCCCGGACGCACTTCCTTGCGTGCGAAGGTGTAGCTGGTGGGTCCCAGCAGTCAGGGGGCGAATCGTTTTTTTCCAGACGCAATTCCTTGCGTGCGAAGGTGTAGCTGGTGGGTCCCAGCAATGTGGGGAAACATTTTTTCGCGAACACGGTGGCCCGTCCGGTGGGTCCCCGCTGTCGTGGAGGAATAATTATTTTGCGTGTAATAAGGAGGCACTTCCTTCTTTGCGGCCGTGGACCCATTGTCGACCTCTCCACGCACAGTACTCTTCCGATGGAAGTCGGTCGTTGACCACATTGACCACGCCGCGCCGAGAGCACCACGGCGGTGGACGACCGTGAGGCCTAGGAAGGGGACGACGTGGAGCCGGGGAAGACGCGGCAGTGGATGCCCATGCGGAGGGGAGTACGAATGTACGAGGGTTTACTGGTTCGTCTGCCGTCGCCGGAGAATAACAGCAGGTGTGGGTGAGTAGAGGGATGGCTAGGCCAGCGATGGGAGTACGGTGGGGCGGTGAGGGCTCACAAGGCCAAAGACCCGCCACGGGAGGAGGGAGCAGTAGTCCCGTGGCGCTTGTTTGAGCGGGCCGAGCAAGAAGAGCAGAGATTGAAGAAGACGACGGCCGTTGGATGGACATCCAACCGTCACTGCTTGTGCATCAACCTTTTTTTAGGAAAGCCTCAAATCTGTGGAAAACAGCATACAACCCATCTGCCATTATTTCTAACAATTTACAGCCCATTTGCTAATTCTTAAGGTTTTTTTGGAGCCCATATTCTTTTTGTTAGCATTACAGCCCATATTGTTGCCACGGTTAAAAAATTATACGAAATTTTGCATAATTCGGTGCGGTCCGAACTGTTTTTAATCCCGAAATTTTGACTCACATTCAAACTGATTTTAAAAATAAATGTATATCAATATAAAATCCAACAAATTCTCCACGGATAAAAATTAATGTAATTTAAAATCTTGAAATAAAAAAAAATATTTGAAACTAATTGCCGGTTTGATGTGTTTCAAAAATGTACAACCCATTTCTCATTACTGATGGGCCATTTTCTCGGCCAGCCGAATGAAAGCTCTCCTCGTCTTGAAAGATTTGCAGCCCAACAGAAATGACAAAGCGACTTACTTGGCAAATCACAAAAAAACTGGGGTGTGGCCATGGACCCGGTATCGGCCTCTCCACGACAAAGATTTCTTCTGATGGAAGTCGTTCCTTGACCACGTTGACCACGCCGCGTGGAGAGCACCACGGCGGTGGACGACGGCGAGGCCTAGGAAGGGGACGACGCGGAGCCGGGGAAGACGCGGCAGTGGAAGCTCGCGCGGAGAGGAGTACGAGGGTTCACTGGTTCGGCTGTGGTGTGAGGCTGCCGTCGCCGCAGGGCCTGGCCAGCGGTGGGAATAGTAGGGGGCGGTGAGGCCTCCGCGGTAGCACAACCGGCCACGGGAGGCAGGAGCATGCGGCACAACCGGCGCTGCTTTGGGCGGCTGGAGCAAGAAGACCAGAGGTTGAAGAAGCACTACGGCCGTTGGATGGACATCGTACGGTCACTGGAGCTAGAATCGTTCATATTGACTAAGTTGAGAAAGCCTTTCGTCCCCGTCAACTTAGTAGGCCCACAAGTGGGTCCCAGCTAGCCGGGGGAGTATTCATTTTTTGTGCGTAATAAGGAGGCACTTCCGGTGGGTCCGAGCTGACAGCGGGGGGAACGTTTTTTCGCGAAATACGGTGGCCCGTCCGGTGGGTCCCAGCAGTCAGGGGGAAACTATTTTTTTCGCAAAATACTGGTGGCCCGTCCGGTGGGTCCCCGCTGTCAGGTGGAGGAATAATTATTTTCCGCGTAATAAGGAGGCACTTCCTCGCGGCTGCCGTGGACCCAGTTGTCAGCCTCTTCACGTACAGTACTCTTCCGATGGAAGTCGGTCATTGACCACATTGACGACGCCGCGCCAAGAGCACCATGGCGGTGGACGACGGCGAGGCCTAGGAAGGGGACGACGCGGAGCCGGGCCACGGGAGGCAGGAGCAGGCGGTAGCACAGCCGGCCACGGGAGGCAGGAGCAGGCGGCACGACCGGCGCTGCTTTGGGCGGCTGGAGCAAAAAGACCAGAGGTTGAAGAAGCACTATGGCCGTTGGATGGACATCATACGGTCACTGGAGTATTGACTAAGTTGACAAAGCCCTCTGTCCCTGGCCAACTTAGTAGGCCCACAAGTCAGCCCAACAATTTGTTGGGTCACAGCTAGCTGGGTGGTATTTTTTATTTGGGCGTAATAAGGAGGCACTTCCTTGCATGCGAAGATATAGCTGGTGGGTCCGACCTGTCGTGGGGAACGTTTTTTCGCGAAATCTGAGGCCCTTCTGTGGGTCCTAGCTGTCGGTGGAGGAATCATTATTTTGCGGCGTAATAAGGAGGCATTTCCTTGCGTGCGGCCGTGGACCCAGTATCGACCCTCTCCACGTCTGATCCACTTCCGATGGATGTCGTTCATTGACCATGTTGACCAGGCGCCGCCGAGAGCACCAGGGCAGTGGACGACGGCGAGGCCTAGGAAGGGAACGACACGGAGCGAGGGAATACTCGGCAGTTGTTTCCCACGCGGAGGAGTATGAGGGTTTACTGGTTCGTCTGCCGTCGCCGGAGAATAACAACATGTGTGGGTGAGTAGAGGGATGTCTAGGCCAGCGATGGGAGTATGGTGGGGCCGTGAGGCCTCTTGCTTGGGCACATAGCCGGTCAGCGGGAGGAGGGAGCAGGCAGTCCCGCCGGTGCTTGTTTGAGCGGCTGGAGCATGAAGAGCAGAGATTGAAGAAGCACGACAGCCGTTGGATGGACATCCAATAGTCACTGCTCTCGTGTGTTGACTAAGTTGACAGAGTGTTGCGTGTGCGTCAACCTTTTTTTATGAAAGCATACGCGTCAACCTGTACTAGGCGCACAAGTCAGCCTCAAATTTGTGAAAAACAGCATACAGCCCATCTGCCATTATTTCTAATAATGTACAACCCATTTGCTAATTCTTAAGATTTTTTTGGAGCCCATCTTCTTTTTGTTAGCATTACACCCCATATTGTGGCCACGGTTAAAAAGTATACAAAATTTTGCATATTTCGATGCGGTCAACTGTTTTTAATCCAGAAATATCGATTCACATTCAAACTATTTTGAAAAATAATTTATATAAATATAAAATCCAAATAATTGTCCACGCATAAAATCAATGAAATTTAAGATCTTGTAATTAAAAAAAGTTGAAACTAATTCCCGGTTTGATGTGTTTTAAAAAATGTACAGGACATTTCTGGGCAAACCGAATGAAACTCTCATCGTCTTGAAAGATTTGCAGCCCAGCAGGGCCGATAAAGCAAGTAGGCCTTGTTTGGGTATTTCTTTAAAAAAAATAGAACTCGGCTAGCCATTTTCAGCAAGAAAAAAAACACAACTCGGCTCATGATGTTGTAAACATAAATAAAACCCTGGCTAGACGGGCCATAGCCCCCGCACAACCCCGTTGTTACCCTGATCCGTCGCTAAAACTAGTATAAATAACAACTGCTTGTTCCTAAAAAAAACTGCGTAACTTTGTCGGGTCCTCGGTGTCACCGCTCGTAGTGTAATTCTCTCGTTTATTGACTACGTTGACAATGGCGTGAGCCCCAGATGTCCAACCATTAGGAGGAACCATATTTTTGGGCTTGTACTATAGAGGAACTTGCTTGCGTACTGCCATGACGCTGGTGGGTCCCTACTATCATCCTCTCTCCTTGTTCCTCTCGGTTGTTGACGATGTTGACAACGCAAGAGGGCGGTGCACCGCGCACGGCGAGCGAACCAAGGCCGCAAGGCAGAGGACGACGGCGAGGCCTCGGACGGAACGAATAGGAGCCGTTGAAGATGCGCCGGTCCAGTCGCAGGCGGAGGGGAGTACGAGGGTTGATCGTTCGGGCACGGTGCGTGTTAATGACACGGAGAATAATAGGACGTGAGGGGGAATAGAGGGAGGGACTGGCCAACATTGGAGGGTACATACGGTAGGGCGGCGGAGGCGCAGCCAGCCATGGGAGGCGGGAGCAGGCGGAGCCGACGGGGTGGTTTGGTTTGGGCGGCTGGAGGAAGAAGAAGACAAGAGATAGAAGATACACGACAGATGTCAGAATCCAAATCTGTCACGGTCATGCAGCCTTTCCTATAAAATTTACAGCCCATTTGATGTGCTAGTTTGAAATAAGTTTGTGGGTCTTTGGTGGGGGCTAATCACTTGGCTTCAGAATGCACAAAGTGAGCTCAAGCGGTGGCGTGAGTGATGTTATTTCCCTTGGTTGTGATTTTTTACAATATTTCACTCTAAATTAAACGAATGGCAAGCCATTTGCCTTGTTTCAAAGAAAATATGACAGTCACAGCCGACTTGAAAAGGGCAGGAACATCTAACTCCAGCTTACAAACTGTACAAAAGCACGAGGGTTGATTGTTCATCAGGTTTACAAAAGAAACCAGATTGAAAAGGGCAACAACATCTAACTCCAGCACTGTTTTCGGCAGTCACAGTCAAATGGATCGGTCAGGTCCATAGAATGAACATCCTGGTCGTAAAATTTCTTGGATTATGACCACAATATGTCGTAAATAGAAGCCCGCACGCTCGTAAGCTCTTTTGCCCACCCGAAACTCCTTTTTTGCTCTTCGACATACCCATCCGTCAAAACCATGCTGCTGATAAACTTAAGCCTGATGGACAATAGTAACCTCGCATTCAGCAGGAAGAATGTGACAAATCTTGTGTTTGCACGATTGGCTACATATCATTCTAGCGTTATTGTCTTCAATCGAATCTCATGAGAAGTGAGAAAATCCCGATGCTTACGAATCCACCGATTGGTTATAACTTTCTTACCCCGTCCTGTTGCCTAAATAGACATGAAGATTGAAAACAGTTAAGGTCTAAAAGAAGAGTGTCGAAAGAGCAACAGCTGAACGGTTAATTCTAGTACACAACACTATATGCGGGCTTCCAATGTGCGTGAAATTATCACCTTTATATACAACTTCTCCAGACATGGAAAACATTGCAGCAAGCCAATAATCTTGGTCACATCAAAACTATTCATTTGGATATATAAGATCTTGACAGAATCCAACACCATTGATAGGCCATCCATGGAGAAACTCTTCATTGAGCATATAACATAATATTAGTACAAAATGTGTACTCCAAGATGATATATAAATTATGCAGAAATTTAAAATGCAGCTTATGGTTACAAGTGTAGATGATAATATAAAGTACCTGAAGAACTGTGGAGCCAAACACCATATTGAAATGAGCACAGAGCTCATGTATTACACCCAAGGTCTCCAGTTTAGGTGCAGAGAGGACGGTTATTTGCAACGGTGAATAACTAGAATCAAGTATCAACCTTTGAAGTGAAGGGGCATCTTGGATGATGAGCTTCCTTCCGTCAAAAGAAATTCCAATTCTTACAAGGTTAGGCGACTTTATTTGGAGACAACAGATTCTAACTGTGAAAACAAGCACCAAGCACTCCAAATAGCAGGCAACTGGAGTGGATGATGCTGTGCAATGAGGCCTCCGATATACGAACCAACACAAGTGAAAGTTTCTTGAGAAATGGGAGTCGAAGGTTTAGTACCAGATTGTCTGGTAGGTAGCACAACGCAAAGGTGGCGGTGTGGAGAGAGGAGGAAAATCGCGAGATGGACATCGGTCGAGGGCACAAGTTCATGGCGATCGATGCGTGGTATGTGATTTCGAGGGACTAGTAGAACTCAAGCAGCTGTAGTTCTGTGAATTGGGGATTTTAGCTAAAGGCCCATGCGGCAGCAGACATGGTATGCTTGCTCAGGTAGCATGACGGGATGCGAGAGGCTTTGAACGGAGCCTGGTGGGAGGAGATGATGGCTCGGGGATTTCAAAATCATTGAAGAGAGATAGGCTGACGACAATCGAAATTAAGGGCATGGCGCGCCATAGATGTCGCCACCGAATTGTGTGGAATTCGGTGTGGCAGCATTCCTTGGTGTGGAGAAGCGAGATGATCTCCCCAAGGTCGGCGTATGGGAGATCGCTGTTGCGGTCCACACGAGATTCTACGGGTTCACAGGATCCGGTGGGCGGGGTCGCCACTTCTCCTGCTGCCGGGTGCGGATCTACAACAAAGCGTCGCCCGTGGGAGCCTCATCTTCTTGGCCGGGGCCAGGTGACTCCATTTTCCTCGAGGCGTCGCGTCGCTCACGGATTTGAGCAGAGTAACGAATGACGAGCCTAGTTGTAGTGCTTGGCGAAGAAGAAGGGGAGCTGGTGGTTTTCAGAGGAGTGATGAAGAAGGGGAGCTGGGGTTTTCTGTAGGAGTGAGGTGAGGAATTTGGGAATGCAGTGAGCGGTGGCTGACGTGAGGTGCGTGGGAGCGAGGAGGAAGAAGAGCACCCAGGTTTTTTGGGGGTGTGTGTGTGTGCTGGGTGTGGGTAGCGCCTTTTAAATTGATTTTACTATTTACTAGTGTGGATTGGCTGTTTTTTCTTGGGCCCAGAGAAACAATTACTACTAGTACAATGGAGACACTCTACAGCTACCCAGAAAAACAATTACTACTAGTACAGTGGAGACACTCTACCGCTTCTGGCTCCTCCTAGGTCATTGAAACGTCTCCCTCTACTGAATGCCGTTATAATTTTGTTCATCGACATGCGTGCCATGCAGTGCACGGGCCCAAATGCCATCCACCAAATTAGAAGGCAGTATGTAGGCGGAGAGTCACCCCGGTCGTAGCGCGGCAGTAACGAGCCGTCGTATCACAAAACCCCACCTCCCCGCAGTCTAAGTTTGATGAACGAAGCAACCATCATTTCACTCTTCGCTGAATCCCCTTCTCCCTCACCGTCTTCAAGAAAGGCAACACTCGCATCTGCCACTGTTCTTCTCTCCCAACGAAGGGAAGGTAAGGGGATCCGTGATGTTGGTATATTTTCGTTCAAAGAAAAAAAAAGAACTTTTGCAAAGCGATTGTGTTGGCAAACCGATCCTCACTCTCTTTTTTGTTTCATTTTCACTGCGATTGTGTTTTCCTTTCAGTGGTCTCCTAGTATTCGTCAGTTTCATGATGGACCAAGGAGAACCAGGCAAAGATCTGCCGATGTTGGAGCAGACGCGGGAGGCTGATCCTCACAAGACAGAGCTCCAAGAAGATGGAGGCAACCACCGAGCCGACCTCAGATACGCCACGACCACTCTTGAGATGGTCAACGCCCGCTTGAGGTTACAGCCCACAGCCTTTGCAGGAGCAGTTTTCCCCTTCGAGGATGTGTCCCCCCGCTGAGCTGCCCAAGGTGATTTCCTTCTTTTCAGATCTCGTTTTTGGTTTTTCATCTAAGTATGTGTTGATCTTTTTTAGTAAAGGACGTATGTGGTGATTAATAATGCTAAATTTTATTAGCTTCGATCCCATGCTATACATAGTGGTTTAAATAACTTGTGTTTCTTATCTTTGAAAAGTAATTCAGAATTTGTTTACATTTCAATTAGAGCCACGATGCGAGACAAGGATTGTGTGGTTGTGCATGTCACTCGCTATGAGGCGGACGACCTGAATATACGCACTGGGAAAACAGAGTTCTTAGGCTGTTGGATCCTGGAAGCCATTTGCGGTTATACCAATGAAGAGGTGTATTCCAGCCTCACTGTTGTTAGGCGTGTTGTCCAGGGTGTACTGAAGCACCAGAAGTTCAAAGCTACTCCTTCGTTTGTGAGGCATTGCTACCTCTTGAGCACTGCGTTGGATTTCCCCGAAGAGGAGAGGACGATGCAGCAAAGTAGCGTAAGTATTTCCCTCAGTTTTTGAGAACCAAGGTATCAATCCAGTAGGAGACCACACACAAGTCCCTCGTACCTACACAAAACGATAGCTACTCGGAACCAACGCGATTAGGGGTTGTCAATCCCTTCACGATCACTTACGAGCGTGAGATCTGATAGAGATGATAGATAATATTTTTGGTATTTTTGATAGATAGATGCAAAGTAAAAAGTAGAAGGCAAAGTAAAAGCAAAGCAAGTAATAAAGCGATAGAGATTGATATGATGAGAATAGACCCGGGGCCATAGGTTTCACTAGTGGCTTCTCTCAAGAGCATAGATATTCTACGGTGGGTGAACAAATTCTTGTGGAGCAATTGATGAATCGAGCATAGTTATGATCATATCTAGGCAATGATCATGTATATAGGCATCACGTCCAAGACAAGTAGATCGAAACGATTCTGCATCTACTACAATTACTCCACTCATCGACCGCTATCCAGCATGCATGTAGAGTATTAAGTTAAAAACAGAGTAACACCTTAAGCAAGATGACATGATGTAGAGGGATAAATTCATGCAGTATGATAAAAAACCCCATCTTGTTATCCCCGATGGCAACAATACAATACGTGTCTTGCAACCCTTTCTATCACTGGGTAAGAACACCGCAAGATTGAACCCAAAGCTAAGCACTTCTCCCATTGCAAGAACTACCAATCTAGTTGGCCAAACCAAAAAGGATAATTCGAAGAGACTTGCAAAGATAACTCAATCATTCATAAAAGAATTCAGAGAAGAATCAAATATTTTCCATAGATAATACTGGATCATAAACCCACAATTCATCGGTCTCAACAAACACACCACAAAAAGAAGATTACATCGAATAGATCTCCACAAGAGAGGGGGAGAACATTGTATTGAGATCCAAAAAGAGAAGAAGCCATCTAGCTACTAGCTATGGACCCGAAGGTCTGAAGTAAACTACTCACACTTCATCGGAGGGGCTATGGTGTTGATGTAGAAGCCCTCCGTGGTGATGCCCCCTCCGGCGGAGCTCCGGAACAGGCCCCAAGATGGGATCTCGTGGATACATAAGGTTGCGGCGGTGGAATTAGGTTTTTGGCTCCTGTTCTGATCGCTTTGGTGCGTGAGGTATATATAGGAGGAAGGAGTACGTCGGTGGAGCGTCAGGGGCCCACGAGGTAGGAGGGCGCGCCCCCTCCCTCGTGACCGCCTCTGGCACTTCTTGGAGTAGGGTCCAAGTCTCCTGGATCACGTTCGGTGAGAAAATCACGTTCCCAAAGGTTTCTGTCGGTGTCAAAACCGGCGGATCTCGGGTAGGGGGTCCCGGACTGTGCGTCTAGGCGGATGGTAACAGGAGACAAGGGACACGATGTTTTTACCCAGGTTCGGGCCCTCTCGATGGAGGTAAAACCCTACTCCTGCTTGATTGATATTGATGATATGGGTAGTACAAGAGTGGATCTACCACGAGATCAAGGAGGCTAAACCATAGAAGCTAGCCTATGGTATGATTGTTGTTATTGTTGTTGTGTCCTACGGACTAAAACCCTCCGATTTATATAGACACCGGAGAGGGCTGGGGTTACACAGAGTCGGTTACAATGGTAGGAGATCTACATATCCATATCGCCAAGCTTGCCTTCCACGCCAAGGAAAGCCCATCCGGACACGGGACGAAGTCTTCAATCTTGTATCTTCATAGTCTTGGAGTCCGGCCGATGATGATAGTTCGGCTATCCGGACACCCCTAGTCCAGGACTCCTCAAGAGCCCCTGAACCAGGCTTCAATGACGACGAGTCCGGCGCGCATATTGTCTTCGGCATTGCAAGGCAGGTTCCTCCTCCGAATAATTCATAGAAGATTGTGAACACCTGGATAGTGTTCGGCTCTCCAAAATAAATTCCACATGCCACCGTAGAGAGAATAATATTTACACAAATTCAATCTGCTGACGTATTTCGTGCGTGACGTCACACCACAACCAAGCCTTTACGAATCGTTTTTATTATACCACCTCAGCGCGTTTAGCGAAGCGGTTTCCTTGGCACGTCTTGTCGAAGCAGAGATCGTGTTCCCCTTATTCCGGTATTCCCATCAATACGGATGTGGGTAACCCAACCGCGCCATCGATTGTGGCGCTTGGGAGATAAGCGAGTTTTATCAGGCCAGTAGGGACGCATAGTTTCATCCGCCCATATATAAGGGGATAAGGATCCACCTTTTACCTCGCCTTCTTCCTCCTTTGCTTGTCCATCTCCGCGCACTCGAGCTCCAGCGCCCAAGTCCGCACATCTCACCTCGACCTTCTCCAGCCATGTCCGGAGCGGGAGGCAAGTGGATGGCCTCCTCCGTTACGGAGGGGCACATCAAGAAGCTGCGCAACGCCGGATATCTGTCCAGCGATATCGCGCATCGGCTCCCCGACGAGGGGCAGCTCATCCCCACCCCCGAGCCCCATGAGTGGGTAGTATTCCTTCCCCATTTCCTCCGCGGACTGGGTTTCCCACTCCATCCTTTTGTCCGGGGGCTCATGTTCTACTACGGCCTGTATTTCCACGATCTGGCCCCGAATTTCGTCCTCAATATCTCGGCGTTTATAAATGGGTGTGCGAAACCTTCCTCGCATCCAGCCCCACTTCGGCTTGTGGCTAAAGACCTTCAATGTCAAGCCGAAGGTTGTGAAGGGCAGCCAAGCGGAGTGCGGAGGCGCCATGGTGGGCAAAATGCCCAACGTTACTTGGCTTGAGGGCGCCTTCGTGGAATCCGTCAAAGGGTGGCAATCGGGGTGGTTCTACAACGAGGGAGGCCGAAGGGTCCAAGAAGGGAAGGACCCTTCCCCCGGACTGTTCCGCAAACGTCGGCGATGGCGACGAGGAGTGGCCTTCAAGGGCCAAGCCCCTGGCGAGATCGTAAGTATCCGGACTCCTAGATGATTTATAATTTTTCCTTTTGTCACATAGTGTCTCTCTAATGCCGCATACAACCCTGCAGTCCGCCCAAGGACGATCTTCCCGCTTCGTCGAGCGGATCCTTGGGCACGTCGGATATGGATTCCCTTCCGACCGCCTCCACTCCCCGTGGCGCTGACGACGCCGGGGTTGGATCCCAGGAGGGGACCCACCAGGGGGAGGAGGCTCCGGAGGTGCCTCAAGGCAACCTCCCGGACTTTGCACCGGACTCCGCACCGGAACCTGCAGTGGTTCCGGAGTCCGGTGGGCGGCCCCTTCGTAAGAAGGGCAAGACGGTGACACCGGCGGCCTCCATCCAACCGGAGGCGCCGGATAACTTGCTGGAGGCGCTCAACAGCGCTTCCATCAAAGAAGAACACCACATTGTCATGAGTGCGGTGATTCAAAAGGTTCAGCTTGCCAAGAGCGGGCTGACCAAGCTCGCAGCCGCCTTCTAACGAAGCTTTGAGGTAAGAATTTTAAGATATGTAATATAATACCGCATAGACAGTAGCCCCTGATGCTCGGTTCGGTGTTCGGAAAGAAAAGCCGGACTGAGGATCTAAAAAGATATACGCAGGAGTCTAAAAAATATGTCAATATGGGATTGCAGGCTGCGCTGCTGACCTCTGCCGCACTGACTGCGGAGGTCAATACTTTGAAGGAAAGCCTCCAGCGGTCCGAGAGCGAGCTCGTCCGTGCCAAGAAGCAGCTCGAGGACAGGGAAGGTGAGTAGCACCGTGTGAAAATTGTACCTTACAGAAAAGGATTTTGTTGCAAGAGAAATAACAAGGATAACGGGGGTACTCCAGGGGCCACGAACGAGGTGGCGACCCTGAAGGAGGCAGTGTCCGTGGCCGAACGCAATGCGGCCGCGGAGCGGGCCGAGCGAGAGAAGCAGGAGGCGCGGGTGGCAGAGGTACAAAGAAGAGCTCCGGGCTCTCGTGGAAAAGCACGAGGGTTTGGAGCGTGACTCGAAGGCTCGAGAGTCCAAGCTTGCGTCGGCTCTTGAGAGTGCCAAGGCCGCTAAGGCCGACGCCCACAAGGCCCTCCAGGAAATCGAGGATTTGAAGAAAATAGCGGCGGGTAAGGCATTCTTCATGCAAAGCAAGCATGTTAAAGTGAATTACCTTTTACTTACCCGGATTCGGAGCTCTCCAGGGATGTTCGCAGATCTGCCCCGCAGCGTATCCGATGCTGCCGCATTTTACCGGGCCGAGGAGGGGAGCTCGACGGAGAAGGTCTTCTAGTCTCAGTATGCTGAGGCCGGACATCCGGTGCCCCTTAGCGACCAGCTGAAGCAGCTGGTCGAGCTCCACAAGGTGGCTGAACAGGCCATGAAGGGCCTCATAGTTCGGCTGTGGCCCAAGGAGGCCATGCACAGGAGCTACTTCGCCTGGTGCGGCGGCTGGTGGATGCGTGTCCTCGGGTTGAAGTCGTCAAGCACTCCTTTGCATTGAAGGTGCCCGTCGGGCCCTTGCCCGTGCAAAGGTGCACTGGGGCAGGATGGACGCTGAGAAGCTTGCGACGGACGCGCCACCGGCGGGCAAGGAGTATCGTACGCCCGAAATGTATTATAAGAGTGTCCTGAAGGGTGCCCGCATGATTGTGGGTGAGTGCTCCAAAGATGTAATATTTGAGTAAACTCGCATTTTGTTATCCTGTGCGCTGAAAACTTTGTTGATATGCGCGAAGCAACGCTTGTTGATTTAAAATATTACCTTTTGTGCGGCCGTTTATGAAATCTGAGAGATGGCAAGTCGTCGGCTTCAGCCCCCACGCCTCGAGTGCTGGGGTGTTCGGGATAAATTTGAGCGCTCTTGTTCCCATTTTTGGGTCCGTCTAGGGAGGCGCTCAACACAACGAACAAGGCAACCGGACTTATAATGCTTGAACACTCTCACTTAGCCATAGAATTCTATAATTTTAAAATTCGGCGAAGCCCCTAGTGTTTGGAAGACCGAATTCGGGGCGCTATCCACGCCTGGGCCGGACAAAAGGCTGGTTCCTCGCTCTAAGCGGCATAAGTCTTTAGGGACTCGAAAGACCTCTCGGACAGCGACCAGCTCTCGCCTCATCATGACGGTCAGTTTTAGCTTTCTCCATCGAGGCGCCGCCAGCTCAAGCTGGGCGCAATAGTAGTGGTTCTCCCAGTGCTACCTTAGCCGATACAACGGAACGTAAGGTACCAAAACATGGGAGCCAGGCAAACCCAACTATTGACCCAAGACATTCGGAGCCGATGCATATAATGCTATAAGTTCGAGGTGCCGCACTTGTGAAAGTGTTCGGGCTTATCACACCATAATGTGGGGAACTTAAGCCCCTGGTGTATTTAGCCGTACCAAAGTGTACGGATGCGACATGTCGTGAATAAACATATGTATAAGAAAGAAATGCAATTATAAGCAAAAAAGTGATGCATTGTTTATTCAAAAATGCTGCCATGAATGCAGAACGATACAGATAGTGCGGTAAGCAAGGGATGGGACTATGAAACATGTCGCCCTCCAGGGGTAGGCTGCGGAATGGTGTATAAAACAGATTTAATGCTCGTAATGGAGACCACCTGGATACTCGTCGTAGCCTTTCTCCTTCCCTGGCTGTTGCATTGTGAGTTCAGCAGTTCATCACGGACAGGGCCTCCGTGAACGGAGTCCTGCGGGTAAGAAAAAGAAAAGGAAATAGAATGACACACTTGGGAGCCCTGGTGTGGTTGAGCCGCACTCTGGGCCTGTTGTGGTCATGCCCCTTCCCCTATGCCCATGGTATTTCCAGAGCATAATGATGTACGCGAAGGACCGGTCTTGCAATTTTGCAAAGGCTGGGGTTGGGACCGCATTGCTACACGTGCTCGGAACGTGCCAGGTGGTCTTGTTGTAGGTTACTCCGGGCGCGTTTAGCCGTATCTCGTCGCTTAACGACCGGACTCGAGAATTGCCTTAAGAGGCTGCTCTATACTTCTGCCGCGAGAGCCGCTGTGTGTTCCTCCGTTCGGAGGGAGCGTTCAGTGTTTCCGTTGACCGTGATGACTCCTCGAGGTCCTGGCATCTTGAGCTTGAGGTATGCGTAGTGCAGCACCACGTTGAACTTTGCAAACGCGGTTCGTCCGAGCAAAGCATGATAGCTGCTGCGGAACGGAACTATATCAAAGATTAACTCTTCGCTTCGGAAGTTATCCGGGGATCCGAAGGCCACTTCAAGTGTGACTGAGCCTATACAATTGGCCTCTACACCTGGTATGACGCCTTTGAAGGTCGTCTTTGTAGGTTTAATCCTTGAGGGGTCTATGCCCTTCTTGCACACTGTATCCTGATAAAGCAGGTTCAGACTGCTGCCGCCGTCCATCAGGACTCTGGTGAGGTGAAATCCATCAACGATTGGGTCTAAAACCAATGAGGCGAATCCGCCGTGGCGGATGCTGGTGGGGTGGTCCCTTCGATCGAAAGTGATCGGGCAGGAGGACCATGGGTTGAACTTCGGGGCGACTGGCTCCATCGCGTATACGTCCCTCAGTGCACGCTTCCGCTCCCTCTTGGGTATGTGGGTTGCGTATATCATGTTCACCGTCCGCACCTGTGGGGGGAAACCTTTCTGTCCTCTATTGTTCGGCGGCCGGGTCTCTTCCTCGTCATCTCTATGCAGCCCCTTGTCATTATTTTCGGCAATTAACTTGCCTGCCTGCTTGAATACCCAACAATCCCTGTTGGTGTGATTAGCTGGCTTTTTGGGTGTGCCGTGTATCTGGCACGAGCGGTCGAGTATTCGGTCCAAATTGGACGGACCCGGAGTGGTTCTTTTGAATGGCTTTTTCCGCTGACCGGGTTTGGAGCCTCTGAATCCGGCATTGACTGTCGTATCCTTAGTATTGTCACCGTTAACGCGGCGTTTGTTCTTGTTGCGACGCGACCTGCCATTGTGGTCCTTGGTATCCGGACTGCCAGCATTTTTGCTGAGGTTGTTGCTGCGAGCTAGCCAGCTGTCCTCTCCCGCGCAGAAGCGGGTCATGAGTGATGTGAGGGCTGCCATGGATTTCGGCTTTTCCTGTCCTAGGTGCCGGGCGAGCAACTCATCGCGGATGTTATGTTTGAAGGCTGCGAGGGCCTCTGCATCCGGACAGTCGACGATTTGATTTTCTTTGTCAAGAACCGTGTCCGTAACTGTCCGCCGATTCGTCTGCCATCAATTATGTGGCTTAGGTCATCGGCGTCTGGGGTCGCACATATGTGCCCCGGAAGTTATCAAGGAATGTTGCTTCCGTGTCCTCCCAACAACCAATTGATTCTGCTGGCAAGCTGTTAAGCCAATGCCGAGCTGGTCCTTTAAGCTTGAGTGGGAGGTATTTGATGGCGTGGAGATCATCGCCGCGGGCCATATGGATGTGAAGGAGATAGTCCTCGATCCAAACCGCGGGATCCGTTGTGCCATCATAGGATTCAATATTTACGGGCTTGAACCCTTCAGGGATTTGATGATCCATTACTTCAACTGTGAAGCATAGTGGGTGTGCGGCGCCTCTATATTGGGCTATATCACGACGTAGCTCGAGCGAGCTTTGTCTACTGTGTTCGGCCCGGCCGGAGTTGCTGTATCCGGCGCGACGGTAGTCGTTGCGCATCGTGGGGTGCCGGCGATCCATAGATCGATCTTGATTGTCTTGCCTTATCCTCCAATATGTCTCGCAAGTCCGGCGCATTCCACCACGGCTTCGTACTTTTCGAGCGGTGCCGGGGTACGGTTCTAGTGGAGGGCCTAGAGGCCTCTCTGTCGCGGCCACGAGGTGGTCGGTCAGCCGTATTGTGCGCTGGTGATGCAGGTTTATATGCCTCCTCCTCTAATCGGGGGAGCAGCTTGCGTTTGGGGTAGCTTTTGGAGGGGCGTTCGAGTTCATGCTCTTCGGGCGCGAGGACTTGATCCATCCGCCGGCTAGCAGATCTTGATCAGCTCTAAGTCGCTGCTTTTTTCTTGAGGCTATTTGCCGTGGCCGTAAGCCTGCGTTTAAAACGCTCTTGTTCGGCGGGATCCTCAGGCACGACGAATTCGTCGTCGTCGAGGCTTGCCTCGTCTCCGGAGGGAGGCATATAATTATCGTCCTCTACCTCTTTGTCCGCCGCTCTCTCGTGAGGGCTGGCTTCTCCATCCTCATGTGCTGAATCTTGCTGGAGGGGTTGTCTTGACCTTTATGCAGGGTGTTATTATCCCCGGTGCCGGAATCTCCATTCTTGCTGTGGCGGGATTTAGAGCGGCGCCGCTGACGCCGACGCTTAGGTTGTTTCCTTGAGGGGTCTTCCTCCGCTTTTCCATCGCCATTCCCCTCCTTTGGGGTGTCCACCATCTATATGTCGTATGACGAGGTGGCTTTCCAGTGCCCGATGAGGTGCTGGTTCTTGGTCGCTCTCCGCATCGCCGTCCATACCGTCGATGTCTTCGGAGTCGAAGTCTAGCATGTCGGTTAGATCGTCGACAGTGGCTACAAAGTGGGTGGTAGGTGGGGTTTGAATTTCTTCGTCGTCCGCATCCCAACCGTCCTGACCGCAGTCCGGCCAGGTCTCTCCTGATAACGAGAGACATTTCAGCGAATTCAGGATGTCGCCGAAAGGTGAATGTTGAAAGATGTCCGCAGCGGTGAACTCCATGATCGGCGCCCAATCGGACTCGACTGGATGGGGCGCGGGAGGTTCGGAGTCCGGCACCTCGGAGTCACGAGCTTCACGAGGGACAAGGTCAGTATTCGGCTCCATCGCCGTATATGTTGCAGCCCCCGAGGCGGTGTCTAGCCACCCGTCCTCGATCTGCGCAGTCGGATCCGAATTAGGGATCGGGGCGGACTTGTGCGCGGCCTCCAGGACACTGTTCGGTAGCAGAGCTAAATCGTGCCCATCGTGACAGTGCGGCGCGCTTGGCTGTGGCTCGAATCCATCGAAGATCAAGTCTCCGCGGATGTCAGCCGTGAAGTTTAGACTTCCAAATCTGACTGACGGCTGTGGGCGTAGCTTCGATCTGCTCCGGATGGCCAAGAAAATTGGCCCGCAGTGCAAAGCTGCCGAATACGAAGATCTGTCCGGGGAGAAAAGTCTCACCCTCGACCGCATCGTTGTTGACGATCGAAGGAGCCATCGAGCCTATTGGGGATGACACAGAGGAACTCTCAATGAAAGCACCAATGTCGGTGTCAAACCGCGGATCTCGGGTAGGGGGTCCTGACTGTGCGTCTAGGCGGATGGTAACAGGAGACAAGGGACACGATGTTTTTACCTGTGTTCGGGCCCTCTCGATGGAGGTAAAACCCTACTCCTACTTGATTGATATTGATGATATGGGTAGTACAATAGTGGATCTACCACGAGATCTAGGAGGCTAAACCCTAGAAGCTAGCCTATGGTATGATTGTTGTTATTGTTGTTGTGTCCTACGGTCTAAAACCCTCCGGTTTATATAGACACCGGAGAGGGCTAGGGTTACTGTAGTCGGTTACAATGGTAGGAGATCTACATATCCGTATCGCCAAGCTTGCCTTCCACGCCAAGGAAAGTCCCATCCGGACACGGGACAAAGTCTTCAATCTTGTATCTTCATAGTCTTGAAGTCCGGCCGATGATGATAGTTCGGCTATCCGGACACCCCCTAGTCTAGGACTCCCTCAGTTTCATTTCGTTTGGACTCCGTTTGATATTCTGTTTCTTCAAAACACTGAAATAGGCAAAAAACATCAATTCTGGGCTGGGCCTCCGGTTAATAGGTTAGTCCCAAAAATAATATAAAAGTGGAAAATAAAGCCCAATATAGTCCAAAACAGTAGATAAAGTAGCATGGAGCAATCAAAAATTATAGATGTTGGAGACGTATCAGGCATCCCCAAGCTTAATTCCTGCTCGTCCTCGAGTAGGTAAATGATAAAAAAAGAATGTTTGATGCGGCGTGATACTTTGGCATAATCTCAATGTAAATCTTCTTAATTGTGATATGAATATTCAGATCCGAAAGATTCAAGACAAAAGTTCATATTGACACAAAAATACTAATACTTCAAGCATACTAATCAAAGCAATCATGTCTTCTCAAAATAACATGGCAAAAGAAAGTTCATCCCTACAAAATCATATAGTTAGGCTATGCTTCATTTTCATCACACAAATATGTTCCCAACTTCTATACCCCCGATGACAAGCCAAGCAATTGTTTCATACTTTAAATAATCTCAAACTTTTTCAACCTTCACGCAATACATGAGCGTGAGCCATGGATATAACACTATGGATGGAATAGAATATGATGATGGGGATTGTGTGGAGAAGACAAAAAAGGAGAAATTCTCACATTGACGAGGCTAATCAACGGGCTATGGATATGCCCATCAATTGATGTCAACATGAGGAGTAGGGATTGCCATGCAATGGATGCACTAGAGCTATTAATGCTCAACAAAAAGAAAACTAGTGGGTGTGCATCCAACTCGCTTGCTCACGAAGACCTAGGGCATTTGAGGAAGCCCATCGTAGGAATATACAAGCCAAGTTCTATAATGAAAAATTCCCACTAGTATAAAAAGACAACTTATGAGACTCACTACATGAAGAACAAGGTGCTACTTTGAAGCACAATATATGAGACTCACTACATGAGGAACAAGGTGCTACTTTGAAGCACAAGTGTGGAAAAAGAGATAGTAGCATTGCCCTTTATATATATATATATATATATATATATATATATATATATATATATATATATATATATATATATATAGGGCCTTTCTTTTTTCTTTTGGCCTTTCTTTTTTATTTTTTATTTTTTATTTGGGCAATGCTCTAAAAATGATGATCATCACACTTCTATTGATTACAACATAAGGATTACAACTCAAACTTAGAACAAGATATGACTCTATATGAATGCCTCCGGCGTGTACCGGGATGGTGCAATGAATCAAGAGTGACATGTATGAAAAATAATGCATGGTGGCTTTGCCACAAATACGATATCAACTACATGATCATGCAATGGCAATATGACAAAAGTAATGTATGTCATGATGATGGTGATGGAAGTTGCATGGCAATATATCTCGGAATGGCTATGGAAATGCCATGATAGGTAGGTATGGTGGCTGTTTTGAGGAAGATATAAGGAGGTTTATGTGTGATAGAGCGATCGTATCACGGGGTTTGGATGCACCGACGAAGTTTGCGCCAACTCTCAAGGTGAGAAAGGGCAATGCACGCAATCAAGAGGCTAGTAAAGGCGGAAAGGTGAGAGTGCGATAATCCATGGACTCAACATTAGTCAAAAGAACTCATATACTTATTGCAAAAATTTAGAAGTCATCAAAAATTCAAGTACTACGCGCATGCTCCTAGGGGGATAGATTGGTAGGAAAAGACCATCGCTCGTCCCCGACCGCCACTCATAAAGATGCACAAGCCAGGTACAATTCATGTTTCAAATTTGTTACACAACTTTAACCATACGTGCATGCTACGAGACTTGCAAACTTCAACACAAGTATTCTTTGAATTCATAATTACCCAACTAGCACGACTTTGATATTATCACCTCCATATCTCAAAACAATTATCAAGCATCAAACTTATCTTAGTATTCAACGCACTCAAAAGAAAGTTTCACATATCTTGAACACCAAGTATATTATCATTAAGCAAATTACCATGCTATTAACGACTCTCAAAATAATCTAAGTGAAGCATGAGAGATCAATAGTTTCATTAAAAAAAATCCACCACCGTGTTTCTAAAAGATCTAAGTGAAGCACTAGAGCAAAATTTATCATGCTCAAAAGATATAAGTGAAGCACTATGAGCAAAACTATCAATCTCAAAAGATATAAGTGAAGCACTATGAGCAAAACTATCAAGCTCAAAAGATATAAGTGAAGCACAAAGAGTATTCTAACAAATTCCAAATCATGTATGGTTCTCTCAAAAGGTGTGTACAGCAAGGATAATTGTGGTAGACTAACAAGAGAAGACGCAAATAATACAAGACGCTCCAAGCAAAACACATATCATGTGGTGAATAAAAATATAGCTCCAAGTAAATTACCGATGGAAGTGGATTTAAAGAGGGATGCCTTCCAGGGCATCCCCAAGCTTTGACTTTTGGTGTCCTTGGATTATCTTGGGGTGCCATGGGCATCCCCAAGCTTAGGCTCTTGCCACTCCTTGTTCCATAATCCATCAAAAGAATTCACCCAAAACTTGAAAACTTCACAACACAAAACACAACAGAAATCTCGTGAGCTCCGTTAGAGAAAGAAAACAAAAGACTACTTCAAGGTATTGTAATGAACTAATTCTTTATTTATATTGGTGTTAAACCTACTGTATTCAAACTTCTCTATGGATTATAAACTATTTTACTAGCCATAGATTCATCAAAATAAGCAAACAACACACGTAAAACAGAATCTGTCAAAAACAGAATAGTCTGTAGCAATCTGTAACAAACGCAAACTTATGGAACTATAAAAATTCTACCAAAATAGGAAGTCCTGGAAATTTTGTTTATTGAACAGCATAAAAAAGAATCAACGCAAAATCACGTTCCTGTGATTTAACAAAATTATATTCGTGCGCGCAAAGTTTCTGTTTTTCAGCAGAATCAAATCAACTATCATCGTAGGTTATCCTATAGGTTCTACTTGGCACAAACACTAATTAAAAGATAAAAACATGTCCAAACAAAGGCTAGATGGATTATTTATTCCTAAACAGAAGCAAAAACAAAAACACAAAATAAAATTGGGTTGCCTCCCAACAAGTGCTATCGTTTAACGCCCCTAGCTAGGCATTGAGATTATGATGATGCTCACATGAAAGATAGGAATTGACGCGCAAAGAGAGCATCATGAAACACATGACAAACACATCTAAGTCTAACATGCTTCCTATGCACAGGCATCTTATAGGCAAACAAATTATCATAACAAGCAAAAACTAGCATATGCAAGGAAGTGGAAAGAAACAATAGCAATCTCAACATAACGAGAGGTGAATTATTATCATGAAAATTTCTACAACCATATTTTCCTCTCTCATAATAATTACATGTAGGATCATAAGCAAATTCAACAATATAGCTATCACAAAACATATTCTTAACACGATCCACATGTATGCAAAGTTGACACTCTTCCAAAATAGTGGGATTAACATTAACTAAAGTCACAACCTCTCCAAACCCACTTTTATCAAAAATTTCATAAGACTGAATATTCTCCAAATATGTGGGATCTAAAGTTGACACTCTTCCAAACCCACTTTCAATATTATTGCAAACGATATTATCAATCTCATATTCATCATGGGGATTAAATAAATTTTTAAGATCATAAGAAGAATCACCCCAATCATGATCATTGCAACAAGTAGTAGACGTAGCGAAACTAGCATCCCCAAGCTTAGGGTTTTGCATATTATTAGCACAATTGACATCAAAAGAATTTATAGGAAAATCATTGCAATCATGCTTTTTATTCAAGGAGTTATCATGAATCTCTTCATAAATTTCTTCATCATAATTTTCAGATTCACGAATTTCAAGCAAAACCTCATAAAGATAATCTAGTGCACTCAACTCACTAGCAATAGGTTCAACTTAAAGAGATTAGCAAGTGGATGAGGATCCATAAACTTTTAGCAAGCGAAGATGCAAGCAAAAAAGAAGGTACGTGGAGACACAAGATCGAATGGAAGAGGGGCGAATAAAACGGCAAGGGTGAAGTGGGGGAGAGGAAAACGAGAGGCAAATGGCAAATAATGTAATGTGAGAGATAGGGATTGTGATGGGTACTTGGTATTGTTGACTTGCTTGCGTGAGCCTCCCCGGCAACGGCGCTAGAAATTCTTCTTGCTACCTCTTGAGCACTGCGTTGGATTTCAAGAGGAGAGGACGATGCAGCAAAGTAGCGTAAGTATTTCCCTCAGTTTTTGAGAACCAAGGTATCAATCCGTAGGAGACCACGACAAGTCCCTCGTACCTACACAAAACGATAGCTACTCGCAACCAACGCGATTAGGGGTTGTCAATCCCTTCACGGTCACTTACGAGGGTGAGATCTGATAGAGATGATAGATAATATTTTTGGTATTTTTGATAGATAGATGCAAAGTAAAAAGTAAAAGGCAAAGTAAAAGCAAAGCAAGTAATAAAGCGATAGAGATTGATATGATGAGAATAGACCCGGGGGCCATAGGTTTCACTAGTGGCTTCTCTCAAGAGCATAGATATTCTACGGTGGGTGAACAAATTCTTGTTGAGCAATTGATGTAATTGAGCATAGTTATGAGCATATCTAGGCAATGATCATGTATATAGGCATCACGTCCAAGACGAGTAGATCGAAACGATTCTGCATCTACTACTATTACTCCACTCATCGACCGCTATCTAGCATGCATCTAGAGTATTAAGTTAAAAACAGAGTAACGCCTTAAGCAAGATGACATGATGTAGAGGGATAAATTCATGCAAGATGATAAAAACCCCATGTTGTTATCCTCGATGGCAACAATACAATACGTGTCTTGCAACCCTTTCTGTCACTGGGTAAGAACACCGCAAGATTGAACCCAAAGCTAAGCACTTCTCCCATTGCAAGAACTACCAATCTAGTTGGCCAAACCAAAAAGGATAATTCGAAGAGACTTGCAAAGATAACTCAATCATACATAAAAGAATTCAGAGAAGAATCAACTATTTTCCATAGATAATAGTGGATCATAAACCCACAATTCATCGGTCTCAACAAACACACCGCAAAAAGAAGATTACATCGAATAGATCTCCACAAGAGAGGGGGAGAACATTGTATTGAGATCCAAAAAGAGAGAAGAAGCCATCTAGCTACTAGCTATGGACCCGAAGGTCTCAAGTAAACTACTCACACTTCATCGGAGGGGCTATGGTGTTGATGTAGAAGCCCTCCATGGTGATGCCCCCCATGGAGCTCCTAACAGGCCCCAAGATGGGATCTCGTGGATACATAAGGTTGCGCGGTGGAATTAGGTTTTTGGCTCCTGCTCGACTGCGTTGGGCAATGAGGTATATATAGGAGGATGGAGTACGCCGGTGGAGCGTCGGGGCCCACGAGGTAGGAGGGCGCCCTCGTGACCGCCTCTGGCACTTCTTGGAGTAGGGTCCAAGTCTCTGGATCACGCTCGGTGAGAAAATCATGTTCCCAAAGGTTTCATTCCGCTTGGACTCCGTTTGATATTCTGCTTTCCTCGAAACACTGAAATAGGCAAAAACAACAATTACGGGCTGGGCCTCCGGTTAATAGGTTAGTCCCAAAAATAATATAGAAGTGGAAAATAAAGCCCAATATAGTCCAAAACAGCAGATAAAGTAGCATGGAGCAATCAAAAATTATAGATACTTTGGAGACGTATCAGGCATACTGTTCTTGTCAAGCTTACGCAGGAAGATGACGTGGCATGCCTCCACAAACAAGTTTATCAGTGGCAAGGCCACAAGGTTGTCTTCATGAAGGTTCACAGGATTGAGCTGTCATGGACGCCCTCGATGATGTTCATGGCAAGGCCCGTCTTGTGCCCAGCCCAAATTAGATCGAGGCATGAAATAGTTGCCCTAGCTAGTGTTTAATAGTAGTTTGGATTGTTTGTAATTATCCCAACCTTGCTCGTTATCGACCCCTCCGGGGCTAGTACTGCTTTGAACTGGCTCTATGGAACTGCTGCTACTTACGTGTGCCCATAAATCATGTGAGAACCATCGTAATTGTTGTCAAACAGATGCGTCCTCACTAGTTTTTTCATGAATATGGCATGGTAAGACATAAGTTGTCACGGTTTATCATACGAAGCGTGTGTGTTTTGATGAAATAGAGCACCTGCTCAAGATCCTTGCGCCGACGTATACATAAGTACTTGTAAACACTGTTGGTGCTACCCCACTTGTAAGTAGTTGTGCAAAACACGGCACATTGGCTCATTTCGCTTCAACACTAGGCTATCAACCAGCTAACAATCAACAATCTGTGTCGACATATAAGCAACTATGTATCTTGGTACATTGGTTCATGCAGTTAATTGAGGCCACAATGTAATAAATTCCAAACGTTCAACGCTAGTCCAGCGCTCATGTGGAACACTCACATTAAACTCGTCTTCATAAAAATCTTGAAAAGCATAAGTTAAGCAGTTTTATACATCTCAATGATTCATAGAACATAACAAACATATACTAGTTCACAGCAAAAGACAAAGTTGTGAGAAGGTTTACAAATCAGGAAAAAACAAGCAAGGCTTCTCTGAGCAAAGGGCCTCCCGGCTGGCTTAAATTTCCTGGAGTTCACTCTGGTTTTTTCTTGTTGCCACCATCCAGGGTTAGGTTCTCTCATTCCAGAATAACCAATTATAATTGTGGTCTCAGCTGGAATGCTGAACTGAACCATGCAAAGGTAATCTTGACAGGTGAAATTCTTGTGCATTCCACTAAATTTAAGCACCGCTTATTTGCAGAAATAAGCAGACCACAATGCCTCTTGTCCACAAGACCTGTCCAAAAACCGACGCAGCCGTGCGGCCTAGTCCTCGGTCCATGTATGAACTGGTAGAAAGTGCATTCCGGACTAGGATGCAGTTGTTTTTGCTCATCCCTGCACTGCAATCAGGAAGTAAACGTACGAATCAGCTTCTTTTAGATTGTGTTGGTCATTCTACCTTAGTTACTACCAATGTAGGGATACCTTGAAGACGGGAGGTTAGACGACGGCAACGAGGGATAGCCATCTCATTTTGCGCAGTTGTACTAAAACCGAGGTGTGTGCTTTTGATTGCGTGGATAGAAACGATACGAGCAGACATCCCGAAATGATATGGAGATGACATCCCTGTTTATGCAAATACGAAATACGGTTATTTAAACAAAGGATGATATTACTACTTTCCCCCATTTCCTCTTAGAACCAAGTCCTAGATTCATGCTACAGCTTTTCCACTTTCTTCCCTGTTTGAACCAACGCTTTGAGTTGACTGTATGAACTAGCTTTACTTCTAATAATAGTAGAAGTCTAGGTGGCTTTGGAACATCGGACGGAAGTAGAAAAGGATCCACACGAAGGGGAAGATCTGGGGCGATGAGAGCAAGGCAGGTTTCAAGGAATATATACTGAGGGTCGTCGGCATGTGGCAAAGACGGCCGGAGGCCGATTCTTGGCCACAATACATGAGGGAGGAAGAAGGGGTCGAGGCCCTCCCGAGCCGGGCGCTCTCTCGAGAGAATGGCACGCCACCGATCGGGACGCTGGGCAGCCGTTGGTCTCCTCCTCGCCGCCACGATTTACAGCGTGAACGATGCACCTACACCCCTGCCGCCGGCCGAGGTTGTCCCAAGGATTTGTGACCAGCCGTGAGCTGAGAGAGAGAGAGAGAAAGTGTGGCCACCTATGTCTTGCTTAGATCTGGAGAGCATGAGAGAGTGAACGAGAGCAACCCTAGTAAAGCAAGCACTAAGGCTCCTGCTTTTATACATAATGGAGTGATTTTGTTGTACCGGCTTCAAAAAAATGCGCTCTTACGTGTACCCACGAGTGGGTGTGAGAGAACTAGTGCGTGCGTGCACCGCTTCTCTTTGTGAGTGTACAATATATAATATGCCCAAAGAATGTTCGCCGCAAGAGTAATAATATAAGTGTGTGACGTGTGAGCTAAAATAAAATGTGCGCACTGCCTTTTGTTTTTAGAAGTTCGAGGGTAGGGTGTGAAGAGCACATATGTGCGTGACGCCTAGCTGCAGATAGACGATGGGTGCCACGTCTTGAAGTCTGCGAGAGGACTCGGAGAGTTGTGACTCATGAGGGTGCATGTGTGTGAGAGAGGGGCACGATCAATGCATTGCATGTGTCCGTAAATCATTATCCGACAAACGCTCGCCACAAGCCTTTTTCCCCGATTTAACGCCAGAAGAACCGTTAGATCGGCATCCGGCGGTGTTAGTTTTGCCATGTCATTTAATGTAACAGCCACTCCTCCTACACATAAATCTTCCACGTGAGTGTTAGCAACTGCCAGATGCTCCCTCCGTTCAAAATGCAAAGGTATATAGCTTTATTGAAAATTAGAACCTCGCAAACTTTTACCGAAGTTTTTGTGTACCAAATTGCACATGTAGAATACCTGTATATATCATTTCATTCATCTTCGAGAGGTAACTATAAAGATGGGTGAGGAGTCTACAAAGAAAGACCATCGTATCACCCGTGAGCAATTTCAACCATCCTTTAGTGTCGAGGAATATCATAGGAACTCTATATGATATGATTTTATAGGATTTTTCCTTTAGAGCCAATTTGTTCATAGGAATAGATTCATATACTCTACATTTCAAAGGAAATAAACATGATATCATTTCTATAGCTTTAGAGCCACTTGGTTCATATGAATGGATTCCTATACTCCCTTAATTTCAACGGAAAATAAACATTAGCATATATTCAATAGAAAAGTTCCTATGATATGAACCAAATTACATCTCTTTACTAATCTCTCCTCATAGGAATTGAGATACATGTCATCTCTAGATTCAATAGAAAAGTTCCTATGATGTGAACCAAATGACATCTCTTTTCCAATCCCTACTCATAGGAATTGAGATCCTCCATGTCATCTCTTTCCTACAACTTCCATGTATACATCTTCTATTCCTAAATAGATAGTACAACCCACTAGTAGCTTTTTTCCAAAACATGCAACTATGGCACAAGAACTATATAGTGTGCCAATAACGTTGAAAGATGGTCGCTGGATGAAGCTAACCCGACAGTGCAGAGATGGGCAAATCCGAGCACTACTGGCCGTTGGATATCATCAACATTCCACCAGATCTGTCACATGTACAATTTACAAGACTCCATGGTTGAACTTAAGCATAATGCACAAACCTCAAAACACAAGCACTTCTCCTTTGTTCTAGAATCTTACGTATCATAATTGATTATTTTTTCTAAATGAATTGCCATTATTTGTTTTTTACTTTATGATTTACAATGCACAACCCCATGAATCTTAACATTTTATAAAACTAATTGATTTTGAATGAGATGAACTATAAGAACTAAACGAACATCTACATCACGCATATATGACTCCAAAGCTTTACATGCTATAGTGTGTATTTATTCATAATCTGGTTTCGAAATCTCATGCGTTCAATACATGTGTACCTCACTAGTTTTGAGTAGAGTAGCAAATTTCACGCGGCCCCGGGTATATCAAAATGCAGGGCCCATGCATCATTGCCTTTTGGTAGAACCTACGTCCACAATTTTTTGTATGTGTTATATCTCCACTGGTCCCCGAACCCAAAATGCTGCCTCGTTCCCGTAAAACCAAGCGGCCCACACATATTTAAGGCGTCGACTCGAACCCGTTTACTACGACGTGGGCCTCAGACGCCATAGTACTCCTACAAACCCTACCGCCGCACTCATCATCGGTTTTCTTCAAGAGGACGAGGGAGAAGCCGATTTGTAGTGGAGGCGCTTTCAAAAAGAGGATCTCAGAGTGGAGACCCCTACCCTAGGGTGCCCTAGGTAGCTGCCGCGACGCATCATTGTTTTCTTTTCTTTATGCTCTTGCGTGCTAGAGTGAAATGATGGTTGCTTCGTCTGGCCCAGCTTAATGCGGGAAATGTGGGGCTTTGTGATTTGATCCCTCATCGCTCATTTTCTACTATCAAGGTGCTACGACCGGGTGCCTCCAATTCCAACCGCTGTTCGAACTGTAATTTGGTGCATCGCACGTGGAACAAGATGGTGGATGAGCCACATGTCCGCCAAAGGGGTCCTGTTAAGTGTGTCGCCATTTTGTGTGCGGATCGACCGCTTGAGTTGTTACGCCAACACGACAGAGCAGCCTACCACTTGGTTTTGCTCCTCGGTGAATCCCGACTATATTGATCTAAAAGATACATGCTGAACTACCCTCTCCATCTCGGTTTATAGGGCCTTCACGTAGTTCTAGGTCATCCATTTGGCTAACTAAATATGAGTTACTATGTCACAAAAAGTATATCATTGGATTCTTATTGGTTGATATGTGAAGAAACAAGAAACGAGGTAGAAGTTAATGCACCGCGCCTTAGTATTTTGGGATTATTTGGTTTTCGTAAGATGACTTACTCACCTAGACGGAGGGAGTAGTTGTATTTAAAAGTTGAGGGCGGGGCTTTTCCTGCGCGGTAGGCGGGGCAGTTCCGCCTAGTCAGTTCGACAGAGACGCGAGAAGACGAGGGAGTAGGATGCTGCAAACGTAGGGCTGTGTGATTTGACAATGAAGTTATCACTGGACAGGTGGGGCCCCGTGATTTGACTTGCCATTATCATTTTAATCAAGGGCGCCACGACCGACGTGAGTCTCCCGAGTCCTGACCACCTCCATACCGGTGCCTCGCCCAATGCTCCACCAGGTAGTAGGAGAGGCTGGCTCTTGCATGAGAGCCCACTTCTCCACTTTTTCCTGGCCTCTCTTTCCTCCACATATGCAAAAATGCCATGTAAAGAGCACTATTGTACTTACTTGTTCCTACAGGTGTAAGCTTGCCACATAGGCATAAAGTCCTGATGTGGCAAGTTAATCAAGAAAAGAGAGACTAGTTTGGTGACCCAAGGAAGAAACGGTGCTAAGCGCTGCGTGTACCTAGGTGAAAAGACAATTTTGAGTCTATAGCTAATTAAATGAAGCAAACTTAGCAACACCATTTCATTGGAAGAGGTCACTCCTTGGCAAATGCAATAAATACTAGTATTTCTGTCCCATTATATAAGAACGTTTTTGACACTATACTAGCTAGTGTCAAAAACGTTCTTATATTATGGGACGGAGGGAGTACGAAGAAAGAGATAGAAAGGAGTAAAAAAATGCACTTATAGCCAACCTTGTTGTAGTATGAGTGACTAAGTGATGACTATGTATGACATGCCAACATCAGATAGCCTAACGCACCGTGTTAAATCTCCAAGGGCGCGACCACGCGAGCGACGCGACGGTCGTGGTAGGCGCGACCATGATACGGGTTGCTGGCAGCCCTTGGATCTGAGATCAAACGGTCGCATGCTAAGTTGCTGAAAATTTTAAGAATAACCCTCCAGGATAGGATATTCACCCATAGGTCTAGAATCACGCCATGCAACCGTTCGATCTCAGATCCAAGGGCTCTTGAAGCCCGTGATCATGGGAGAATGGAAAGCCACTACCCCGCCGCTTGCACGCCGGGCAGTTCGCTCCTACTCTTTCCCGCACGCCCTTTAATACTACGGCGGTTCGCTTCCTAGTCGTCCCGCCCATTCACATTACGGCAGTTCCACTAATCCTAACCCTCCTCCCAAATCCATGGCGCCCCAAATCTCCCCGATCGGCGGTGAGTACAAGGTTAGAACCATCACCGGCGATGAGTTCGACGTCATCTACACCCGCATTCCCGCGACGGTGAAAGGATGCCTTTCGCTTCGCAGACGCATGTTCAAAACTCACATGACGAGTGGGTCGCTGGGCTAGATGTTGAGTACACCACAGTCGTGGGACAAGAGAAGGATCTAAAGGACGAAGAGAGGAAGAAGCCCGCCGTGATCCAGGTTTGCGTAAATAACATTTTCTTTGTCTACCACATATGCCATGCCGACGTTGAGTGCCAGGATTTTAAGAACTTCCTCGAGGACAAAACAGTCAAATTCACATCAGAGACTTTAAGAACGACAAAGAAGTCCTGCGTCAGATAGGCCTCGTTGTAGGCAACCCCTTCGACCTCCAGAAGAATCGGCTGGTGCCCTCTCGTCAGCCTTCAGTGCTGACCCTGGCAGGTGCCATGGTTCATCCTTCGTACGGTAAACTGGAGAAACCTCATTACACGTTTCATCGTCATGCATGGCAACGGAATGCACTAGATATAGACCACATCCAGTACGCTGCAATGGATGGCTACCTTTGTTTCAATATCTACAAGGGTTGGATGAAGAGCAGCAGCCAAGTTGGCGGTTCAAGCAAAGAAGTATCGCCCAAGAGGAAGAGGGACAAGGACGAAGTCGAGGACGTGGACGGGGACTCCGATTAAGGTGGCAGTGTCGTTGCTCATGGTGGTTCTAAACTTCTAATGCAGTGTCTACCGGATTAGTTGCATAGTTTAATTTCAGGTGTGCTTAATTTAATTTGAGGGGTGTGTTGTATGAGCCCCGCAGAACTATGTTATGTTTCTTCTCGTTACTTTAACTCTTCAAGATGTACATACTAGTACTAGTATTTCTTTAATAGAATTTAGCTCCCCAATTAAGCACGTACTAGCTTTTTTTAATAGTACTATATGCATAATTTGGCCATTTAGCGCTCTCTATATGTACCACCTTTTTTAAAATTTCAATTTTTGCTCCATGGCGCAATCCATCGATAGTGGAGTACTACTGTAGAAAAGTATACATTTTTTAAAAGGCTAGCGTACTGTTCCTCACACACACACACACACACACACACACACACACACACACACACACACACACACACACACACACACACACACACATATATATAGCCAGTTAAATTCTCAACCTAGAATGACGTGCATGCCATGTAGTAAAACGATACGGAGGAAGTATAGTAAAAATGAGGTGATTCTACCAAGCGATCGGCGGGGGAGCATGGCCTATCATGCGGCCCCACGTGTCATGATGTACCAAGGCGATGCGCGTGTCCCTCTTGAGGCAGAAGCAATACTAGTACGTGGTTTGAGATGATGTCGAACCGAAGTGTGAAATAATGGTTGCTTCGTCCGTCTGGGAAGGTGCAACATTGTGATTTGACATCTCATTGCTCATTACTACCATCGGGCGACGCAGTGGGTGCACCCCCAGCTGTTCTGCACTGTTATTTGGTGCTTGACACGCCGACCGGTTGCTATATGTCCCACATGTCGGCGACAGGAAGTACATAATTCATGAAAGGGAGCGTCGACCGAGGAGTATACTACAGAATTCATGAAAGGGAGCGACTTAGTTTTGAAAAAAATCTGTTTTTACGGAGTACGTACCCACTAGGGTTTATAGGGCTCATCTAAAAAACATTCGTTTTTCCATTTGATAAGTCTCAATTCTACTATACTAGTAGTAGTACCATTACATGTTGGATTTCGAGGTGCGTTAGATCACCCGACGCAAGCAGTGTCAAGAGGAAACTAACCATTGCATGCACAAGTTCATGGAAATTTAGTGGTCATTCATGCATTCGTTCTAATTAATGCCTCGGTAAAAATAACTTCTTGAGAAAAACGAGCGTAATGTGCAAACTACAAAATTAATTCGACCACTCACCGTCTACCTTGGTTGGAGAAATTTTGAAATTGAGCCATAAAATGGAAAGGAGGGAGTAGTAACTTTTGTCTCGATTACTATTTGTGGCCTTGTATAGATGCAAAATGTATTTTTTTATAGTGGCCTTGTATAAGTAAATAGAGGGAGTACTAACCAAAGTACGTAGTAGGGATGAGGAGCAAACAGAGGGAGTAGTAAAATTTTCTCCTCGTGCTGCGAGCCACCGCGCGCATGGGCGAGGGAGCGGGCGAAGGCGCATAAAGAGTAGTAAGCTTCACCTCATCCTGTGAGCCACCGCGCCTGGGCGGGGAGACGGCGTACTAAGCAAGTTTCTCCTCGCCCGCAAATTGACGGGACACATCAAAAGTACTCCGGTGTATAGAGCCTTGCCTCTAAGGTAGGCCCCACATGGTTTGCCTCTTTTTTAATTTAACATAACGCGTCAAGTCGCAATTTGTTTGTTCACCCGTGGTAGACGATCCTCCCTCCACCAAGTGGACAACCAAGACATCGCATAAATTACCACGTGGGCTGCCTTTTTCGTATAGAAATGAGCTCCACCGTGGACCCGCGCGGGTGTGGTTGGGAAAGAGACGGGAGTACGTGCGCCGTGCGTGCACCTCTTCTCTTCGTGCACGTCCCCCACCTACGTGTGTGTGTGTGTGAGAGATACAAACCTAGATATAATGCGCCGTCCATCCCCATGCCTCCGCCCAGTCCGACCACCAGTCACCACCACGGCACCACGCCCCACTTCTCCTCACCTTATCTCTCATATTTCTCCCTCCATTTTTATATATAAGGGGCCACTATCAAAATTACAATTTGCAGATATACAAGGCCACTAACACTAATCGATGCAATATTAATGGTGTTTGCCTCGTGGTACTAGCAAAGGAGGACATTAATTATCCCTTGCATGCATGCGGATTTTGTAAAAAATGCATCTTGATGTTCCGTGCAATGCACGGGCATCTTGCTAGTCCATGAAAACAACACATGGCAAAATTCCACGGCGAATGAGGGATTTGAATCTGTTGGGAGGGGTTGTTTGCATCTTGCCCGGGGTAGCCAAAATATTGGCGACCCTTTTGTCCACCGTTGCCTTTGCCACCGATGAACGAGGAACGGCTCAGGTGCTCACGCTGTCATGCATCCTCCAGGGTGCATGTTGGAGACGAGCTCGCACAAGGTGTGTTTTTTGTCCCACAACGCCGCCCGAGCCGCCCGCAGACCGACCGGCGACCCGCAAATTACGCCATCCAACCATAGCCGCACACATTATGACAGCAACTCAACCAACCGGACGAAATTCACGCAAACAAGTAGACAAACTGATATTTCATATAAACAACGATTGAAATCATATAAAACACCGGATTTTCACATAAACATGACTGATTTCATTACATTCAAATTAACTACGCGGTGGTAGTTCTGGACAGCACAGGTATATAATACCTGGCCTAAATGGTCGCCCGCCAATCGATTTGTGTTCCTCATGTCCGGCAGCACGATCACCGGATCGCCGGAGCCCCGGAGGTATATGCTTCAGCGCAAAGGACGGCTCGCTTCCCCACCGCCCAACCGATATCATTGGCTGGTGCCTAAGATGATGGTGGCCGGAACCGTTCGAGTTCATCACCGCCACTACTTCGCCATGGCCGCACCGCTCGAAGTTCATCCTAACATTGACCTTTTCGTGGACCCCATGCGGGTCGACGAAGGTCCTCGCAACAAAAGGATCCGCAAGACACCTGCCAGATACGCTGGCGCCGCCCGTAGTGGCCTTCATGGGACCCAAGCGGCGGCGGCCTCCCGTGTTCTACTTCTCCTCGATGATGGTGGCGGACGCGAGGCGCCGCCACCAACTCGCCGCTCTCCGCGCACCCGCTTCGCCGCTGCTTGCATGGCGCGCCGCCAAAGATGGGAGTCTCGGCCACATAAACGGGAGACGCGGTATGAGGCGGCGGCGTGGACGGCAGCAACACCGCCCGTGCGCCACTCCTCGTCGAGCTGGCCTGGAGCGGCGAGTTGCTGAACCGCGCGCCAGCTTGGGGCGGCAACTAGCTCCGTCGGGCGAGGGGAGGGAGGTGGATCAGCGAGCTGCATAGCTCGTATCCGGCGGGCTACCCAGCCGGCTTGGATGCGGAATAACTACTCTTCGTAAGCCATTGTAAGAGTGGACAAAATGGTGGAGGAGATAGGGGAGCGGCCGAGGTGTGCGATTCTTGGCCAGCGTTTGGCCTCGTTTAAATAGGAGATTAAATAGACGGCGGACGGGAGGAGCTCGCCGCGCTATGCTTAACGCCAGCCCGGTCATGAACGGACGTGTGTCCAGTGGGTTTCTTGGCTTCCACATGGGCGGGTTTCATGGAGGCGTTTGAATGCGGCACGGAGGCGTGTTCAGCCGGGCGTGCATGAAAGTGGCGCCTCGACTCTAACCTAGGACACCGCGTCGTTTCTTCCACCGACGCAGGGGCTTTGGGTGCATGGCCTGCATGTGAGTGACCCAACGCAGCGGTGCGATGAGAGGAACCTTTGGTGGGCCAGGCGGTCGAAGCGGGCATTTCATAAACCGATGATTGTTCATTGAGTGTGACGTCATCTTTTCATGTAGTTAAGCATACTATGTTGATAGCCCGCTCGATACGCCAGATTCATAAAGACCGATGCAAACATCAATGTTCTGCTTATCACAGATAAGATTGATTAATACCCGTAACAATCAATGTCCTTAACAAAGGGTGCATGCACGTATAGGTTGAGCGTGTGTCTTGCATCGTGTGATGTGTGCATGCAGGCGTGCGAGTGTTGCGTGCGTGCAAGGGTGCGTTTCAGTGTTGCATGCATGGGTGCGTACGTGCGTGTGTTTGTGAGTGCATGTGTACGTGTCAGTGTTGCACGCCAGCATGCGTCGCGTGTATGCGTTATGTATGCGTGTCGGTGTTGCACGCCTACATGCGTGCGTGTCTTGCGTGCATGCATGTGTACGTGCGGGGTGAGGCTACACGTCAGTCGACTGACTTTTTCATCTCTGGTCATTAGATTTTCCAGCCATTGGATACGAAATCAAGGGCCTCCAGTTTATCATCAAACTCCACCCCGTGAGCCGCCAGCCACCACCAGCCGAACCGCCCGCCCCCGCCGCCCTCCCCGAAACCACTCCCCACCGCCGGTCCGCCGCCGCACCGGCCATCCCTCTAGCCCCCCCCCCCCCCCGCGCGCCGAGCTTTTTCCCCGGGAATCCCCACCCCACCTCCCAATGAACGCCCCCAACCGCCGGTGACTCCCAACCAGAGGTCTCACGACTTCGAATACCCACCGACCACTAGTTTATTACCATTTCTGTCCTTCATATACGCGCTGACGGGTTGGCCCTATGGTAATGTGCGCTGCTGAATGTGGACCGCTTCGACCGGTCAATTGATCGTGTTATCAACAAATTACGGAGCTGTATGGTGAGCCAAAGGACCGTATGATCACCCTAAAATGTACTCCTATTTTATTAACACAGTACAGATTCAAACTACCATTTCTTTCTTTCGTATATGGGCTGATAGGTGGGCCCCACGGTTACGCGCCCCGATGGTGCAACACTAGTTATGCCGTTTGACTGGTCAATTGATTGTCTCATCAAAAAAATACGGAGTTGTACGGGTGAGCCAAAGGATGATAATCATGACATGTATTTGTTTAACACGATGCAGACGCAAGGGGCTCATATATACGGGCATGCACTCACCGCTATAAGCGCACACACGAACCCTACCCCTATGAGCACCTTCGAGATAGTAGGCCAAAGCATATATGATCTTGAGATTTTATGAAGTCACCATAGGTGCCTCGTAGTCGAAAGTGGAACGTCTCCTCCCACTGAACGTACATCGCTGGAAAATACTGAAATTAACACAAGATAAATGCGAGCACCGGGACTTTAACCTTGGTGGGCTCGAGAAACCACTGCCCTCTAACCATCCAACCACATGTTGGTTAGCACGACAAAATGTATGTGGTGACCGTGATGAGCTTATTCTGAAGTCCAGTGACCATATCGTGCTTTCGCTTCAAATACAATGACCGTAAGTGTCGTCAACAAAATACGGAGCACACATCAAATGCAAAGTCCGTTAGTGTCATCAACAAAATATGGAGACGTATCGTGAGCTAGATACGGTTGTACTATTGTATATGTTTATTTTCTTAGTGGCCGATTGCGTGTGTGGTGTGGTGGGCACATCATTTCTAGTTGTGGTGGGTCAACATGAAGACTCATGGGTCGGTTACATCCTGCGCCACATATAGGTTGGACCGAGACGTGTTATACGGAGACCCATGTGGAGGACTCGTACAACACGAAGCTACCAGAGTCGCGGAGGACTCTATCCCCACTGGTGATAAGCCGACTATATATGATTTGTAACCCTAGGCCCTTAGTGTGTTATAGAAGCTTGGGGGCTAGTTCGTCGATAGTATACACACACACAATGCCTGGTATTCACGTGTACTTTGTACACACCCCTATCACTAATATACAGTACAGGAGTAGGCTCTTTCTTCAACTGCAAGGGTCCGATCCGAACTAGGGTAAAACTTTGCCTCAGATACCATCCAGCCTAACAGCCAGTGGATATCCTACCGAATGATATGATGAAATCATATCTGCCAACTACTATTAGAGAGGTGTGTCGGGGGGGGCAATGTGTGTGAGAGAGGCCTAAAGATAATGTGCGTGCGGGAGACACGTAGGCACATATATGTGCGTATAGAGGGCTAATAGAGACCGTGCATGTGTATATATGCATGCGAGAGAAATAGTGTTTTCCGACTGAGATTAGTGAAAAAAGTGGTACATAGTAGTCAGAAAGAGAGGAGAGAAACAGAGAGAGCATGTGCGTGAGACACCCCGACACCCTGAGAGAGATTGTGAGCATGTGTGAAAGAGAAATGCCGATGCATATAAAGTGTGTGCACTTATGCGTTAGATAGAGAGATATATAACGTGTTTGTGAGAACGGGGAGAGGCATAGTGCATCTACGTGTAAAAGGCGGTTCTACGCATTAAATTAAAATATAAATGGCATTATTATTTTTGGATGAGATCATGAATTTTGCAAAATTGCGTCTGGACGAAAATCGGTCTATCAGACACCCATACTCTATTGAATTCTAGCATGTGCATGTGTTTATTTCATATTATCGATCCATAGAGTGAGAGCGGTTTGAAATACAGGCAATGGATGCTTTTGCAATTCATATATAAACATTAATTAGTGCACTCCATGTTGTTAGTGTGAAGCACTTTATACATTTGTCACATGCATGGATACATTCCAAATTGCTAGCTATGAAATAAAATACATGTCGAATTCAACATAAAGGGGTTTCAAGATTCAAATTCATAGGAAGTGCATTCATCTATTTGAACCCGAGATAATGGCATTTGTAAATCAGATGTAAGAGGGGGCATCAATCTTTGTTGTGAGTTTGAACATGGTATATATATTCATACGCATATCTAACTTCTCTTTTTTGTAACCAAGGAGATTATACCTGGAACCATGCATGAACTGAGGTAAGTTGCATATTTTTTAATATATACTCGTGTACAATGTATATTAAAATGTACCCCCTCCATTCCAAAATAATCGTAGCTTTAGGACTTTCAGGAGTAAAGATTTGTGAAGTTTGACAAATCCTGAAAGTTCAAGTCAAGAGAACCAAAAACGTTAATGCTTCTGCTCCCAAATATTGAACGGTTACCAAATAGGCCTCTGGTCACCCGAAACCACGCGATACTACTGTTTTGGTGGTAGGAAATTACTGTCCTGACTCTGCCCGTGTAGCCTATCGGCCCCATGTCCAAAGGTCTAAACCGGGGTAGGTTTGTAACTTCACCAAGACGCCAGTCTCAACCGCCTCCGAGAAGCATTCATACGTCGTGGGCGCCTAAACACCCATGTGCTCGGCCGAAATCTATCCCGCCCACATTTGGGACACCTGACATAACTGTCCTATCCCCAACCCGCAATATGTCTGAAATTTTAGATGGGGGCAAAGTTTGTAAATTTCCCCAAATTTCAAACAAGCGCGTCTCAAACCAAACATTGTTCCCCTTAGTTCCCCGCCTCCTCCGCTTCCCCATTCATACTCCATGGGCGGCAAAACGCCCTCTCCACCGTACCGCGAAATCTACCCCATAGCGCCAATCCACCGCCGCCCTCCTCCATCACGCCGAGCGGTACCCGACATCGTCGTCCAACGCAACCGCAACCGCAACACCCTCAAGGACTTAGCAGCCGAAGCCGAGGCAGAGCCGCCTCCACGACGCCGACGCCGACGTGCGCCATACCAGAACCACTCCGACCACGCCGTCCTGCGCCTCACTGCTGCGGCTCCACTGTCGCAACCGTCCACTGCACCGGAGCTGTTCCCGCTACGCCGTAGTTTGCGCCTCGGATCTGCTTCCCCGCCGCCGACAGACGGCCACCGCACCACACTCAACAACTTGGCCATGGGTTCGTCCAAGGCTGCACCGTCCTCCACAACTTCTGGTTTCCGGCGAACAACAAGATCGTCGGAAAAACAGAAGGAGGACACAGCACTGCCAGCAGAAAGAGGTACTCCTCTTCCCTTGTTCGTGCAAATCTTACGTCTCCGCTCACACCGTATTCATCCCACGAAAGAAACTAGTTGAGCGCTTCTTACTGCATCATCTTCGTGATACTAAATGCAAAAGGTTTCGTCCCTTTTACTATTTCACCTTTGCTAGAGGTCAAGAGCCGCCTGGATTTCAATTCGTGGTTCGAACCGCAATTAAAACAAGCAGCACCCGCTTCGGCGCGCGGAGCACCTAGTCCGCCTGTTCCCCGGGGAAGCGGCGCATCGGTGTATATCATAGGGGTGTGGGGCGCAGGAGCTGCTTGCGCCCGATCTGGATGTCGGCGGGGCTTGAATGGATGGCCGAGGGGGCGGTGCCAACCACGGCGGTGCGGTGAGGTCGAGGGGAGGGCACAGGCAGGGGAGGAATACTGGGCCGGTGATCACTGGCGTTTCGAAGAAGATCGTCAACACTGACTGGCTGGAGGTAGATGAAGGCGATCTGCCCGTTCTTTGTACATCAAACGGTGCAGAAAAAATGGACTGACCTATTTGCTTCTAGTCGACTGTTATTTTCATAGAATCCTGTAGTAATTGAGTGTGCCATGCATGTTGTAGAGCTATCATATGTCTCCCGTCATTTATTTCTCACCGACCTGCTATCTGCTACCTTTACACTGTACTAATTGTGCACACACTTCACCCATACTCACACTATTGTTTTTTATGCATGGGTATTTCAGACTACGACGGTGTTGATGAATGCAGAAAAAGAAAAGACAGAAGTCGCTCGGTGTAATTCAAGATAAGCGATAAGCTTTTCATAGCTCTAATGGGTGCAAAGGTCGTGATTGGAGATAGTAAACGTAGCTCTGCAGTTGATGATCTCAATTGCCACACACAACCATCCCATGTGCTTGCTTTAACTTCGCACTGTCAAATGTGGTTGCATGTTGCATATGGTATCTAGCTTGTATTGCTTCCAATTTGGTTAAATTGCATCTGCTTACTTTACACATTATACCTTTGATAATGACATGCCTTCCTGTTTTTGATACATACTACATATGTCTATTAACCATGTTCATACATCAAACTAATGCTTTTTTGTATCCCTCATCAATCACTTATGATGAGATAGTCACCCAGGTGGGTTACTGTGAGATGCCCTACTCGTTTAAAGAGTGCAGTGTCATCCTCCCCACATGATTCTCAAGAAACGACAAGGCTAAATGAAGATAGTCAACGTAGCTCTCTAGTTGATCACCGCAATTCCCCCACACCACCATCGCAGGTGCTTGCTCTTACTTGGCAGTGTGGTATGTGGTTGCATGTTGCATATGGTGTCTACCTTGTAATGCTTCTAATTAGGGTAAATTGCATCTGCTTAGTTAACACATTATACCTGTGAATATGACATGCCTTCCTGTTTTTGGTACATACTACGTCTTTCTATTAACCATGTTCTTACATCAAACTACTTCTCTTGTGTATCCCTCATAAATGCTCCTAATTTGTTAAATTGCATCTCCTTATCTTACACATTATACATGTGAATATGACACGCCTTCTTGTTTTTGGTACATACTACATCTGCCTATCACACCATGTTCTTACATTCAACCACTGTTCTTGTGTATCCTGCGTCTATCGCTTATGATGAGACAGTCACGCGCTTGGGTTATTATGAGATGCAATACTCTTATAAAGAATGCAATTTCATCCTCCCCACATGATTCTCAAGAAACAGCAAGCCTAAATGAAGATATTGAACGTTGCTCTGTACCTGAAGATAGCACTTCCCCTACACAACTATCACAGGTGCTTGCTCCAACTTCGCAGTGTGATATGTGGTTGCATGTTGCATACGGTGTCTAGCTTGTAATGCTTCTAATTAGGGTAAATTGCATCTGCTTAGTTTACACACTATACCTGTGAATATGACATGCCTTCCTATTTTTGGTACACACTACATCTATGTGTTAACCTTGTTCTTACATGAAACTACCTCTCTTTTGTATCCTGCATCAATCACTTACGATAAGTCACCTTTATTCGTTGCATATTGCATATTATTTCTAGTCTGTTGCCATGTATTGCTTCTAATTTGGTCAAATGCATTTGTTAGGGCACCCTTTTAATTTGGCAGAGTGATATTGGTTTCATCTTTCATATGGTTTCTAGCTTGCATCGATTCTAACAAGTTCAAGCACCTTGTGCTTAGTTTACACTTTATACATCATACATGTCAATATGTCACGCCATCCTGTTTTTCATACATATTCCATCCTCCTATCATGCGGCTGCCTTACATGAAAGTAGTGTTCGTCAAGGTTGTCAGAATCGTGATCTTGAATCGGATCGGAGCTCCGATGGTAGAATCGCAAATCGTTGAATCTTCACTATCAGGATCGTAGAAACGTAGATTCTATGAACCAAAATCGTAGAATCAAAGGGGTTAATTTGGATCGTAAAGTCGTAGAATCGTACAACAGAATCGCGATTCTGACAACCTTGGTGTTCGTCAGTATCATGCATCAATAAGTTCTAAAGAGCAAATTTTATTCCTTTTTCTTGTGGGTTTGACTTGACAAGGCAAAATCAAGAAAGAGGAAGGAAAAGAGTAAGGAAGGCGATGATGGTGGTCCTCTCAAGAAGAACGTAAGCGGAGCATCTATACCGATTCTCCTTGTCTTGATAGTGCATTACATGGTCCAAGTCTCCGCCTCCCTACTCCACCATCCAAGGTGCTTGCTCTAACTTGACAGTGTGATATCTGGTTGCATGTTGCATATGGTGTCTAGCTCAGATTGCTCCTAATTAGTGTAAATCAGATTCTGCTTAGCTTACACATGATACATGTGAATATGACACGCTTTCCTATTTTTGGTACATACTATATCTGTCTATCACACCATGTTCTTACATGAAACTACTCTTCTGGTGTATCATGCATCAACCACTTATGATGGGACACCTTTAAGTTGGCAGTGTGATATTGGTTTGCGTCTTGAATATGATTTCTAGCATGTATTGCTTCTAGTTTGATGAACACCACCTATGACGAGACAGCTTTTAACTTGGCAGAGTGATATTGATTGCACCTTCCATATGGTGTCTTGCAGTGTTTCTAATTTGTTGAAGTGCCTTCGCTTAGTTACCACATCATAGGTGTGAATATGTCAAGCCGTCCATTTTTTCGTACATACTCCATCCTCGTATCATGACTTTGCCTTTCATCGAGTAGTGTTCACAAGATCATGCATGAATGAGTTACGAAGAGCGAATGATATTCCTTTTTCTTGTCGGTATGACCTCACAATGCAAAATCAATAAAGCTGAAGGAAATTGGCAAGGCATTGGATGATGGTGGTCCTTCCGAGCAATCAAACGGAGGTTCTCTACAGATTCTACTCCGCCATCCTCCCAACAAGATTCGCAAGACAACGCAAGGCTAGACAGTCAACGTAGCTGTGTAGATGATGAGCACATCTCCCCTACTCCACCATCACAAGTGCTTGCTCTAACTTGGCACTATTATATGTGGTTGCATGTTGTGTATGATGTCTAGCTTGTATTGCTTCTAACTTTGTTGAATTGCATCTGCTTACTTTACACTTAATGTCTGTGAATATGACATGTGTTCCTGTTTCTACATCAGACTACTATTCTTGCATATCCCGCATCAGTCACTTATGATAAGGCACCTTTAAGTCGCCACTGTGATATTGGTTGTGTCTTGCATATGATTCCTAGCATATACTGCTTCTAATTTGTTGGAACGCCATACAGTTTGAACTTGGCAGAGTGATATTGGTTGCACCTTTCATATGGTGTCTAGCTTCCAGTGCTTCTAATTTGTTGAAATGCCTTCTGCTTAGTTGCCACATCATAGGTGTGAATATGTCACACCATCCTGTTTTTCATACATATTACATCCTTGCATCATGTGTTTGCCTTTCATCCGAGTAGTGTTAAATCGGTATCATGCATGAATGAGTTACGAAGAGCAAATTTTATTCCTTTTTCTTATCGGTTTGACTTCACAATGCAAAATCATTACAGCTGAAGGAAATTAGTCAAGAAGGATGATGGTGGTCCTTGAGCAACTCAAACAGGGGATCTCTACAGATTCTACTCCGCCATCCTCCCAACAAGATTCGCAAGACAACACTAGGCTGGTCATCCAACGTAGCTGTGTAGATGATGAGCACATCTCCCCTACTCCACCATCACAGGTGCTTGCTCTAACTGGTCACTATTATATGTGGTTGCATGTTGCGTATGATGTCTAGCTTGTATTGCTTCTAACTTGAATTGCAACTGCTTACTTTACACATAATGCCTGTGAATATGACACGTGTTCCTGTTTCTAGAACATACGATTACATGATGAGCACATCTCCCCTACTCCACCATCACAGGTGCTTGCTCTTACTTGGAATTGTTATACGTGGTTGCGTTTTCCGTATGATGTCTAGTTTGTATTGCTTCTGGTTATGTAGAATTGCATCTGCGTAGCTTACAACTTATACCTGCAACGATCACTTACCCATAAGACACATTTAACTTGGGACTGTGATGTAGGTTGCATCTTGCATTGTCTTCTAGCTTGTACTGTTTCTAATTTCTTGAAATGGCACTTACGACGAGACACTTTTTACACGATAGAGTGATATTGGTTGCATGTTCATATGGTGCCTAGCTTTCATTTCTTCTAATTTTGTTGAAATGCCTTCCGCCTTCGTTTTTTCATACATATTCCATCCTCCTATAAATGCGTGTGAATATGAAAAGCTGTCTTTTTGTATATATTCCATCCTCCTATCCTCGCGCTTGCCTTACATCAAAGTAGTGTTAAATACGTATCATGCATCAACCAGTTATGCAGAGCTAATTTTATTCATCTTCTTGTGGTTTTGACTTCATAAGGCAATATCATAAAAAAGGAAGGAAAAGAGTAAGTTAGGGGATGTTGGTGGTACTCCGCACCGACGCAAACAGAGACTCTCTAGATTTGCCACTTCTACTGCTAATGAAGTTGAAGTCCCAAGTCTACATGATGAGTTCATCTCCAGACTCCACCATCGCAGTGCTTGCTCTAAGTTGACAGTGTGATAATTGGTTTCATGTTGCATATGTTGTCTAGCCTGTATTTCTTCTATTTTGATTAAATTGCACTGCTGAGTTTATACGTTATACATGTGCATATGACATGGCTTTCGTGTCTAGAATACCTTTGCATCTATCTATCATACCATGTTCTTACATCAAAGTACTGTTGTTGTGTATACCGCATCAGTAACTCATGATTGGACGCTTTTAACATGGCAGTTTGATAGTGGTTGCATCTTGCATTGATTTCTACGTTGTACTGCTTCTAATTTTTCAAATTGCCACTTATGACAAGACACTTTTAACTTTGCAGAGTAATATTGGTTGCATCTTTCATATGGTGTCTAGCTTGCATTACTTCTATTTTCTTGAAAATCCTTCTGCTTAGTTTGCACATCGTAGCTGTGAATATGTCATGTCGTCCTGTTTTTCTTACATATTCCATCCTCATACGGTTGTCTTACATCAAAGTATTGCTTTTCTCTATCATGCATCAATGAGTTCTGAAGAGTGATTTTATTCTTTTGTGTTGTGGGTATAGCTTCGCATGGCAAAGTCAAAAAAGAGCAAGGAAAATAATATAGTAGGGAGTGGTGTTACTCGTCGGGTGAAACGGAAAAGGATCTGTCGTCGAGATTCTGTTGGTACTTAGAGTGCAGTAGAAGGTCCAAGTCCATCGGCTAAATCTACAAACATAGTATCACCTGCTCCACCAGCTGCAGCATCCGCTTCAACTGTACCGGCATCTCAACGAGTTACTCGTTCATTTGCTCCACAACTGGCCAGTTACCAAGATGCCTTCACACTTAACATTACTTACGAAGCACTGCTGACACAACAGGACTTGGCCAGATCAGATGAACCTCATGAGCATCAACACCAAGACGGTACCTGACCGAGTCAAGTTGAAGTTGCATGCTCCTTTATATGTACTCTCACAGTTTGATGTACACTAACACTTTCCATATTCGTTGTTGAACTAGCACCACGGCGCAAGTGGAAACAGACATCAGGAATAATGCTTGATAGATTAACAAAATCTAAAGGAGGAAGAATGGAGATCCATTTTGAGGCAGGTTTAAAAAGGCCACGTGATGCTACAGAGTCAGCCATTGCCGTTAGGTGTCATGCGCGTATCCTCCCAACATGGATCCAGTACAGGAATGAGAAAGACAATACCCAGTTTAACATCTTCCTTGACCATTTATCCATAAGTAATGTTATTCATCGCAATTAGTAATATTGTCTTGCTCTGTCCCATACTTTCTAGCTTCCTCCTAATAAGACTCACATTCTTTTTCAATGTATGAGGTTCAAGTTGGATCCGAAAGATGATGCAACTAAACAAGCATGCACTCATGTTTTTAGTCTGCTCTGCCACAGTATCGGTACCACCTTAGAAAATCTCACTTTGAAGGCAAGGCTAACAATGAAATCACCCAAACATCTCCAGTGGAATATATTACAGATGGCTATCAGGTTGGCTATATGTATTTGATCAGACCACATATTGAACTTGTATTTATGTATGTGCCTTACAAGTGTATCTTCTTCTAGGCTAACTATTTGAAGAACAAAACCAACAGTTCTAAAGTGAAATTCCAACAGACAACAGGATCTCATAGCTATATTGCACACTGCGAGGCTCTTGTAAATAGCTGCTACTTCCTTCTTCTTTTTGTGCCATATTATCGTATCTATATTGACTTGTTCCAAATACAGAGGAAAGCCCGTGCGGACCAAAAAGAACCTGAACCGAATGCAGTGCAAATCTTCAAGGATTGCCACACCAGCAAGATGAAGGGCATGAGCACACCAGTTCAAGCCGCTATTGTAAGTCCTTACTCCTCCTGCCTTTGAACTGATTGGTACTGTGATGTGTTCATTTAACTACTTGGTTCGCAGCCAATGTCAGTTACTCTGTTCACTTTTATACACAGTTGTCTTAATGTATCATTTCACCTTACATGGTTTAAAAGAGATGAAGGATATTCTTTTGGTCTTGATCTGTAATCTAGTTGTTATGTTCACGTGCGCACACAATGATAAAATAGCATGTTTGTTTTATATATGTTTGCCCATGATATGAATGATGTCATACAATGTTCATCCTACTTTAAACCATGTCTCTTTATCCTTAGATGACAACGAATGTGAGGAAATAGACAATACAGTAGGCATGCTACATGGACATATGTTCCGAAAGTGATTTTATTATGTAGTTGGCACTACAATACATGCTAATGTATTACAAAGAGTTCACCAAAATAAGTTGTGTATAAATGTTTAACCTACTTTGTTTGTTTTTGTCTCATTAGTAACTCACTGGTACACTAATCTACAAGTTCAAACTTTCAGGAAGCTATGGAACAAATGATTGAACAGCCACAACCACCTGAAGGTGACGAGGCTACTACAGGCACAATGTCACCTCTTGCTGCAGTTAAGGCCAAGATCTCTCCACTAACAAAGGTGCAAAAAGCACCTTCCTGCATAATTCTGGGTTGGTTGTCAAGGTAACCTCGTCCAAATCGCCTACTGAACAAAATCTTCCTGCTAGACAGAGTGATATATCTGTGCTCCAGACACAAGTCCAATCCCTAATGGACGTTGTTTCGGAAACAAGAATAGTGGTTGAGAAATGTCGTCAAGATATGAATGGTTTTGAAACCAGACTATCAGACATTCGCTTCGTTGTTGAAGAGCAATGGCGGAAAAAGGTGGAGATCGTCTGCTCCATCAGATTCTACAAACAAACATTAGCACTCGTGTCAAATGATTTGTGCTTCTATACATCTGATGGTGCTTTTATCTGGAAGGACTGTAAACTTTATGCCAACAAGCCTTTTGTTGTATGATTGGAATTTATTTTGTTGTGATACAACATTTATGATGCTGCCACATGCTGCAGTAATTGTGACGCTATTTTTGTATAGTGTAGATTTATCTTAGTAATGTATTCGGACGAAAGCTTCGTAGGAGCGCAACATGCCAACATTCGTCGGGCCCATTCCAATTGGGCCGAAAACGATTACGGGCCGAAATTGGCATGTAGCCCACTAAAAATATCTGGGCTTAAATTAGCATAAGCCTTCAAATTTTTCTGGTAGGCCTGTGCCCATAGTGGGCCTTTAACAGGCCTAAACATAATTTGGGACCTCAGTAGAAATAGGCCGTTTACAGGTGTAAATATCTCGAGCCCATAAAAAACATGGGCCTTTAATAGACCAAAAGTGAGATTGGGCCCTAATTGTGCCAAATAACCCACTGGACTTAGCAGGCCGAAATGGTGGCCCATTTACGATGCGGATATTTGACAGGCCGAAATTCGGATGGGTCGTAAATGCGCCGACCTAATACACGGGCCTTTAACAGGCCGGAACTTCGCTCGGGCTAGATTATCGTCATTTTTATATGGGTCGTTAATGGGCCGATATGACGTTGGGCCACATATGGCCAATGGTTTATGTCCGGCATTAACAGGCCGAAAATGACAACAGGCCGAAAGTGGCCCAAATCTATAGTGGGCCTCTAACAGGCCGAATGACAGACATGGTCGAATATGACCCAAATCCTTCACGATCGTTTATGGGCCGAAAGTTTTGATGGCCTGTAAATGGGCCCAAATGAAGCCGGACCTTTAACAGACCGGAAATACACCGGGCCGTAATTCGGCCCAATTACTTAGCGGACTGTTAACGGGTCAGAAGTGACCATGGGCCGCATTGATGACAAGTTTAGACCAGGCCGTTGACGGGCCGATTTGACGGAGAATGTTGGGCCTTTAGCTGGGCCGGCCCATTATGGTCTGCAGAATCTTGTGGGCCTTTAACTGGGCCGGCCCATTGTGGTCCGCAAAATCTTGTGGGCCTTTAGCTGGGCCGGCCCATTATGGCCCGCTAAATTTTGTGGGCCTTTAGCTGGGCCGGCCCATTATGGTCCGCTAAATCTTATGGGCCTTCGGTTGGGCCGGCCCATTTAAACTTTGTGGGCCACTTTTGTCCACGTGTCAACATATCATAGGCCCATCTCGACCGTTGGATGAGTGACACCTGTGCTAACGCGGAGCTGACACGTGGATCCGTCAGCCAATGAGAATTTTACACGTGGAAAATCGGCATTGGTCGTGGTTGTTAACGAGTTATTGGATCCAAAATCCGACCCGATAGCTTAACAGCGTTCCGTTACGGTGGATGCCACGTGTCGGTCACCCTTGACGAAAGCACTTCTGTGACGCGTGATTTATCGTCATGGAAGTGGACACTTCCGTGATGATAATTTTGGGAATGTCATGGAACACTTCTACGATAGCACAGGTATGACTATCTTGATTCTGTCATAATTTGTCATGGATGTACATGCATGACAAAAAACGCGACCTACTGTGACAAACACGTATCATCACAAAAGTGTATTTTTTTTGTAGTGCATGGTCTAGGCCCACATGCGAATGATACTCGGCGGAATGTTCAAATGAGGCATGCGGGAGGATGGACTCGACCAGAGGGCGACATGATCGATGGAGAAGAGGGTTGGAGAGGAATGAGAAATAAGAAAACGCCACATGATTATACTTAAACGGCTAAGATAAACAATAAGTTGTCTCGCTTGGCCTACTGTAGCGGCCAGACCCGAATGGATCAAGTCTCTGTGCTCAGTGTCATCCCTGGATCAGTAATGCTGACACCACACAGTACTTCGAAGGATTTATAGCAGAGTAGCAATCACACACTTATTACATCGTTGTCCACAAGGGAACTTATTACAATAATATAGCTTAGGGCCATCTAATAATAACAATGAAGGCTTGGAAGATAAGTGAGTCCATCAACTCCATCGGCATCACCGAGTATAGAACCACGACCTAACACCTTACTCGTGCGTCTGAAAAGTCTGCATAGCGTGAAAGTTGCAGCCAAACGGGTCGACACATGGAATATCTGGCAATGTAACACATAAAGAGCAATGAAGGAATAAGCCTATACTACATGCATATATGGCTGGTGGTAAAGCTCTACGTTACATTTTTGCATAAAGCTAGTTTTTCCTACAACAAAGGAATAATTTTATTTAACTATCATGGTGGTTGTTAAACATTGAGAATGGTTGACAGCATCCTCAATCCCAATTAAAAAGTACTCATCAAAACCCAATAACTTTTATTAAAAGTAACATGTTGAGATTCACATGATATTCAATTACCGAGATACTCAAAACGTCCATAACCGGGGACACGGCTAATCATGATTAGTTTATACACTCTGCAGAGGTTTTATGCACTTTTCCCCACAAGACTCGATCGCCTCCGCTTGGTTCTCGTGACTCTGTGGTGTTTGAGAAGCGGATGACCGAGACATAGTCTTTCGTAAGCGCTTAGCACCTTACATGTGGGTAGATCGTACCAACCTACATCCCCTACACCAGCTAGCCTACCCGTAAGAGTTCGCACAACTTAGTCAACTACGTGAGCCCATAATTGGCTTGTGGCTGCACACGGAAGTTTCCAGTTTGAATAATCTTATGATCCCTTAGAGCACAGGTGGCGGTCCGAAGAAATACTGAGCAAGTCCTGATGGAAACCAGGTGCCTCAATCCACCCAGATGTGTGTTTAGGTTGCCACCTTAGATAAACCATTAATTAACAATCTCACATCCTGTCATGGATATTCACTCACCCAATCCATGTCTACTAGCATAGCATGGCATAATAAGCAAACGTAGAAGTAACTCCCAAGGTTTCATAAGTAAAAGCAGTAATAGGAACTACCTCAATCTACTTCCCATCCCACAATTTAATTAGATCCTAACCATGCAAGAGTTTGAGGCTTTGATCTAATGCATAAAAACTGGGTAGTAGAAAAGGTATGATCAAGTGTTACTTGCCTTGCTGATGATCCGCGAGACCTAGAGATTCGAAGTAACAAGCGGCGCACTCCGGGTGATCTAACGCAGACAAACAACAAGCATACAATAAGTACTCATCTAATGCACAGGGAAAACTCGAATAAAAAGATCTAACCAGAGAGTTCAACTTAAGAACCCTGGTTACAAAAGAATCAAATCCAAATAAGCATCGAAAGTCGAAACTCGAGAGAGAACGACTCGGTTTAGCAATCTGAAACTAGGTCAAAATTTTACAGTAGCAAAGCTCTGTGTAAGTAGGTTAGTTGGAACGGCGGTTTCGTAACGAAACTCCAGGCGCTTGAATCACCTGATTCCGATAAACGAGCGAAAAAATAAACAGATTTGAAAATCGGATCGGAAATCGAATTCAGAAAAATAACGGATTAAATCCGATTAAAAGAAAACGACGAACAGATTAAACAGCGGACGTTCGTTAACAGAACTAATCCAACGAACACGTTCATTGAAACGAACGGTTCGGTGAACGTTTACTAAATAAGAAAACCGAAAAAAAATAAAACCATCTAGGGGTTTTTTTTAAAAAAAAACCGAACATCACGAGAAAAACCGGATCGGGTTTTTCTAAAAAACCGGACCGGGGGGGTAGTGGCGGCGGCTACCTCCGGCGGCTCGCTGGGCTCGGCCTCCCGTGGGTCGGCGGGTGGCGGCGGCGAGGCGGTGGGTGGCGGCGAGGCTCGGCGGCGAGGCGTGGCGGCGGCGGCGGGTGGTGGCGGCGGCCAGGTGGAGGGCGGCGGCTCGGGTTGGAGGAGAGGAGGCGTGGCGGGGTTAAATAGGAGGGGGTCGGCGCCTTGGGAAGGGGCACCGGCGGGGTCCGGGCGTGAGCCGAGCCGGACTCGGCGGCGGGCGTGCGGACTCTCCCGAGCGGGAGCGCTGAGGGAGAGGGAGGTGGGCCGGGCGGCGGCGGCTGGGCCTTGGCCCAGGCGGGGCGCGCGTGGTGTTTTTTTTTCAACAAAAACTAAACGAATTTAAAATAAAACCAAACGAACTCCGAATTTAATAAAATTAATTTTCCCCGACTCCTAAAAATGAGTCGAATAAAATGAACTTTAAAAACGGGCAAATATGCATATTTTTAAAATGCTCATTTTTTTTGCCTAAAGCAAATAAATCTTCAAAAACCAAAATTTGATTTATTTATAATATCTTCATTTTTCCAAAATGTTGGGAAAGTCATATTATTCCCTCTCTTAACTTTTTATATCGGAAAAACTTTTGAAGATAAATAAATAAATCCAATTGATCCTATTTCCAAAATTTGAGAAATCTCAAATATGAAAATAATGAAATCTCCAACTCTCCGAGGGTCCTTGACTTGCGTGAAATTTTCTAGGATCGGAGAAATGCGAGAAAATATGATATGCATGATGACCTAATGTATAACATTCCAAATTGAAAATTTGGGATGTTACAAACCTACCCCTTAAGATGAATCTAGCCCTCGAGATTCGGGTTGGCTAGAAAATAGGTGAGGGTGGTCTTTAAGCAAAACTTCCTCTCTTTCCCGTGTGGCTTCATCCTCGGTGTGGTGGCTCCACTGAACTTTGCAAAACTTGATAACCTTGTTGCGGGTAACTCTGCTAGCATAATCGAGAATCTTTACCGGTTTTTCCTCATATGTTAAATCATCTTTCAACTGAATTGCTTCCAGTGGCACTGTGTCTCTTAACGGTACCTCTGCTATCTCAGGGTGACATTTCTTCAACTGAGAAACGTGGAATACATCATGAACTCCTGACAGTCCTTCTGGCAATTCCAACTTATAAGCAACTTCTCCCATGCGTTGCAAAATCTTATATGGTCCAACGAAACGTGGGGCTAACTTTCCTTTAACTCCAAAACGCTTAACTCCTCGAAGCGGGGATACTCTAAGATATACTCGGTCTCCAACTTCATACTCAATCGCTTTGCGCTTTGAATCGGCATAGCTCTTTTGTCTGGACTGGGCTACCTTGAGCCTGTCTCGAATCAACAACCTTCATTCCGACTCCTTAATCAAATCTGGTCCAAACAACTGCCGATCTCCAGTTTAGTCCCATGACAACGGTGTCCTGCACCTTCTTCCATCTGAGCCTCAAAAGGTGCCATCTTTAAGCTGGTTTGGTAACTGTTGTTGTAGGAAAATTCTGCATACGGCAAATTATCATCCCAACTAGATCCATAATCTAGTGCACAAGCTCTCAGCATATCCTCCAAAATCTGATTGACTCTCTCGGTCTGTCCATCGGTCTGTGGGTGGAAAGCTGTACTGAATTCCAATCTAGTTCCCAATGTTTCGTGCAACTGGTTCCAAAATTTCGAGGTAAATTGGGTTCCTCTGTCTGATACGATGCTCCTCGGAACTCCGTGTAAACACACAATTCTGGTCATGTATATCTTTGCCAACTTAGCACTGCTATAGGTGGTCTTGACTGGGATGAAATGTGCTACTTTCGTCAAGCGATCGACTATAACCCATATCGAGTCATAACCTGAACGCGTCTTTGGCAAACCTGTGATGAAATCCATGCCTAGTTTATCCCACTTCCATTCGGGTATCGGCAATGGTTGTAACAATCCTGCTGGCTTACGATGCTCGCTTTTACTTTCGACATACATCGCAAACTGCTACATATTCCGCAATATCCTTCTTCATTCCGGTCCACCAGAAAGTATTCTTCAAATCCAAATACATCTTGGTATTTCCTGGGTGAATCGAATAGGGTGAATCATGAGCTTCTTGCAAAATCAACTTCACGATCTACGGGTTATTGGGCACATAAACACGGTCTTCAAACCATAGGGTATCGTGCTCATCCTCACGAAATCCTTTAGCTTTTCCTTTGCTCATTTTCTCCTTTATAGAGGCAACTTCCTTATCTGCCTTTTGGGCTTCTCTGATTTTGTCCATCAGTGTTGCTCCAATGCTGCTACATAGCCTCTCGGAACTATTTCCAAACATAGCTCTCGAAGGTCCTCGGCTAACTCATTGGGTATCCCTCCCATCATTAGGGTATTGACGTGGCTCTTACGGCTCAATGTGTCTGCTACGACATTAGCCTTTCCGGGGTGATAATGCAATCTCATATCATAATCCTTGATAAGCTCTAACCATCTCCTCTGTCTGAGATTCAGTTCCTTTTGTGTGAAGATGTACTTCAAACTCTTGTGATCCGTATATACTTCACAATGATTTCCAATGAGAAAATGTCTCCATGTCTTTAAGGCATGCACAACGGCTGCTAACTCCAAATCATGTGTGGCATAATTCAACTCATGGGGCTTAAGTTGTCGTGAAGCATATGAAACAACTCTTCCTTCCTGCATAAGCACTGCTCCAAGTCCTCGGCGTGAAGCGCCGCAATACACCTCATAATCCTTAGTCCGATCCGGCGGTATCAAACTGGTGAGGTAACCAATCTTTTCTTCAACTCCTGAAAACTTGCCTCACAGGTCCTCGGTCCATATGAATTTGTTTTCCTTCTTCAACAATTCTGTCATAGGCTTGGCAATCCTTGAGAAATTCTCAATGAATCTTCGGTAGTATCCTGCGAGTCCAAGGAAACTCCGAATCTCTCCAACTGTCGTTGGTGCTTCCCATTTGGTTACGGTCTCAACCTTTGTGGGGTCAACTGCTATTCCTTCTCCGGATATAACATGTCCGAGAAATCCAACTTCCTTAAGCCAAAACTCACATTTGCTGAACTTGGCATACAACAGGTGTTCCCTCATTTTCTCCAAAACCAATCGCAAATGTTCCTTGTGTTCCTCTTCATTCTTCGAGAAAATCAAAATGTCATCAATGAACACCACGACGAACTTATCCAAAAACTCCATAAACACTTTGTTCATCAGGTTCATGAAATAGGCTGGTGCGTTAGTCAGTCCAAATGACATAACGGTATACTCGTCTGATCCATATCTCGTGGTAAATGCTGTCTTGGGTATGTCTTGCTCCCGAATCTTCAATTGATGGTACCCTGATCGCAAATCGATCTTGGAAAACACCTTAGCTCCTTGTAAGCGATCAAACAGATCATTTATCATAGGTAGTGGGTACTTGTTCTTGATTGTTACTTCATTCAATCCACGATAATCAACAACCATTCTTAACGATCCATCCTTCTTCTCCACTAACAATACGGGTGATCCCCAAGGTGAAGAACTTGGGCGAATAAAACCTTTATCCAATAGTTCCTTAATCTACTTCTTGATTTCTGCCAAATCTCGTATGCGGGCATCCTGCAGACCGCCGATATCGGGCCTGTTCACGGCAACAGCTCGATCAAAAACTCAATGTCTCTATCCGGTGGCATTCACAGCAACTCTTAGGAAATACATCAGGAAAATCCTTCACCACTGGTACTTCTTCCTGCACCACTCCTGATAAGCAATTAACTTGTGCTCTCCTCGGCTCGTGTCGTGATACATACTTGATCCTTCTTCCTTCTGGTGTGGTGAGCAAAATTGACTTTGTGGTGCAATCTATGTTTCCTCCATACTTTGATAACCAATCCATTCCTAATATCACATCCAATCCTTGGGATTCCAGAACTATCGTGTCCGAGGGGAAAACATAGTGTCCAATCCTTAATGGCAATCGATCACACCATTTACTAGCCATGTACTGCTCGGGTGAGGTTACTAGCATGGGTGACCTAAGGGCTTGGGTTGGTAACTTGTACTTATCCACAAATCCCTTGATATGTATGAATGTGATGCACCAAGATGTCGAAAAGAACAAGCTGCAGTAAATGACTTAACCAAAAACTTACCGACATTCTTGCATCGGGCTGATCTTCAACCTCCTCCACATCAATGTGGTTCACCTGTCCCCTGTTGAAAGGGTTGGGCTTCTTTCGAGCTTCCATTGCCATTTCCATTCTGGCCTATACGGGCGATCATTGGCATAACGCCCAGTCTTGCGGCACTTAAAGCAAGAAATGTGACTCAGGTCTACCTTGGATGGTGTTGACGGGTTGGTGCGGTTCTGTCCATTGCTTCCTCCATTCCCGTTTCCATTCTTAGTGCCATTATGGTTATGTGAATTACCTCCTCCATGGGTATCTGAAACTGAATTCGGATTTAGGGGTATAACGAGGCTTCATTGGGCTCCAGTTATACTTCCCTGTCCATACTTCCGCTTATGCAGTTCTCAATTCTTTGTTGTTTTCCTTCAATCATGAGGGCTCGGTCTACCAACTCCTGGTAGTTGTTGAAACTTGCTACCATCAACGGCATGCTTGAACTCATCATTCAGTCCTTCTAGAAACTTCTCCTGCTTTAGCGGCGTCTGTAGCAACGTCATCCGGGGCATAACGTGCTAATTTACTAAAGTCATCCACGCATCGCCAACAGTCCTTCCTCCTTGGCGTAAGTTGCGAAACTCACGCTTCTTCATGGCCATAGCTCCTGCTTTGAAACATGGGCGGTGTGAAAAGCTTGTCAAACTGATCCCATGTGACAGTGTCTGCGGGTAAGTGGCTGTAAAATTCTCCCACCATGCTGCTGCGGGTCCTTCAAGCTGATGTGCTGCAAACTTCACTCTTTCACCATCTGTGCATCCTGCAGTGGTCAACTCCCTTCCTATCTTGCGGAGCCAATCATCTGCCACAATCGGCTCGGTGCTACTGGAATACACCGGCGGATTCAGTCTAAGGAAACGAGTCAGGTGATCCGCAGGTGGTGGTGGCGGTGGGTTGTTGTTGTTGTTGTTGTTGTTGCCACAGTTACGCACCAATGTTTGAATCAGGTATTCGCTGCTGGATCAATTGGGTGATCTCTGGCGGGAAAACGAATCCGGGGTCGCATCTCGGAGGCATCTGATGGGTTTAGAAGAGACGAGAATTTAGAATAGATTGAGGTCTAAGGGGAATCACTACCCAAATGCACATGAGCAAATGCACACAAAATCACTTCATTCAATCAAACAAGGGCTTACAACGATCTAACTATCGCAAAAGTGCGTGTACTAAAAGTTTACATGGAGGAATACTACTAATATGTGGGGGACTTCTACTAATTTGAACCGGTGGAAGACTCCATGATGTCTGCTCCAGCTTCGTCTTCAAAGTCGGGTTCACTTGGATCCGAATCGGTGTCGTCGATGTTGATGTAGTCGCTTGGGCAATCGATATACTGGTCTTCATTCCTGAGCGCCAACTTCTTCTTGAGTTCTTCGATCTCGTACTTAAGATCGTTATTGTGTCTCGCCAGAGCTACGATCTCGTCCATGTAGTCCTTGCATGTAGTCTTTAGTTCTCCTTCCAGTTCGATGATCCTTCCCTTTGCATTATGCAACTCCAACATATCATTGCACATTTGGTTCTCCTGGCGTCGAATGTGCTGATTTAACTCCTGGATGAAAGCTGCAATGGATCTATCCTTCTTGGTGCTGACAATGTCCCATTTGTCATCTCGTCGTCCGCAAATCTGGTAGATAGTGTCCTTGAGGTCTTCTTGATAAACTTCTCCAATGCGTCCCATGGTGATGTGAGCTGCCATGCTCTTTCCCAGACTCCAAGTTGGTGCACTGAAAACACTATCTATAGGCTTGGTGATTGGGGCGTATGTCCTTCCTGGAACGTGAGCTTGAATCTTCCAGCGCTCCTCTTCAGGCAGAGTGGCGTTGAAAGTTCGGTGAAGCTGGGTAGTCCAATGTTCAGGTACTTGGTAACTTCCTTCAAGTGAAATCCAAAAGGTGTGCCTTCATCTGGTTGGGTGTACTTGATCTTCTCGTCCGTCATCCTAAAGAGAGTAGAAAAGATGAGGAGTTAGAAAATGAGAAGAGAGTAGTGATCTATGGCTTTAACTTAGTGGTCGTGTCCCTACAACAGTGTGTGCTCGATACCATTCTCTCAGAGCGACCAGACCGAATGGATCAAGTCTCGTGCTCGGTGTCATCCTGGATCGATAATCTTGACACCACACAAGATTGAAGGATTTATAGCAGAGTAGCAATCACACACTTATTACATCGTTGTCCACAAGGGAACTCATTACAATAATATGGCTTAGGGCCATCTAATAATAACAGCGAAAGGCTTGGAAGATAAGTGAGTCCATCAACTCCATCGGCATCACTGAGTATAGAACCACGACCTAACACCTTACTCGTAAATGCAGAAAAGTGCATGAACGTGAAAGTTGCAGCCCGAAACGGGTCAACACATGGAATATCTTTGGCAATGTAACACATAGAGAGTAATGAAAGAATAAACTATACTACATGCATATATGGCTGGTGGTAAAGCTCTACGGTTACATTTTGCATAAAGCTAGTTTTTCCCTACAACAAAGGAATAATTTTATTTAACTATCATGGTGGTTGTTAAACATTGAGAGTGGTTGACAGCATCCTCAATCCCAATTAAAAAGTACTCATCAAAACCCAATAACTTTTATTAAAAGTAACATGTTGAGATTCACATGATATTCAATTACCAGATACTCAAAACGTCCATAACCGGGGACACGGCTAATCATGATTAGTTTATACACTCTGCAGAGGTTTTATGCACTTTTCCCCACAAGACTCGATCGCCTCCGCTTGGTTCTCGAGACTACTGAGGTGTTTGAGAAACGGATGACCGAGACATAGTCTTTCAGAAGCGCTAGCACCTTACATGTGGGTAGATCGTACCAACCTACATCCCCTACACCAGCTAGCCTACCCGTAAGAGTTCGCACAACTTAGTCAACTACGCTAGAGCCCATAATTGGCTTGTGGCTGCACACGGAAGTTTCCAGTTTGAATAATCTTATGATCCCTTAGAGCACAGGTGGCGGTCCGGAGAAATACAGCAAGTCTGATGGAAACCAGTGCCTCAATCCACCCAGATGTGTGTTTAGGTTGCCACCTTAGATAAACCATTAATTAACAATCTCACATCTGTCATGGATATTCACTCACCCAATCCACGTCTACTAGCATAGCATGGCATAATAAGCAAACGTAGAAGTAACTCCCAAGGTTTCATAAGTAAAACAGGTAATAGGAACTACCTCAATCTACTTCCCATCCCACAATTTAATTAGATCCTAACCATGCAAGAGTTTGAGGCTTTGATCTAATGCATAAAAACTGGGTAGTAGAAAAGGTATGATCAAGTGTTACTTGCCTTGCTGATGATCCATGAGACCTAGAGATTCAAGTAACAAGCGGCGCACTCCGGGTGATCTAACGCAGACAAACAACAAGCATACAATAAGTACTCATCTAATGCATAGGGAAAACTCGAATAAAAGATCTAACCAGAGAGTTCAACTTAAGAACCCTGGTTACAAAAGAATCAAATCCAAATAAGCATCGAAAGTCGAAACTCGAGAGAGAACGACTCGGTTTAGCAATCTGAAACTAGGTCAAAATTTTACAGTAGCAAAGCTACGTGTAAGTAGGTTAGTTGAACGGCGGTTTCAGAATCTTGAAACTCCAGGCGCTTGAATCACCTGATTCCGATAAACAGCGAGAAAATAAACAGATTTGAAAATCGGATCGGAAATCGAATTCAGAAAAATAACGGATTAAATCCGATTAAAAGAAAATGACGAACAGATTAAACAGCGGACGTTCGTTAACATAACTAATCCAACAAACACGTTCATTGAAACGAACGGTTCGGTGAACGTTTACTAAATAAGAAAACCGAAAAAAAATAAAACCATCTAGGGGTTTTTAAAAAAACGAACATCACGAGAAAAACCGGATCGGGTTTTTCTAAAAAAACGGACCGGGGGGGTAGTGGCGGCGGCTACCTTCGGCGGCTCGCGGGCGGGGCTCCGGCCTCCCGGGTCGGCGGTCGGGCGAGGGGCGGCGAGGGCGGTGGGTGGCGGCGAGGCTCTGCTGACGGTGTCGAGCGGAGGCGGCCTCGGGCGGGTGGCGACGGGCGCTGGTGGAGGGCGGCGGCGGCTCGGGTTGGAGGGAGAGGAGGCGGGCGGGGTTAAATAGGAGGGGGTCGGCGCCTTGGGAAGGGGGCACGGCGGCGGGTCCGTGGCGTAGCCGAGCCGACTCGGGCGGGCGGGCGGCGGGACTCTCCCGGCGGGAGCGCGAGGGGAGAGGGGGACTTGGGGCGGCGGGCTGGGCCTTAGCCGGGCGGCACAGATTTTTTTTTTTTTTTAAACAAAAACTAAACGAATTTAAAATAAAACCAAACGAACTCCGAATTTAATAAAATTAATTTTCCCCGACTCCTAAAAATGAGTCGAATAAAATGAACTTTAAAAACGGGCAAATATGCATATTTTTAAAATGCTCATTTTTTTTTCCTAAAGCAAATAAATCTTCAAAACCAAAATTTGATTTATTTATAATATCTTCATTTTTCCAAAATGTTGGGAAAGTCATATTATTCCCTCTCTTAACTTTTATATCGGAAAAACTTTTGAAGATAAATAAATAAATCCAATTGATCCTATTTCCAAAATTTGAGAAATCTCAAATATGAAAATAATGAAATCTCCAACTCTCTCCGAGGGTCCTTGAGTTGCGTGAAATTTTCTAGGATCGGAGAAATGCGAGAAAATATGATATGCATGATGACCTAATGTATAACATTCCAAATTGAAAATTTGGGATGTTACACCTACATAGTGAAAGGCCTAATGCATAACGCGGAGCACTGACGCTCGAATATGGCTGGGAAAACAGGGAAACCAACATGTGGGGCACACATGTCGGGACGAAGTAGTGCAGACTAGTCCAATGGAGGAGCTGGCCCACGACCTCCTCGCCACCGGCAACCGTTCATTTGGGTCGTAGGGGCCAACAATGTGGCGCAGCTCCAGCACCGCCTCTGGACACGGCGACCGCGGTGAGCGACATGCTCATCATCTCTAGACACAGTCGGTTTCAGTGTGCCGAGGGTGGCGTTAGTGCCGTGGAACGACCAACAGTATGTTTGGTTTGTGCCCAAGGTTGCCCCATCAAAGCATTGGGTAGCCAAAATTTTGGTTGAGGTTTTGGTTGCCCATGATTTGGCCGACATTGGCAAGAAAAATGAACTAGAGTTGGCTAGAGTTCATTGGCATGCCAAAAAATGGCAACCATCCAAACAAAGACCAATATTTGGGTCATGGCCAAAATTTTGGTAAGGTGCACTTTGGCCATAATCCAAACACACCCCAACACCCGACTTGTCGAGGATGCACGGGGCGCTGCGACGCGTCCGCGGAGTGGTGTAGCACGGCCAACTGCATCCTCAGGATCTGAGACCATGCCGGGTCGTCTTGCTTTTTCAATGACATGCAGGGATCGCATGTGAGCACAGGGCATCTCCAACGTTGCCACGACCGCAGCTGACTACCCTGGCACACCAAAAACCCTCGTCCCTCGTGTCGTCGCGCGGTGCGTTCCCAGCCGGCGCCAGTTGCCCGCATTCATGTCGTCCGTCCGTATGCCGCTGTTAAGAGGCTCGGTGCCCGAGGAACCAACTCCGGCGACTTAATGACGCACCCGGATGCTTGGCCTCACTGTAATGCGCTACTTAAAGCGGCAATGCCCAGCTAACCTCCACACCATAGCGCATCGTCCTCCTACCTGGCACCACATCCGCCATGACTGCAAGCGCGAACGCTCTGCGGGAGAGCTTGTCTTCGGGGATGAAGCACGAGGTTTCCGCCCTCGCTCAATTCGCCTCTCACGACGCAATAGCGGCGCATTAACGCTGACGCGACCGCTGGCGGTGGCCACGCTGGCGGCCCACGACGGAGCACCGCCAACGCGGCCCTACTTGTCGCCGTCCAACGCCCAAAGATCGCTGAGGTCGGGGACTCCTCCGAGGATGAGTAGGGCATTGGAGGTGGCGGGGCATGGTGTGCCAACTGGCCAATCCATATCCTGTGTTCTACTCATCCTCGCCGGAGACCGCACCTTCACTTCACGGGTCTTGAACCCCGCCCCCGTACATAGAGATCGCAGATGGAGGACGTCGGTCACCACCGTAGAATAGGTTTAGGGTCGGGTTTCTTTTATTTTTCTGTCCTATAAAAGTTCGAAATGTAATGAAAATTTGCCCTGTTTGCATTAATCTCGGTCGGTGTATATGAACTTTCACAATAATATAGTATATTGTAGGAGTACTAGCAAGATGCCCGTGCATTGCACGGAAGATCAAGATCTTGTGGGAGAAAAGGATGAACAAGGGAAGGCCTTATCTGCAAATGTGGAGAGGAGTGCGGGTAAATTGTCATAGTTTCCTTCCTATCTGTTAGATATAGATCGGCCGTCCTATGTTGCAGGATGACAGGCACACCATCATCACCAACTCTGCTTTTTATTGAACCGAGACAAAGCTAACATGCGAAGTAAAATAAACACATAGGGTCTATACATACACAAATTATCTTAGGAACTGCAATAGTACGTCCACTACACATTCACGCATTTCACATCCCTCTACATCTACGGGAACCTACGAAAGGTTTAACGTAAATTGCCTCTCTCTCTCTTCCCCTGATTTTCATGGTAGTGGGCCCCTCCCTCCCTCCCATCTACAATCAACAGCTCACACGTTTCACATTACGTTAATTACGTAACTGGGATTACATAGGTGTAGCATTACTCGTCCTAAAAAACCCAACTAAGCCAACCTCCCAGCATATCGCGCGGGAAAAGACCCGGCCACGCCGTTTTAGTCGGGATTACCGGATTACTAGTAGTAGTATCGATGGATCACGCGAAGCAACAAGTTTTTTTTCGAGGGGGCGAAGCACCTAGTTTAAAAGGAAAAAAAGGCGGTACACTCATAGCACCCCTGTCGCGGTCGCATTGCTCCCCACACACGTTCTGTCCTGCACACGGCTCACGCAAATGGAATGCACTTCGGCTTGCCTCTTCACTGATATGTGGGACTGCACTTGGAGAAACCGACCATGTGCCAAACTCCCCCCGCCCACCACGTGAAAATCCTCCCCCTCCCACCCCAAAATTCCTCCTAAATCCTAGATTCAACCACCCTTCGGCCAACTAGCCAATAATATTCCCCAAACCCCCTCCCCCCGTCCCCCTCCACTCCATTCTCTCCGCCAAAGCCGCCCTCCCGCCAAGACCGACACGTCGGCGCCATGATTCGTCGAGGGGACGCAGCGATCCTCTCGCTCCACAGTGCGCTCTCGTAGACTCCGTTGTCGGTGTCAAAACCGGCGGATCTCGGGTAGGGGTCCCGAACTGTGCGTCTAGGCGGATGGTAACAGGGAGACAAGGGACACGATGGTTTTACCCAGGTTCGGGCCCTCTCGATGGAGGTAAAACTGTACTCCTGCCTGATTGATATTGATGATATGGGTAGTACAAGAGTGGATCTACCACGAGATCAAGGAGGCTAAACCCTAGAAGCTAGCCTATGGTATGATTGTTGTAATGGTTGTTAGATCCTCTGGGACTAAAACCCTCCGGTTTATATAGACACCGGAGAGGGCTAGGAGTTACACAGTCGGTTACAATGGTAGGAGATCTACATATCCGTATCACCAAGCTTGCCTTCCACGCCAAGGGAAGTCCCATCCGGACACGGGAAGAAGTCTTCAATCTTGTATCTTCATAGTCTTGGAGTCCGGCTGACGATGATAGTCCGGCTGTCCGGACACCCCCTAGTCCAGGACTCCCTCAGTAGCCCCTGAACCAGGCTTCAATGACGATGAGTCCGGCGCGCATATTGTCCGGCATTGCAAGGCGGGTTCATCCTCCGAATAATTCATAGAAGATTGTGAACACCAGGATAGTGTCCGGTTCTGCAAAATAAATTCCACATTCCACCGTAGAGAGAATAATACAAATTCGATCTGCTGACGTATTTTGTGGCATGACGTCACACCACTACCAAGCCTTTACTTGAATCGTTTTTTTTACTATACTACCTCAGCGCGTTTAGCGAAGCGGTTTCCTTGGCACGTCTTGTCGAAGCAGAGATCGTGTTCCCCTTATTCCGGGATTCTCATCAATACGGACGTGGGTAACCCAACCGCGCCCGTCGCCACGCCCCCTCTATCGAAGGCGAGTCCCGAACGGTCACGGAGACGGCTCTCGGTATTCTCCCTCTTTATAACGGGACCAAGGCTCGTTTCTTTTCTTCAATCCTCCATCGAATCTTCTCCTTGCTCCAAGTTCCAACACCCAGAGCCCCAGATTCGAGCGCTTCGGACCTTCAACAATGTCCGGCTCGACCTTCAGGGCGGTGGATGCCCTCCTCCGTCACGGAGGAGGACGTGCTAAAAGCTGCGAGAGGCCAAGTACATCTTACGAGATTTCGCTGGGTTGCCCGCGAAGGGCAGGCCATCCCCACCCGAGCCCGGCCCGATGCGTCGTTTTGTATCCCACCTCCGTCGGGGTTTAGTCTTCCCGATGGATCCTTTTGTGAGAGGGCTCATGTTTTACTATGGGTTGGAATTCCACGACTTGGCTCCGGAGTCCATCCTCCATATTTCCGCATTTATTATCGTCTGCGAAGCCTTCCTCCGCGTCACCCCCCACTTTGGCCTGTGGCTGCAGACCTTCAATGTGGAGCCGAAGATGATCGAGGGGCGTCAAGCAGAGTGTGGCAGGGCGGCCGTAAGGAGGAGGGCCGATGCCCTGTGGCCTCCTTCCAAGAGGAGCTCGGCTTGTGGCAGCAGGAGTGGTTCTATATTACCGCTCCGAAGGGCAGCAGGCAGAAGCCTCCGCCCTTAAGAGAATCATTAGCGGAATCAAGAGAACTACTAGAAGCAACAATATTGGATTGGACATTATTATTGTTACTACTAGAGGAAGTTTCTTTCTTGTACTTGTTACTAGACTTGACTTGAGGCATGTAAGTAGATCAGAGCAAATGCTTGGCAATGTAAGAAGAACTTTTCTTACGGAGATCATCATTGATTGCTTTTAAGAACTCATGCTCTTGCTCAAGATTGAGTTTTCCAAAGCGTAACTTCTCATGAGCCCTTAAAAGTTCTCGATGATCTTCAAAAATAGTTTCATGAGCTAACTTAAGAGTGTTTAGTTCTTTAGTTAGAAGCTCAATCTTCTCCTTATCATTGTCATTCGTTTTATCTTGATTAGCATGATTAATTGATGTTTCATCATAGTATTCATCACTAGAGTTGTCAACAAGTAAATCATCATCCACAAGCAAGTCATCTTCATCACTATCAAAATCAACATACTCAGGATGTGTTACCTTTGGACCTTTGGCCATGAAGCATCTCCCAATTCCTTCATTTGGTGAATCAAATATGTCGTAGGAGTTGGTTGACACAAGTGCTAGACCGGCAACACCTTCATCTTGAGTATATTCGGAGTCAGAGTGATAGCTTCTCTCGGAGTGATTTTCGGAGTGGGAGCCGGATACCCATTCACCAACATGAGCTTGATGTCTTCGTTTTGTGTAGCTCCTTGATGACTTGTCCTTCCTTTCCGAATCCTTGCTTCTCCGTGAGGATCTTCGTTCATAACGATCATCTCTACTCCTCCTCTCTCTTGGTGGTGATTCTTCTCTTTTGCTTCTTCTTTTTGGAGAATCTTCTCTTCTTTTGTAGGGTGCCGTACACTCCTTTGGAATAGTGTCCGGTCTCCCACAATTGTAACAATTAAGCTCTCGACTAGAAGATCTTTTGTCATGGTAAGACCTTGACTTGGAGCTTCTTTCTTTGCTTCTACTCTTGTAGAATTTGTTGAAGTTCTTCACAATTAAGCTCAATTCTTCATTGAAGGTTTGTTTCTCACTTGATGGTGTGGGGGCTTCACTTGAGGCTTTGTAAGCACCACTTGACTTGTTGTGAAGTTCCTCCTTATCCTTGAGTGACATCTCATGAGCAACAATTCTTCCAATGACTTCCGTTGGCTTGAGATCTTTGTAGTTTGGCATCATTTGGATCAATGTGCACACGGTATCATACTTTCCATCCAATGCTCTTAGGATCTTGATGATGAATTTGTCGGTCATCTCTTCACTCCCTAAGCCGACAATCTCATTTGTGATAAGAGCAAGCCTAGAGTACATTTCAGCGACACCTTCACCATCCTTCATTTTGAATTTGTCAAGCTAACTTTGGAGCACATCCAACTTGGATTCCTTGATGGATTCGGTACCTTCATGCATATCAATCAAAGTATCCCAAATTTCCTTTGCATTCTCAAGACGGTTGATTTTCTTGAATTCTTCTGGGCACAATCCGTTGAAGATGATGTCGCAAGCTTGAGCGTTGTATTGCAGCATCTTCAATTCTTCCGCATTAGCTTCACGGTTCGGCTCTCTCCCATCAAAGAATTCACCTTGCAAGCCAATACAAATAATTTCCCAAACGGCGGGGTTATGTCCGAGAATATGCATTTTTATCTTATGCTTCCAACTAGCAAAATTAGTACCATCAAAGTAAGGACCTCTATGGTGATAATTTCCCTCGCTAGACGCCATACTCTCCTAGGTTGTGAAACCAAGGCTATGACCGCCAAAAGCTATGGAAATCAAAGAAAATGGAGACCAAAGCTCTGATACCACTTGTAGGACCTTGAAGTATGTCTAGAGGGGGGTGATTAGACTACTTGACCAATTAAAAACTTAGCTTTTTCCCAATTTTAGAGTTTGGCAGATTTTAGCTATCTTAGGACAAGTCAAGCAATCATCACACTATTCAAGCAAGCATGCAAAGATTATATGAGCGGCGGAAATTAAAGCATGCAACTTGCAAGAAAGTAAAGGGAAGGGTTTGGAGGATTCAAACGCAATTGGAGACACGGATGTTTTTGGCGTGGTTCCGATAGGTGGTGCTATCGTACATCCACATTCATGGAGACTTCAACCCACGAAGGGTAATGGTTGCGCGAGTCCACGGAGGGCTCCACCCACGAAGGGTCCACGAAGAAGCAACCTTGTCTATCCCACCATGGCCTTCGCCCATGAAGGAATTGCCTCACTAGCGGTAGATCTTCACGAAGTAGGCGATCTCCTTGCCCTTACAAACTCCTTGGTTCAACTCCACAATCTTGTCGGAGGCTCCCAAGTGACACCTAGCCAATCTAGGAGACACCACTCTCCAAGAAGTAACAAATGGTGCATTGATGATGAACTCCTTGCTCTTGTGCTTCAAATGATAGTCTCCCCAACAGTCAACTCTCTCTCATAGGTTTTGGATCTGGTGGAAAGAAGATTTGAGTGGAAAGCAACTTGGGGAAGGCTAGAGATCAAGATTCATATGGTAGGAATGGAATATCTTGGCCTCAACACATGAGTAGGTGGTTCTCTCTCAGAAATGGTAAGTTGGAAGTGTAGGTTTAGTCTGATGGCTCTCTTCACGAATGAAGAGGAGGTGGAGGGGGTATATATAGCCTCCACACAAAATCTAACCGTTACACATAATTTACCAAACTCGGTGGGACCGATTCAACAGACTTGGTCGGACTGATTTAGTAAACCTAGTGACCGTTAGTGATTTTGATTGGGACTGACATGCAACTCGGTGAGACCGATTACATTAGGGTTAGGGCATAACGTAATCTCGGTAAGACCGATTACACAAACTTCGGTGAGACCGATTTTGGTAAGAAGCCTTCGAGAGAGTTGGTCAGGTAAACTCGATGGGACCGATTTGCTCTTTTCGGTGAGACCGAAATGTTACAAAAGGGAAACAGAGAGTTTACATTGCAATCTCGGTGGGACCGATTGCTCACTTCGGTTAGACCAAAACGTTACGAAGGGAAACAGAGAGATTACAATCCCATCTCGGTGAGACCGAGATCGCTATCGGTAGAACCGATTTGCTTAGGGTTTGTGGCAGTGGCTATGACTTTTGAAATCGCTGGCGCCGGATAGGAAGAATCAGTGTGACCGATTTTGGCTTTATGTTTAGGTCAATTGTGGATGTGAGGAAGTAGCTGAGGGTTTTGGAGCATATCACTAAGCACATGAAGCAAGAGGCTCATTAAGCAAGACCTCATCCCTCCTTGATAGTATTGGCTTTTCCTATAGACTCAATGTGATCTTGGATCACTAAAATATAAAATGAAGAGTCTTGAGCTTTTGAGCTTGAGCCAATCCTTTGTCATTAGCATTTTGAGGGATCCACTTTCATCATCCATGCCATGCCATTCATTGAGCTTTCCTGAAATAATAGTCTTGGAATAGCATTAGCTCAATGAGCTATATGTTGTTATGAACTACCAAAACCACCTAGGGATAGTTGCACTTTCAACGCTGCTGTTGCGGATGATGATTGCATTTCTTTTGTCGTATTTTCCTGTTAGAAGACGTTTTTTATCTACTATGTGAAATTGTGTTTGCTATGACAACTGAAGCCTGATGAACATGTTGTTTAGTATTTTGATGTGAGAATGTCACTTGTTATGTATGCTGATTTGTATTTGGTGATTGTATGATGACTAAAACATGATGACATCGTTGTTTAGTTGTACTCATATTTGGCTGTGAAACTTGAATTTGATGACATAGTTTGATGTTGGACTGCAATTTGCTCGATGTATTCGAATGAGAACAAACACTAGTAGAAAACAGGGCTACGTTCGGTCTTGGCCAGCCCATTAGTCCCGGTTCTTCAAGAACCGGGACCAATGGGGGGTATTAGACCCGGTTCGTGAGCCCGAGGGGCGGCGAGCCTCGTGGGCATTGGTCCCGGTTCGTGTGGAACCATTTGTCCGGTTCAAGCCACGAACCGGGACCAATGGTCCTCGCCGCCCACAACCTTGGGTCCGGTTTCTTGGCTTGAACCGGGACAGAAGGGGTGGCTTTAGTACCGGTTCATGCCATGAACCGGGACAAATAACTTGCCTATATATACCCCATCGCCGCGGCAGAGCACTCCAGTGCTCTGTTTTTTTAATCCAGCGAGGAGAGGGCATTTGCGTGCTCTAGTTCACCTCCTATGCACATGATGTGTTCGATGAAATGCCCGAGCCACACTAGTTAAACTTTCTCCTCTCGAAGCTCGACCTCGGAGCTCCATTTTTTTCGAGATTTGTCTAGATTTAGCGGTCCGTCACGACCCGTCCCCGTTTTCACAACCGTTGATCGCCCGCGCCGATCTCGTCGCCGGCACCACCGTGGTGAGCCTCTTGTTCTTATCTTCTTTCTGATACTTATGCGATTTTCTTACTTTATGTAGATATTTGTCTGATTTTCTTACCTTTGACACACTTAATGATATATAATGCACGCATATGAACCGGTTATGGATGTATGTTGACAGACACACCTTAGAGTACATTAAGGGCTTTCATAATTTTCTCGAAGTGGCTGAGGCAAACAAGCGAGAATGGTTTTATGTGTTGTCCATGCACTAAATGTGGGAATACAAAGTCTTACTCGACCGAAAATCCTTCACACCCACCTGCTTTACAAGGGTTTCATGCCACACTATAATGTTCGGACGAGGCACGGAGAAATAGGGGTTATGATGGAAGGCGGCGAAGAAGAAGAGGGCGATGACAACTATGTGCCCCCGAATACGATTATGCTGCAATGGGGAGCTGCTGAAGATCAAGAGGAACAGACGATGTGCCCGATGATCTTGCAATGGGGAAGCTGCTGAAGATCAAGAGGAACCAGACGATGTGCCCGATGAAGATCTCCGCCGGGTCATTGTCGATGCAAGGACGCGATGCGAAAGTCAAAAGGAGAAGCTGAAGTTCGATCGCATGTTAGAGGATCACAAAAAAAAGTTGTACCCCAATTGTGAAGATGGCAACACAAAGATGGGTACCGTCTTTGGAATTGCTGCGATTGGAAGGTAGAGAATGTTGTGCACGACAAAGGATTTGAGAAGCTACTGAAAATATTGAAGAAGAAGCTTCCAAAGGATAATGAATTGCCCGACAGTACGTACGCAGCAAAGAAGGTCGTATGCCCTCTAGGATTGGAGGTGCAAAAGATACATGCATGCCCTAACGACGGCATCCTCTACCGCAGTGCGTACGAGGATTTGAACGCATGCCCGGTATGCGGTGCATTGCGGTATAAGATCAGACGAGATGACCCTGGTGATGTTGACGGCAAGCCCTGCAGGAAGAGAGTTCCTGCGAAGGTGATGTGGTATGCTCCTATAATACCACGGTTGAAACGACTGTTCAGAAACAAAGAGCATGTCAAGTTGATGCGATGGCACAGTGAGGACCGTAAGAAAGACGGAAAGTTGAGAGCACCCGACGGGTCATGATGGAGAAAAATCGAGAGAAATCTTGGGCTGAGTTTGCACATGACCCAAAGGAACGTATGGTTTGGTTTAAGCGCGGATGGCATTAATCCTTTTGGGGAAGCAGAGCAGCAATCACATCACGGCCCGTGACTCTGTATGTATAACCTTCCTCCTTGGATGTGCATGAAGCGGAAGTTCATTATGATGCCAGTTCTCATCCAAGGCCCTAAGCAACCCGGCAACGACATTGATGTGTACCTAAGGCCATTAGTTGAAGAACTTTTATAACTGTGGAATGGAAATGGTGTATGTGCGTGGGATGAGCACAAACAGGAGGAATTTAACCTGCATGCGTTGCTGTTTGTAACCATCAATGATTGGCCCGCTCTCAGTAACCTTTCAGGACAGACAAACAAGGGATACCACGCATGCACGCACTGTTTAGCTGACACCGAAAGTATATACCTAGGAAGCTGCAGGAAGAATGTGTACCTGGGCCATCGTTGATTTCTTCCGACCAACCATCAATGTCGAAAGAAAGGCAAGCATTTCAAAGGTGAGGCAGATCACCGGAAGAAGCCCGCCATGCGTACCGGTGATCACGTACTTGCTATGGTCAATGATTTACACGCAATCTTTGGAAAGGGTCCCGGTGGACTAGCTGTTCCGAGTGACGCTGGGGGACACACACCCATGTGGAAGAAGAAATCTATATTTTGGGACCTACCCTACTGGAAAGACCTAGAGGTCCACTCTTCGATCGATGTGATGCACGTGATGAAGAACCTTTGCGTCAACCTGCTAGGCTTCTTGGGCGTGTATGGGAAGACAAAAGATACAGCTGAGGCACTGGAGGACCTGCAATGTTTGCATGAAAAAGACGGCATACCTCCAAAGCAGTATGAAGGTCCTGCCAGCTACGCTCTTACCAAAGAAGAGAAGGAAATCTTCTTTGAATGCCTGCTTAGTATGAAGGTCCCGACTGGCTTCTCGTCGAATATGGCAGAGAAAAAGTTTCAGAACCTAAAGTCTCATGACTTCCACGTGATTATGACGCAACTGCTTCCGGTTGCATTGAGGGGGCTTCTACCGAAAAACGTCCGATTAGCCATTGTGAAGCTATGTGCATTCCTCAATGCAATCTCTCAGAAGATGATCGATCTAGAAATCATACCAAGGTTAAGGAGTGATGTGGTGCAATGTCTTGTCAGTTTCGAGCTGGTGTTCCCACCATCCTTCTTCAATATCATGGCACACGTCCTAGTTCATCTAGTTGACGAGATTCTCATTCTGGGCCCTGTATTTCTACACAATATGTACCCTTTGAGAGGTTCATGGGAGTCCTAAAGAAATATGTCCGTAACGCGCTTAGGCGAAGGAAGCATCTCCATGGGCCATCAAACAGAGGATGTCATTGGGTTTTGTGTTGACTTCATTCACGACCTTAAGAAGATAGGTCTCCCTAAATCGCGGTATGAGGGGAGACCCATTTGGAAAAAACACGCTTGGAGGAGACAATAATATGTAGGGACGGATATTCTTGGTCTCAAGCACCTTCTTGATTCTATAGAACTCTACCTTGGTGACCCCTTATGTCGATGAACATAAGAACGATCTGCGCTCAAACACCCGGAGCAAAGGCGGGCGACTGGATTACATGTGAACACATCAGGACTTTCAGCAGTTGGTTGGAAACACGTCTCAGAGATGAAAACACTGTTTGTGATGAGTTGTACGGAGTAGATTTTAAGGACCCTTTGTTTAAGTGCAAATGGGTCAATCTGTCAGGAGGCGGGGTACAGGTAGACCCACAGTACGGAATGACAACAGTGGATCTGAACAATCTTGGGTACACCGACGAACCGTTCGTCCTAGCCAATGATGTGGCACAAGTTATCTATGTGAAGGACATGTCTACCAAACCGAGAAAAAGAAAAAATAAGGAAGCGAATACATCATATGATGAGCCAAAGCGCCACATAGTTCTTTCAGGAAAAAGGAACATCGTGGGAGTGGAGGGCAAGACAGACATGTCCGAAGATTATGAAAAGTTTCATGAAATTCCTCCCTTCAAAGTCAAGGCTGACCCAAGCATCCTGATAAATGATGAAGATTATCCATGGTTACGGCGCAATAAAGAAAGGACAAGAGCGAAGGAAAAGTGAAGACTTTCTCCACAACTATTATGATGATACCATGCCAACTTTCAACCTTTTTGTAGTTCATTTGAAATGCATGTTGTAACAGACAAGTTTCCGTATGAAATCCTGATTGTCCGTTTTGTACATGAAGTGCATCCAGTTTTTGCCGTAACCCTCTCAACTTTCTTGCATATGCTATGTGGATGAAATGATGATACCATGCCAAAATAAAAGAGAGGCGCAATGCTCACCTGCACGTTGCTTAGCTTCAGGCCAACATGCAGGTGAGCACTGCGCTTCTCCCTTCACCGTATCTACACTCAGGGCTTATAAACCGCTGCGAGTGCCTCTCGCTTGGCGAGGTGGGACTAAAAAACAGCTGCAGAAAGAATCAACTAAAAAACTCTTTTACCGGTTCATGCCCTGAATCGGTACTAAAAGGTGCTCGTGGGGCCCCAGCCTTAAAACCTGTACCAAATAAAATGCCTTTGTAATAGCCTTAGAACTAGTACTAAAGGAATCAACTAAAAATTATTTATAAACCTCTAGTATTATTGAAACTAAAATTATATAGAATTTTGTTACAAAATTTAATAGCAAAAAGAATTATCATAAAAGAAAATAAATAAGTAATTAGAATTTTGTTCAAAACATTAAAAGAAAAAAGAATTATCATAAAAGAAAATAAACAAGTAGCCTTAGAACTGGTACTAAAGGAATCAACTAAAAAGCTTTTATAAACCTCTAGTATTATTGAAACTAAAATTATATAGAATTTTGTTACAAACTTTAATAGCAAAAAGAATTATCATAAAAGAAAATAAATAAGTAATTAGAATTTTGTTCAAAACATTAAAAGCAAAAAGAATTATCATAAAAGAAAATAAATAAGTAATTAGAATTTTGTTACAAACTTTAATAGCAAAAAGAATCATCGTAAAAGAAAATAAATAAGTAATTAGAAACAAAAAAGCAAAAAAACTGGGAAAAAATTAAGAAAAAGTGCCACCTACTGGGCCACCACGGCCTGCATACGACTAGAAACCCATTACTAGGGCCAGGATGCAGGCCCTTGATCAAACCCAATAGGCCCACAAGCACAGAGAGTGATTTTAGGCCCGTAAGCCTTGATAGAGAGGTGCTCGAAGTGGTTAGTTCGGCAGGGCTTATAAACCACTCGAGCCCCTCTCGGCTAGCGAGGTGGGACTAAACATAGCACCGCACCGCGCCAGTTCCAAAGACCTTTGGTCGGTAGAGTGGCACCAACCGGGACTAAAGGGACAATTGGTCGGTTCATGGCACCAACGGGACCAATGCACTGCTAGTCGGTTTGTGGCACCAACCGGTACCAATGTTCTCTGTTTCCCGCCCTTTGGGCTGCTTAAAAGAGGCCTTGGGTCCCGGTTGGTGCCACCAACCGGGACTAAAGTGGTGCATTGGTCCCGCTTGGTGCCATGAAGGGACCAATGCTACGCCTATATAAGCGGCTTTTCATAAAAATTTGGTTCGATTCGTTCTTCCCGCTGCCCGAAGCGTCGCGAGCTGCCGTCCGTCTGCCGCCTCGCCGTCGCTGTAATCGCCCAGCGCCGTCAGCGCCGCCCTTGACGCCGTCGCCGCCCCCACCCAGCCTTGTGACCCGCCGCCCGCCGCCCCAGCGCCGCATCGCCTCACCGTCGCCCGTCGCGCCGGCCCGCCTCGCGCCGCACCTCGCCGTCGTCTTCCCCGACACCGTCGCCGTGAACAAATTTTTTGCTAATTTAATTTGATGTTAGTAGTAGTTAATTTAGATGTGTAGTTAATTGAGTTAGATTTTGTTAGATTTTTTTGTTAGATTTTTTTGTAGTTCATAGTTTTTTTGTTAGATGTGTAGTAATTTAGATGTGTAGTTCATAGATTTTTCTGTTAGATTTTTTTCATATTGTGTAATTAATTTGTTCATATTGTGTTAGATTTTTTTTCTATTAATAGATTTTTTTGGTGATATTATTGTTGAATATGCAGGTTTGTATGTTCATATATATGCAAAGATCGAATATGGCAAATTTTTATGATTTTTTTCTGTTCATAGAATTTTTATGATTTTTTTCTGTTGTAATTTTGTTCACAGAATTTTAATGATTTTTTTGTTCATAGTATTTTCTTTGTCAATTTATTGTGTATGTATAGGAAAATTGTGAATGATAGAAGTCATTTATGAATATGTTCATATTTAGAATAGAGCAAAAAGGAAAAAATAGGAAGAGAAAGAGAAAGTGTTTAATATAATTAGTTAGAAAAATAATAGAACTATAGTTAAACTAGTTTATTTTTAGTAAGTACTACTTTATTTTATTTATAGTAAGTGCTTCATATATAGTTGAACTAGCTAGTTGATTTAATAAACTACTTTATTTTACTATATATAGAAGTAGTTTGTTTTAGTAAGTACTACTTTATTTATTTATAGTAAATGCTTAGTAGTTGAACTAGTTGATTTAATTAATAAAACTACTTTTATTTAACTATATATAGAAGTAGTTCCCGCATCGACGTCGGCGATGCCTATCCCGCATCCTCGTCGTCGTCGACTCGGCGGTGGAGGCCTGCTTGATCAGGGCCATGTTCGGGAATGGGCTCCGTCGGGCTGGTATTGGGAGGTGCTACCTTCCGGGGGACGTAGCTTGGTGAGGAGGCAGCCTGGTGTTGACCCGATCCTTGTTTGGTAGCGGTCGCATGGGCCAGTGACGATGCCGAGGCTTCCGGACACTGCGGAGGTGGTACGTCACCGTGTCAGCGAGGAGGATGAGCACGTCCGTCGCTACATGGTTGCATTGGAGGGCAGGTTCGACAATACCTGACAAGTTCTTCAGGGATCTCACTGGAGCTATGATCCTGTGATGGTTCCTTATCTTTGTGTGTCCACCGCCCGCGACGATACCCGTCGGGCGCTACGGTTCTAGTTGTATTAGTGATGCTATATGTATGATAGTATTCGAGGAGTATTAGTGATAATATTCGATGATGTACGGACACAAGAGATGATGTACTTTTGCTTATAATTGAATGCATGCTAATTTGAATACTACATTATTTTATGATTTGGTTTTGCTTATTGAATGCTCATATTGGAAAAGTACTCCTACTTTGAATGCTAAAATTGGAGAGCACTATGCAGAAATCTAGAGCCCCCTCCATCATCCACGCCGTCGTGGGGGTAGCTTCTCCTTCATTCCCGTGTGCTAGACATTTGGTGTAATAATGCACTCGGGAATGAAAGGAGGAGCTACGTACCATCATCGACAGTCAACCCGTGATTAATAATAATGAACTAATTTAGATTTTTTAGTACATATATTTAATTTTACAAGTTTAATATTTGAATTATGAACCTAGGCCGGAAATGTCGTACTCGGACGACGAAAACCGCCGGGGGGAGTGCGACTGGTGCCACGACGACCGAGGTATGTGCGACAGGTTCATTGAGCTGGACGAAGATTGGCGCTTCAGCATTAAGCTCGAGGAGACATTCGATGTTCATACGGTGTGCAACGACGACAATATTTTTTCGTAATTAAGCACGACTTCAACTATTTTAACGTGTATGTTTCATCTTTTCCAATTCGACTAGCTTATCCCATGCTATGCAAGACGCTATGTATTGGAGAGGATGGGTTTTGAAGACCATGAAAGTATGGAAACCAAAAAAATTCTCCTAAGGACCCCTCATGGTGTGGATTTTAAAGTAAAGTTGTACAATCTTTGAGAGTGTAACCCATTTTGGTTGCAAAAATTGGGAAGCACTTTGCAAGATGTATGGTTTTGATGAGGGTATGCTTGTCACCATGGATCTTGGTGATCCTACAATCGAGCAAGACAATATGGACATTTGGGTCCTTGTGGATACACCTCCAATTCTTCAACCATGTGAGCTTAACATAGTTATTAAGTAATTTATATTGTTTATTTCAAAATAGTTGACAGCTTATTTCCATTGACAGCTTATTTTCATTCTTTAAAGAATGTGCGGAAGATGGTAGACAAAACCCACTACGCCGATGGCTCCGAATTAACTTATAAGGAGAAAGATCGCATTTTGTACTGATCTTGAGAATTACAATGTCTACAATCGAACTCCTCAACATTATGGTCAATACGTGCCACTAGTGCACGTGTTGAACTATGGTAACTACCATGGAGATACCCTGGTAAGATTTTTTACTATTACGACATCCGTGCATCTTTTTGCATACTTCTAAAACTAGAACATCATTGCTAAGTACGAAGTTATTATTATGTTTTTCAACAGATAATTCTTGATAACCCGCAAGTATACGGGATAGTTGTAGCCTATTTTGATAAGTAAGAGTGTCGAACCCAACGAGGAGCTAAAGGTAGAACAAATACTCTCTCAAGTCCTATCGGCCACTGATACGACTCTACGCATGCTTGACGTTCGCTTTACCTAGAACAAGTATGAAACTAGAAGTACTTTGTAGGTGTTGTTGGAAAGGTTTGCAAGATAATAAAGAGCACGTAAACATAAACTAGGGGCTGTTTAAATAAAGATGCAATAAAGTAAATATAGCGAGTGTGGAAAAGTGGTGGTAGGAGTTGTGGAATTGTCCCTAAGCAATTGACTATGTTACTAGACCGGTAATCACTATTGCAATTCTATTTGAGGGAGAGGCATAAGCTAATATAATTTCTCTACTTGGATCATATGCACTTATGATTGGAACTCTAGCAAGCATCCGCAACTAAAGATTCATTAAGGTAAAACCCAACCATAGCATTAAAGTATCAAGTCCCCTTTATCCCATACGCAAACAACCTACTTACTCGGGTTTGTGATTCTGTCACTCACGCCACCCACCATAAGCAAATCATAAACATATTGCAAACCCTACAGCGGGAATCCATCACGCTTGCATGACACGGAGGGCACAATAGGACAGCACCAATAATAAAACATGCAACTCAAACCAATCATAGCAATTCATCAATCACTCGTAGGACAATAGAAATCTACTCAGACATCATAGGATGGCAACACATCATTGGATAATAATATGAAGCATAAAGCACCATGTTCAAGTAGAGGGTACAGCGGGTTGTGGGAGAGTGGACCGCTGAATATAGATGGGGGAAGGTGATGGAGATGTTGGTGAAGATGGCGGAGGTGTTGGTGAAGATTGCGGTAATGATGATGGCCCCCGACCGTGTTCCGGGGCCACCGGAAGCAAGGGGGAGAGAGCCCCCCTTCTTCTTCTTCTTCCTTGACCTCCTCCCTAGATGGGGGAAGGGTTTCCCTTCTGGTCCTTGGCTCCCATGGCTTGGTAGGGGCGAGAGCCCCTCCGAGATTGGGTCTATCTCTCTGTTTCTGCGTTCTCAGATTCTACCCCTTCACCGTTTCTTAAATATCCGGAGATCCGTAACTCCTATTGGGGTGAATCTTTCGCCCAGATCTTTCTCATAAAATTAGTTTTCTTGTGCCAAAAGAAGAGCGTCAACCACCTTACGGGTGGCCCACGAGAGTCCAGGGCGCGCCCAGGGGGGAGGGCGCGCCCCCTGTCTCGTGGCCACCCCGGACACCGTTTCGCGTTGATTTTACTTCCCAAAAATCATAAATATTCCAGAAAAAATCTCCGCCCTTTTTTATCCCGTTTGGACTCCGTTTGATATTGGGTTTCTGCGAAACAAAAACATGCAATGTGAAAGGAACGGCACTTTGAGCCTTTGGATCAAAATGTTAGTCCCAAAAATAGTATAAAAAGTTGCCAAAAGTATATGAAAGTTGAAGAATATTGGCATGGAACAATCAAAAATTATAGATATGACGGAGACGTATCAGCATCCCCAAGCTTAATTCCTGCTCGTCCTCGAGTAGGTAAATGATAAAAAAAAGATAATTTTGATGCGGAATGCTACCTAGCATAATCTTGATCATATGTCTAATCAAGGCATGAATATTAAGACACGAGTGATTCAAAGCAATAGTCTATCATTTGACATAAAAACAATAATACTTAGAGCGTACCAATAAAGCAATCATGTCTTTTCAAAACAACAAGGCCAAAGCAAGATTATCCCTACAAAATCATACAGTTTGGCCATGCTTCATTTTCGTCACACAAAATGCCCCCATCATGCACACCCCCGATGACAAGCCGAGCAATTGGTCATACTTTTTAACGCGCTTCAGCTTTTTCAACCCTCACGCAATACATGAGCGCAAGCCATGGATATAGCACTATAGGTGGAATAGAATATAATGATGGAGGTTATGTGGACAAGACAAAAAAAAGAAAGTCTCACATCGACGCGGCTAATCAACGGGCTATGGAGATGCCCATCAATTGATGTCAATGCGAGGAGTAGGGGTTGCCATGCAACGGATGCACTAAGAGCTATAAGTGTATGAAAGCTCAACAAAAGAAACTAAGTGGGTGTGCATCCAACTTGCTTGCTCATGAAGACCTAGGGCATTTGAGGAAGCCCATCGTTGGAATATACAAGCCAAGTTCTATAATGATAATTCCCACTAGTATACGAAAGTGACAACATAAGAGACAATCTATTTGAAGAACATGGTGCTACTTTGATGCACAAGATATGAGACTCACTACATGAATAACATGGTGCTACTTTGAAGCACAAGTGTGGAAAAGGAGATAGTAACATTGCCCCTTTTTATTTATTTTCTTTTTTTTTCTTCTTTTTTTTCCTTTTTTTCCTTTTTTTCTTTTTTTTTCTTTGGCCTTTCTTTTTTTTCTTTTTGGCCTTTCTTTTCCTTTTCTTTTTGGGGACAATGCTCTAATAATGATGATCATCACACTTTTATTTACTTACAACTCGATATTACAACTCGATACTGGAACAAAGATATGACTCTATACAAATGCTTCCGGCGGTGTACCGGGATGTGCAATGATCTAGCATAGCAATGACATCAAAACGGACAAGCCATGAAAACATCATGCTAGCTATCTTACGATCATGCAAAGCAATATGACAATGAATGCTCAAGTCATGAATATGATGATGATGGAAGTTGCATGGCAATATATCTCGGAATGGCTATGGAAATGCCATGATAGGTAGGTATGGTGGCTGTTTTGAGGAAGATATAATGAGGCTTATGTGTGATGGAGCGTATTGTATCACGGGGTTTGGATGCACCGGCGAAGTTTGCACCAACTCTCGAGGTGAGAAAGGGCAATGCACGGCAATCAAGAGGCTAGCAATGATGGAAAGGTAAAAGTGCGTATAATCCATGGACTCACATTAGTCATAAAGAACTCATATACTTATTGCAAAAGTTTATTAGCCCTCGAAGCAAAGTACTACTACGCATGCCCCTAGGGGATAGATTGTTAGGAAAAGACCATCGCTCGTCCCCGACCGCCACTCATAAGGAAGACAATCAAAGAAACACCCCATGCTTCAAATTTGTCACACAACGGTTACCATGCGTGCATGCTACGGGACTTGCAAACCTCAACACATGTGTCACTACAATCCACAACTACCCACTAGCATGACTCCAATATCACCATCTTTATATCGCAAAACTATTGCAAGGAATCAAACATATCATATTCAGCGATCTACAAGTTTATGTAGGATTTTATGACTAACCATGTGAATGACCAATTCCTGTCATCTCTCTAAATTGATATAAGTGAAGCAAGAGAGTTTAATTCTTTCTACAAAAGATATGCCCATGCTCTAACAATTATAAGTGAAGCAAAAGAGCATTCTACAAATGGCGGTTTCCTATGTGAAGGGAAACAGGCAATCCAAACTTCAAATGATATAAGTGAAGCACATGAACCATTCTATAAAGCCAAGATCAAAAGATATAAGTGAAGTGCAATGAGCATTCTATAAATCAACCAAGGACTATCTCATACCAGCATGGTGCAAAAAAGAAAAATTAAAACTAAATGCAAAAGACGCTCCAAGACTTGCACATAATGCATGAACGAAACGAATTCGAAAACATACCGATACTTGTTGAAGAAAGAGGGGATGCCTTCCGGGGCATCCCCAAGCTTAGATGCTTCAGTCTCCTTGAATATTTACTTGGGGTGCCTCGGGCATCCCCAAGATTGAGCTCTTGCCTCTCTTCCTTTTCCTCATATCGAGACATCCTCGATTAGACACTACATCCACACAAAACTTCAACAGAAAACTCGGTAAGATCCGTTAGTATAATAAAGCAAGTCACCACTCTAAGTATTGTAGCAAACCAATTAATATCTTGTTTTTGCATTGTGTCTACTGTAATATAGCTTTTACATGGCTTAATCCACTAATATAAATTGGTAGATTCATCACAACAAGCAAACTATGCATCAAAAACAGAATCTGTCAAAAAAATAACAGTCTGTAGCAATCTGAACATCCACCATACTTCTGGTACCCCACAAATTCTACCAAAATTATGAAAAATAAACAAGTTATATAGAAAGACAGTGCAAAAGGAATCAGAATCATTTGACGTTCCAGTTAAAAATGTAAAATCGCGCACTACGCCAAAGTTTCTGTCATGCACCGTACAAACCAACAAGCATTGTAAACATCCTAAAGGCAAACCTTGGCACATTATTTTTATAATACAATGAAATTGTACAAGGGGATAATTATTTTTGATGAAAAGTTTCTGTAATTAAGATTCACAAAGTTTCCGTGAGCATGAACAAAGTTCAAGGAGCTCTCCCACTTCAACATTGCTTGTCTTTCTTACTTTTTTTTGACAGAAAGACTGTAAGGGAACCCCTTACAGTATAATTGGTGCAACAAACCCAAATTGCAAGTACCATGCCTTGAACCTGGGTGGGTGGGAAGGCATCAGCCCCTTCCCACCACTAGGCTATGCCTTAGTCTGCTGTCTTTCATACTTTCACTTTCCTTTTTGAAAAGTTTTTAGGTTCCCCTCTTTATTTTTTTGTTTTTAAACTATATAAAAGCACTCAACAGAAATAAATGACTCTCTAAAACTTTCGGGTTGTCTCCCTGGCAGCGCTTTCTTTAAAGCCATTAAGCTAGGCATTTAGTGCTCAAGTAATGAATCCACCCGGATCCCAAGGTATATCAAAGCCAATTTTAATTAACAATGATTTGTAATTTAGTAGTGAGCACAAAGTAACATATATCATGCAACAACAAAGTCTAACTCTCTTCCTATGCATCAGCATGTCATAAAAGAACAATTCATGCACACATAGTAAAGGCCAATGCATAGTATAAACAGTTTCTTGCAATTCTATCATATTGGAAACATAAAGAGGCGGAGATAGGGTTCCTCTCTCATAATAATTGCAAGTAGGAGCAGCAAGCACATGCATATTATATTCATCAAAATCACCATGTGCAATGGTAAAAGGCAACCCATTAATATAATCCTTTATAAGCACAAACTTCTCCGATATAGTGTAGTTTGGAGAATTCAAAAAGATAATAGGACTATCATGCGTGGGTGCAATAGCAACAATTTCATGTTTAACATAAGGAACTATAGAAAGTTCATCTCCATAAGCATAATTCATATTGGCATCTTGGCCACAAGCATAGCAAGCATCATCAAAAAGGGATATTTCAAACAAATTCAAGGGATCATAGCAATCACCATAGCAATCATCCTTCGGTAAGCACGAAGGGGATTAAATAATGTATGAGTTGGAGGGTTACTCTCATTAGAAGGTGGGCACGGGTAGCTAATCCGCTCTTCCTCCTTTTGTTCTTCGCTCTCCTCATCATCTTTTTCATCCAATGAGCTCATTGTTTCATCAATTTCTTCTTCCATAGCTTCCTGCAAAATATTAGTCTCTTCTTGGATAGCGGAGACTTTCTCAATAAATGCATTAATATAGTAATTGTATTCATAATTTTCATAGAAATATCTAAGTATAGCAAGATTTTCAGGCCTATAAGCATCATCATCTAAACTTCATACTTTTCAAACCAAAATTCAATTTCATAAGCAGCTTTAAAAGCAACAAATTCTTCTATTTGTTCCACATCATAGTAATCATATATACCATTAGCATAAGAAGCTAAGGTTTCATTATCATTAAATTTGCATGAAAGGGGAAAGTGTGGAGCCTCCATCCTAGAGCAACAAGTAATATCATATCTCAAGCATAGAGCCCAGGCATACCAACGCAACATAATAAATTGATCCCATAATAGTTTCCCTTTTTGTGTTGAGCGATAATAAAAGTATTCACGTTGATCCAACGTATCTCCCATTATAAAGTTGAATGGGGGTTTCTCCGGATTATCAAAGTAGTACACAATATCTTTCGCATAATGAGAATCGAGGGTTTTAGGAGTTACCCCATCCTCATGAGTAGCAAGTACAGCTAATTTTTTTGGTATTTTGTGTTCCATATCCATAACTAAAGATAGAGAACAACTTAGAACAACAAATAAAAATTACTTAGTGATAAAGCACACAAGCACACACGAGAATATTCACCCCACGCTATGACTCCCCGGCAACGGCGCCAGAAAAAGGTCTTGATAACCCACAAGTATACGGGATAGTTGTAGCCTCTTTTGATAAGTAAGAGTGTCGAACCCAACGAGGAGCTAAAGGTAGAACAAATAATCTCTCAAGTCCTATCGGCCACTGATACGACTCTACGCACGCTTGACGTTCGCTTTACCTAGAACAAGTATGAAACTAGAAGTACTTTGTAGGTGTTGTTGGATAGGTTTGCAAGATAATAAAGAGCACGTAAACATAAACTAGGGGCTGTTTAAATAAAGATGCAATAAAGTAAATATAGAGAGTGTGGAAAAGTGGTGGTAGGAGTTGTGGAATTGTCCCTAAGCAATTGACTATGTTACTAGACCGGTAATCACTATTGCAATTCTATTTGAGGGAGAGGCATAAGCTAACATACTTTCTCTACTTGGATCATATGCACTTATGATTGGAACTCTAGCAAGCATCCACAACTACTAAAGATTCATTAAGGTAAAACCCAACCATAGCATTAAAGTATCAAGTCCCCTTTATCCCATACGCAAACAACCTACTTACTCGGTCTGCGCTTCACACTCACGCCACCCACCATAAGCAAATCATAAACATATTGCAAACCCTACAGCGGGAATCCCTCACGCTTGCGCGACACGGAGGGCACAATAGGACAGCACCAATAATAAAACATGCAACTCAAACCAATCATAGCAATTCATCAATCACCTGTAGGACAATAGAAATCTACTCAAATATCATAGGATGGCAACACATCATTGGATAATAATATGAAGCATAAAGCACCATGTTCAAGTAGAGGGTACAACGGGTTGCGGGAGAGTGGACCGCTGAATATAGATGGGGGAAGGTGATGGAGATGTTGGTGAAGATGGCGTAGGTGTTGGTGAAGATCGCGGTGATGATCATGGCCCCCGGCGGCGTTCCGGCGCCAACGGAAGCAAGGGGGAGAGAGCCCCCCTTCTTCTTCTTCTTTCTTGACCTCCTCCCTAGATGGGAGAAGGGTTTCCCCTCTGGTCCTTGGCTCCCATGGCTTGGTAGGGGCGAGAGCCCCTCCGAGATTGGATCTATCTCTCTGTTTCTGCGTTCTCAGATTCTACCCCTTCACCGTTTCTTAAATATCCGGAGATCCGTAACTCCGATTGGGGTGAATCTTTCGCCCAGATCTTTCTCATAAAATTAGTTTTCTTGCGCCAAAAGAAGAGCGTCAATCGCCTTACGGGTGGCCCATGAGAGTAGAGGGCGCGCCCAGGGGAGGGCGCGCCCCCTGTCTCATGGCCACCCCGGACACCGTTTCGCGTTGATTTTACTTCCCAAAAATCATAAATATTCCAAAAAAAATCTCCGTCCATTTTTATCCCGTTTGGACTCCATTTGATATTGGGTTTCTGCAAAATAAAAAACATGCAATGCATGTGAGGCGCACTGGGCAATCGGATCAATATGTTAGTCCCAAAAATAGTATAAAAAGTTGCCAAAAGTATATGAAAGTTGAAGAATATTAGCATGGAACAATCAAAAATTATAGATACGACGGAGACGTATTAATAATCCTGAATGATTGTGTGCCTCATCTGATGTATACGCACGGTAGCCTTCATGTTTTGAACATACAACCAGGTCATCCTACGAATCTCAACTGTCCATACCGGATTTCTAAAAGAAGTGGAGACATGACAATCAAAGAATGGAAAAAATGTATGGACAGTCGTAAGGAACTTCTTGGAAGCAAAAGCGAAGCGCAAGAATTGGAGACAAGATGATCTCCATTCTTCATAATGGAGAGTCAGGGTCCATATTGTTTTATGCTATTTTACCTTAAGGGTGTTTAGGTCCTACCTGATACTGCTGATCATGTGCTAAGAACAATTATGTAGGGTTGGGTTCGATGACTATGAGGATGATGATCGTATGACTTATTATTAATAACGAGTAGAAGTTGTATGATGATGTATGATGCGAGCATGCATGAGTTATTATATATCAGCGGGTGAAATGAACATAGCAGTAGCGTTAGTAAACCAAGGATGAGGATATAAGAGAGGACACTTCTCTCTATTAGCTAGCTAATAACAACCTAAAATTAACCCCCAAAACCCCTAAACCAGCCACTTTTAAAAAAAACCTCAGCTCCAGCCATGCCTTTTAGTCCCAGTTTATGTCACCAACCGGGACCAAAGGCCCACCTGCCTGGGCTGCCCGCAGTGGCCACGTGGATACCCATATGTCCCGGTTCGTGTAAGAACCGGGACTAAAGGGGGGAGGCATTAGTAACGACCTATTAGTCTCGGTTCAAGAACCGGGACTAAAAGCCCTTACGAACTGAGACAAATGCCCTGTTTTCTACTAGTGAAAGCTGACCCGACAGGGCCTCTGCTAATTTATTTATTTATTACCAAAAGGTCCTCTGCTATTTATTTATTTATGAGCAAAAGGGTATACCCCCTGATTTCCGTTAATAGAAATCATTAGATGTACAACACTACGCCTAGCCTGCTACACAGGTTTCATTCATTACTAGTTTCAGCAAAGTGCTCATGACATAGCCACTAAATACATCACGAGTGCTACATACACTGTAAATAAAGAGACAATCATCCTGCAGAGCACATCGATTTTGCCCATTATCTTCACAGGCTCTTCATCTCCTCATTGCTGTCAAGGTCGTTCAACAGTTGTTGCTTGGCCATGATCAGAGGAACTGCATCTTTAACCTTCTGCTCTGCATCTTCCTCTTCTGTCGTTCCTTCAGTTACTTGTCCAACACCCCAACCTGCTGGTATTGGGATTCCTCGGCTAACCAAATAATCAGCCAGTTGCATTCCCCACATCGGCAACTTCCCGAAATACAAATCACACGAATCTTCCCTTTTCTGCACGAATCAAATTGGAAGATCATCAACCAAACTATTAAAAAAAATCAGCAACTAAAAGCAGCAGAACAGCACTTAAACATATTATTACCCCGTGATTCGGGCATTTGTAGAAGACTCGTCCAGGGTTGAGGATTGTGGTTGAGACGCGAAGGATGACTCTGCGTGATTTGCAGCAGTGGCACCACACCAACGGCAGCAGGTTGCGATGAGCAACCGGCTGCGGTGCGCGTGCCGGCGGGGGTGTGATGAGACCCATAGGCGATGGTACAGGTGGCGACTTGGCACATATCTGGTTGTTGCCTGCAGAAGAGCAGGTGGACGAGCAACCAGCGGACATGGTTGCTGCGGCCAGATCTTCTGATGCTAGGCAGAGTAAGTAGAGAAGAGGAGAAGCGAACGTTGGATATGTCAATTTCATTACTTGCAGAGTAGCATAGCATCATATATAGTCACAGTCTAGGTTTGGATTCGAACCAGCTACAGGAGCACGTCTCTCTTTTTTCTAAAACTCAGCAACGTCTCTTTACTGGTACACTAGCTTGTTGTGTATGCCTTCTCAAGTCTTTGATTTTCTTTCCCTTTTTTGCGAGGAAGGAAGGAGAACAAAATTAAGAGTTCCTGGGACTCGAACCCAAGACCTCTTAGTTGAAAACCAAGGGTGCTAGTCACTTATGTGGCGAATGTTCCCTGGGAGGAGGACGACGGACGAATGCATTTTCCTTGCAGTTTTAGTTGCGACACAAGATCGAACGGTCGCAGTTTCGGGAATGTTATCAGGCGAATGAGCCTAGTTTTTCTTTTCTTCCTATATTTAAAAAAGTATGCTACTTGGTGTCGGCTTAGTCAACAAATGATTGTGCCAACCTTGACCGTTGGATTGACATTCAACGCATGTCGTGTTTCTTCAGTCTCTTCTTCCTCGAGCCGCCAAAGCCAAACCAGCGCCAGCGGGACCGCCTGCTCCCGCCTCCCACGGCTAGCTGTGCTGCCGCGCACGCATAGTGGCCACATCGCACCCCAAAACTCTGCGCATCTTCACCGGCTCCTGTTCGTTCCCGTCCGAAGCCTCACCATCGTCCTCCGCCTTGGTTCGCTTGCCGCGGCGCCGCCCTCTGGTGTTGTCAACATGGTCAACAACCGAGAGGAATAAGGAGATGATTGTACATGGTGAGGATGACAGTAGGGACCCAGCAGCGCGCGTAGTAATTTTGTTTTTTTGGGACGGAGAAGGGTATCAACTGGGTTGTGCGGGAGCTGTGGCCCGTCTAGCCCAGGCTTTTATTTCATATGTTTAGCACATGACCAGCCCAGGCTAGCCAGCTATTTTGTTTTTTGCAGAATAACCAACGTAAGCCTACTTGCTTTTCTACGCCCTGCTGGGCCGGAAATCTTTCAAGACGAGGAGGGATGCATTTTGCCCAGAAAATGGGCTATAAGTAATAAGAAATGGGCTATAAGTAATAATAAATGGGCTGTAAAATGAAAAAATACAGCAAACAGGCAATAGTTCCAAAATACTTTTTTCTTTTGGATCTTGATATTTTAAATTTCATTGTTTTTGTGCGGGTAAATTTTCATTGAATTTAAATTAAGGTATATTTAGTTTTAAAATTAATTTGAATCTAGCTAGAAATTTCGGGTTGTATGCTGTTTGGGACAGATTTGGAGGCTGACTTGTGGGTCTACTAGGTTGACGTGTACGAAAGGCTTTGTCAACATAGTCCACAAACGATTCTAGCAAAGATGACCGTTGGATGTTAATCCAACGGCCGTCGCTTCTTCAATACCCGATCTTCTTGCTCCATCTGCCCAAACCAGTACCGGTGGGACTGCTGCTCCGCCTCCGTGGCGGTTGTCTTGCCGCCTGAGCCGCACCGCCCCACCCTACTTCATTGCTGGCCAGGCCATTCCTCTACTCACCCACACCTCCTGTTATTTTCCAGCGACAGCAGCCGGACCAGTAAACCCTCATACTCCCCACCGCGTGGGCAAGCATTGCCGAGTCTTCCCCAGCTCCGTGTCATTCCCTTCCTAGGCCTTGCCGTCGTCCACCACCATGGTGCTCTCGACGCGGCCTGGTCAACATGGTCAACGAACGACATCCATCGAACGTGGACTGTACGTGGAGAGGCTGGCAGCTGGGTCCACGGCCGCACACGAGGAAATGCCTCCTTATTACGTGCAAAATATTGATTCCTCCACCTGACATCTGGGACCCATCGGAAGGGCCTCTGTATTTTACGAAAAAACGTGCCCCCTGCTGACAGGTTGGACCGACCAGCTATCTTCGCACGCAAGGAAGTGCCTCCTTATTACGCACAAAAATGAATACTCGCCCTGCCAGCTGGAACCCAGCATAGTGGGAGGCTGACTTGTGGGCCTACCAAGTTAATGGGGACAGAGGGCTTTGTCAACTTAGTCAATATGAACGATTCTAGCTCCAGTTACCGTACGATGTTCATCCAACGGCCGTAGTGCTTCTTCAACCTCTAGTCTTCTTGCTCCAGCCGCCCAAACCAGCGTCGGTCGTGTCGCGTGCTCCTGCCTCTCGTGGACGGCTGTGATGTCGCGGAGGCCTCACCACCCCCTACTACTCCCACCGTTGGCCAGGCCATCTCTCTACTCACCCACACCCCCTGTTTGCGGCAACCTCACACCGCAGCCGAATCAGTGAACCCTCGTACTCCTCTCCGCATGGGCATCCACTGCCACGTCTTCCCCGGCTCCGTGTCGTCCCCTTCCTAGGCCTTGTCGTTGTCCACCGCCTTGGTGCTCTCAGCGCGGCGTGGTCAATGTGGTCAACGACCGACTTCCATTGGAAGAGTACTATACGTGGAGAGGCTGACAACTGGGTCCACGGCCGCAGCAAGGAAGTGCCTCCTTATTACACGGAAAATAATGATTCCTCCACCTGACAGTAGGGACCCACCGAACGGGCAACCGTATTTCATGAAAAAAAAATTCCCCCCTGACTGCTGGGACCCACCAGCTACATCTTCGCACGCAAGGAAGTGCGTCCGGGCAAAAAAAACGATTCGCCGACCGTTGGGACCCACCAGCTACATCTTCGCACGCAAGGAAGTGCTCGATACCGGGACCCATCTGGTCAAGCGTCGTCGCGTGGTCATTCTGGTTGCAAGCGATATGCGTGCATCTTGGTCGATGCAGAGGCGCGTAATGTCGTAGTAGAGGCGCCGCGTAGCATGTACATGTACGTCTGACGGCCAAGGTGCAAGAAAATGCATCTGACCCGCGCATTACATACGGGCGGGGTCTCGAACGCCTACTCCTGCATATGTACGGCCAGGTCTCATGTACATGGCTGGGTCAGAACGGAGAAACTGTGTCGTCGTCGTGTTCATGGGGAGGCAACAGAATGCGTCATGTTCATCGGGAGGCAACGGAACGCGGGGGAGCCAACGGGCTTGGACGGAACAGCCGATGGAAACAAGTCCTGGTGTACCGCACAACAGAGGAAACGGCCTTGTGTTCGACCGGCCACGTTCGAAATGGGATCCTGTTCATCGGGAGGGGTCTGGCATACCGCAAAACGGAGGAAACGGACTTGTTTTGGACCTCCTACGGTCGAAACGGGGTCCTGATGATCGAGAGGGGTGTGGAGTACCGCAAAATGGAGGAAACGAACTTGTGTTGGAGCGCTATGGTCGAAACGGGGGTCCTGTTCATCGGGAGGGGTGTGGCGTACTGCAAAACTGGACTCACGGGATACTGTTCATCTCCACCGTCGACCTCCTCCAGCCTTCACAGACTCTGTTCATCCACCGTCGACCTCCTTCAGCCTCCACCTGTGACTGTTCATCCACGGGCTCCTGTTCATCCAGCCTCCACCGCGCTTCTCCACCGGCTACTGTTCAACCAGCTCTCTCCACGGGCTCCTGTTCAATCACCCCCCCACGGGCTAGTGTTCATCCAGCCCTCCACCGTCTACTGTTCATCCAGCCCTCCACGGGGTCGTCCTGTTCATCCAGCCCTCCATGGGGTCCTATTCATCTAGCCCCAACCGGCTCGATCATCGGGGTCCTGCTCATCCAGAGGCAACACCACGGGGTCCTGTTCATCCACCCCCACCGGGAACTGTTCATCCAAACCCCCTAGCAACACTCACTGTTCATCAAGGGAAGGAGGCAGCAGGGTTCGATCGGCTTCAGTTAGTAGCAGTAGCGAAGGAATCACTCGGTTTCAGTATTGTAGCTAGTGCAATCGCTCGGGTTCAGTTAGAGCCCAACGCCTCGCTTCGAGTTGATTAGAGCCCAGCGCCTCGCACCTGCAGCAGCGTCGTGTACGAGAGAAAGCAGCATGTCGCTCGGCCCCGACCACCCGTAGCAAGGGAACTCCTCGAAATTTTCCTCGCCTCGCTTCTACCATGGTTTTTTCCGTCATGGATGGCCCAAAGAATGTCATGCAGCTGCGTCTCTGGCCCGCCCAGGACGAAAAGCCCATTTTCTGTCATGATTTTTTGTCATAGAAGTAGGAGCCCACCACATCTATGATGATACCAGGTTTTGTCACAATTATCGTCATAGAAGTGTCATAAGTATGACAAAAAAAAATTCGTTTGGCCCAAAATGTCACGGATGTGTCTTTTTTTTGTAGTGGTGACAGTGTTCATGAATTTGGCTTAAAGTACAAAGAGGAGAATTGGTGATGCGGATTACATCCTGTGTCCATGTACTGATTGTGCCAACACAGAGTCACATGAAGTTGCAGATGTCCAAACGCACTTAGTCTCTAGGGGATTCATGGATAGATATACACGTTGGACCAGACATGATGAAGAGGAGGTCATGGATGAACATACCCAGGGCAGCGAGATGCCAAACCCTGATTAGTGTCACATGGATGTTGAATCTAACATCAGGGCAGAGGCGTCAAGATACCAATGGAAAACCGGAAAGCCGAAACGCCCACTGGAAAACCAAGACATCCACGCAGATGACGAGGATCTTGATATGCTAGATTTTGCTGCTATGATTGCAGATTTCGAGGGCCCAAAAAAGGATATGATTGGATACAAGGATCTGCCAACCATTGATGCGGACTCCAAGAAAGAATTGTATCCAGGTTGGAAAAATAAATATTCCAGGTTGAGTGCCACCCTGGCGCTTCTCAGATTTAAAGCAGCAAACGGTCTATCAAACAAGGGCTTCATAGAGATGTTAGGTCTTTTCAAATAAATTCTTTCAAAAGATAATGTGCTCCCCAGAAGCACGAATGAAGCAAAGAAAATTGTTTGTCCATTGGAACTTGAAGTACATAAGATACCCGCTTGTGTGAATCATTTTATATTGTACCGTGGTGAGTACAAAGATTTACGTGCATGTCCCACATGCAAGCATGCACGATACAAGCGCATGAGAGCAAAGGACAAGTACAAATTGGACGACAATATCAAGACAAGAATCCGTTCAAGGTTGTTTGGTACCTGCCTTTAATTCCAAGGTTGAGGCGTTTGTTTGTAAACCCTAGAGAGGCAAAAAGGTTGCGGTGGCATCATCATCAGCGAATTGCGGATAGATTTATGAGGCACCCAAAAGATGGGGCTCAGTGGGAATTAGTCGACAAAAAGTTTAAAAAAATTGCCAAGGATCCTAGAAGTATCCTCTCCTTCTTCTGCTTCTTCTGTGCCGAGTTCGTTAGGTTTTCGTATCCTCTGCTTCTTCTTTTCGGTAGCGGCTTCGGCGCCGGTACCTTCCCCGCCGGTATCTTCCCCGCCGGTCTCAGCGCCGCCATCGGTCTCGGCGTCAGTACCATCATCGAGGCCGCCCTACAAACCTTGAATGTGCTTAGCAGACAAAAAGTCAAGGTATTGTCGTTCACCCTCATAATCCATCTCGTTTGCATCATGGTCTCTTCGTTGTTCGACATGTTTCCTATGATTAAGTCTCCTCGTTTAATTCTAAAACTATAATAAAATGGGAAATGACATAAAAAAGGTCTATGGTTTGTCGGAATGCCATTTCATTCCCGTCGCAGCAAATCTCAACACTCGATATGCCTAATTTCTAGCACAAGTCATGCCAAAATTCAGGGGAAATTTTGCTATGACCTTTGCTAAAAGTGGACATATCGAGCGCCTGAAATTCACCGGAACGGAAATGAATCAACATTCCGGTGAAACATAGGCCACTCGGATCATTTACCCGCACATAACCATGATTTTCCAAATATCACATGTCCAAATTCCAAACATCACATGTCCAAATCACATGTCCACATATCAAATGTCCACTTCAAATTTGCATATAACAGCAAGAAAAATATAGAACTTGAAACTAAATTCAGCCTACCTAAATTTCTGTCTTAATTTGAAGCATAGCTAAATTTCTGTCCTAATTAGAAAACCTAGTTAATTTCCTACTAATTAACCAGGTTCATACTACCTAATCTGTCCTAGGGTAAGTACTAATTCACCTAGGGTTAATCAATTATATTTTATATTTAAATAACAAAAATTGCTTTAACTAAAAAAATAAATACCTAGAATTCTGTTAACTACACCTAAAATACCTAGAATTCATTTAACCCATAATAATTTTGTTTTTTAACTAGGGTTCAAACCAACTAAGTACCACTTGAAAGAAGCCTAGGGTTCATACTAATTCATACTAACTAGCACTAAATGGCTAGGGTTCATATTAACAGAGAGAGAGAGAGAGAGAGAGAGAGAGAGCAGAGAGCAGAGAAGAGGGGAGGGGAGAGGGCTTACAGAGGGCAGAGAGAGAGGTGGGGTCGGGGGAGACAGCGCGGCACCGACGCGAGGCGGGGTCGGGGGAGATGACGACTCCGGCGAGGGCGAGGGAGAGGGAGACGGCGCGGCACTGAGGCGAGGCGGGGTCGGGGGGACGACGACTGCGACGAGGTCGAGGGAGAGGGCAGGACTCCAGCGAGGTCGAGGGCGAGGGCAGGGCTCCGGCGCTCGAGGCAGGGGCGCGACAAGGGCATATGCTCCGGCTGCGATGAGGGGGGAGAGAGAGTGGGGATTTGGGGGAAGAAGCAGAGCCGGGAAGCCCGTGGGAGGTGGAGGGGGGTTAAGTCAACATAGCAGTAGCACATTTCCTCAAAACGCGCTATAGCTAAGGTAGCAGCGTGTTTTACCAAACGGCGCTATTGCTATCACCCGTAGCTATAGCGCGTTTTGCCGAACAGCGCTACTACTATCCAACATAACTACAATGCTTTTCCCGAAAAACGCTACTGCTATCACCAGTACCTATAGCAGTTTTCTTATTTGTTTCTTCTATTTTATTTTCCTTTATTTTCTCTTCCTTTTCTTTTCTTCCTTTTCTTTTCTTTTCCTTTTTTCCCGAGAGCAGGAACGAAAGGAAGGTGATACAATGTATATAACTAAGGCGATATATATTGCATCATTGGATGGTTAAGTATGTATACAAAATAGGAACATATATATTACATCATTTGACCCATGCATAATGGTTAAGTGTGTACACAAAATAGGAACATATATATTACATCATTTGACCGATAATGGTTTCTCAGCGTCGACATTTTCGTTTTTGAGTGAGCTTCTTTCCCTTCTTGTTCGTTGACGAATAATTGAGCCCCTCATTGTGACGTTTCCTTTTCCATGGAGTACGATCTTTCTTAGGTAATGTAGTATTGATTCTTCTTTTGACGTATACTTCATCGTCATCGTCATCGTCATCTTCCCTCATTGGGTTGCCGTACTGGTCGTAGTCTTCCTCGTTGGCGCCTCCATCCATTCCAATGATATTTCTTTTGCCTCTCCTCACGACAACATGGTCGGGATTGCTCAGGTTGGTTATGAAGAAGCATTGTGTCACGTGCTTAGCGTGTACCCATGGCTCGTTTTTTGCGATGGCATTCATGCTAGCGCTCTTGGCATCGGGTATAGTCATGGTAGTGAAATACCGGTTTTCTCTTTCGACATTCTTAGCCCATCTGACACGTAACATCGTCGCGTTGTGCAGTCCAGATTAGTCAAGCTCCCATATCTCCTCGACCCTTCTGTAAAATATCTCAGTTGTGCCGTTGTTGCTGTCGGTCATGCATTCCATTGTCACCCCTAAGTTCTGAAAATCACTGTTCATATCTTTGGCCTCCGTGTAGAATGTGTATCCGTTGATATCGTATGCCTGATAGGTGACGAGGTTGGGCGAGGGGCCATGTGCTAAGGCGTATATGATCAATCCGTCCTTAGAGCCCTCTTTCGGGGGATTAGCAAGAATATGCTCTTTGAACCAATGCAGGAAAGTGGAGTTGTTCTCTCTAGTAACTTCGGCGTCCGTCCTGCATACCCCCTGGTCACAATACTTCTTTGTGATAGTTTCTTTGTGCAGTGTCACAAAAGGATCTACCTGGTCTAGGTGTTGTAGCCACTGTTCAAGAATTCATCCGATTAATCAGTTAATGGACCAGTTAATCGCTACTCGTAGGATGACCGAATCGAATAACACCTATTCATCGTATTAACTTGTCAGGTCGATTAATTGGCCAGTTAGACCAATTAATCGGTTGTTAGGCCGATTAGTCGCTGCTGACCCATTAACTTCTGGACAAACAAAGCCCAAATTTTTTCCCTGTAACCCCTCCCATCCCCCTCTCGCTCCTCAATAGCTAGGATCGACCAAAAAATAGCATATTTTGGTATATTACATAGTTGAGAGTATGGTATAATACATAAAAAACTAGATACATGTTGCCAATTCCTATTTAATCTATCGATTAATGGTCGACCGATTAATCCAGTTAATAGAACGATTCACCGATTAATCGCTACTCCCAAGCCGACCGAGCAGCTACCAGTTACCGATTTCGTGAACAATGGTTGTAGCACTACCAACTTTGCTCTGTCAAACTCGTTGCGTTGATCTAAGTAGGCCACATGCAATTCCCTGCGATCGTTGGAGAGACCTTCTCCTTCGAGCCTCCCAACATGCTTCTTAACGGGCAAACCAACACCAGGCGGCTGGTCTGCGCCATATAGAAAATTATCACAGAAAGAGATGAACTCTTGTGTCAGATAGCCCTGGATGATGCTTCCATCCGGACAGGACATGTTACAAATGAATCCTTTGATGATCCCTCTCGAACGGCATCATGCTGTGCAGGAATGACGGCCCCATGTCTATTATGTCGTCCACAATATGGACACACAGATGCACCATGAAAGTACATCTCAAGCTCATTTAGTATCACAACGATCTCTTCCTGTAGCCTTCGGAGCTGCTTCACACTAATCGATTTTCAAGAGATGACGTTAAAAAAGTTGTAGAGACCAATAAGCGTGTCACGACGTGCTTGTCTATTATCCTTCTAAGGGCAACAGGTAGTATCCGCGTCATCATCACATGACAGTCATGGGACTTCATCCCGCTAAACCTTTTCTTATTTGTGTCTAGAAATCTTCTTGTCTTCCCTTAGTAACCGGAACTAACTTTGATTCCGGTAAGGCACTTGAAGAATTGATCGATCTCAGCCGGACTTAAGGTGAAGCAAGAAGGGGGGCAAAACCCTCTTCCTTTACTTTTTTGCCCTTCTTCTCCCGTGCCTCTGTCTCCATCTCTATCTCCTCTGATTTTTTACGGGGCGGCATGAGCAGATCTGCCCTGATCTCCAAATCTTTCAAGTTTTTCTTGCCATCGGCCCATCATTGGTCTTATCAGGCATGTTCATCAGTGTCGCAAGCAAGCTCTCAAGAACATTCTTACAGATATGCATTTGATCAAGGCAATGAGGCGTGTCGAGTTTGTGCCAGTACTCCAAGTCCCAAAAAACAGACATCATCTTCCATACCTTTAGCAGCGGCTCCGGCACCTTTTTCATCGTCTTTCCCAACGTGGGGCACTATTCCCAGTTCTTCAACAGCTCATCGATTTCGGCGCCGCTCCACTTACGTGGAGGCCCTCGATGCTCAGCCTCACCATTGAATAGATCTCCATGGTTTCTCCACGGGTCGTCCTTCCCGGGCCATTTTCGATGCCCCATGTACACGATTTTCCCAAACCCACCATCTTTCCTTGACATTAGCTACTGAGACATCGTATCATCCATGCACCGCGTGCATCCACAATATCCATGGCACACCTGGCCAGTGACATATCTGTAATCGAGATAGTCATGCATCGTCGTGATCAGCGTGGCTCTCATATAGAAATACTCGCATTTATTGGCATCCCATGTCTTGGCCGGTGTTTTCCATAATGTGTCTAACTCCTCTTGAAGTAGCCCAAGATACAGATTAATATTATTTCCCGGTTGTTTCGGCCCTTGAATCAGCGTGCTCATGTGTATGTACTTCGACTTCATACACAATCAGGAGGAGGTTGTACATCCATACAAACAAGGTCCATGTGCTATGGTTGGTATTCTGGTTGCCAAGCAGATTCATGCCATCGGTACACGCGCCGAGCACGATGCTCCTTGCATCACATGTGAAATACCGATATTCGGCATTGAACACTCTCCACTGGCTTCCATCCATGACGTGTCTTAGCTTCGGATCTGTTGGGGAACGTAGTAATTTCAAAAAAATTCCTACGCACACGCAAGATCATGGTGATGCATAGCAACGAGAGGGGAGAGTGTTGTCTACGTACCCTCGTAGACCGAAGCGGAAGCGATCACAACGTAGAGGAAGTAGTCGTACGTTCTCCTCGCGATCCAACCGATCCAAGCGCCGTTACTCCGGCGCCTCCGAGTTCTTGGCACACGTACAGCTCGGTGACGCTCCTCGGGCTCCGATCCAGCGAAGCTCAGGGAGAGAGAGTTCCGTCGGACGACGGCGTGGTAGCGATCTTGATGTTCTATCAATGAGGGCTTCGCCTAAGCACCGCTACAATTTGACCGAGGTGGAATATGGTGGAGGGGGGCACCGCACACGGCTAAGGAACGATCTCAAGGATCAACTTGTGTGTACTAGGGTGCCCCCCTGCCCCCGTATATAAAGGAGCAAGGGGGAGGCCGGCCCGGCCCTAGGAGGCGCGCCAGGCAGGGGAGTCCTCCTCCTAGTGGGAGTAGGACTCCCCTTTCCTAGTCCTACTAGGAAGAAGGAAGGGGGAAGGAAAGAGAGGGAGAGGAAGAGGGAAAGGGGGGCCGCGCCCCCCCTTCCTTGTCCAATTCGGACTCCCCATGGGGGGGGCGCGCCACCTCCTGGTGGGGCCCTCTCTCTCCCCTCTTGGCCCAATAAGGCCCATTACTTCCCCGGGGGGTTCCGGTAACCCCTCCGGCACTCCGGTTTTCTCCGGAACCTTTCCGGTGTCCGAATATAGCCGTCCAATATATCAATCTTTATGTCTCGATCATTTCGAGACTCCTCGTCATGTTCGTGATCACATCCGGGACTCCGAACTCCTTCGGTACATCAAAATACACAAACTCATAATATAACCGTCATCGAAACATTAAGCGTGCGGACCCTACGGTTCGAGAATAATGTAGACATGACCGAGACACGTCTCCGGTCAATAACCAATAAGCGGGACCTGGATGCCCATATTGGTTCCTACATTTTCTACGAAGATCTTTATCGGTCAGACCGCATAACAACATATGTTGTTCCCTTTGTCATCGGTATGTTACTTGCCCGAGATTCGATCGTCGGTATCCAATACCTAGTTCAATCTCGTTACTGGCAAGTCTCTTTACTCGTTCCGTAATACACCATCTCACAGCTAACTCATTAGTTGTAATGCTTGCAAGGCTTAGTGATGTGTATTACCGAGAAGGCCAGAGATACCTCTCCGACAATCGGAGTGACAAATCCTAATCTCGAAATATGCCAACCCAACATCCGCCTTTGGAGACACCTGTAGTACTCCTTTATAATCACCCGATTCACGTTGTGACGTTTGGTAGTACCCAAAGTGTTCCTCCGTAAGCGGGAGTTGCATAATCTCATAGTTATAGGAACATGTATAAGTCATGGATAAAAGCAATAGCAACATACTAAACGATCGGGTGGTAAGCTAATAGAATGGGTCATGTCAATCAGATCATTCAACCAATGATGTGACCTTGTTAATCAAATGACAACTCCTTTGTCTATGGTTAGGAAACTTAACCATCTTTGATTAACAAGCTAGTCTAGTAGAGGCATACTAGTGACACTCTGTTTGTCTATGTATTCACACATGTATTATGTTTCCGGTTAGTACATTTCTAGCATGAACAATAAACATTTATCATGATATAAGGAAATAAATAATCACTGTATTATTGCCTCTAGGGCATATTTCCTTGATCTCCCACTTGCACTAGAGTCAATAATCTGGATTACACAGTAATGATTCTAACACCCATGGAGTCTTGGTGCTGATCATGTTTTGCTCGTGGAAGAGGCTTAGTCAACGGGTCTGCTACATTCAGATCCGTATGTATCTTGCAAATCTCTATGTCTCCCACCTGGACTAAGTCCCGGATGGAATTGAAGCGTCTCTTGATGTGTTTGGTTCTCTTGTGAAATATGGATTCCTTCGCCAAGGCAATTGCTCGATATTGTTACAAAAGATTTTCATTGGACCCGATGCACTAGGTATGACACCTAGATCGGGATATGAACTCCTTCATCCAGACTCCTTCATTAGCTGCTTCCGAAGCTGCTATGTATTCCGCTTCACATGTAGATCCCTTCTGACGCTTTGTTTAGAACTGCACCAACCGACAGCTCCTCCGTTTAGTGTAAATACGTATCCGGTTTGCGATTTAGAATCGTCCGGATCGGTGTCAAAGCTTGCATCAACGTAACCGTTCACGATGAGCTCTTTGTCACCTCCATATCTGAGAAACATATCCTTAGTCCTTTTCGGTACTTCAGGATGTTCTTGACCGCTGTCGATGATCCACTCTGGATTACTCTGGTACCTCCTGCTAAGCTTATAGCAAGGCACACATCAGGTGCGGTACACAGCATTGCATACATGATAGAGCCTATGGCTGAGGCATAGGGAACATCTTTCATTTTCTCTCTATCTTCTGCGGTGGTCGGGCATTGAGTCTTACTCAACTTCACACCTTGTAACACGAGCAAGAACCCTTTCTTTGCTTGATCCATTTTGAACTTCTTCAAAATCTTGTCAAGGTATGTGCTTTGTGAAAGTCCAATTAAGCGTCTTGATCTATCTCTATAGATTTTGATGCCCAATATGTAAGCAGCTTCACCGAGGTCCTTCATCGAAAAACTCTTGTTCAAGTATCCCTTTATGCTATCCAGAAATTCTATATCATTTCCGATTAGTAATATGTCATCTACATATAATATCGAAATGCTGCTGAGCTCCCACTCACTTTCTTGTAAATCTGAGGCTTCTCCAAAAGTGCATATAAACCCAAATGCTTTGATCACACTATCAAAGCGTTTATTCCAACTCGAGATGCTTGCACCAGTCCATAAATGGATCGCTGGAGCTTGCACACTTTGTTAGCTCCCTTTGGATCGATAAAACCTTCTGGTTGCATCATATACAACTATTCTTCCGAAATCCATTCAGGAATGCAGTCTTTACATCCATTTGCCAAATTTCATAATCATAAAATGCGTAACTGCTAACATGATTCGGACAGACTTAAGCATCGCTACGGGTGAGAAGGTCTCATCGTAGTCAATCCCTTGAACTTGTCGAAACCCCTTTGCGACAAGTCGAGCTTTAATGAAACAGTAATATTACCGTCGGCGTCGGTCTTCTTCTTGAAGATCCACTTGTTTTCTATTGCTTGCCGACCCTCGGGCAAGTCAACCAAAGTCCACACTTTGTTTTCATACATAGATCCCATCTCAGATTTCATGGCCTCAAGCCATTTTGCGGAATCTGGGCTCACCATCGCTTCTTCATAGTTCGTAGGTTCATCATGATTTAGTAGCATGATTTCCAGAACAGGATTACCGTACCACTCTGGTGCAGATCTTATTCTGGTTGATCTACGAGATTCTGTAGTAACTTGATCTGAAGTTTCATGATCAACATCATCAACTTCCTCACTATTTGGTGTAGATGTCGCAGAAACCAGTTTCTGTGATAAACTACTTTCAAATAAGGGAGAAGAATACGATTACCTCATCAAGTTCTACTTTCCTCCCACTCACTTCTTTCGAGAGAAACTCCTTCTCTAGAAAAGATCCATTCTTAGCAACAAATGTCTTGCCCTCGGATCTGTGATAGAAGGTGTACCCAACTGTCTCCTTTGGGTATCCTATGAAGACACATTTCTCCGATTTAGGTTCGAGCTTATCAGGTTGAAGCTTTTTCACATAAGCATCGCATCCCCAAACTTTAAGAAAGCGACAACTTTGGTTTCTTGCTAAACCATATTTCATAAGGTGTCGTCTCAACGGATTTTGACGGTGTTCTATTCAGCGTGAATGCGGCCGTCTCAAGAGCATAACCCCAAAAGCGATAGCGGTAAATCTGTAAGAGACATCATAGATCGCACCATATCTAGTAAAGTGCGATTCTGACGTTCGGACACACCATTGTGCTGTGGTGTTCGGGTGGCGTGAGTTGCGAAACTATTCCGCATTGTTTCAAATGTAGACCAAACTTCGTAACTCAAATATTCGCCTCCACGATCAGATCGTAGAAACTTTATTTTCTTATTACGATGATTTTCAACTTCACTCTGAAATTCTTTGAACTTTTCAAATGTTTCAGACTTATGTTTCATTAAGTAGATATACCCATATCTGCTTAAATCATCTGTGAAGGTGAGAAAATAACGATATCCGCCATACGAGCCTCAACATTCATTGGACCACATACATCTGTATGTATGATTTCCAACAAATCTGTTGCTCTCTCCATAGTACCGAGAAGCGGGGTTTTAGTCATCTTGCCCATGAGGCACGGTTACATAAGTGCCAAGTGATTCATAATCAAGTGACTCCAAAAGTCCATCAGTATGGAGTTTCTTCATGCACTTTATACCGATATGACCTAAACGGCAATGCCACAAATAAGTCGCACTATCATTATCAACTCTGCATCTTTTGGTTTCAACATTATGAATATGTGTATCACTACTATCGAGATTCATTAAAAATAGACCACTCTTCAAGGGTGCATGACCATAAAAGATATTATTCATATAAATAGAACAACCATTATTCTCGATTTAAATGAATAACCGTCTAGCATCAAACAAGATCCAGATATAATGTTCATGCTTAACGCGGCACCAAATAACAATTATTTAGGTCTAAAACTAATCCCGAAGGTAGATGTAGAGGTAGCGTGCCGACCGCGATCACATCGACTTTGGAACCATTTCCCACACGCATCGTCACCTCGTCCTTTGCGGTGTTAAGCAATCCGTAGTCCCTGTTTCGAGTTGCAAATATTAGCAACAGAAACAGTATCAAATACCCAGGTGCTACTGCGAGCTCTAGTAAGGTACACATCAATAACATGTATATCACATATACCTTTGTTCACCTTGCCATCCTTCTTATCCGCCAAATACTTGGGGCAGTTCCGCTTCGGTGACCAGTCGCTTTGCGGTAGAAGCACTCGATTTCAGGTTTAGGTCCAGACTTGGGTTTCTTCTCTGAGCAGCAACTTGTTTGCTGTTCTTCTTGAAGTTCCTTCTTCTTCCATTTGCCTTTCTTCTTGAAACTAGTGGTCTTATTGACCATCAACACTTGATGCTCCTTCTTGATTTCTACCTCCGCAGCCTTTAGCATTGCGAAGAGCTCGAGCATAGTCTTTACTAACCCTTGCATATTATAGTTCATCACGAAGCCTTTGTAGCTTGGTGGCGGTGATTGAAGAATTACATCAATGACACAATCATCCGGAAGATCAACTCCCGGTTGAGTCAAGTGATTGTAATACCCGGACATTACGAGTATGTGCTCACCGGCGGACACATTCTCCTCCATCTTGCAGCTATAGAACTTATTGGAGACTTCATATCTCTCAATCCGGGCATTACTGTTGAAATATCAACTTCAACTCCTGGAACATCTCATATGCTCCATGACTTTCAAAACGTCGTTGAAGACCGGTTCTAAGCCGTAAAGCATGGCACACTGAACTATAGAGTAGTCATCAGCTTTGCTTTCGCCAGACGTTCTTAACGTCGTCGGTTACATCAGCGAGGCCTGGCACCTAGCGGTGCATCCAGGGCCGTAACTCTTACATGCGAGAAATGAGGATAATCCTCGGGTTATGGACCCGATCCGTGTAATTGCTACCATCATCTTTCAACTTTGCTTTCTCAAGGAACGCATTAAAATTCAACGGAACAACAGCACGAGCCATCTATCTATAAGTAAACATGGACAAGCAAGATACTATCAGGTACTAAGTTCATGATAAATTTAAGTTCAATTAATCATATTACTTAAGAACTCCCACTTAGACAGACATCTCTCTAGTCATCTAAGTGATTACGTGATCCAAATCAACTAAACCATAACCGATCATCACGTGAGATGGAGTAGTTTTCAATGGTGAACATCACTATGTTGATCATATCTACTATATGATTCACGCTCGACCTTTCGGCCTCCGTGTTCCGAGGCCATATCTGCATATGCTAGGCTCGTCAAGTTTAACCTGAGTATTTTGCGTGTGCAAAACTGGCTTGCACCCGTTGTAGATGGACGTAGAGCTTATCACACCCGATCATCACGTGGTGTGCGGGCATGACGAACTTTGGCAGCGGTGCATACTCGGGGAGAACACGTCTTGATAATTTTTAGTGAGAGATCATCTTAAAATGCTACCGTCAATCAAAGCAAGATAAGATGCATAAAGGATAAACATCACATGCAATCAATATAAGTGATATGATATGGCCATCATCATCTTGTGCTTGTGATCTCCATCTCCGAAGCACCGTCATGATCACCGTCGTCACCGGCGCGACACCTTGATCTCCATCGTAGCATCGTTGTCGTCTCGCCAACTATTGCTTCTACGACTATCGCTACCGCTTAGTGATAAAGTAAAGCAATTACAGGGCGTTGCATTTCATACAATAAAGCGACAACCATATGGCTCCTGCCAGTTGCCGATAACTTCGGTTACAAAACATGATCATCTCATACAATAAAATATAGCATCACATCTTGACCATATCACATCACAACATGCCCTGCAAAAACAAGTTAGACGTCCTCTACTTTGTTGTTGCAAGTTTTACGTGGCTGCTACGGGCTGAGCAAGAACCGTTCTTACCTACGCATCAAAAACCACAACGATAGTTCGTCAAGTTGGTGCTGTTTTAACCTTCGCAAGGACCGGGCGTAGCCACACTCGGTTCAACTAAAGTGAGAGAGACAGACACCCGCCCGGTCACCTTTAAGCAACGAGTGCTCATGGCGGTGAAACCAGTCTCGCGTAAGCGTCTGGCGTAATGTCGGTCGGGCAGCTTAATCTCACAATACCGCCCGAACCAAAAGTATGACATGCCGGTAAGCGGTATGACTTATATCGCCCACAACTCACTTGTGTTCTACTCGTGCATATGACATCAACGCATAAAACCTGGCTCGGATGCCACTTTGTTGGGGAAACGTAATAATTTCAAAAAATTTCCTACGCTGCGCAAGATCATGGTGATGCATAGCAACGAGAGGGAGAGTGTTGTCTACGTACCCTCGTGAGACCGAAGCGGAAGCGATCTGGCGTAGAGGAAGTAGTCGTACGTTCTCCTCGCGATCCAACCGATCCAAGCGCCGTTACTCCGGCGCCTCCGAGTTCTTGGCACACGTACAGCTCGGTGACGCTCCTCGGGCTCCGATCCAGCAAAGCTCCGGGGAGAGAGAGTCCCGTCAGCACGGCGGCGTGGTGACGATCTTGATGTTCTACCGACGTAGGGCTTCGCCTAAGCACCGCTACGATTTGACCGAGGTGGAATATGGTGGAGGGGGGCACCGCACACGGCTAAGGAACGATCTCAAGGATCAACTTGTGTGTACTAGGGTGCCCCCCAGCCCCCGTATATAAAGGAGCAAGGGGAGGGCGGCCGGCCCTAGGAGGCGCGCCAGGGAGGGGGAGTCCTCCTCCTAGTGGGAGTAGGACTCCCCTTTCCTAGTCCTACTAGGAAGAAGGAAGGGGAAGGAAGAGAGGGAGAGGGAGAGGGAAGGGGCGCGCCCCCCCTTCCTTGTCCAGTCGGACTCCCCATGGGGGCGCGCCACCTCTGGTGCAGCCCTCTCTCTCCCTCTTGGCCCAATAAGGCCCATTACTTCCCCGGGGGGTTCCGGTAACCCCTCCGGCACTCCGGTTTCTCCGGAAACTTCCGGAACCTTTCCGGTGTCCGAATATAGCCGTCCAATATATCAATCTTTATGTCTCGATCATTTCGAGACTCCTCGTCATGTCCGTGATCACATCCGGGACTCCGAACTCCTTCGGTACATCAAAATACACAAACTCATAATATAACCGCCATCGAAACCTTAAGCGTGCGGACCCTACGGTTCGAGAACAATGTAGACATGACCGAGACACGTCTCCGGTCAATAACCAATAAGCGGGACCTGGATGCCCATATTGGTTCCTACATTTTCTCTGAAGATCTTTATCGGTCGGACCGCATAACAACATACGTTGTTCCCTTTGTCATCGGTATGTTACTTGCCCGAGATTCGATCGTCGGTATCCAATACCTAGTTCAATCTCGTTGCTGGCAAGTCTCTTTACTCGTTCCGTAATACACCATCTCACAGCTAACTCATTAGTTGTAATGCTTGCAAGGCTTAGTGATGTGTATTACCGAGAAGGCCCAGAGATACCTCTCCGACAATCGGAGTGACAAATCCTAATCTCGAAATATGCCAACCCAACATCTGCCTTTGGAGACACTGTAGTACTCCTTTATAATCACCCGATTACGTTGTGACGTTTGGTAGTACCCAAAGTGTTCCTCCGGTAAACGGAGTTGCATAATCTCATAGTTATAGGAACATGTATAAGTCATGGATAAAAGAAATAGCAACATACTAAGCGATCGGGTGCTAAGCTAATGGAATGGGTCATGTCAATCAGATCATTCAACCAATGATGTGACCTTGTTAATCAAATGACAACTCCTTTGTCTATGGTTAGGAAACTTAACCATCTTTGATTAACAAGCTAGTCTAGTAGAGGCATACTAGTGACACTCTGTTTGTCTATGTATTCACACATGTATTATGTTTCCGGTTAATACATTCTAGCATGAACAATAAACATTTATCATGATATAAGGAAATAAATAATAACTTTATTATTGCCTCTAGGGCATATTTCCTTCAGGATCATCTCCATCGTCTGGATTTGTCGTCTCCGTGTGCCAACGCATGAGCTTCGCTTCCTTGGGATCTACAAAATAACGTTGCAGACAGGGAGTGATCGGTAAGTACCATACAACTTTCTGGGGAGATTTCTTATGGGCCTTCTTGTATCGAGAAGCATTGTACACCGGACAACTGGTTTTCCCGTGTGCTCCTTCTGATAAATTATGCAATCGTTGATGCATGCTTGGTATCTAACGTGTGGAAGATCAAGAGGGCACACGATCTTCTTCGCCTCATCCACACTAGTAAGACACAGATTCCCCGTGGGAAGAACATCCTTTAGGTACATGAGAAGCTCATTGAGGCTAGTGTCGGTCCATTTGTTTTTAGCCTTCTTTTTCAGAAGTTCGAGCGTGAAACTCAAGCGGGCCACCTCAGGATCGCAACCATCATACAATGGAGTGTTCGATTCTACCACCAGTTGTTGCAGCTTGGCCTCCTCTCTAGAAGCAGCTATGTCAGTACTCATCTCCTTGCGAAGCAGTGCTTGAACATGAGGGTCCCGCACGATTGAACTTAGTACCGATGAAGTTTGCGGCGTGGAGTCCATGTTTTCTCCGCCGCCACGTCCGGCCCCTTCTCCACTGCCATGTCCAGCCCCTTTTCCGCCTCCATGTCCGGCCTCTTCCCCGCTGCCATGTCCGGCCCCTTCTCTGCCGCCTTTATCGGTCATCTCTTCTTCTTGCCCCGTGTCGTCATTGCGTGCGCTGTTGGCATCCTCATCATCATCCTTAACTTCAATTATCCACCGAGTATAGCCATCCATGAAACCAGTCATGAGCAGGTGTGCCATCACACAACCATCGTCATAGGGGTCGAGCCAAACTCCTCCTTTGCATCTTCGACACGGACATAAAATCTCTGTCCGATTATTTTCTTTCATGTCCTGCACCGCCGACCGCAACCACCTGTCCACCATCGTTCCACCGACCATCATGAACGCATGCATGGTAATAATAAAAAGAATTGACTATAAAAATGCATGCATGCATCAAAGTCATACAAAAATTTGACATGACCTTCCCTAAAAATAGGACATATAGAGTTTGCCTGGAATTCGCCGAAACAGAAATAAATCGACATTTGAGCAAAACATAGGGAACTCATGAGCACAATTCCACGGTAATCATGCCACACACACAATTTCCATCATATCGCCCGATTATGTCATATCGCACACATACACATATTTCCATTCTTGCAAAAGCATAAATTTTTAATCACCTATCTCGAGATCGAGCACGGTGATGATGATGTCGATAGGTGTCGATCGCCACACACACCTACGGAATGATCAAAAAATGGACAAAGCTCTTCTTGACAAGGCTAGATCTAGTTAGGGAGGTACATAGGTCACTTCACTAAATGATAGATCTACCTAGCTAGTTTGGGAGGATACAAGTTCAACTAGTGGAGGGGGGAGGAAAAAGAGAAAGGGGATACATTAATGGAGGTGGTGTAGTTAGCTAGGAGCAATAAAGAGAGAGAAAGATAGGTAGAAGAAGGAGAGTAATGGGGGGAGAAGTAGTGAGGAAGAAGCAAAGCGAGGAGAGAGGAGGTGGGAGCTAGGGGAAAGTGAAGAAAGAGAGGATGGGGGAGGGGTGGGGGAGGGGAAGGAAAAAGGTGGTGGTTGCGGTTTAGCAGTGGCGCTGGGTGTAAAACGCGTTGCTGCTAATAATATAGCAGTAGCGCATTTCTGGGAGCAGCGCTACTGCTAAACGGGGCCCGCCATGTGGCCAGGTTCAAACTTAGCAATAGCACCCGACACAAAAGCGTGCTACTACTGTTACAGTAGCAGTAGCACGGTTAAAGTGGGCAAGCTACTGCTAAACCTAGCGTGGCGGGAACGGTCGGGCAATTTTAGTAGTAGCGTTGTTCTACCGAGCCATGCTACTGCTAAGTCGGTAGCAGTAGCGCCTGTTTATGGCACGCGCTACTACTAATTAGCAGTAGCTAGCGCCCCTTCTTGTCCGGCGGTAAGATTCTGGTTTTCCCTAGTAGCGTGTGGTTAGTATTGTAAAGAATCTCATCTATCACTGGTTTTCCACGACTCATACCATAATGATCAAAATTTTCTCTAGCTTCCCATACTATATGCTCAAATTCATTTTTAAGAACTTGGGTAGCTATCCGCTTAGCCTTAGGATCTTTTATAACTGGTAGCTCATAAAACAATATTTGCAAAGTAGGATGAGTATGGATAAATCTACTTTAAAATTTCAGGACTAGTGCTGAAATAGCTTCCGCATAACTTTAGTTCTTTTAAGTATGGGAATATCACCGAGAGGCAAATTGCCTACACAATTGAAAAATTCTTGTATATCTTATTTTCCATTAAAATTCCCTTGTCCTAAAACGAAAGTTTTAACATCTAGATTTCCTGAACGTCCAATTTTAGGATTCAGGCCATCATCAGTTTCTACCATACCAAAGTCACTCATGATGATGAGTTCAAGCAAACAAAAGATCGGACGGAAGAAGGGGAAATAAAAAAGGAAAATCTTTTTTGTATTTTTATGAAATCGTTTTAGAAGTGGGGGAGAGGAAAATGAGGGGGGAATGGAAAATAATGTAATGCAAGAGATGAGAGTTTATGGTGGGTACTTGCTAGGCTTGATGTAGATCACCCCCGCAACGGCGCTAGAAATTTTTCCTGCTACTTTTTGAGCTTGCATTGGTTTTCTCCATGAAGAGGAAAGGGTGATGCAGGAAAGTAGAGATAAGTATTTTGCTCAGTTAAGGACCAAGGTATCAATCCAGTAGGAGATACATGACACGTCTCCAACGTATCTATAATTTTTTATTGTTCCATGCTATTATATTACCCCTTTTGGATGTTTATGGGATTTATTTTACACATTTATATCATTTTTGGGACTAACCTACTAACCGGAGGCCCAGCCCATACTGCTGGTTTTTTTTTCTATTTCAGTATTTCGAAGAAAAGGAATATCAAACGGAGTCCAAACGGAATGAAACCTTCGGGAGCATAATTTTTGGAACGAACGTGATCCAGAGGACTTGGAGTGCAAGTCAAGAAGCAGCCGAGGCCTCCACGAGATAGGACGGCGCACCCCCCCCCCCCCTATAGGGCGCGCCCCCTCTCTCGTGGGCCCCTCGGGCAACCACCGATGTACTTCTTCCTCCTATATAAGTCTACGTACCCCGAAAACATCCAGGGAGCCAACGAAACACAATTTCCACCGCCATAACCTTCTCTATCCGCGAGATCCCATCTTGGAGCCTTCATCAGCACTCTGCCGGAGGGGGAATCGACCACGGAGGGCTTCTACATCAACACCATAGCCTCTCTGATGTGTTGTGAGTAGTTTACCACAGACCTACGGGTCCATAGTTATTAGCTAGATGGCTTCTTCTCTCTTCTTGGATCTCAATACAATGTTGTCCCCCTCTCTTGTGGAGATCTATTCGATGTAAACTCTTTTTGCGGTGTGTTTGTCGAGATCCGATGAATTGTGGGTTTATGATCAAGTTTATCTTTGAATAATATTTGAATCTTCTCTGAATTCTTTTATTTATGATTGAGTTATCTTTGCAAGTCTCTTCAAATTATCAGTTTGGTTTGGCCTACTAGATTGATCTTTCTTGCCATGGGAGAAGTGCTTAGCTTTGGGTTCAATCTTGCGGTGTCCTTTCACTACAGGAATCTGGTAGTTTGCCGTCAGGCAAGTACAGACGGCAAAGGCTGTAATACAGACGGCAAAGATTTTGCCGTTAACTGGCAGACGGCAAACATAGATGGCAAAGCCTAGTTGGCAAAGAGTACTTTGCCGTCTGCTTTTCATCGACCAAACGGTAAAGATTTTTCCGTCCGCTAAACTAAAGTTTTGCCTTCAACCGTATAAATAACATACGGCAAAGAAAAGTGTATTCGCCGTCAGCCAGGATCTGTCTTTGTCGTCTTCTTCCTAAATCATAGACGGCAAAGAATTTTTTATATTAAAAAAATGAAAGAACAGACCACGAACATCACAGTATCCAACACTTGTTGTTCAAAGAATCAACGACCACCGAATGAATTTCACAATATAAAACTGCTCTATTTCACAAGATGAACAGATTACAAACCAATAAATTACACACAATACACACAGACGAATTACACAGATTACAAGAGAACTGAGGCAAACATGGATGCCCAAGTAGCTCAAGCCATCCGCCGCCGCGCCGGAGCTTGCCAACCTCATCCGGGTGATGGTGCAGCATCGAGGGCCGGGGCCGGCGGAGGCATGCTGGGGCGACGGGCCGGGGCCAGCGGCCTACAGTGGCGAAGGGGGACGAGGTCGGGCCGGTGGCGCCGGTGGTGAAGATGAAAGGGGCCGCGGCGGGCGGGGCCGACAGGGAACGGCGCCGGCGGCCGGGTGACGGGAAGGGCGCAGAAGGGAAGGCGATGGGGAATGGCGCGGCGGTACGGTGGGCGACGGGGAATGGTGCGTGACCGGGGTAACGGGAACGGCGCGCGGCCGGTTGGGGGCGACGGGGAACGGGGCGCGGAGGTTCACCGGGGTGACGGCGTCAGGCCGGCGGTCGCTGAGGGCCAAGGGGAACGGGGCCGCTGGATCTGGAGGCCAAGAGGGAAGGCCCGAGGACGGCGGGCGGTCGATGTGCTGGCCGGCGAGGCCGGAGCCGGCAGGAGAGGTGGTGGTCGGCGAGGGCATGGCCGACAGGCGAGGTGGTGGCTGTGTTCTCTGATCGAGAGCAGAGAGGAATGAGGCAGAGAGAGGTTGAGGGAGTCCCGGACTAGGGGGTGTCCGGATAGCCGAACTATCATCATCGGCCGGACTCCAAGACTATGAAGATACAAGATTGAAGACTTCGTCCCGTGTTCGGATGGGACTTTCCTTGGCGTGGAAGGCAAGCTTGCCGATACGGATATGTAGATCTCCTACCATTGTAACCGACTCTGTGTAACCCTAGCCCTCTCCGGTGTCTATATAAACCGGAGGGTTTTAGTCCATAGGACAGAACAACAATCATACCATAGGCTAGCTTCTAGGGTTTAGCCTCCTTGATCTCGTGGTAGATCCACTCTTGTACTACCCATATCATCAATATCAATCAAGCAGGAGTAGGGTTTTACCTCCATCGAGAGGGCCCGAACCTTGGTAAAAAATCGTGTCCCTTGTCTCCTATTACCATCCGCCTAGACGCACAGTTCGGGACCCCCTACCCGAGATCCGCCGGTTTTGACTCCGACACATTGGTGCTTTCATTGAGAGCTCCTCTGTGTCGTCACCGATAGGCTCGATGGCTCCTTCGATCATCAACAACAACGACGCAGTCCAGGGTGAGACTTTTCTCCCCGGACAGATCTTCATTTGGCCATCTGGAGCAGATCAAAAGCTACGCCCCTGGCCGTCAGGTCAGATTTGGAAGTCTGAACTTCACGGCTGACATCCGCGGAGACTTGATCTTCGATGGATTCGAGCCAAAGCCGAGCGCGCCGCACTGTCACGATGGGCATGATTTAGCTCTGTTGTCGGAGAGTGCCCTGGAGGCCGCACATGAGTCTGCTCCGACCCTAAATTCGGAGCCGGCTGTGCAGATCGAGGACGGGTGGCTAGACACCGCCTCGGGGGCTGCAACCTCTACGGCGATGGAGCCGAATACTGACCTTGTCCCTTGTGAGGCTCGTGACTCCGAGGTGCCGGACTCCTCGCCGGACTCCGAACCTCCCGCGCCCCCTCCAATCGAATCCGATTGGGCGCCGATCATGGAGTTCACCGCTGCGGACATCTTTCAACACTCACCTTTCGGCGACATCCTGAATTCGCTAAAGTATCTCTCATTATCAGGAGAGCTCTGGCCGAACTGCGGTCAGGACGGTTGGGATGCGGACGACGAAGAAATTCAAAGCCCACCCACCACCCACTTAGTAGCCACTGTCGACGATCTAACCGACATGCTAGACTTCGACTCTGAAGACATCGACGGTATGGACGGCGATGCGGAGACGACCAAGAACCAGCGCCCTCTTGGGCCGGAAAGCCACCTCGTCATATGACATATACATGGTGGATATCCCAAAGGATGGGAATGGCGAGGAACAGCTGGAGGAAGACCCTCCAAGAAACAGCCTAAGCGCCCGGCGTCGTGGCGCCTCTCTAAATCCCGCCACAAAGAAGAATGGAGATTCCGGCACCGAGATAATAACACCCTGCATAAAGGTGCGAAGACAACCCCTCCAAAGAAGATTCAGCACAGGAGGACGGAGAAGCCAGCCCTCATGAGAGAGCGGTAGACGAAGAGGTAGAGGATGATAATTACATGCCTCCCTCTAGAGACGAGGCAAGCCTCGACGACGACGAATTCGTCGTGCCTAAGGATCCCGTCGAACAAGAGGGTTTTAAACGCAGGCTTATGGCCACGGCAAGCAGCCTCAAGAAAAAGCAGCAACAGCTTAGAGCTGATCAAGATCTGCTAGCCGACAGATGGACTGAAGTCCTTGCGGCCGAAGAGCATGAACTCGAACGCCCCTCCAAGAGCTACCCGAAGCGCAAGCTGTTGCCCGAATTTGACGAGGAGGCCGTAGAGCCCCCACAATCAAAAAACAAAGAGGCCGCCTGGCCGGATAGACGACCAGATGACAGGCTAAGAGCGATAAGCGGCGCCGCACACAAGCCGGCACACGATCCACATAAGGATCCTCGCAAAAAGGATGGCCCGGTCAGGTCCATCTATGGGCCAAAAAAGAAGGCTCCAGGAAGCAACACAACACGCCGAGTGTTCGAAGATAATGGCACACCTAAATACAGGGGCGCCGCACACCCACTATGTTTCACTGATGAGGTACTGGATCATGAATTTCCAGCGGGATTCAAACCCGTAAACATAGAGGCATATGAGGGAACAACAGACCCCGGAGTCTGGATTGAGGATTATATCCTACACATACATATGGCTAGAGGAGACGATCTCCACGCCATAAAATACCTACCCCTCAAGCTCAAAGGGCCAGCTCGGCATTGGCTCAAAAGCCTCCCAAAAAATACCATCGGAAGTTGGGAAGAGCTCGAGGATGCGTTTCGAGCAAATTTTCAGGGAACTTATGTCCGCCCTCCGGATGCAGACGATTTAAGTCACATAACTCAACAGCCCGGAGAGTCGGCCATAAATTCTGGAACAGGTTCCTCACCAAAAAGAACCAAATAGTCGACTGTCCGGACGCTGAAGCCTTAGCAGCCTTTAAACATAACGTCCGAGACGAATGGCTCGCCAGACACCTAGGCCAGGAAAAACCAAGAACAATGGCCGCGCTAACAAGCCTTATGACCCGCTTTTGCGCGCGGGAAGATAGCTGGCTGGCAAGATGCAGCACCAGCGACCCGAGTACATCCGAGGTCAGGGATGGAAATGGGAAATCACGCAGCCTTGAAAAAGATCGCGCGGAATAAGGAAAATGGCCCAAATAGCACGGCGGTCAACGCCGGGTTCAAAAGCTCTCGCCGAATAACAAAATACTGCCTCTTAAGGACAACAGTGACGAGCTATCCAACCTAAACAAAATCTTGGATAGGATATGTCAAATCCACAAGACTTCGGAAGCTCGCAAACCATACCCACAGAGATTGTTGGGTCTTCAAGCAGTCCGGCCGACTCAACGCCGAACACAAGGGGCTCAACACACCAAGTGAAGACGATGACGAACCCCACAAGCAGCGCGCCGGAAAACAGAAGATTTCCCACTAGAAGTCAAAATAGTGAACTCACCTCATGTGATAACAAGGAAAACTAGTGTGGCACCTACTAAAGCACGCGCCGCATGGTCCACCCCAGCGGAGTCCCGAAATTGGATGTCAAAACCAATTACTTTCGACCATCAGGATTACTCCAGAAGTATTCAAAACGCAGGAGGGACTGCTTTGATATTGGATCCCATAATTGACGGACTACAATTCACACAAGTCCTAATGGATGGCGGCAGTGATATAAACCTGCTATACCAGGACACCATCCGCAGAATGGGGATAGACCCTACCAAAATTCACCATTGCAGCACTTCCTTCAAAGGAGTGACGCCAGGCCTTTATGCCAATTGTACAGGCTCTGTACAACTAGAGGTTGTGTTCGGTTCATCCGACAACTTCCGTCGCGAAAAGATAATCTTCCATATCGCCCCATTCAAAAGTAGCCATCAAGCACTACTGGGACGCGAAGCTTTCGCCCGCTTTAACGCAATACCGCATTACGCATCTCTTACACTTAAAATGCCCGGTCCACGCGGCATAATCTCATTAAAGGGTAACTTCGAGTGTTCCTCGACCACGGAAAACGTGAGACTGCCTTGACAGCCACACACTAATCCGGCCTTGCTGATCAAAGCCCCTAAAAACAGGTCATTCAGACCTCGGACACGGTTAGGCGAGTCCGGTATAAATAAACAAGGGGCTTCCTAGCCGCATACCTCTTTACAAGGGGCTGCACGCATGAACAATGAGAGCCAATAAAGCTCAACTCTATTCATCTTCCAAATCATACTCTGTTTAAATACATTTTTTTGCACAATATTTTCCAAACTAAGTTCCTCTCTTTTATAGATGAACCACGTGCTACACCCGTCCAGGATACAGCACAACGGAGACACAGGCGCAGATGTGCAGCAGGGACCCGTTGCAAGGATTCTTTTCAGATTAAGACCCTGCGTAAACCTTTTTTACTGTCTCTTGTTGATACACATCCTCCGGTTTTCTATCATAACCGAGGAGGAGGCTGGCGTTTTGGCATCGGCCGCGTCAGAAGTTCTCGCCCGTACCTGGACACTAGGGGCTTAGGGCATTGTTCTGCCCGTTATCATAAAGACCGAATACCTCAGGGAGTGTTCGGCGTCTCGAGTTAGGCCTTATATGCATCAGCTCCGAATCATGTCTTTGGTCAAATGTTGGGTTTGCCCGGCTCCTGTGTTTTGCTGCCTTACGTTCCGCTCCATCGGCTAACGCGGCACCAGGAGAACTACTGCGATTGTGCCCCGGTTCGGCCGGGCGAGCACCTCAGTAGAGAAAGCCGAAAACTGACTGTCATGATATAGCGAGAGACTGGTCAACCACTCGATCGACTATTGGAATGTTTAGAATTCCTCCGCTTTGACGAAGGACCGCTTCCCGGTCAGGCACACACGCGCCCCGAGTTCGGAGAGCGCGGTGCCTCTAGGGGCTATATAGTAGCCCCACCATCGAGCTTCTATGGCTAAGTGAAAGTGATAAAGCATTATAGTCCGGTTGCCTAGCTTGCTATGCTATCACCTCCTTCAAAGAACCAAGACGTTGGATTAAGTGTGAAAATGCACTTTTTTGCAAACACCCCTGCACCATTTGCGTGGGGGCTGAAGCCAAAGACTGACATCTTTCAAGTTATACATACATATACATTAAACAGCCGCACAGGAGATATTTCAATACTTGAACGCACAAGTATAAAAAGCCGTTACATTATAAATATGGTTTCATAAATATACATGTCATTTGAACATAACATTTTTCGAGCACTGCGACTCTATTAAACGAGCGCCCTGCAAGACTTCCTCAAAATAATGCTCGGCGGGTAACCGGCTTTTGTCCGAACCCCGGGATGCAACATCGGTGGCATCCATCTCCGCCCAGTATGTCTTAACATGGGTGAGAGCCATCCGTGCACCCTCTATGCATGCTGACTGCTTCATCGCCTTGATATGCGGCACCGCCCCAAGGAATTGCTGCAATAAGCCAAAATAACTCTTCGGCTTGGGCCTTTCCGGCCACAGATGAGCCACCACATCCATCATGGCAAATCCGGACAATCTATTCAGCTCAGTCCACTCAGCCAACCGATCGGTCAACGGAAGTGGACACTCCGGACTATGGAATTGAGACCAAAAAAGCTCTTCCATTTCGTGATCCTTCTGGCTTCGGAAGTGCACGACTGCGTCCGCTGCACTCGCCGCCAAATTCAGATAAGGATCCTCCGCACCCCACAACTGGGCCAACTGAGCATACTTCGGATCCGTGAACTTCCTACGCAGCAGAAAGGGCTTTCCAGCCGCAATGTCTCCGGCCTGACGCAGTTCCTCCTTTATAGCCCGCATTGCAGAACGGGCATCCTTGGCTTTGGCGGTGGCCTTCTTCGGGTCCTCTTGCTTCGCTTGGCGTTCTCTTTCAAGAACCTCATAGCGGTCAGTAGCATCTTTTAGTTTCACGGCCATTCCGGCCATCTCCTCCCTGCTTCGGCAGTGAGCAGCCTTTTCGGCTTTTAGCTCCTCCGCTACCTTCGAGGCAGCCGCATCACTTTTTCTAGCTTGCTCCTTGGCTCGAGCAAGCTCTGCCCGAAGGTCCTCCACAGCAGCGGCACCATCTGCATCAAGAATACATGTTGTAAGGTATGTGCATCAGCTCCCTTACGAGGTGACCGCGGAGAAACCACCTACTTTGTGACTCGTCAAGTCCTTTATTGACCAGCGCGATGTCCGCATCCGCAACGTCGAGTTGCCGCTTCAGCTCGGCAACTCTATCAGTCCGTCTGGCCACCGAATGTTCCGCCACCTGCATAGGAAAGGCGACATTTTATAACTGAGATTATGATCCTCGGCACACTGTCGCTTTCGACAACATACCGAGTCTCAGGGGCTACTATCCATACAGGGCGCACTCTATGTACAAAACTGTCAAAAGGTATGTCATTTTTTGCGTACCTCAAACCCCGTCAGTAAACTTCCGACGGCCTCATGCAACCCGCTCTCGGCGGATGAGATCCTTTCAATCACCGTACTCATTAATGTGCGGTGATCTTCTGAGATAGACGCCCTCTCGAGCAGATCCTGCAGCTCCACCGGCCGTACTCCAGTTGGTGTCGAACCCCCCGGCCCCGCCGGACTCGGGGAGACCCTCTGTGACGACACCTCAGGGTCGTCCGCCCCGCCTGACGGGGCGGCAGATGGAGGCGTTTCGCTCTCCATCATCTCCGGACGAAGGTCCCCCGAGGATGAGCTCTGCTGAAAAGGGCTGAGATCCGAACTATAAGGTAAAAACTTCGGTTATCCTTAGAAATAAAATAGGGATGTCCCTTATTACAAAACTCCCCTTTTTCTACTTACGGCTCGCTAGAGGGCTGATTCCTTTGGGAGGCTGTCTTTGCCGGGACTCCTCCGACACGGGACCTTCCGGTGCATCTCTTTCCCCGCTTTGAGGCCTTGGCCTCCGGGTCTTCGGAAGCGGTCCTCTTCTCCCCCTGGAGGGAGGGATTCTTGATTCCCCCCTTACTGAGAGCCTCCTTAGCAAAGGCGGTAGTTTCCCTGTTCCCCCCTTCGCCCTCCTCCAAAGGCGCAATCTCCAACATTTTGATTAACACGGGATCCGGCGTGGTCTCAGGGAGGGGGGCCGGACACCCTATCAGTTTTGCTTGCGCTATCCACTCCTGTCCAAGGGATAGCTGGTTAAAAGGCAAATCCATGATAAATAAATGGGCCAATGCGTCCGCAGACGTGGCTACTTACTTGAGTATCCGGGCGATTGCAGCTTAAGTCGGCGTCCTCGGTCAAGTCCGGACACATCTCTTGTGATCCGAAGAACAGTTTGTACATCTCCACGGGTGTTATACCCATGAAGTGTTGGAGAGCTCGTGGTCCCTCCAGATTGAATTCCCACAGGCGGAGGGGGCGACGTTTGCAGGGCAGAAGACGCTGAATCAGCATAACCTGCGTCACTACGACCAGATTGATCTCCCTCTCTTGGAGGTCTCGAATCCGGCCCTGCAATAGGGGTACGTCCTTGGACGGCCCCCTGTTAAGCCCTTTGTTGACCCATGACATCAGCCATTGTGGAGGGCCCGAGCGAAAGGCGGGCGGCGGCCTCTGCCTGCTGCCCCTGGGAGCGGTGATATAGAACCACTCCTGTTGCCACAAGCCGAGCTCCTCCTGAAAAGAGCCCTCGGGCCATGGAGCATCGGCCCTCTTGCTTATGACCGCCCCGCCGCACTCTGCCTGACGCCCCTCAATCATCTTCGGCTCCACGTTGAAGGTTTTGAGCCACAAACCGAAGTGAGGGGTAGTGCGGAGGAAGGCTTCGCAGACGACAATAAATGATGAGATGTGGAGGATGGACTCCGGAGCCAAGTCGTGGAATTCCAGCCCATAGTAAAACATGAGCCCCCTCACGAAGGGATCCATCGGGAAGCCTAAACCCCGACGGAGGTGAGACACGAACACGACACTCTCGCCAGGCTCGGGAGTAGGAATGACTTGCCCTTGGGCAGGCAACCTATGTGAAATCTCATAGGTTAAGTATCTGGCGTCTCTCAGCTTTAGCACGTCCTCTTCCGTGACGGAGGAGGGCATCCACCTGTTGGGGAACGTAGTAATTTCAAAAAAATTCCTATGCACACGCAAGATCATGGTGATGGTATAGCAACGAGAGGGGAGAGTGTAGTCCACGTACCCTCGTAGACCGTAAGCGGAAGCGTTAGCACAACGCGGTTGATCTAGTCGTACGTCTTCACGATCCGACCGATCCAAGCACCGAACGGACGGAGCCTCCGAGTCCAGCACACGTTCAGCTCGATGACGATCTCCGGCCTCCGATCCAGCAGAGCTCCGGAGATGAGTTCCTCAGCACGACGGTGTGGTGACGATGATGATGTTCTACCGGCGCAGGGCTTCGCCTAAACTCCGCATCGATATGACCGAGGTGGAATATGGTGGAGGGGGGCACCGCACACGGCTAAGGAACGATCCGTAGATCAACTTGTGTGTCTTTGGGGTGCCCCCCGCCCCCGTATATAAAGGAGCAAGGGGGAGGCCGGCCGGCCCTTGGGGCGCGCCAAGGAGGGGGGGGGAGTCCTCCTCCTAGTGGGAGTAGAACTCCCCTTTCCTAGTCCAACTAGGAAGGAGGAAGGGGGAAGGAAAGAGGGGGAGAGGGAGAGGGAAAGAGGGGCCGCGCCCCCCTTCCCTAGTCCAATTCGTACTCCCCATGGGAGGGGGCGCGCCACCTCCTGGGCTGCTGCCCTCTCTCTCCCCTCAGGCCCACTAAGGCCCAATACTTCCCCGGGGGGTTCCGATAACCCCTCCGGCACTCCGGTTTTCTCCGAAATCATCCGGAACACTTCCGGTGTCCGAATATAGTCGTCCAGTATATCAATCTTTATGTCTTGACCATTTCGAGACTCCTCGTCATGTCCGTGATCATATCCGGGACTCCGAACAAACTTCGGTACATCAAAACTTATAAACTCATAATAAAACTGTCATCGTAACGTTAAGCGTGCGGACCCTACGGGTTCGAGAACTATGTAGACATGACCTAGAACTATTCTCGGTCAATAACCAATAGCGGGACCTGGATGCCCATATTGGTTCCTACATATTCTACGAAGATCTTTATCGGTCAAACCGCATAACAACATATGTTGTTCCCTTTGTCATCGGTATGTTACTTGCCCGAGATTTGATTGTCGGTATCCAATACCTAGTTCAATCTCGTTACCAGCAAGTCTCTTTACTCGTTCTGTAATGCATCATCCCGTAACCAACTCATTGGTCACATTGCTTGCAAGGCTTATAATGACGTGCATTACCGAGAGGGCCCAGAGATACCTCTCCGACGATCGGAGTGACAAAACCTAATCTCGAAATACGCCAACTCAACATGTACCTTCGGAGACACCTGTAGTACTCCTTTATAATCACCCGATTACGTTGTGACGCTTTGGTAGTACCCAAAGTGTTCCTCCGTAAACGGAGTTGCATAATTCTCATAGTTACAGGAACATGTATAAGTCATGAAGAAAGCGATAGCGTATACTAAACGATCAAGTGCTAGGCTAACGGAATGGGTCATGTCAATCACATCATTCTTCTAATGATGTGATCCCACTAATCAAATGACAACACATGTCTATGGTTAGGAAACATAACCATCTTTGATCAATGAGCTAGTCAAGTAGAGGCATACTAGTGACTATATGTTTGTCTATGTATTCACACATGTATCATGTTTCCGGTTAATACAATTCTAGCATAAATAATAAACATTTATCATGATATGAGGAAATAAATAATAACTTTATTATTGCCTCTAGGGCATATTTCCTTCAGTCTCCCACTTGCACTAGAGTCAATAATCTACATTACATAGTAATGATTCTAACACCCATGGAGTCTTGGTGTTGATCATGTTTTGCTCGTGAGAGAGGCTTAGTCAACGGGTCTGCAACATTCAGATCCGTATGTATCTTGCAAATCTCTATGTCTCCCACTTGGACTTCGTCCCAAATGTAATTGAAGCGTCTCTTGATGTGCTTGGTCCTCTTGTGAAATCTGGATTCCATTGCCAAGGCAATTGCACCAGTATTGTCACAGAAGATCTTCATTTGTCCCGATGCACTAGGTATGACACCTAGATCGGAAATGAACTCCTTCATCCAGACTCCTTCATTTGATTTGATGCTTCAGAAGCAGCTATGTACTCCGCTTCACATGTAGATCCCGCCACGACGCTTTGTTTAGAACTGCACCAACTTACAGCTCCACCGTTTAATAAAAACACGTATCCGGGTTTGCGATTTAGAATCGTCCGGATCGGTGTCAAAGCTTGCATCGACGTAACCATTTACGACTAGCTCTTTGTCACCTCCATATACGAGAAACATATCCTTAGTCCTTTTCAGGTATTTCGGGATGTTCTTGACCGCTGTCCGATGATCCACTCTGGATTACTTCGTACCTTCCTCGCCAAGCTTATTGCTAAGCATACGTCAAGTCTGGTACACAGCATTGCATACATGATAGAGCCTATGGCTGAAGCATAGGGAACATCTTTCATTTTCTCTCTATCTTCTGCGGTGGTCGGGCATTGAGTTTGACTCAACTTCACACCTTGTAGCACAGGCAAGAGACCTTTCTTTGCCTGATCCATTTTGAACTTTTTCAAAATTTTGTCAAGGTATGTGCTTTGTGAAAGTCCTATTAAGCGTCTTGACCTATCTCTATAGATCTTGATGCCCAATATGTAAGCAGCTTCACCGAGGTCTTTCATTGAAAAACTTTTATTCAAGTATCCTTTTATGTTATCCAGAAATTCTATATCATTTCCAATTAATAATATGTCATCTACATATAAAATCAGAAATGCTACAGAGCTCCCACTCACTTTCTTGTAAATACAGGCTTCTCCAAAAGTCTCAGATAAAACCATATGCTTTGATCACACTATCAAAACGTTTATTCCAACTCCGAGATGCTTGCACCAGTCCATAAATGGATCGCTGGAGCTTGCACACTTTGTTAGCACCTTTTGGATCAACAAAACCTTCCGGCTGCATCATATACAACTCTTCTTCTAGAAATCCATTCAAGAATGCAGTCTTGGCATCCATTTGCCAAATTTCATAATCATGAAATGCAGCAATAGCTAACATGATTCGGACAGACTTAAGTATCGCTACGGGTGAGAAAGTCTCATCGTAGTCAACCCCTTGAACTTGTCGAAAACCTTTCGCAACAAGTCGAGCTTTATAGACAGTTACATTACCATCAGCGTCAGTCTTCTTCTTAAAGATCCATTTATTCTCAATGGCTTGCCGATCATCGGGCAAGTCAACCAAAGTCCATACTTTGTTTTCATACATGGATCCCATCTCAGATTTCATGGCCTCTAGCCATTTTGCGGAATCTGGGCTCATCATCGCTTCCTCATAGTTCGTAGGTTCATCATGGTCAAGTAACATGACTTCCAGAATAGGATTGCCGTACCACTCTGGTGCGGATTTTACTCCGGTAGACCTACGAGGTTCAGTAGAAACTTGATCTGAAGTTTCATGATCAATATCATTAGCTTCTTCACTAATTGGTGTAGTTGTCACAGGAACCGGTTCTTGTGATGAACTACTTTCCAATAAGGGAGTAGATCTGATTATCTCATCAAGTTCTACTTTCCTCCCACTCACTTCTTTCAAGAGAAACTCCTTCTCTAGAAAGGATCCGACTTTAGCAACGAAAATCTTGCCCTCAGATCTGTGATAGAAGGTGTACCCAATAGTCTCTTTTGGGTATCCTATGAAGACACATTTCTCCGATTTGGGTTCGAGCTTATCTGGTTGAAGTTTTTTCACATAAGCATCACAGCCCCAAACTTTAAGAAACGACAACTTTGGTTTCTTGCCAAACCACAGTTCATAAGGCGTTGTCTCAACGGATTTTGATGGTGCCCTATTTAACGCGAATGCGGCCGTCTCTAAAGCATAACCCCAAAACGATAGCGGTAAATCAGTAAGAGACATCATAGATCGCACCATATCTAGTAAAGTACGATTACGACGTTCGGACACACCATTTCGTTGTGGTGTTCTGGGTGGCGTGAGTTGCGAAACTATTCCGCATTGTTTCAAGTGTAGACCAAACTCGTAACTCAAATATTCAGCTCCACGATCAGATCGTAGAAATTTTATTTTCTTGTTACGATGATTTTCCACTTCACTCTGAAATTCTTTGAACTTTTCAAATGTTTCAGACTTGTGTTTCATTAAGTAGATATACCCATATCTGCTTAAATCATCTATGAAGGTGAGAAAATAACGATACCCGCCGCGAGCCTCCACATTCATTGGACCACAAACATCAGTATGTATGATTTCCAACAAATCAGTTGCTCGCTCCATAGTTCCGGAGAACGGCGTTTTAGTCATCTTGCCCATAAGGCACGGTTCGCAAGTACCAAGTGATTCATAATCAAGTGATTCCAAAAGCCCATTAGTATGGAGTTTCTTCATGCGCTTTACACCGATATGACCCAAACGGCAGTGCCACAAATAAGTTGCACTATCATTATCAACTCTGCATCTTTTGGTTTCAACACTATGAATATGTGTATCACTACTATCGAGATTCAATAAAAATAGACCACTCTTCAAGGGTGCATGACCATAAAAGATATTACTCATATAAATAGAACAACCATTATTCTCCTCGATTTAAATGAATAACCGTCTCGCATCAAACAAGATCCAGATATAATGTTCATGCTCAACGCTGGCACCAAATAACAATTATTTAGATCTAAAACTAATCCCGATGGTAGATGTAGAGGTAGCGTGCCGACCGCGATCACATCGACTTTGGAACCATTTCCCACGCGCATCGTCACCTCGTCCTTAGCCAATCTTCGCTTAATCCGTAGTCCCTGTTTCGAGTTGCAAATATTAGCAATGTAACCGATTATCAAATACCAGGTGCTACTGAGAGCATTAGTAAGGTACACATCAATAACATGTATATCACATATTCCTTTGTTCTCTTTGCCATCCTTATTTTCCGCCAAATCCTTGGGGCAGTTCCGCTTCAAGGTTGTCGATGCCGCTTGCGATGAGAAGCACTCGATTTCAGGCTTAGGTCCAGACTTGGGTTTCTTCTCTTGAGAACCAACTTGCTTGCTGTTCTTTTTGAAGTTCCCCTTCTTCTTCCCTTTGCCCTTCTTCTTGAAACTGGTGGTCTTGTTGACCATCAACACTTGATGCTCCTTCTTGATTTCTACCTCCGCAGCTTTTAGCATTGCGAAGAGCTCGGGAATAGTCTTGTTCATCCCTTGCATATTATAGTTCATCACGAAGCTCTTGTAGCTTGGTGGCAGTGATTGGAGAATTCTATCAATGACACTATCATCGTGAAGATTAACTCCCGGTTGAATCAAGTGATTATTATACCCAGACATTTTGAGTATGTGTTCACCGATGTAACTATTCTCCTCCATCTTGCAGCTATAGAACTTATTGGAGACTTCATATCTCTCAATCCGGGCATTTGCTTGAAATATTAACTTCAACTCCTGGAACATCTCATATGCTCCATGACATTCAAAACATCGTTGAAGACCGGTTCTAAGCCGTAAAGCATGGCACATCGAACTATCGAGTAGTCATCAGCTTTGCTCGCCAGACGTTCTTAACGTTGTCGGTTGCATCAAGAAGCAGTTCGGCACCCAGCGGTGCTTCCAGACGTAACTTTTTCGTGCAGCAATGAGGATAATCCTCAGATTACGGACCGATCCGTGTAATTGCTACCATCATCTTTCAACTTTGCTTTCTCAAGGAACGCATTAAAATTCAACGGAACAACAGCACGAGCCATCTATCTACAAACAAACATAGACAAGCAAAATACTATCAGGAACTAAGTTCATGATAAATTTAAGTTCAATTAATCATATTACTTAAGAAATCCCACTTAGACAAACATCTCTCTAGTCATCTAAGTGATCACATGATCCAAATCAACTAAACCATGTCCGATCATCACGTGAGATGGAGTAGTTTCAGTGGTGAACATCACTATGTTGATCATATCTACTATATGATTCACGCTCAACCTTTCGGTCTCCGTGTTCCGAGGCCATATCTGTATATGCTAGGCTCGTCAAGTATGACCTAAGTATTCCGCGTGTGCAACTGTTTTGCACCCGTTGTATTTGAACGTAGAGCCTATCACACCCGATCATCACGTGGTGTCTCAAAGACGAAGAACTTTCGCATAGCGGTGCATACTCAGGGAGAACACTTCTTGATTATTAGTGAGAGATCATCTTAAAATGCTACCGTCAATCAAAGCAAGATAAGATGCATAAAGGATAAACATCACATGCAATCAATATAAGTGATATGATATGGCCATCATCATCTTGTGCTTGTGATCTCCATCTTCGAAGCACCGTCGTGATCACCATCGTCACCGGCGCGACACCTTGATCTCCATCATAGCATCGTTGTCGTTACGCCATCTATTGCTTCTATGACTATCGATACCGCTTAGTGATAAAGTAAAGCAATTACAGGGTGTTTGCATTTCATACAATAAAGCGACAACCATATGGCTCCTGCCAGTTGCCGATAACTTCGGTTACAAAACATGATCATCTCATACAATAAAATATAGCATCACGTCTTGACCATATCACATCACAACATGCCCTGCAAAAACAAGTTAGACGTCCTCTACTTTGTTGTTGCAAGTTTTACGTGGCTGCTACGGGCTTAGCAAGAACCGTTCTTACCTACGCATCAAAAAACCACAACGATAGTTTGTCAAGTTGGTGCTGTTTTAACCTTCGCAAGGACCGGGCGTAGCCACACTCGATTCAGCTAAAGTGAGAGAGACAGACACCCGCCAGCCACCTTTAAGCACGAGTGCTCGTAACGGTGAAACTAGTCTCGCGTAAGCGTATGCGTAATGTCGGTCCGGCCGCTTCATCTCACAATACCGCCCGAACCAAAGTATGACATGCTGGTAAGCAGTATGACTTGTATCGCCCACAACTCACTTGTCTTCTACTCGTGCATATAACATCAACGCATAAAACCTGGCTCTGATACCACTGTTGGGGAACGTAGTAATTTCAAAAAAAATCCTACGCACACGCAAGATCATGGTGATGGTATAGCAACGAGAGGGGAGAGTGTAGTCCACGTACCCTCGTAGACCGTAAGCGGAAGCGTTAGCACAACGCGGTTGATGTAGTCGTACGTCTTCACGATCCGACCGATCCAAGCACCGAACGGACGGAGCCTCCGAGTTCAGCACACGTTCAGCTCAATGACGATCTCCGGCCTCTGATCCAGCAGAGCTCCGGAGATGAGTTCCGTCAGCACGACGGCGTGGTGACGATGATGATGTTCTACCGGCGCAGGGCTTCGCCTAAACTCGGCGTCGATATGACCGAGGTGGAATATGGTGGAGGGGGCACCGCACACGGCTAAGGAACGATCCGTAGATCAACTTGTGTGTCTATGTGGTGCCCCCTGCCCCCGTATATAAAGGAGCAAGGGGGAGGCCGGCCGGCGCTTGGGGCGCGCCAAGGAGGGGGGAGTCCTCCTCCTAGTGGGAGTAGGACTCCCCTTTCCTAGTCCAACTAGGAAGGAGGAAGGGGAAGGAAAGAGGGAGAGGGAGAGGGAAGAGGGCGCGCCCCTCCCCTAGTCCAATCCGGACTCCCCATGGGAGGGGGCGCGCCACCTCCTGGGCTGCTGCCCTCTCTCTCCCCTCAGGCCCACTAAGGCCAAATACTTCCCCAGGGGGTTCCGGTAACCCCTCCGGCACTTCGGTTTTCTCCGAAATCATCCGGAACACTTCCCGTGTCCAAATATAGTCGTCCAATATATCAATCTTTATGTCTCGACCATTTCGAGACTCCTCGTCATGTCCGTGATCACATCCGGGACTCAACAAACTTCGTACATCAAAACTTATAAACTCATAATAAAACATGCCATCGTAACGTTAAGCGTGCGGACCCTACGGGTTCGAGAACTATGTAGACATGACCTAGAACTATTCTCGGTCAATAACCAATAGCGGGACCTGTATGCCCATATTGGTTCCTACATATTCTACGAAGATCTTTATCGGTCAAACCGCATAACAACATACGTTGTTCCCTTTGTCATCGGTATGTTACTTGCCCGAGATTTGATCGTCGGTATCCAATACCTAGTTCAATCTCGTTACCGGCAAGTCTCTTTACTCGTTCTGTAATGCATCATCCCGTAACCAACTCATTGGTCACATTGCTTGCAAGGCTTATAATGACGTGCATTACCGAGAGGGCCCAGAGATACCTCTCCGGCGATCGGAGTGACAAAACCTAATCTCGAAATACGCCAACTCAACATGTACCTTCGGAGACACCTGTAGTACTCCTTTATAATCACCCAGTTACGTTGTGACGTTTGGTAGTACCCAAAGTGTTCCTCCGGTAAACGGGAGTTGCATAATTCTCATAGTTACAGGAACATGTATAAGTCATGAAGAAAGCAGTAGCAGTATACTAAACGATCAGGTGCTAGGCTAACGGAATGGGTCATGTCAATCACATCATTCTTCTAATGATGTGATCCCACTAATCAAATGACAACACATGTCTATGGTTAGGAAACATAACCATCTTTGATCAATGAGCTAGTCAAGTAGAGGCATACTAGTGACTATATGTTTGTCTATTCACACATGTATCATGTTTCCGATTAATACAATTCTAGCATGAATAATAAACATTTATCATGATATGAGGAAATAAATAATAACTATATTATTGCCTCTAGGGCATATTTCCTTCACCACCGGCCCTGTAGGTCGGAGCCGGACATTGTCGAAGGTCCGAAGTGCCCGAATCTGGAGCCCTGGGTGTTGGAACTCGGGGCAAGGGGCGGATTCGATTGAGGATTGAAGAAAAGGAACGGGCCTTGGTCTCGTTATAAAGACGAGAATACCAAGAGCCGTCCCCGTGACCGTTTGGAACTCGCCTTCGATGGAGGGGGCGTGGCAACGGGCGCGGTTGGGTTACCCATGTCCGTATTGATGAGAATCCCGGAATAAGGGGAACACGATCTCTGCTTCGACAAGACGTGCCAAGGAAACCGCTTCGCTAAACGCGCTGAGGTGGTATAATGAAAACGTAAAGGCTTGGTTGTGGTGTGACGTCACGCCATAGAATACGTCAACAGATTGAACTTGTGTAAATATTATTCTCTCTACGGTGGTATGTGGAATTTATTTTGCAGAGCCGGACACTATCCTGGTGTTCACAATCTTCTATAAATTATTCGGAGGAGGAACCCGCCTTGCAATGCCGAAGACAATATGCGCGCCGGACTCGTCGTCATTGAAGCCTGGTTCAGGGGCTACTGAGGGAGTTCCGGACTAGGGGGTGTCCGGATAGCCGAACTATCATCATCGGCCGGACTCCAAGACTATGAAGATACAAGATTGAAGACTTCGTCCCGTGTTCGGATGGGACTTTCCTTGGCGTGGAAGGCAAGCTTGGCGATACGGATATGTAGATCTCCTACCATTATAACCGACTCTGTGTAACCCTAGCCCTCTCCATTGTCTATATAAACCGGAGGGTTTTAGTCCATAGGACAGAACAACAATCATACCATAGGCTAGCTTCTAGGGTTTAGCCTCCTTGATCTCGTGGTAGATCCACTCTTGTACTACCCATATCATCAATATCAATCAAGCAGAGTAGGGTTTTACCTCCATCGAGAGGGCCCGAACCTGGGTAAAAACATCGTGTCCCTTGTCTCCTGTTACCATCCGCCTAGACGCACAGTTCGGGACCCCCTACTCGAGATCCGCCGGTTTTGACACCGACAGAGGTCGTGATGGGGGTGGGTGGGCTGTCAAGAGGATAAGGATCGTGATGGGGGTGGAGAGAGAGAGAGTGGTGGGGGCGTGGGCATCGGGGCGTGGGGTGAGTGGGTTTTGCGTTGTAGGGATGTGTGGACCAGATTTTGCCATGTCACTGATCCGCGTGATTGATCCGTGGGCTGTGTTTCTTCTTTGTTGTCTGCGGGCTTTTTACAAATGGCAAAGTAGCACTTTGCCGTCTGTAAGAAAAACACAGATGGTAAAGATTTTTGCCGTCTTCGATTTTTTTTACAGACGGCAAAGTGAGCACTTTGCCGTCTCTAAATAAAAAAGGTAGACGGCAAAGAGTCTTTGCCGTCTGTGTTTTTTTTACAAACGGCAAAGTATGTCTCTGCCGTTAGCCATTCTTTGCCGTCAGTAACTGATGGCAAAAGTGGTCTTTGCCGTCTGTCCCGACGAAAAGCTGACGACAAAGAGCTCCCCTGACGGCAAATTAGCTGACTCCCGTAGTGTTTCCTAGTGACAGCAGGGGCAGCAAGGCACGTATTGTATTGTTGCCATCGAGGATAAAAATATGGGGTTTATATCATATTGCATGCATTTATCCCTCTACATCATGTCATCTTGCTTAAGGTGTTACTCTGTTTTTATGAACTTAATACTCTAGATGTAGGCAGGAGTCGGTCGATGTGTGGAGTAATAGTAGTAGATGCAGGCAGGAGTCGGTCTACTTGTTGCGGACGTGGTGCCTATATACATGATCATGCCTAGATAATCTTATAATTATTCGCTTTTCTATCAATTGCTCGACAGTAATTTGTTCACCCACCGTAATACTTATGCTATCTTGAGAGAAGCCACTAGTGAAACCTATGGCCCCAGGGACTATCTCTTATCATATTTGCTTCCAATCTACTTTTATTTGCATCTTTACTTTTTGCATCTATATTATAAAATACCAAAAATATATTTATGTTATCATACTATCTCTATTAGATCTCACTTTCGCAAGTGGCCGTGAAGGGATTGACAACCCCTTTATTGCGTTGGTTGCAGTTCTTTGTTTGTTTGTGTAGGTGCGTGGGACTTTTGAGGAGCCTCCTCTTTGGATCGATACCTTGGTTCTCAAAAACTGAGGGAAATACTTACGCTATTATTGCTGCATCACCCTTTCCTCTTCAAGGAAAACCAACGCAAGCTTAAGACGTAGCAAGAAGGATTTCTGGCGCCGTTGTCGGGGAGGTCTTCGCTCAAGTCAAGACATACCAAGTACCCATCACAAACTCATCTCCCTCGCATTTACATTATTTGCCATTTGCCTCTCGCTTTCCTCTCCCCACTTCACCCTTGCTGCTTTATTCGCCTCTTTCTTTCCCAATCTCCTCTCTTTTTCGCTTGCCTTTTTCTGCTTGCTTGTGTGCCTGTCTGTCCTTATGGCTTTGCCTAAGGGTTCTGACCACCTTCTTAGAAGGTTGGAAGAGATTGAATCAAATATTAGAAGCTTTATGAATTTGCAATTTGAGCATAATAATTTCTTCAGAAAAGAGCTTAAGGAACAAAAAGGTTTTTTGGGGTTTATGAACAAAGAGCTTGATGATATGAATAAAGAATTTTATGGTGTGAATGCTCAAATTACCCGGCTTGAAAATGCTATAGCCAAAATTTCTGATAAGCAAGCCACCTTAGTCAATAAGATGGCCGCCAAACCAGAAAAGTTACATGAAAATGATGATGAAGATCTTAAAGTTATTGATGCGTCTCCTATTAGATCTATGTTTTGCAATATGTATCTTGATAATTATGGGGCTGATGATGAGTCAACTTTACCTAGAAGGCATCCCAAGAATTCGGAGTTTTTAGATCTTGATGCTAAATTTGGTAAAAGTGGGATTGGAGAGGCCATAACTTTAAATAGCATTGAACCCACTATCTCGGATTTCAAGGAATTTGATTATGATAATTGTTCTTTAGAAGGTTGTATTTCCTTGTTGCAATCCGTTGTTAATTCTCCTCATGCTTATAGTCAAAATAAAGCTTTTACCAAACATATCGTTGATGCCTTGATGCAATCTTATGATGAAAAACTTAATTTGGAAGTTTCTATACCTAGAAAACTTAATGATGAGCGGGAACCTACTATAAAGATTAGAATTAAAGATCATGAGTGTTTTGCTTTGTGTGATTTGGGTGCTAGTGTTTCCATGATTCCGAAAACTTTATGTGATATTCTAGGTTTCCATGATCTTGATGGTTGCTCTTTAAATTTGCACCTTGCAGATTCCCCCATTAAAAAGCCAATTGGAAGAATCAATGATGTTCTCATTGTTGCAAATAGAAATTTGGTGCCCGTAGATTTTATCGTTCTTGATATAGATTGCAATCTTTCTTGCCCTATTATTCTTGGTAGACCTTTCCTTAGAACGATTAGCGCGATTATTGATATGAAGGAACGGAATATTGGATTCCAATTTCCATTAAAGAAAGGCATGGAGAACTTTCCAAGAAAGAAAGTCAGATTACCTTATGAATCTATCATGCGGGCTACTAATGAATTTAGTGCCAAAGATGGCACTCGTTAGATCTATCTTCGCTTTTATGCCTAGCTAGGGGCGTTAAACGATAGCGCTAGTTGGGAGGCAACCCAATTTTCTTTGTGTTTTTTGTTTTTGTTCCTGTTTAGTAATAAATCTTGAATCTACCCTCCGTTTAGATGTGTTTTTTATCTTTTAATTAGTGTTTGTGCCAAGTAGAACCTATAGGATAACCTATAATGATAGTTGATTTGATTCTGCTGAAAAACAGAAACTTTGCACGCACGAATTTAGTTTTGTTAAATCACAGAAACGTGCTTTTGCGATAATTCTTTTTGCTAATGATCAATAAAAAATTTGTCCAGGACTTCCTATTTTGGTAGGATTTTTAGAGTTCCATAAGTTTGCGTTAGTTACAGACTGTTCTGTTTTTGACAAATTCTGTTTTTCGTGTGTTGTTTGCTTATTTCGATGCATCTATGGCTAGTAAAATAGTTTATAAACCATAGAGAAGTTGAATTACAGTAGGTTTAACACCAAAATAGATAAAGAATGAGTTCATTACAGTACCTTATGTGGTGGTTTTGTTTTTCTTTCACTAACGGAGCTTATAAGATTTCCTGTTGAGTTTTGTGTTGTGAAGTTTTCAAGTTTTGGGTAAAGCTTTTATGGACTATGGAATAAGGAGTGGCAAGAGCCTAAGCTTGGGGATGCCCATGACACCCCAAGATATTCAAGGATATCCAAAGTTTAAGCTTGGGGATGCCCCGGAAGGCATCCTCTTTCGCCTTCGTTCATTGGTAACTTTACTTGGAGCTATATTTTTATTCGCCACATGATATGTGTTTTGCTTGGAGCGTCGTGTATTATATTAGTCTTTGATTTTTAGTTTACCACAATCATCTTTGCTATACACACCTTTTGGGAGAAGCCTACTTGGTTAGAATTTGCTAGAATACTCTATGTGCTTCACTTATATCTTTTGAGCTTGATAGTTTTTGCTCCAGTGCTTCACTTATATCTTTTAGAGCACGGTGGTGACTTAATCTTGAAGAAATTGCTAGTCTCTCATGCTTCACTTATATTATTTTGAGAGTCTTTTAGAACAGCATGGTATTTGCTATGGTTATAAAATTGGTCCTAGAATGGTAGGCATCCAAGTTGGGTATAATAAAAACTATCATAGGAAGTGAATTGGATGCTATGATCAATTTGATACTTGATAATTGTTTTGAGATATGGAGGTAGTGATATTAAATTCATGCTAGTTGGGTGATTATGAATTTATAATGCTTGTGTTGAAGTTAGCAAGTCCCGTAGCATGCACGTATGGTTAAAATTGTGTAACAAATTTGAAACATGAAGTGTACCTGGCTTGTGCATCCTTATGAGTGGCGATCGGGGACGAGCGATGGTCTTTTCCTACCAATCTATCCCCTAGGAGCATGCGCGTAGTACTTTTATTTTGATGACTTCTAAATTTTTGCAATAAGTATATGAGTTCTTTTGACTAATGTTGAGTCCATGGATTATACGCACTTTTACCTTTCCGCCATTGCTAGCCTCTTCGGTACCGTGCATTGCCCTTTCTCACCTTGAGAGTTGGTGCAAACTTCACGGCAGTGCATCCAAACCCCGTGATACGATACGCTCTATCACACATAAACCTCCTTTTATCTTCCTCAAAACAGCCACCATACCTACCTATTATGGCATTTCCATAGCCATTCCGAGATATATTGCCATGCAACTTTCCACCGTTCCGTTCATCATCATGGCATACATTACTTTTGTCATATTGCCATTGCATGAACATGTAGTTGACATCGTATTTGTGGCAAAGCCACCATGCATTATTTTTCATACATGTCACTCTTGATTCATTGCACCATCCCAGTACACCGCCGGAGGCATTCATATAGAGTCATATCTAGTTCTAGTTTCGAGTCGTAATTCATATGTTGTAATCAATGAAAGTGTGATGATCATCATTATTAGAGCATTGCCCAAAGAAAAAAAAGAAAAAAAAGAAAGGCCAAAAGAAAAAAAGGCCCAAAAAATAAAAAAAAAGGGGAAAAGGGAAAAAAAGAAAAGGGCAATGTTACTATCTCTTTTTCCACACTTGTGCTTCAAAGTAGCACCTTGTTCTTCATGTAGTGAGTCTCATATATTATGCTTCAAGTAGCACCATGTTTTTCATATAGTGAGTCTCATAAGTTGTCTTTTTCATACTAGTGGGAATTTTTCATTATAGAACTTGGCTTGTATATTCCTACGATGGGCTTCCTCAAATGCCCTAGGTCTTCGTGAGCAAGCAAGTTGGATGCATATCCACTAGTTTTCTTTTGTTGAGCACTCATTTATAGCTCTAGTGCATCCGTTACATGGCAATCCCTACTCCTCATGTTGACATCAATTGATGGGCATCTCTATAGCCCGTTGATTATCCTCATGTGAGACTTTTTTTTGTCTTCTCCACACAATCCCCATCATCATATTCTATTCCACCCATAGTGCTATATCCATGGCTCACGCTCATGTATTGCGTGAAGCTTGAAAAATTTTGAGATTATTGAAGTATGAAACAATTGCTTGGCTTGTCATCGGGGGTATAGAAGTTGGGAACATCTTTGTGTGACGAAAATGAAGCATAGCCTAACTATATGGTTTTGTAGGGATGAACTTTCTTTTGCCATGCAATTTTGAGAAGACATGATTACTTTGATTAGTATGCTTGAAGTGTTACTATTTGTTTTATCAATATGAACTTTTATTTTGAATCATTTGGATCTGAACATTCATGCCACAATAAAGAAAATTACATTAAGAATTATGCTAGGTAGCATTCCACATCAAAATTCTCTTTTATCATTTACCTACTCGACGCATTTAGCAGGAATTAAGCTTGGGGATGCTTGATACGTCTCCAACGTATCTATAATTTTTGATTGTTCCGTGCTATTATATTACCCCTTTTGGATGTTTATGGGCTTTATTTTACACATTTATATCATTTTTGGGACTAACCTACTAACCGGAGGCCCAACCCATATTGCTGGGTTTTTTTGCCTATTTCAGTATTTCGAAGAAAAGGAATATCAAACGGAGTCCAAACGGAATGAAACCTTTGGGAGCGTGATTTTTGGAACGAACGTGATCCGGAGGACTTGGAGTGCAAGTCAAGAAGGCCGAGGCCTCCACGAGATAGGAGGGCGCCTCTATAGGGCATGCCCCCTGTCTCGTGGGCCCCTGCCACCACCGACGATTTCTTCCTCCTATATAAGTTTCACGCACTCAAAAACATACAGGAGCCAACAAAACACAATTTCCACCGTCAGTAACCTTCTCGACCATGAGATCCCATCTTGGAGCCTTCACGCACTCACGGAGGGGGAATCGACCACGGAGGGCTTCTACATCAACACCATAGCCCCTCCGATGAGTTGTAAGTAGTTTACCACAGACCTACGGGTCCATAGTTATTAGCTAGATGGCTTCTTCTCTCTTCTTGGATCTCAATACAATGTTCTCCCTCTCTTGTGGAGATCTATTCGATGGAAACTCTTTTTGCGGTGTGTTTGTCGAGATCCGATGAATTGTGGGTTTATGATCAAGTTTATCTTTGAATAATATTTGAATCTTCTCTGAATTCTTTTATGTATGATTGAGTTATCTTTGCAAGTCTCTTTGAATTATCAGTTTGGTTTGGCCTACTAGATTGATCTTTCTTGCCATGGGAGAAGTGCTTATCTTTGGGTTCAATCTTGCGATGTCCTTTCCCAAAGGATGTTAGGGCAGCAAGGCACGTATTGTATTGTTGCCATCGAGGATAAAAAGATGGGGTTTACATCATTTTGCATGAATTTATCCTCTACATCATGTCATCTTGCTTACATGCGTTACTCTGTTCTTATGAACTTAATACTCTAGATGCAGGCAGGAGTCGGTCGATGTGTGGAGTAATAGTAGTAGATGCAGGCAAGAGTCGGTCTACTTGTTGCGGACGTGATGCCTATATACATGATCATGCCTAGATAATATTATAATTATTCACTTTTCTATCAATTGCTCGACAGTAATTTGTTCACCCACCGTAATACTTATGCTATCTTGAGAGAAGCCACTAGTGAAACCTATGGCCCCCGGGTCTATCTCTTGTCATATTTGCTTCCAATCTACTTTTATTTGCATCTTTAATTTTTGCATCTATATTATAAAATACCAAAAATATATTTATGTTATCATACTATCTCTATTAGATTTCACTTTCGCAAGTGGCCGTGAAGGGATTGACAACCCCTTTATTGCGTTGGTTGCGAGTTCTTTGTTTGTTTGTGTAGGTGCGTGGGACTTTTGAGGAGCCTCCTATTGGACTGATACCTTGGTTCTCAAAAACTGAGGGAAATAATTACGCTACTATTGTTGCATCACCCTTTCCTCTTCAAGGAAAACCAACGCAAGCTCAAGACGTAGGAATACACGCAACTCTCCAATCTATGCACCTGCACAAACAATCAAATACTTGCACCCAACGCGATAATGGGGTTGTCAATCCCTTCACGGTCACTTGCAAATGTGAGATCTGATATATATATATATATATATATATATATATATATATATATATATATATAGGGAAAATCCATCCTACCACCCGTGGTAGTTACCCCACATGTCTCATATACTACCATATGGTACTATATATACAATTTTATTATTTTAAATATGTTCATATACTATATTTAAGATATTTCAAAGCAAGTTACATGAAAAATTGCATATGAGCCCATAGTTTTGTTATATTTGTAAAATACGTACATATTTGTACGTAAAAAGAGCATACTCAAAAATGGTACATACTACCTAAAAATTAGTATATATACTACCTAATCATTGTTATATACTACATACTACACGTACATACTCTCGGTTTTGACAGATACTACATACAACATACAAAACGCTAGTGGTGGTAACTACCACCGCTTGTAGGAAACATTTGTCCTATATATATATATATATATATATATATATATATATATATATATATATATATATATATATATATATATATATAGGGTGGGTCTATTATGATAAACCCTTAAGAGTATTATTATGATAACACTGAAGTTTATTCTGCTAACACCAGACGGCCACCCCCGAAGCTACAAACTAACCACGCGCCCATCCCACCCACCCACGCGCACAAACCAGCACCCCCACCTCCCCTACGAACAGTACCCACCACCTTCTCCCTTCTCCCCGATCCCCCATCACCCCACATTGCCGCCCGCCCTACCACCTCCCACCGTGTCGGCCACCACCTTCCACAACGCGAGCCACCGCCAGGCCACCACCTCCCACCGTGCCGCACGCCAACCACCATGCAGTGCGTCGGCAGCCGATCTGCCACGGCCGGCCTCCCCAGACCACTGGCGTCGCCCCAATGGCCTCCTTCAGCACTCCGGTGGTCGGATCCATAGCACCCCGCGCCTGTGACCTCATCTACAAATGTGGTCGCCGGATCTAGAGCCCTCCCCTGCCCCATTGACCTCCTTCTGCGCCGCCGCAGACAGATCCAGCAGACCTCCTACTACCGCCAGATGCAGGCGCCCCGGCCACCGCACCTTTGCTCCCACCTGCACCGCGCCGCCCTCAGGATCCTGCTCAATCCCACCGAACTACCGGATCGGCGCTAGGATCCGGCCCCGTTTGACCAAATCCGCCTCGATCCATGGCCGTGCAGAAGACAGAGGGGCTCACCGGAGCTACCTCATCACGACAGATGGTAGCCTCGCACCCCGATGCACGTCCTCGGCCTGTGGATGACGTGCTCCTCCTCCTTGCTCACCAGGTGACCCCATCCTCCTCTGCTCCTATAGGAACCAGGCCAGCACCGCCCCCCTCATGTGTTGGCACCCCAATTCCTCTTCTTCCCTTCATCTACAACGTTGGCGAACCGGAGTCCGGTGGTGCGTGGCGTGTCGTCCATTGTGCTCGGCTTTGCAGTATGTTCTCTTCCCCAATGGTGACCGTGTCCCTCCAGCTCCTCTAATCTCCCACCCACCCGGCACCTACTCTCTCCCCATATCCCATGAGGTCCTAGTCGCTCGTTGCTCGCAAGGGATGCGGTCCATTATGTTGAGATAGTGCAGTGCGCTCGGCATGCAGAACCCTCCTCCCTCCTCTGTGGCTCGGCCCTCCACCTCTTGCTGGTCGCCACGGCCGGATCCGTTGCGGCACTGCCTTGCCTCGCCGCCATGCGTCAGTCCCGCGGCTTTAGCGTGACCATCTACCTCCCCTCGATGAACTACATCGCCGCCAGTGCTAGTGAGAAGTTCGCTCGTGTTGCTGCTGAACCTCCCCGAGTGAGCAATGTTGGAGTGCAGATATGTATTAGTTCTTTTTTGTGTTGAACATTGGAGTGCTTAATCCAGTTTTCTTGCAGCTCACAGCAGTGTTACTCCAAAAGATGAGGTTCAGTTTCCTTGCATTCTGACGACCACGCCGACGTGTGTGTGCTCGAGTGTAGCTTGCAAAAAGCCCCCAAAATCGACTCAGTTGTGTGCAGTTCCCAGGTGCTGAGTGTGCGGTTTGATTTTTTTTCCAACAAAAGATGTGCTCTGGTGAAGTTCATTGCTGATGTATCTCTAGTGCAGTTTTCAGATGGGTGCTACTACCTTCTGCACTGCTTCTTTGATCCACTATGGAGGCAAAAAACAAGAAAGGAAATATTCTTGTTTAGAAGACCACTTGTGAATTTGATGTGTTCAAGAGCGAGTTGTACAGATTTGTGTCCTAGAGGGAAACTAGTACTTGTGAACAAAAGTTCACTCGGGCACAGACGTCCAAGCAGTTGGGTGTGTAGTTTTTTATGTGTTTGGATGCATTATTTTTTGACACATTTCACTCGCTTGCCATGTGCAGTAAGAGACTACAAAAGAAAATGCAGTGCACTCTGGTCTACAGTACACCATTTATAAAAAATGTATTTAAAAAGTGCACTCTCGTCCAAAATGTTATGAAGCTCACTTTGTTCTCTCATGTGGTTCACTATAAAACTCCTCCATCTTTCACTATATCAATACAACACCTGCAGTGCGTTTGGTCATCGAAAGTGGTTCTGTTTTGAGAGTGATGTTGTTTGCTTGCACACAATGTGGAAGTGTGATTTTTTTTTGCAAAATAACAAAAAAGTAATGCGGTTCACTTTGATATTTGTCACGGTTCACTTGCCCATGTCTCTGCGGTCCACTCTCGTTCATAAAAAAAGTTGAAAAAAGACGACAAAAACTCGCCTAAGAAAATTTACACCCGACAAAAGAGATCATGAAGTTCACTTGACTGTTTGATGCAGTGCGGTTTTTAGCCTAAAGCAGTGCGTTCATGTGTTAAGACAAAAGAAATCATGAAGTTCACTTGACTGTCTGATGCAGTGCGGTTTTTAGCCTACGGCAGTGCGTTCATGTGTCTGATGCAGTAAACATGGAGATTTTGGTGTCGCGAAAAATAGAGTGCCCGCATTTATGTAAAATCAAAATTGCTCTTAAACCATAAGGAATTGGAGAGGGTGTTCTACATGAAAAAGTTGCGTCTCGTCGATATCTATCCAACGGCATATAATTTGAATCATTTCAACCAGCAGTTTGTAAAAATTTCGCGAAAAATAGTCGTTGCCTCTCATCATCAGCCGCACGATTTTTAAAATTAACTAAAAACTGTAAGGAATCTCAAAAACATTTTAACATATGAAAGTTGTGCCACATCCGTAGATTTCCAACGGTGTATCATACGCCTCATTTCGACAAACGGTTAGAAAACTGGAGCGAAAACTGTACCGAAACTTTGAAAAATAACATTCCGCGATTTAGTAAATTTGAAACTGCTCTTAAGCCGTAACGAGTTAGAGAAAATAATAGATATGAAAAAGATGCGCCTCGACGATATCTTTCCAATGGTGTATCATTTGCTTCATTCCGACGAGCGGTTTAGAAGAAATCGCGAAAAAATGCTCGCTACCACTCATGATGGGCCGCACCATTTTCGAAACTGCTCTTAAACCGTGAGGAATCTCGAAAAGTGTTCAACATGGCAAAGTTACGCCTAATCCATAGCTTTTCAAGGTATAGTACACGCCTCATTCCGACAAACGGTTAAAAAACTAGAGCAAAAAAGGTACCGAAAATACACGGCGTGCAGTTTTTTGCGACGGGAAGTTCACTCGTGAGAGTACTGCAGCACACTTAGTTTAAACAATGACGTGCACTTGCGTTGAGCATGCAGTGCGGAAGTGTTATCACAATAGTTATTCTGCTAATATTAGCAGAATAGACCGGTTATATATATTAGCAGAATAGACCGGCTCTATATATTACTAAAACATAAAACAAAGTATAAATAAATAAATTACAGCGATGTATTTTTGGTTTATAGATATGAAAATATATGATGGAAAATAGATCCTGGGGCCATAGGTTTTACTAGAGGCTTCTCTCTTGAAGGAAAATAGTACGTGGGTGAACAAATTACTGTCGAGCATTGATAGAAAAGCGCAAAGTTACAACTATATCCAAGGCAATGGTTATGAATATAGGGATCACGTCGGTGTCAAGTAGACTGACTCCTGTCTGCATCTACTACTATTACTCCACACATCGACCACTATCCAGCATGCATCTAGAGTATTAAGTTCATAAGAACGGAGTAACACCTTAAGCAAGATGACATGATGTAGAGGGATAAACTCAAGCAATATGATAAAAACTCCATCTTTTTACCATTGATGGCAACAATACAATACGTGTCTCGCTACCCCTACTTTATCACTGGGTGAGATCACCGCAAGATTGAATTCAAACTAAGCACCTCTCCCATTGCAAGAAGAAGCAATCTAGTTGACCAAACCAAACCGATAATTCGAAGAGAAACACAAAGATATCAAATCATGCATATAAGAATTCAGAGAAGATTCAAATAATATTCATAGATAAACTGATCATAAATCCACAATTCATCGGATCTCGACAAACACACCGCAAAATAATATTACATCGGATAGATCTTCAAGAACATCGAGGAGAACATGGTATTGAGAATCAAAGAGAGAGAAGAAGTCATCTAGCTACTAGCTATAGACCCGTAGGTCTTTGATAAACTACTCATGCTTCATCGAAAGAGCAATAGAGTTGATGTAGAAGCCCTCCGTGATCAAGTCCCCCTTTGGGAGGATGACGGAAAAGGCCCCAAGATGGGATCTCACGGAGACAGAAGGTTACGGCGGTGGAAAAGTATTTTGGTGGACGCTTCTGGTTGTTTGGGAATATTTGTGAATTTATAGAGCTGAGAAGGAGGTCGGTGGACTCCCGAGGGGGCCCACAAGCCAAGGGGCGTGCCCTAAGGGCTTGTGGAGCCCTCGGGGCTCTTCTGACTTCATCTCCAAGTTTCATGGATGTCTTCTGGTCCAAGAAAAATCATGGCGAAAGTTTTGTTTCGTTTGGACTCTGTTTGATATTCCTTTTCTGTAAAACTCAAAAATAAGGAAAAAACAAAAACTGACATTGGGCTCTGGGTTAATAAGTTAGTGCCAAAAATAAAATAAAATAAAATAGCATATTAATGCATATAAAACATCCAAAACAGGTAATATAATAGCATCGAATAATCAAAAATTATAGATACGTTGGAGACATATCAATAAGGAGGGAGTAGTCGCCCTCGGGGTTGAGGGTATGTACTAGTAGCTACGTGTTTGATCTCTCTCTCTCTCTCTCTCTCTCTCTCTCTCTCTCTCGTGTTCTTGATATGGCACGATCTTGATGTATCCCGAGCTCTGTTAATATAGTTCGATCATCTGGTGTTTCTTCCCTCTCTATCTTTGTTGTGATGAATCAAATCTTTTCGTTTGAGGTTTTGTTATTGTCGGATTGAATATTTCAAATTTGAGAACACTTAATGTATGTCTTGCATATGAATGCCCGTGGTGACAATGGGGTATTATATTAATTCACTCGATGTATGTTTTGGCACTCAACTCACAGATTTCGGAGGTGTCATTGGGGTAATCTATGCATAGGGGTTGATGCACATTTTCATTATCTTTTCTCCGATAGAAACTTTGGGGTGCTCCTTGAAGTCTTCCTGTGGATTGAATATTATGATTACGAATTTATTTGATGCATATCGTATAATCAACTCACGGATACTTGTGGTGGCATTGGAGTATCTAGGTGACATTAGGGTTGGTTGATGTGTATCATATGGTGTTATTTTAGTATGAACTCTAGGGCTGTTTGTGACACTTATAGGAATAGCTCAATGGATTGATCGGAAAGAATAACTTTGAGGTGGTTTCGTACCCTACAAAGAATTTCTATCTTATGTTCTCCGCTAATAGGAACTTGGGAGTGATTCTTTATCGCACGTTGAAGGATGGTTATATGATCCAATTATGTTAGCATTGTTGCGAGATTGCACTAGTGAAAGTATGAACCCTAGGCCTTGTTTCTAAGCATTGCAATATCGTTTATGCTCACTTTTGTTACTTGCTACCTTGCTATTTTTTATTGTTCGCATTACAAAAACCTATATCTACTATCCATACTACACTTGTATCATCATCCCTTCGGCGAACTAGTGCACATATACAATTTAACATTGTATTGGGTGTGTTGGGGACAAAAGAGATTGTTAGTATTTGATTGCAGGGTTTTTGAGAGAGATCATCTTCATCCTACGCCTCCCAAGGATTGATAAACCTTAGGTCATCCACTTGAGGAAAATTTGCTACTGTCCTACAAAACTCTGCGCTTGGAGACCCAACACAAGTCTACAAGAATAAAATTGCGTAGTAAGCATCAAGCTCTTTTCAGGCGCCGTTGCCGAGGAGGTGAGCGCTTTAAGGTATATCTTTAGATCTTGCAATCGAATCTTTTTAGTTTTTTGTTTATCACTAGTTTGGTTTTATAAAAATAAAACTACAAAAAATGGAATTGAGGTTGCCTCATATTATTCGTCTTTATAATATTTTTCTTGAAAGTAAGGATTCCGATAATTGTGCTCAATTGGTAGAAAGAAGAATTCAATAAAACGTTTGGCATAAAATCTTTGAATGATTAGCATGATTGCAATGTTGTTAATATGAATTCTACGAATATCCAAAATACTAAAGATGGTTGCACTAGTCATAGCAAAGATGTTTCTTATAAGCATGTCAATTTTTGTGAAGTGCATAAAGTTTGTGAAGACACGCCTTATAGGGATGATAGATTTTGTAAAAAGCATAAACATGATAGAATCAACTTTTTGCTCAAAGTGATAGATAAATTTGCCATGAAATTATGCTCTCTTCATCCCATTACTTGTGAACTTTGCAATAAGGTTGGTCATCTTAATTTTCAATGCATACTTTTGCATGAATCGGTTATGGCCAAAAATTGCAATAACTTGACCACCCTTGAACTTTATAATGAGTTTTTTCTACTTTTGTGGTGTGAAGAGTTGACACATAAAAATACTTGGTTTGAAGTATTCATTTTCACAAAAGACATTGAAAATAAATTGAAAGAAATCTATATACATTCATATGTAATTCATACTAAAATCTCTAAAAGGGTTTATATTTAAAAACGAAGGGAGTACTTCGCAAAATGGTAATTTGTGGTTCAATGAAATGGTCAGGGTCAGTGAGAGGACGAGATCAACAAGCATGGAGAGTTAAGCTGAGGTATGAACATTATGCGTGTAGAAATTATTGTTACCTTTTGGTTGTGTACGCCAGTTCTCACTTTTCATGTGCATGCTAGGTATCTTGCCTTTCTGGTTCAGCCCATCACTAGGCATCAGTCGCTGCTCCTCAGTGTGTGAAGTGGAGTGCAGCTAGCTGCAGCATGTATACGTGTGCGCATGTTAAACGAGTAATGAACATGTGCTGCCGAACCATGCCTCTTTACAATCTAATCCCTCCATTTCTAAATATAATTCTTTTTAGAGATTTCAATATAGACTACATACGGATGTATATAGTCATATTTTAGAGTGTAGATTCACTTATTTTACTCCGTGTGTAGTCCATATTGAAATCTCTAAACAGGCTTATACTCCTATTTAGAACAGAGGAAGTATATACGTATCTACAAATTTGTTTGCTCCTCACACTATTAAGCTATACAGACAAGCCCCATGGCCTCCTACGTATGTGCTGCTGGACAATAAATCATCAATTGATGTCTGAGAGATGTCAGACTAATACTAATAAATTAACTCATGTAGTACTCCCTCCGTCCCAAAATAAGTGACTCATCATGAATGTAGATGTATATGTCTGCAAGGCGCACCCCAGCCTCTAGTATATACAACAAATGGAAGTCTGCCTTAAATAAGTGAAAGTTTTGCATTCGGTGGGAGCCTCTTCAGGAGAGGGCCTCTAACCATATCAAGAGCAGCACTATCTACTCTAGGGGTTGGTTCCCCTGGATCCAAAGCATCGGTTAGCCTTTGAGCTGTGTCTACAGTTACAACCTGTATTGCAGGAGCATTTTCAACCACGTGCATGATGAATTCAGCTTGGCCTCTTGCCCCTTTGAATCCTGTAACACGCATGTCCTTCAGATTCACATATTTATCTTCCAACGGCGGTATTTCTTGTCTGGAAGGTCCATCGGTTGCAAACCACATAGTATAAAGGCCACGGAACTGTTTAAGTCATCAAGATTAGTAGGGTTTCTTGCTACCCCGTACATGCAGGTTGAAAATAGTACTACCTCCGTAACTTAATATAAGACGTATTTTGACACTATGGCAGTGTCAAAAAATGTCATATTAAGTTACAGAGGGAGTAGCTTACAAACAAAAAGGGGAAATGATTGAGAATATTACTCACATGTACTTCCAACTTCTCAATGAACGGAGAAACCCTTAGAAAAGAAACTAAGTAGAGGATTTTGTCACTGTCTTCATGATGTATAACCAACAGTATCTGCACATGCCTGAGGTGAGAAAACACACGAGGGCTATTTAATGTCCACCGGCTCTGAAAGATAAAACAGCAAAGGTTATTGCAAGATTACATGCTAAACCATAACTCGAATATTGTCCCAATATAAAATACCTCTAGGCGTTGCATTCCAAGTTGCAATGTCAGGTTTTGTACATCTGGTAGCCCATTGAGGAGTGACGTGGCAGCACGCTGAAAAACCGCACCGCGGAACCAAAATTTTGCATTCTCCAGTTTCGTAGCATGATGGAGGGTAATAGGTATGTATGGTCCATCATAAACAAAGGTGGATAGATTTGCAGCATCGAACTCTATCTTGGTTACCTCACAGTGCATGATTTTCAAGTACTGCAGTTGGGATAATGGCTGCAGAACCACCTTCATTTCATCCTTGAGATGGCATCTGACTATGCTTAGCCACTCAAGAGTAATGCAACTGCACAAGATACTCTCGAGATCCTGCCTAGTGGTCTTCAGCGCATGGAGATCAAGCTTTCTTAGGTTTGGGAAACCTATGAAATCGGCAGGAGGTGGTTTGAAACACACAAAGCTAAGTTGAAGACACGCTAGACAGGATACACTTTTGTTGTCTAAAAGCTCAAATGGGAATCTGTAATGATCCCCATATTTCAGAAGATTGGACGGTGGCGCCAAATCAAAAGCTAGATTCTTTGCGTGGGTCGACATAGCAAATCTAATCCAGTTATTGAGGTGATCAACAAGCTTGCTCTCGAATATAAATTTAATTTCAAGTTGGTCAACAACCCTGCCACAGTGCTTCCCCAAAACCGCATTAACACGGTCGATGAACATCTGGGTGTGCTGATGTTTCATTTTCACATTCTTACATACATCATTGACACCAAAGCTTAGCCTGGGGCAAGCTGTCCATGTACATCTCCAGTCAGTCGACAAAACACTGGTCCGAACAGCCTCTTTCACAGGTAATTTCGATAAAATTGCACACAGTACATCCTTCAGCAAAAGGAGAAGACAAATTTAAGCAGATAAATATATTTACCCTGAGGGTCAAGTCGAAAGGCATAATTAACATACCTCTGGAAGGTCATGAAATTTAACGTCAGGCCTTCCCTTGCTATTCTTCAGTGTCTTGACATGGACATGCTTCTCTGCCGTTATTCTACTCGTCAGATAGTTCCCCATTCAAAGCGCTGAAAAGAAGATTGAGGAACATCGGACAAACAAGAGGTTAGGGAGCATGGGGTTAATTAGGACTTCACATAATAGTGCAAGTCTGCGTAAACTGAATTTTGTCTGAAACTAGAATCAGTAAGTCGTCTGGTGTGCATCATAAAAATTGCATCTTTACTTAGCTCTGCCACCCGTAACTAAAAAAAAGAAGTGGGAGCGCGGCGGGGGAAAGAGGAAAGTAATAGGATTAGATTAGAGAACAGAGGCAACCTGCGGAGCGGAGGTGCCGGCCGGCGGCGGCGGCTCCTCTTATTCCCCACTCGCGGCAGAGGCAGAGATCTGGAGCGAGCAACCTATGGTCTATCTGATTTCCTTTGGGGATTAGGATGGGGTTCTGACGCCACCCTCGGACCAAAAGTAATGAGGCGGAGGGTAGGCCGGAGCGGCGACAAGCGACGGCAGCCCCAGATGGGTTTATTTTGGTGTAATAAGGTCCAAACTCAGAAACGGAGAAGAAACACCGGAGCGGTCTGCTTCCCCTCCCAGCGCTTTTTTTATTATTATTTTCAGATTCACCCACCCAGCGCTTTTTTTTTTTTTGAGAAATACCCTTCCAGCGCTTTTGTGTGTGCAGCAGGCGCCAGGCCCAGAATTGGCCACCTGGCCCGGCTGTAAAAAGGCCTGTCACGTCAGTGTCGGCCTTTTTATAAAAGGGTCGTGGCGTGGCTCCACCTTCCCAACCGAGAGTTTTCTTTTTTATGTATACATATCCGTTTATTCAAAACATTTTATCTTTTAAACTGCGCGTCAATCTCGAACCGTTTTTATCATTTGATTCCTCGCGTCGAGATCTTCAAAATTAGATCCTATGTTGATAAGTTTTGACAAACTTTTTTTTCACAAAAAACCAGACAAGAAAACCATAGCGTGAGCATGTTTTTTTTTCATTTTCGAAAGAGGCACGACCGTGCTTATCGCACAAGCACTGTGCCTCTCGTGAAAGGAAGAAAAATGTGCCTCTCACAGAAGAAAACTCGTACCTCTCACGGAAGAAAAAAAGTAAATATATTTTTTTTCATTTTTGATAGGCACGACCATGCCTCTCGTGGAAAAAAGAAAAACGTGCCTCTCGCGAAAGCAAATCCGTGGCTCTAGTGGAAGAAAAAAAGATATTTATTTTTTCTATTTCCGATAGGCAAACCATGCGTCTCGCGAAAGCAAACCCGTGCCTCTAGCGGAAGAGAAAAAACATTTTTTTTGTTTTCGATAGGCATGGCCGTGCCTCTCGCAGAAGCAAATCCATCCCTCTCGCGGAAGAAATAAAAAGAAAACGCTTTTATTTTTGTCTCTGATAAACGTATTTTTCCGTGCAATGTTTTTTGTTTTTTTAAGTTAAGAAAGGCCAATGAAAAACCCAAAAGTCAAAAATATGGAGAGAAAAAATCATCTAAAAAGCCAAAAACGCGTGCAAAAAATTAAAAAGAGCATCCAAAACGCGACACGTGATGGTGGCTAAGAGAGCGTGCTCTGGGAAGGCTCCCGAACAAGCGCTCCTTAATTACATGCTCGCTGAAAAACTTTACTTTCACCAGCTTACCGGGCCAGCGTGCCGGCACATTTATGAGCGGTCATGCCTGGGCCACGAAGGTCAGCACACCTGCCTGCTGACCCGGCACGGCCCGTGTACTAAGTGTGCTCGGCCGGGTCGTGTTGTGCCTGGCCCGCCAGTTTGGTCAGGTTTGGCGCAAAAACACGAACGACGTTCAGCCGAAACTTGCACGACATGCCCATCGCATCATCCATGGGCAAATCTAGACAGCAGCGGGCCGTGAGATTAGCTGTAGTGCATGTTTGTTCAACAAAGCGTCCTCCATGAAGTACTTCCGAGGAAATCCTATTTGACGCATTCTGCGTCGAGGTGTGGATCTTTCGCACAGAGTTCGGGGATCGCACGGTTACCTAGACTGGCCCATTAATGGTTGCAACCTTTTTGATTTTGGAAATCTTGAGTTTTCCGACCAGTGTTTTCTTGTTTAGGGAACCTTCTAGAAAGTGCCCTGAACCGGATTTTATTTCTTTCACTTGTTTTCCTTGATCGTTTCTTGCTTTTCACGGTTTTTCATATGTTTTTTATGTTTTTGTTTCTTTTTCTTCTTACTTTTTTCTTTTCTTTTCCTTTCCTTTTTCTTTTTTCATTTATTTTACATTTTCACTGTTTAATTTTCTTTTTTAAAATTCACATTTCGAAAATTTGTTCTGAAATTTTAAAAGAAATGTTTGTGCTATTTAAAAATGTTCAAAATTTCAAAAGATGGCCGTATTTTCAAAAGATGTTCATAAATTCAAAAGAGTTTCGGAATTTCAAAAAAATGTTCTTGGTTTTCTAAAATTGTTTAATGTTTTTGTTCAATTTTTTCACAACTTTTAAAAAATGTTTGGTATTTCAAAAAAAATCACATTTTTCAAAAATGTTCATATTTTCAAAAAAAATTCAAGAGTTTAAAAAACTGTTCAGAAATGTCGAAAAATGTTCAAGTTTTCAAATTTTCTTCAGGAATTTCAAAATATGTTCGCGTTTCCAAATATTGTTTTGGAATTTCAAAATGTTCCTGTTTAAAAAAACTTGTTTTTGAAAATGTTTCAGTTCTTAAAATTTTGTTCACAAATTTGGAATGTGTTTGCGTTTCACAGAACACTCCATTTTTTCAAATAAAAAAAACTTCAAATTTGCTAAAATAATTCGGATCTGCTCTTCGTGTTTGATACTTCACGCTTTTGGGGCTTGAAGCTCATCGTGGCGGCGAGGCGACGAAGACGACGGGAGAAGGGGGAGCGGAGGCGCGTGCATCGTCATCGCAGACCAGGGCCGCCGATGACCCAGACACCGGTATTTTAGATTCTTGACCCTAAATTCATCCCAAAATGTGATCTGCATCGGATGATTCATTCGACGAAGGGGAGGAGAGGGGTGGGATTGTGCTCGTCGAAGCTGCTACGTAGGAAGGGTGGGTTGGTGGCGGGGTTGAGGGTGCTCGTCGCCCGCTACTACGTCGGAGGCGGGGGTGTGGGTTTGTGCACTCTTCAGTGCTGCTAGGTTCGGTGGCAGAGGAGTTCATCTGAGGCTCGTCGGAGTTGGGGCGAGGAAGTTCGCCCGTGGTGCTTTTTGTCCCTTTTTGTAGATGCGCCGTGATGCCCAGGTTATTTTTTTGCCATAGTCCCTAGATTTTTCAGTTCTGTTTGTTTGATGATGTGTTGAAGATTGGGATCCATTATTTTGGGTCCAGTTTTTCTGCCTGATACAATCATGCCCTACGTGTTGTTTTGGGGTGGCAGATCATGGCATGATTTTTTTTCCAGACTTTGTTACTGATTTTTTTCTGCCTGAATCATGTGTGTTAGTAGTGTGATGTGATGTTGTGACAACCAGAGTCATGAAACAACCAGAGCCACGAGGATTTTTATTGTCGAGAAAGCTAACTCCAGTCGACCGGAAGTTAGCGACAGATCCGCACAATTCTGGAGCCGCTCGATTCGCTTCTGCTCTCGCGCGATCCTTCCTAATTTCCTCGCGCCCAGAATCTTCTCCCGTGATTTAAGGACGGTTTCAATTATCATTAAAGCAGATATATATGAATTGAACCTTCGACCTCTCTATTGAGGAATGAGAAAGATAACCACTAGACTATCTAATCATTTGTGTGATTTGACTAATTGAGATCTAATTTATAGACATGTGATCACACTAAAAAATCTGAGCATTGTATCCAAGAGAGGCTTGGTAAAAGAGATTTGTCGGGGGAACTTGTGTAATGAGATCTTTACAGGTACGGTCATCGAACTAACGTGATTAGAGCTTATGCACCGCAGAGTTATGATATTTTTCTTTTGTAAATATCCCTCCGGTAACTTTTGTGTGAATAACCTAGTAACCGACACTTCACGGACCTGATAACTTATGTACCCTGGTCCTGAAAACTATGTCCGCAAGGGTGGGGATGGGGAGTTTTTGAAACATACCACGGTAACTTCTGTGCAAATAACATGATAACTCATACATGGTACACCTGATAACTTTGTCGGAGGGGTCGGGGTGGGGGTGTCGTTGAAACGTACCGCGGTAACTTCTATGCAAATAACATGATAACTCACACATCGTAGACATGATAAATTATGTACCCATTCCTGGTAACTTTGTCGGTGGGGGTAGGGTGGGGGGAGTCATTGAAACATACCACGGTAACTTCTATGCAAATAACATGATAACTCACATATCATAGACATGATAAACTATGTACCCAGTCCTGGTAGCTTTGTCGGCGGGCGTAGGGGTGGGGGGAGTCGTTGAAACATACCATGGTAACTTCTATGCAAATAAGAAATAACATGATAACTTACACATTGTAGACATGATAAATTATGTACCCAATCCTGGTAACTTTGTCGGCGAGGGTAGAGGTGGGAGGAGCGAGCTGTTGAACCATACCACGATAACTCTTATGCAAATAACATGATAACTCACACATCGCAGACTTGATAACTTTTGTACCCGATCCTGGTAAATGTGGCGACTGTGGTAAGGGGGGTGATGCCCCGGTAATTTCTGTGTAAATAGCATGGTAATAGACACATAGCAAGTTGATAACCCCCATACAAACGCCACTGTATTTTTTTGTTAAAAAACATGCACCCGGTAATTTTTGTGTAAATAGCATGATAATGTATACATTGCAAACTTGATAACTAATATCTTATGTTTAAACAATATGGTATCTTTCATCCAAGGGGAAAAAGTTTTTGAGACATTTCACCGATAATTTCTGTGTTAAATTATCATACTTTCCCATGCTTTAACCTTCTCGTATTGTAGTTACCAGCCTTATCATGGTATAGTTATCATGTTGTTGATACCATATTATCATGTTGGTCATGCCAAAGTTACCAAGCCAAACTTTTTTTTTCCTAATATGGCAGAAATAAGAAAGGTTCAAATAACATTGTTTATCTACAATCTATACCTACTAATAAAAGGAATATATATATTCTTAGTCCCTCATGCTATTTTTTAGAAAATCCCTGATGTTTCTGACATTAAACCCACAGTACATATCAAATGCTTTTTAAAATACTCATATCCTCAAATTTAACATGTTATATATGAAATTTGATTAGAAAAATATGCAGAATCTAAATATGATATTATTTTACCTGTTAACAATTTAAAAATACTATCTAGGCTGCAATGTTAATCGACAATGCATTATCTGTCTTCTTTTCATACCGGTATTGATTCTGATTGGGGATGAACACCTCAGCAAAATGAGGATCGGACATGAAATTGAAGATAAATTTGCTAGAAGCACCCAATAAGTAAGGACATGGATAAATGCATTATCACTTGCCCGTTCTCTGTACGGATTAAATCTACATGTAAGCCGTGTTGAAATAGAACACTTGTGGAATCTTAAACTGCGTTTTTATAGGTTAAGACAATCTTTGTTTGGGCCATAGCTACAAATTCTCATATTATAGACGATTTTCTGTAAATTAAAAGTGTGTGGTATTTTTTCTCCAGTGCAACGCACGAGCCTTTTTGCTAGTAAACAACAACAAAAGGTGGCTTAGTTGGTTATTAGGCTCAACAACTATTGCATAGACCTGGGTTTGAATCCTCTTTCAAGCACTTTTATTTTCTTTTCATAATATGCAGCGAAAAACCAGAAAAAAAAAAGATGAAAATGGCTGGCTCACGTTCACTCATATCGATCGGTTCTATGAGAAATAGCGACTGTCTGATGCAATAAGAGGCAAATAGGGTTTTCCCCAACACGAGCCCGAAGAGAGAGATGTCGTCGCCTAGTTGGGCGAAGGCTTAAGCATTTTTTATTTTCTATTTGGTTGATTTATTTATCTTAGTTTTGAACATTATTATTCTTTTCAAAACCAGTTCAAACATTTGAAAGAAAAATTGGAATAAAAATGTCGTTCAAATATTGTTTACAAATTTAAAAATGCTCTAAAATTTCAAAAAATTATCATGTTTTTTAATTTTTTGTTCCCAAATTTAAGAAATGTTTGGGTTTCAAAAAAGTTCATAAATTTTTAAAAAGTACGTGGTTTGTCATGTGTGTTCGAAATTTTCATAAATTATTCAGCATTTGTTCAAATTTTCGAAAAAAGTGTTCCACTTTGAAAAAGTTTCATACACAGTTTGTTCATGTTGATGGATAATAACAGAAATTACAAATAATCGAAGTATTCAAATTAGGAAAAACTAAATGCTCACGGATGCATCCCAACTGGTGGTTTTTTTTACCATGGATAAATGACCTCAACTTCTTGCATCAGTATGGCACAGACATATCAAGCATCCATGTCATTTTTGAATGACTTTCGACACAGTTTGCACGTCGCGACACGCCCAACCATTTATTGGTCCCTTCTGACCAAGAAAACTCCAGAAAATATAAAGCTTGCCAAAAATCCAAACAACTTGACAAGATTTCTTGAATTGTTCGTAAAACCCGGTGGAAGAAATTAGGTCCATTCAAAGGATGTCGAAAAACAACATGCTTTCTGACGAATACTTCTATTCTCTACCCAAACACCCTCCATTGAACATGATCTATTTTTAGACATGCTTAAAATGACCTCAACTTTTACAAAAAGGTGGGCATGACCATGGTAGGTATTCATGCCTGGTTCGAATGACTTTCAACAAGGTATGCAAGACACATCCTACCATTTATTGGTCTTTTTAAACCGATAAAACTCCAAAAATGCAAAACTTATTGATAACTCAAACAACTTGGCATGATGGATTGAATTGGTCATACCAGGCCATGAAAGAAATGGGGACATTTAACGGATGTCGAGAAACTAGGTGCTCCCAACAAACCCTTGCCTGCCTGAACACTCACCGTTGATCATGGTGTTATTTTCAAAATCCCAGCATTGACCCCAACTTTTGCAAGCACGAGAGCATGCACATGTTAGACATACATGTATGGTTTGAATAATTTTCAACACCAGACATGCCCGGTGATTTATTGACCTTTATTCACCAGAAAATATAAAATTTGTAAAAAAAAAACTAAACTACTTGGCATGGTGCCTTATACTGGTCATACAAGGATATAGAAAAAATGGGGCCATTTGACGGATATTGGAAAAGAACGTGCTCTCGAACAGAGCTTTCTGGTTTATCTGATCACCCTACGTTGAACATGGTGTTTTTGGACATCATTGAAATGACCTTAACTTTTATAATCAGATGGTCATCTCATGGGAGGCATCCATGCCAGGTTTGAATGAACTCCGACACATTATGCAAGTTGCGACACGTCACGTCATTTATCGGCCTTTTTTCACCGAGAAAACTTCAAAAAAAATGTAAAACTTGTCAAAAACCCAAACAATTTGGCGTGATGCCTTGAAATGGTCATAAAAATCCATGAAAAAATTGGGACCATTAGAAGATGTCTAGAAACAATGTGCTCTCAGAAAGAGTCTTCTAACCTTCCCCTACACCCTTCATTAAATATGGTCTTTTTTTGGACATCCATGAAATGACCACAACGTTTGCAAGAAGGTGTGCATTCTCATGTTTGACATCCATGTCAAGTTTGAACGATTTCTGACACCGTATGTAAATTGCGACATGTCCGACAAAATTTACCGGCCTTTTTGACCGATAAAACTCTAGAAAATGTAGAATTTGTCAAAAACAAAAAAGACTTGGCATGGTGCAATGAATTGCTCATGGAAAATTTTGGGTCCATTTTCAAGAATGTCAAGAAACATCGTGCTCCCAGACGGAGTCTTTTGGCCTACCTGAACACTCTTCGTTCAATATGGTCTATTATTGAATATCCTTGAGATGACCCCAACTTTTGTAAGCTAGTGGGCATGCCCATGGTAGGCATCCATATTTTCAATGGCTACCGGTCACTGATTGATACTTCTTGTAGTCCAAGTTTCCTAGTTAGATACTGAAGCCAATCAGCTCTTGTAGCTAGCGACGAGCAGTTAGTAGCGAGAGCTACAACGTTTGATCCATTGCACTACCATTCTATTTTCGGTGATTTTCCCTGATTTCCTGCGCGACCTAAGGGCCAGCCTAATCTGGCGGCCTCCTGTGCGTGCCGCCGTCTAATTGACTCTACTCCCCGAAAGTACGGAATTTCTTATTTGCCGCACGTCACGGCAAATAGTCAGGCAATCGCACACACAATGGTAGGATGGGCCGACCCATCTGAGCGTTCGAGCACCAGTATTTCTTTCACTCTTTTAAAAAAATGTTTAGAATTTCAAAATTTGTTCGTGTTTTCATAAAAGTTCAACGTTTCAAAATTTTCTCATGTGAACAATTTTTTAAATAAACCATAATTTCTATTTCCCTATTTTTTATAAATGAGCTCAGAATTTAAAGATGTGCTCTAGTTTTTCAAATATTATTCATGTTCTCAAAAAAATGTTCTCTTATCAAATATTGTTCACAGATTCAGAAAATATTTATGTATTAAAAAAAGATCATAGATTTCAGAAAATGTCCGTCTTCTCAAAAAAAAATTGAAATTTTGGAAAATGTTTCGGTTTTAAAAAATTGTTCACATAACCTAAAAAAATATTCGGTATTTAAAAAATAATCAAAACATTTCAGTGAAATGCGGAATTTTGTAAACGTTGTTTCAAAACGAAGAACGCTGCTTCTGCATGTGTACATAAAATACCTGCGCTCCGTTCAGATCACATGGTGCTGGCCGACTGAGTGGCTAACAGCTCCAATTAAGTACAGTTTGGTCGCGATTTCCAATCCACTCAGAGTGCGTCCTTTTTTTCGTTACTTTGCCTCCTTATATCTTATATCGGTTCATGTTAGTGGGCCGGCCCAGTAGCGGGTCCTCTACGATGTATGGCGTATACACATACGGAAGTGGGTATGAACTGTGAAATGTCCTTATTGCCCCTTATTGCCCTTTATACGTTTTGTAAAAGGGGTTGTACCGAAGCGGGACTCATATACATATTGGATCATGAGCTGAATTTAGTTTCCCTCGGAGCTTTAGGATACTTTTCATTACCTGATTTTACCACAAGCTGAATTTACTTACTGCCTAAAAATTGACCATGCATTCACATCAATTTGCAGACATGCAAGAATCCAGCTTTATTCGAGTTTAAGTATAGATACAACACGAGACGATATTATTACTGTGTTTAAGATTGTGCGTGTCAGTAGAGTAACTCGTGCTGATAAGTAGGAGGAGGCATGCATGCAAATAGTGTATGCATCTAGGCCGCTGTTTCCCAGTTACGTCGATCGATCCTTGCATTTGTTTTGGGAGATGGGGTCTGCGCACGGGTGTAATCAGGGTTGGCCACCTGCCGGTGGTCCATCACGAGGGCATCCGTAAATTGTGCGCCACCCACGGCCGCCGTCGGTGTAGGGTTTACCACCACCACCCGGCGACGGGAAAGCGGGGCGGTTAGGGTCGAGAGTACCAGGGCCTGGACGGGAAACCATGAACGTTATTCAGCAGAGGCATTCCAGAAATCAAGAGGAAATGAAGGAACGCATTTCGAAGGGAGTAAATTAAGCACTGTCGACTGACCTACTACAACGGCCCCAAGGCAGACGGAGCTGTTGATATGACCGCCGCGACGACGACGAAGAGCGCGATCTGCAGCAGCACCACGGGATGACGGCCGGCAGGCGCCATGCTGATGATTCGAGGCTGCTAGCCAATGATTCGAGCGAGGCTTTGAGAGCTGGGCAGCTAGCTAGGGAAAAAAATCCTATGAGACCAGGTCTCACGGATTAGCGAGTGAGGCGTCACGATGGATGACGTGGCGTTCGCCGTCACAAAAGATCAACCCCACCCCCACCTAAAATCAGGGAGGAAAGATTAGATGCTTTGTGATTTGTGAATGCCACATGTCATCCATCAGAGTGGGTCTCACCTGATTTATATGAGACCTGATCTCATGTAATTTTTTTCCGCTAGCTGTGTACGTGCTGCTGTGATGCTCGCTGGTCGAACAAGGCCCGTGCCTACGTATTTATAGGCCGTAGAGAGAGGGAGAGAGAGCAGCAGCATATTTTGGTGCCACCAAATTTCTACGGTTAGTCAAGGCTGGTGATCACTGGTGGTCGTGCACGACTTCCGGCGAGAGAGACATGCATGCAGTCGATCCACGACGACCCAACACAACGCATGCAGCGACGACCGACGATTAATCACTAGGGCCGCGCAGGAAGAGACATATTCGCTCCTCCATTTTTCTCCGGTTAGTCAACAAGCTAGGCTGCTGGCGACGTCCCTCCACCGCTAGTGTTTCCATCCCCGGGTGGCTCTTGCCTCTTCTCCCTCTGCTTCCTTATCTGTACACTACACGTCAAATTAGAGCTCCAACAGGAAAAGCTTCTTCGTTCTTCTACCTTAAAGAGACCTTTTACAGTACATCAAATGAATTTGGACCGTTAATTTTTGTGATTCAATGGCCCAGATGCCGCAATACTACAGCAGAATTCCGGTAGTATATTAACGCTCAAGGGGTATTTTGGGACAGTGCGTTGTATTTCTTTATCGGTCCGCTAGTCAATGCCCCGCCAGGCGCCGTTCTCCATGGCAGTACGTCCGCGTTTCCGTATCGACCTGCCGCTCAAGGTCATGGGCAGAGTCTTCGCCGCCGACCGGCACACGTTCCTGGGCCACCAGGAGGTGTTTGTTACCTCCTGATGCGTTACTCGCCGGTGCTCTTGGCCAACGCTGCATAGTCTGGCTAGCCAAAGCGGCTTCTGGATGTATTCGACCTGACGACACACGCCCAGCTTGTGATCGATTCTCTGCTGCACAAACACACACGTATCGGACAGGACAGCTAAATCTTTGATTAATTCCAGGCCTAAATCCTGATTAACTTCAACAGTGCTCTAGCAAACCTAATCATAGCAGCCTTAGGAGACAGAGCTAACTGGTTTGACAATCGGTGTCAGCATTGTGCCGGCAGCCAGCAAAAATGGAGAACCTGCGGAGCCGCTGATCTACACGACCGTGTAGAAGAGGGCGCCATTAGTTGACAGGCTGAGCAGGGGCGTTGGTGCAGCCTGCCCCTCCTTGGGCATGCACGGGCGATCTGGCGGCCAGCGCAGAGGCGGGAACGCGGCGTCGGGATGGCGAAGGACCTGGGGCAGCACAAGTCGTGGAGGATGGAGCGGCCCAAAATTACCAATATGTCCTTAAGGCAAATTCTGTACCGATTTATATCAACCGTTCGATCAGCCTAATACTACTCATCATATTAGGTAGTATGATGTACCGTAAAAAATCTCTTAAACTAATACTTTCACCGTTGCACGATGCAGTACATTTTTTTTTTGAAAATTCAAACTTGTTTATATTTGTCGAAGTTTATTGAATAAACTGTTGACATCTATAATACTAAAATAATAATATAATATAGAAGTATACTTCATATTGATTTCAATGATACTAATTTTGTATTGTGGATGTTAATATTTTCTTAAAATAAATTTGGTCAAACATAGAGATGTTTGACTTTCAAAAATAAAAAATATGCACTGTATTTTGGAATGGAGGGACTATTACACTAACGCCTGAGAGGGCCATCAGTGAGAACAAATATCCTTTTTGTGGGTGTTTGGGGGATCATTTAATTTAATTTTTTGAGACGGAAAGAGTAGACATCATTGACAGATGCTATGATAAAACCAGAGATTTACTAGTGACGAGCACAATCTCCAACGTTGTTTGAGCCACAAATATGTTTGTCAAATGCAGGATGAGGCAAGCGCGTGCAACCGAGGAGAGATGATGCCACGGCCGTCGTGACGTCTGATCCACACGCTTGCAGCTAATGGGTGGTGCAAGCATGTGCAATCCGTGGGAGATGAGGTGCAGTGGTGGTGGCGGCAAAGGTAGTTGTAAGGGAGGGTGCGGGGCGGTGGATCTGCCTCCACGAGGGATGGCTGAGGAAGGAAGATGTCGAGAGTTTGGGTTATGAACCACCTCTTTTATGAGCAATTTCAACGTGGCCCTTCTTATACCTCCCTTTACCTCATTTCATTGTAAGAGTATACAATAGATCTCAACGGTTGATTTTATTAAATGGTGGACCTGGGCAATTTTCCTGTGGCAATTAATAATTTTTGTATGGTCACCATCTCCCAACTGCTAATGAATAAAAGGAAAGGCCCATCAGCATAAAAGGAAAGGCTTCATCTACAGTGTCACACATTTCGCCTCCACGTGATCACTGCATGGAAAAGGCTTATAAGTGGCTTCAAATTAGTGGCGGGCGCGATCAGTTACCCGCCACTGCTACTTCTCGAAAATGATTGTGGCGGATACCAAGCCCGTCCCTGCTAGGCGCATAGCTGTGGCGGGCAATTTTTAACACTCACCACTTGTAGACTTTTTCAAAATTCCCACGGGATGAAAATAGCAGTGACGGGCCCAAACTAGCGCTCGCCACTACTTTATCTTGCGCTTGTGCCGGGCGTCCAATATGACCGCCACAACAATATTTTCACAATCCGCGCCAACAATTTTCAAAAATTCGAAAAGTCGGCACACGCTATTTACAAAAACCTAGAATAGTCCCAAATTTAAGCATGGGGTTTCTAATGGTGTGCATTAATCATGAAAAAATAATGGTGTAAAAGATTTTAAAAAATGGACTTCACTTAGCTATGTTGGGTCCCTATAAACGCCTGCCACTTGAAAGTAGCAGTGGTGGGCATTCTGGCACGCCCGTTACTAGAGTAAAATGTAACCTAGTCGCACCGAGTCATTCTTACACTCTCCCCGATCTCTCTCATTGCCGTCGTCACCATCATCCTCGTCGTCCTCGCCATATGCCGCCTCCATAGACCTTTCCCTCGCCGTCCTCCTCGTGTGTGTCGCCGCCATCAACCTCGCCCTCCCAGTCGCCCTCACCATCCGCCCCGGTAAGCACCCAAACCCTCTTATTCCACCATCCACGTCCCCGTCCCCGTCGCCGTTCGTGGCCGCCATCCACACCCACGGCCACCGCCACCCACACCCACGTCTACGGCAACATTTGTGAAGTTCCCATCAACAGCCACCCACATTTGTGACTTGCTAGATTACTAGCTAGGGTTAGGGTTGACTTCTTAATTTGTTTAAGCTTGAGTTGAGTAGTTAGGACAGTAGATTTAATTTGTTTGAGCTTCATGCAAACGAATATGACTTGTTTAGATCTCGATGTTTAAGATCCCACATTGTTAGGTTCATTTCCATTTGATTTGCTATAATTGTTTGAGCTTCAATTTTAGAATCATTTTTCAATTTTAGAATTAGGATGACTTGTTAATTTTGGATTGAATATGCACTTGCCATCAATTGTTTACAGGGAGTACGCTACGATAGCCAGCCCCCGCCTCCTCCTTCAAAAAAGTTAGGTTTCCTTTGTCTCCCACTACCACCGCCACCGATCCGCCTCGTCTCTTGTGGCCCTTGGGCCATAGGGACACGGTGGATCATCGCACTTGCTGGCAGGAGGGCTTCGGTTTTAGATGTTTCTCTTGGTTTTGTTACGGTTTGTGTCCTGCTCAGGAAAACGAGACGGCGGCAACTCCCTGAAGATGAAATATGGTTCACCCCGCCTAGCCATCGTTTGGGTGGTGCATCTAGTTTAAACACCATCGGAGGGCGTGTGGAGGTGTGTCTCCGGCGGATCTCACAGGATTCGGTCGGTAGTTGTCTTTAGTGGATGTACTCAAATCTGGTCTTTTTTCATTGATGTCCGTGTGTCTTCAGGTTTGATCCTTCTGATCTACGTGTCTCTTCATCGGTGGTGTTTGTTGTTCTGATGCACTGGTCTTATGGGGCCTTAGCACGATGATTTCCTGATTGTCTACTACAACAAATTTTACCCGGCTCCGGTGAGGGAGGGACGATGACGGCGGGGCGTCTTCGTCCCGCTTCAGTGCTTATAGTCGCCACTAGGTAGTCAACGGATTTGAGTGTAGTTTTTATTATTTCTGATGCTCGTTGTATTACCATGATTGAAGATGAATAGATCAGAAGTTATCTCGCAATCTTTTGCTTAGAGGGAATCGTATACTAAGTGCAATTGTTCGCATCAATTTCCAGACATGGAACCATCCAGATTTATTACCGTGTACAGTACATAATTAAGGTGCTGCGTGACAGTAGAGTAACTTGTGCTGAAGACCGAAGAGGCATACGTGCGTACAGTATATCGGTCGATCCTTGCATGCATTGTGTCTAGGAGATGGGGTATGCGCGCGCGGACATAATTAGGGCTGGCCACCCGCCGGTGGTCTACATCCGTAAACTGTGCGGCAGCCACGGCCGGTGTAGGGTTGACCGGCACCGCCCGGCGTCGGAACAGCAGGGACGTTAGGGTCGAGAGCACCGGTGCCTGGACGGGAAACCATGGACGTACGTTATTCAGCAGGTCGATGTCAGCATGTATAACAAAGTTAATCAATTACAAAAATGGGGAGGAAATGAACGGACACCGTCCGACGACTGACCTGAGGCGGCGGCGTGGTGGACGGCGGCTCCAAGGCAGACGGAGCTGTTGATGATGACCGCGGCGACGGCGAAGAAGAGAGCAATCTGCACGAGCACCGTGGGACGACGACCGGCAGCACTTTGGGACGCCATGCTAGCTGGTGTGTTTCGAGCGAGGCTTTGAGAGCTATAGCTGTGTACGTCTGCTATCCTGCTCTGATGCTTGCTGATCGAAGAAGGCCCGTTACGTATTTATAGACCGTCCGTGTGGTCGAGAGAGAGAGAGGTACCACCAAATTTCTGCGGTTAGTCAAGGCCGGGGTGAGTGAGTGGTGGCCTTACACGACGACTGAGTGAAGACCAGTCGCATGCAGTCGATCGATCGACGACCCAACGCATGCAGCGACGACCGAAGATTAGTCACTACGGCCGCGCAGCAAGACAAAGATTCCCTTCTCCATTTTTCTCCGGTCAGTCAACCAGTCCCCACATTGCTTACTTATCTATACTACAAGTTAAAATTAGCACAATGGCTATATGTAAGACGATTGGATTTACAATTTGGGCAAGTCAGTTTTGTGGGAGGAGGAAGAAAAGTCTTAGGCTAATGACCTAGTAGAAAATTGACTAATCCAAAATAAAATTTTGGGCATCTCACGTAGGCGACCACTAGGCTCCGGCGCGCCGGCCGAATCCTTTCGGCCGGTCCGCTCCTAGCCACCCGATACATGCATCCCCAGCCGCTCGATTGGATCCGCAATATTTTTTCCTTCACCGTAGAACAAACAAAAACATCGTCCGCTCGCATCGGGCAAGGCCGTGCCCGCGCCTCCCGTTGACTCGAAGTTCCTCCGGCTTGCCTCGCCGCCGATGCTCGCCGCCGTCGTGCAGCACGTCCCCTCCCCGCCGGGCGACACTAGCCTCCCGCGCGCCCCTCGCCGGTGTTGCCCACCCTCCCTCCCTCCCCTCCCCCCTTGTCCCCTAGCAAAATCAATGGCGACGCCTCCATGGTTCGCCGTGCTACAGAAATAGAGATGGTTCTAGCAAACCCAAAGACACTCGTAGTACCAAAAAATGGAGCCGGTTCCAGCAAATCAAAACGCCGACGGTAGCAAAAAAATGCAACAATTTGGCGTTGGTTCCAGCAAAACAAAATTAAAAATTATGTGGTAGCAAAAACTAAACATAGTTCCAGCAGAAAACATTGCTGGTTGTAGCAAACGCCGATGATGGTTGTAACATAAATTGCCGCAGACCCTCGGTTGTAGCTCGTCGCACCATGGACGTCGACCGCACCACTTCAGGTTGCAAAACATCTTTTGGAGCGGGTTCCAGCAAAAATCAAATTCGATGGAAGCATTTTTGGGCGGTTTCTTCCAGCAAAAATCCCAAATGGTGATGGTAGCAAATTTAGGCGCCGGTTCCAGCAAACTCCAAAATGGTTGCAACAACAAAAAGGCATCGCCGCCGTCGAACAACACCGCCGTGCATGCATGTAGCAAAATATGTCACCCGTGGCAGCAAAAACAGGCTACGGTTGTAGCAAAAAGCGTCGGTTACCAGCAGGACGAACTCCGGTGGTAGCATTTTTGTATTATGCTTTCAGCTGAACAAAATGCTACAACTAGCTGAACAGAATGCTACAACCACTGATTTTGAAAGCTGGAACTAGTGATTTCAGGAAAAAGATTCAAAGGAACAGATTTTTGAAGAAAAAGCTTGAACGAAATGATTTCAAAAAGATGCAACCAGTTTAGCAGAAGATACAACCGGCGATCCAAAAAGCTACAACCGGTTGGCATAAAAACTCGGGCAGATCTTCTTCCGCCATGGCTGCTGCGCGGGGGACCAGGGGAGGGGGGGGGGGAGGAGGGTCGCCGGAGTTGCAGCGGCCTCGGTTTCTTGTGGTGGCTCTGGAGGTGCGCGTGGCAGCGGCCTCGGAGCTATTCCGCAGCAGCGAACTCACACGGGATGGAGCAGGCAAGGTCATGGCTGCTGCAGGGGAGAAGAGACAGAGAGAAAGAGGGGAGATTGAGGGGGAGAGAAACAATGAAGGCAGAGGATAGATGGGTCCGTGGATGGATAAGAAGGGAGAGCGGGCGGTGCACGGGTCCCACAAAACACGTCATCGCGAGAAGGCCAGGGAGCGCTCGATCTCTCTTTCATCGTACGTGCCGCGTGCAACCGGCCCAATCTTCGGCCGGCGCACCGGCCACAAACGTTTCCCTACCACTAGGCGCCGGCGCGCCGGCCGAATCCTTTCGGCCGGTCCGCTGCTAGCCACCCGATACATGCATCCCCAGCCGCTCGATTGGATCCGCAATATTTTTTCCTTCACCGCGCAGAACAAAAAAAAAACATCGTCCGCTCGCATCGGGCAAGGCCGTGCCCCGCGCCCTCCCGTTGACTCGATGTTCCCCCCCGGCTTGCCTCGCCGCCGATGCTCGCCGCCGTCATGCAGCACGCGTCCCCCTCCCCCGCCGGCGACACTAGCCTCCCGCGCGCCCCTCGCTGGTGTTGCCCACCCTCCCTCCCTCCCCTCCCCCCTTGTCCCCGAGCAAAATCTATGGCGACGCCTCCATGGTTCGCCGTGCTACAGAAAATAGAGATGGTTCTAGCAAACCCAAAGACACTCGTAGTACCAAAAAATGGAGCCGGTTCCAGCAAATCAAAACGCCGGCGGTAGCAAAAAATGCAACAATTTGGCGTAGGTTCCAGCAAAAAAAATTTAGAAATTATGTGGTAGCAAAAACTAAACATAGTTCCAGCAGAAAACATTGCTGGTTGTAGCAAACGCCGATGATGGTTGTAACATAAATTGTCGCAGGCCCTCGGTTGTAGCTCGTCGCACCATGGACGTCGACCGCACCACTTCAGGTTGCAAAACATCTTTTGGAGCAGGTTCCAGCAAAAATCAAATTCGATGGAAACATTTTTGGGCGGTTTCTTCCAGCAAAAATCCCAAATGGTGATGGTAGCAAATTTAGGCGCCGTTCCAGCAAACTCCAAAATGGTTGCAGCAACAAAAAGGCATCGCCGCCGTCGAACAACACCGCCGTGCATGCATGTAGCAAAATATGTCACCCGTGGCAGCAAAAACAGGCTACAGTTGTAGCAAAAAGCGTCGGTTACCAGCAGGACGAACTCCGGTGGTAGCATTTTTGTATTATGCTTTCAGCTGAACAAAATGCTACAACTAGCTGAACAGAATGCTACAACCACTGATTTTGAAAGCTGGAACTAGTGATTTCAGGAAAAAGATTCAAAGGAACAGATTTTTGAAGAAAAAACTTGAACGAAATGATTTCAAAAAGATGCAACCAGTTTAGCAGAAGCTACAACCGGCGATCCAAAAAGCTACAACCGGTTGGCATAAAAAATCGGGCAGATCTTCTTCCGCCATGGCTGCTGCGCGGGGGACCAGGGGAGGGGGGGGGGGGGAGGAGGGTCGCCGGAGTTGCAGCGGCCTCGGTTTCTTGTGGTGGCTCTGGAGGTGCTCGTGGCAGCGGCCTCGGAGCTGTTCCGCGGCAGCGAACTTACACGGTATGGAGCAGGCAAGGTCATGGCTGCTGCAGGGGAGAAGAGACAGGGAGAAAGAGGGGAGATTGAGGGGAGAGAAACAATGGAGGCAGAGGATAGATGAGTCCGTGGATGGATAAGAAGGGAGAGCGGGCGGTGCGCGGGTCCCACAGAACACGTCATCGCGAGAAGACCAGGGAGCGCTCGATCTCTCTTTCATCGTACGTGCCGCGTGCGACCGGCCCAATCTTCGGCCGGCGCACCAGCCACAAACGTTTCCCTCTTACGTATGTGTCCTTTTCTTTTTTATTATCACCTCCTTCTTTTCCCTCGCGAAAAAAAATCACCTTATCCTTTTGCTGTCGGCGACGTGCCCTCCGCACCGCTCCTATATTCCAGCATCCACATGCACGTATCTCTTCCTTGTCAGAACTTCAAGCACGCCTATATGTACATACGCGTGCAGGAGAGTTATTCTAAATTAATCTCTCTCTTTTCTTTCCCAGAAATTTCCAGTCTCTTCTCGACCACACGCATTCATCACCGTCCAGTACTATATGCACGAATCTTGACACAATCTAATCGATTTTCTATGCCATGTAGGACAAGACGCGTGTGTGTTGTGTGACATAGTTCGCCCCCACGTTGGTTGCCCCCACCCCCCCCCCCCCCACGCGGTCAGCGGTTGCCACTCGGGGGCGTGCGGTGGAACTGCTATGCGCCCGCCCGCCACGCGCCGACCGTGGTTGACGTCATCGCGCACTTCGCCCCCTCCCCCTCACGGTTCCATTTACTCACCCCCACAGTTACTCGCACAACCCACTTCTCGTTTGAGACGATTGGAGGAGAAGACGAGGGGAGAAGGCGCCGGCGGAGGCGGAAGAGTCGACGGCGTTCGCGGCCGCCGGTGGTGCTCGCCCGGACCGGGCGGCCACGAGCGCCTACAGATTGAAGGTAATGCTTGCTCCCACTCTCACAATCCTTGCCTGCATTTTCTCCCCTTCCTCCGTGTTTGATGCTTCGCCGAGATTCATAGAGATTCAAGCGATTTGGCGATGCGCCGGCGTTCCCGCCGGCGGCGGAGTCCTGTGCTTGCCGTTTTCGGTGGCACTGGCAGTTTCGTCGCCGCCGCGGTGGCGGTCTCGCCGGTGTGGTTCTGCCTGTCAGGAGACACACACTGGTTGTGCCTTGGGTTTGGGCCATTGTTTTCCGGTCTGATAGTTGCGCATTGCTTCGAATTGGTATTTGCGATCAGTTTGGGGAGAATTTTGGGGATGAATTTCAAGTCATTATAGTTGCCATTGAACCTTAGATCTAGTTAGTTGTTTTTCAAACTGCAGTATAAAGGCAAACGTGGTAGTTTGAGTAACTATCATGATTGTATGGCAACTAATTTCCTAAATGACTGTGATAGTTGCCACAAACATTCTTTTCCATGCGGCAACTAATTTCTTGAATGACTGTGGTAGTTGCCACAAACATGCTTTTCCATGTGGCAACTAATTTTCCTGAATGACTGTGATAGTTGCCACAAACATGCTTTTCCATGTGGCAACTAATTTTCCTGAATGATTGTGATAGTTGCCACACTGTAGGAATGGTAAAGTGCAGTAAATTGGTAGTCACTGCAGTTTCAGCAACCAATTGCACTGGATGGCAACTAATCTGCACATCAACTGTGTCTGTTGCCACATGGATAGTATATTCTTGTGGCAAATAGACTGTGAACACATTGTGGCTGTTGCCATATTGTAGACAAGATAATGTGGCAAATTGGCTGCATAACATGGCAACTAATTTGCACATCAATTGTGTCAGATGCCATATATATGCTTTCCATGTGGCAAGTATTTGTCTGAACACAGCATGTCTGTTGCCATGTTACAGTCAGTATAATGTGGCAAATTCATTGTACGACAGACACAATTTTCGTGTTTTGTCATGATGACTTGTGATATCTGAACACACTGTGGCAATTTCAGGTTGTTCATTAGATGTTTTTCATCGCTTTTCCGAATTCTGTGTTGCATTTTAACATGGCAATTTCAACCTAGCACATTTTTGCCATTGAACACATGGCAAGTCATTGTTGTATGAGGACAGGGTGTGAGCTGGCACATCTTAGGTTTGTGCAGTGGAGGATTTTGTGACTTTCTTTCGTACTATCTTGTGCTAACATGACAACTTCAACATTTTGTTTTTAAGTGCATTTACGATATGTACATTTTTTTTCAAATGTAACCAATGTGCTTAATTGCCACATTTATGTTTTCGACAATCATAGGAGGGGTGCGTGCGTGTTCATGTGATATTTGGCATTCACTAGTTGACATTTTCACTCGAGCCCATGCGGCAAGGACATTCTATTAGGTGGCGACTGCTTACTTCCTGCATTTTCATTTCCACCATGACAATTTGGTCTGTTCTTACCTCAGCAAAATGGCTCGCGGCGATCATCAAAACGATGATGATGATTTCATGGATCCACCACAGCAGAATCAGGCAACTGGACAGAGAAAAGAGGGCGACGAGGTAACTGTCCACACACCCTCCTCCTCCTGCATATGTTATTGGTTGCCACCTCGAAGCTTAGTAAATCGTCATCATGAACTAAAATTTCATGACGGTGAAAACATGGCAACAATCGATCATTTGTCTGTTTTTGCGTAAGAAAACGCATCGCAATGTGCAGGCCTCCTGTGAACGACTTCATTGACTGACAGATTTACCGACGATCAGAAGGGAGCTGCTGCTGAGATTGTTATGCAGGCTCTAATGAATGTCCGGTGCACGAATCTAGTCAACCCTGTATGCGACTGGCTTGGTGAGATTTACGACCCCGCCTCCAGGGAATTTGTGATTCCGGGACGGGGAAGACTGCCGTTGAACAAGGAATCCATGTTCTGCACTTTGGGTGTGCCCCGTGGACAAATCAAAGTCCCGTATGAGGTCAATAACAAGATCGAGGAAGCATTGTTCCCCCGTTTGTTTCCTGGGTTGGAATCCATGCCGAACACGTCTGTACTGGCAGATTCGCTGCAGGCCATGACAACCCATGGCGAGGTTTTTAAGATGAAACTACTCATGTACCTCATCTCAGCTATTTTCGTGCCGACCACTTCTCTTCGCCCAAGCAACAAATGCTTCCCCATCCTCGTGAATGATCTATCTTTACTACATTATTTTCCTTCAATCTTTTGGCTCTGATGTCATGTGCAAGCTAGTCACTGCCAGTGTTTTTTGATTTTTTTTCCATTTGATTTCTGATGCGGCAACTCGTTGTCCTGAAAATTGTGCGGTGCAAGCGAAACTGAAAGATGTGAAGAATATGAATTGGTGTAAGTCCATTGCCGACTTCCTGCATGATGCATTCTCAAGCAAGATGTACCAGAAGGGTTGTCGACTGCATTTAATGGTATTTTTTTACCAGTCCTTTCTGTGAACACTCTTTTTAACACCTTTTATTCATGCATGGCAACCTGATCATGACAATATGGTAACTGCCATAATGACAATATGGCAACTGCCATCATGACAATATGGCAGCTGCAATCATACTATGATGGCAACTGCCATCATAACAATATGGCAACTGCCATCACACTATGATGGCAACTAGCACATACAGATGGCAACTTCTTCTTTTTCTCTTTTCATGCACTTCAACTTGATGATGGTAGGAACATATATTATCCTGTTTTTTCGCAAAATACCATGATGGCAACTGATATTTCTTTCTTTTTTAAAATTGTTGTACATCAGCTAATGTATCGCCATTGTCTTGATCTGTCCATCGTGGATTTCATCGGGACAGAGGCCCGCCGCCTACGCATAAGTTTGTTGTTTCTGCGTGGACTATCGATGCTGTCAAGGCTGTGCTTGCTGCAGACAGGGTAACTGATACCAAATATGGAAAATTGCAGGTTAGTTCTGGTTTCTTTCTCTACACGGCATTCGTACAAATTTTTGCGGCATAACATATGAAAAAATCGTCATGTGGCAACCGTCTGTGGTTAACAAGAGATGACTACCTTTGTTAGCCATGGTTGTCGGCGTATGGTATCCATGTCTCACTCCACATGGCAACTCTGTCATTCGTGCTGAAACCTATATTCGCGTCTTCTTTTTTTGTTGTATTTGCAACACATGAACTGCTAGTCAGTGTTCATCATTCTCTCTCTTACATCCTAGCTATTTTTTTGGTTGTTTCCAGCTGATGGCCAAGCATGCTATAGACTACATCGTGTTTGGGGGGCCTCAAAACTTTGGAAAGTGGATGGACGTGCACTCAGCTCCGTCTTGCCCTACTGAGGTAATCAAAGATATATATCTATGGTTGCCTTGGATTATTTTTGATCTCGTGCAAGTGACTGTAATATGGTTGGTTATTGCTGCTTCTTGTTTCGTGCACAGGCGAGGGCACCTGTTGAGCATCTAATTGGGCAGTTTGCATCCGGAATGACCGGCTTGCTCGGGAAGTTGGTTGAGGGGTGGACGTCCCTTAGTGGCTCTGACAGCGACGCGGTTGCGAGGCAGTTCACTACATTTGTCCCAGAACGGACACATCGGCCAACTGGTTGCCGTGGCCGGTATGACTACAACAGTTCCCAAGAGCTTGCTGACACACAAGATGAACTAGATGGAGACGCTGGTCTCAGCAAGGATGACGACGATGACATGGAGAACGTGCAACAGGACACCGATGATGATGAACATGTTGAAGTTCGTGCAGGTGGTAAGAAGGGCAAGGATGCACCAGATGTCCCCCCACCGGAGAAACTCAAAGAACATACAGCTGCGAGAGGCGAGGGGGTGTTGCCATCAAAGAGGGGGAGGGCTCCAGAGGATGTTGGGCAGGGTTCTCCTGGCAAGAGGTCTAGGACCGATCCCATAGCTGCTAGGAGGAGGTTTGACTTTAATTTTAGTTTTTTTGTTTTGTCTATATTTTTGGAACAGACTAATCCCTTTTTGCATTTGTTTTTGCTAAACGCGGCAACGAGTTTGCTGTCTGACAATTGCCACCTTTTTTTCCCTCCATCTTATACGTGCAGTGAGGCGACAGCTGGTGGACGAGCAGTTACGAAGAAACAGGCACCAACGCCAACCCGTGTTTCTGCTCGGTTGAACAAAGGTGCCCCCATTGCTGGTGACACCCCTTCCACCAGGTCATCTCCTCGTACGACGACGTCCAACACCGGGGATCCTGTCGTGTTGCCATACCTGAGAAAGCCAGTCAAGAAGTAGGTTTTCCATGTGCTTTCATTGACATAGTGCTATATTTTTTATTTTTCAATGCATCTGTTCAGCTTGTCACATGGGCTTCTGTCATCATCCCCACATGGCAACTGCTGTTTTTCAAATGATTTCCTTCCTTTTTAACTGCATGGCAACTCCTGCTTGTTTTTACATGGCAACTGCTATCTAGGCCAAATGGCAACTCTTATTGTACCTACATGGCAACTTCCATCTTTCCATTGGCTTGTGTGCTCATCCCATACCTAGTTTTGAAATTGCATTCCTGGCAGATCAGATATTTTTATCATTCTTCAAGTTGGCAAGCATGGCAACTCTTGCTGGATTTGCATGGCAACTGCTAACTATGCCACATGGCAACTCATATTCCCCTTACATGGCAATTACCAGCTTTTCCACCTATTTTTCATTTTTTTAGATTTCTACCGTGGCAAATATTTTTTGTTCATTTTTAATACCTTTTTCATGTGCTTTCATTTTTGCAGGGTGATGAAGACTACTACACGCGGGGCCAAGCATATCATTAGAGACCCACTCGAACGCCTTCATTCAAAGTTGTCAACAGGGGGCGATGTTCATGAGGCGCCAGTCGACAAAACTGCTGCAGCACCGTCAACTATTCCCACTAACTCTGACGCAAGTGGCCGACCATCTCCGCCGGTTGCAGATGTGCAGGTTAGAATAACACGCATCCGTACATCGGGGAGTGACGAGTCGGTATCTGCCAGGACAGCTGAGATATTGCCAACTCTTCTGGCAATAAAGGATGCTGCTGTGAGCCATGCCACCCCATCAGCAAGCGTTGAAGTGGACGCTCCCGAGACCAACCTAAGCAAGGAAGATTCCCGCTAATTTGACACTGATTCCAAGCGCGTGCGTGGTGGCACTCCTGTGTCCACGACAGAAGTGGCTGAGGCGGCAGTTCATAATGATATGCCATCTATAGGTGAGAGTCTTGGCACAACAGCTCCAGCTTCTGTCGGTGCAGAATCGCTATATGTTGTTTTAGCGTCTTTGGTCTTCCACCTAGGCGTCGTAGCCCCCGCAAGCAATCAACAGACATACCCAACGCACCAGCTGTAGCTAGGAGTAGCAGAGATGAGTCTGGTTATGTTCCTGCGTCCACACTGTTCCCGCCACCTGCCAAAAGCAATGTGATGGAGAAACCGGAAGACCGGAGCACAACTGATGCAGGTGTCAAGCCGGGCACGAGTGACGCAGGTGAACGTCCGGAGCAGACTGCGCCTTTACCCGCAGTGGAAATCCCCAACTTAAATTTGCACACTTCCAGGCTCCCAGTCAATGTTGGTGTCCCCTACAGCCCAAACAAGAAGATTTTCAAGAAAGCTGCGGCTGATACCGCTGACAACATGCCCCGCCCTACAAAAAGGCCCGATCATTCTGTAGCGGCCGATTATGCCCCGCAAGTTTTTCGCGGTCCGGCCAGTAGGCATGAGAGGCACCTAATGACCTTCACCCCACCGAGCTTCAGCCTTGGCATCAGTCAAGATCAACCAGTGGTGCAAGATCCTATGCCAGTTGTTGGAAATATGCCCTAGAGGCAATAATAAAATGGTTATTATTATATTTCTTTGTTCATGATAATTGTCTATTATTCGTGCTATAATTGTGTTATCCGGAAATCGTAATACATGTGTGAATACATAGACCACAACATGTCCCTAGTGAGCCTCTAGTTGACTAACTCGTTGATCAACAGATAGTCATGGTTTCCTGACTATGGACATTGGATGTCATTGATAACGGGATCACATCATTAGGAGAATGATATGATTGACAAGACCCAATCCTAAGCATAGCACAAGATCATGTAGTTCGTTTTGTTGGAAATATGCCCTAGAGGCAATAATAAAATGGTTATTATTATATTTCTTTGTTCATGATAATTGTCTATTATTCATGCTATAATTGTGTTATCCGGAAATCGTAATACATGTGTGAATACATAGACCACAACATGTCCCTAGTGAGCCTCTAGTTGACTAGCTCGTTGATCAACAAATAGTCATGGTTTCCTAACTATGGACATTGGATGTCATTGATAACAGGATCACATCATTAGGAGAATGATGTGATGGACAAGACCCAATCCTAAGCATAGCACACAGATAGTGTAGTTCGTTTGCTAGAGCTTTTCCAAATGTCAAATATCATTTCCTTAGACCATGAGATTGTGCAACTCCCGGATACTGTAGGAGTGCTTTGGGTGTGCCAAACGTCACAACGTAACTGGGTGGCTATAAAGGTGCACTACGGGCATCTCCAAAATTGTCTGTTGGGTTGGCACGAATCGAGACTGGCATTTGTCACTCCGTATGACGGAGAGGTATCTCTGGGCCCACTCGGTAATGCATCATCATAATGAGCTCATTGTGACCAAGTGTCTGGTCACGGGATCATGCATTATGGTACGAGTAAAGTGACTTGCCGGTAACGAGATTGAACGAGGTATTGGGATACCGACGATCGAATCTCGGGCAAGTAACATACTGATTGACAAAGGGAATTGTATACGGGATTGATTGAATCCTCGACATCGTGGTTCATCCGATGAGATCATCGAGGAGCATGTGGGATCCAACATGGGTATCCTGATCCTGCTGTTGGTTATTGGCCGGAGAGTCATCTCGGTCATGTCTGCGTGTCTCCCGAACCCGTAGGGTCTACACACTTAAGGTTCGGTGACGCTAGGGTTGTAGAGATATTAGTATGCAGAAACCTGAAAGTTGTTCGGAGTCCCGGATGAGATCCCTGACGTCATGAGGAGTTCCGGAATGGTCCTGAGGTAAAGATTTATATATAGGAAGTCAAGTTTCGGCCATCGGGAAAGTTTCGGGGGTCACGGGTATTGTGCCGGGACCACCGAAGGGTCCCGGGGGTCCACCGGAAGGGTCCCGGGGGTCCACCGGGTGGGGCCACCTATCCCAGAGGGCCCCATGGGCTGAAGTGGGGAGGGTAACCAGCCCCTGCTGGTGCGCCCCCCTTGGGCCTCCCCCTGCGCCTAGGGCAGGAAACCCTAGGGGTGGGGGCACCCCCCCTTAGCTTGGGGGGCAAGCCACCCCCTTGGCCGCCGCCACCCCCCCAGGGGGCCTATATATAGTGGGGGGGAGGGAGGGCAGCCGGACCCTAGCCCGTGGCGCCTCCCTCTCCCTCTCCAACACCAACTCCTCTCTGTAGAGCTTGGCGAAGCCCTGCCGAGATCCCTGCTGCATCCACCACCACGCCGTTGTGTTGCTGGATCTCCATCAACCTCTCCTTCCCCCTTGCTGGATCAAGAAGGAGGAGACGTCTTCCCCAACCGTACGTGTGTTGAACGCGGAGGTGTCGTCCGTTCGGCGCTCGGTCATCGGTGATTTGGATCACGACGAGTACGACTCCATCAACCCCGTTCTCTTGAACGCTTCCGCTCGCGATCTACAAGGGTATGTAGATGCACTCCTTTTCCCCTCATTGCTAGATAACTCCATAGATTGATCTTGGTGATGCGTAGAATTTTTTTGATTTCTGCTACGTTCACCAACAGTGGCATCATGAGCTAGGTCTATGCGTAGTTACTATGCACGAGTAGAACACAAAGCAGTGTGGGCGTAGATGTTGTCAATTTTATTGCCACTACTAGTCTTATCTTGCTTCGGCGGCATCATGGAATGAAGCGGCCCGGACCGACCTTACACGTACGCTTACGTGAGACAGGTTCCACTGACTGACATGCACTAGTTGCATACGGTGGCTAGCGGGTGTCTGTCTCTCCCACTTTAGTTGGAGCGGATTCGATGAAAAGGGTCCTTATGAAGGGTAAATAGAAATTGGCATATCACATTGTGGTTTTACGTAGGTAAGAAACGTTCTTGCTAGAAACCTATAGAAGCCACGTAAAAACATGCAACAATAATTAGAGGACGTCTAACTTGTTTTTGCAGCATGTGCCTTGTGATGTGATATGGCCAAAAGATGTGATGAATGATATATGTGATGTATGAGATTGATCATGTTCTTGTAATAGGAATCACGACTTGCATGTCGATGAGTATGACAACCGGCAGGAGCCATAGGAGTTGTCTTTATTTTTGTATGACCTGCGTGTCATTGAATAACGCCATGTAAATTACTTTACTTTATTGCTAAACACGTTAGCCATAGAAGTAGAAGTAATCGTTGGCGTGACAACTTCATGAAGACACGATGATGGAGATCATGGTATCATGCCGGTGACGAAGATGATCATGGCGCCCCGAAGATGGAGATCAAAGGAGCAATATGATATTGGCCATATCATGTCACTATTTGATTGCATGTGATGTTTATCATGTTTTTCTTCTTATTTGCTTAGAACGACGGTAGTAAATAAGATGATCCCTTATAATAATTTCAAGAAAGTGTTCCCCTAATCGTGCACCATTGCGAAGGTTCGCTGTTTCAAGCACCACGTGATGATCGGGTGTGATAGATTCTAACGTTCGAATACAACGGGTGTAAGCCAGATTTACACACTAATACACTTAGGTTGACTTGACGAGCCTAGCATGTACGAGACATGGCCTCGGAACACGGAAGACCGAAAGGTCGAGCATGAGTCGTATAGAAGATACGATCAACATGAAGATGTTCACCGACGTTGACTAGTCCGTCTCACCTGATGATCAAACACGGCCTAGTTAACTCGGATCATGTTTCACTTAGATGACTAGAGGGATGTCTATCTGAGTGGGAGTTCATTGAATAATTTGATTAGATGAACTTAATTATCATGAACTTAGTCTAAAATCTTTACAATATGTCTTGTAGATCAAATGGCCCAAGCTAATGATGCCCTCAACTTCAACGCGTTCCTAGAGAAAACCAAGCTGAAAGATGATGGCAGCAACTATACGGACTGGGTCCGGAACCTGAGGATCGTCCTCATAGCTACCAAGAAATACAACAGCATTCACTTTAAATAGGGCTCCGTCGAAATCCGTTGAGACGACACCGTATGAATTATGGTTTGGGAAGAAACCTAAGCTGTCGTTTCTAAAAGTTTGGGGATGCGATGCTTATGTCAAGAAACTTCAACCTGAAAAGCTCGAATCCAAGTCGGAAAAATGTGTCTTCATAGGATACCCTAAGGAAACCATTGAGTATACCTTCTACCTCAAATCCGAAGGCAAGGTCTTTGTTGCCAAGAATGGGTCCTTTCTGGAGAAAGAGTTTCTCTCGAAGGAATTAAGTGGGAGGAAAGTAGAGCTTGATGAAGTACTACCTCTTGAAAGCGATTAAGTAAGCGCAGCTCGGGAAGATGTTCTGTGGTGTATGACCGACTAGAGAGGAGCTTAATGATGATGATCAAGGTACTTCGGATCAAGATCCTACTGAACTTCGTAGGTCCACAAGGACACGTTCCGCACCAGAGTGGTACGACAACCCTGTCTGGGAAATCATGTTGTTAGACAACGGTGAACCTTCGAACTATGTAGAAGCAATGGCGGGCCCAGATTCCGACAAATGGCTAGAAGCCATGAAATCCGAGATAGGATCCATTTATGAAAACGAAGTATGGACTTTGACTGACTTGCCCGATGATCGGCGAGCCATAGAAAATAAATGGATCTTTAAGAAGAAGACAGACGCAGATGGTAATGTGACCATCTATAAGGCTCGACTTGTCGCTAAGGGTTATCGACAAGTTCAAGGGGTTGATTACGATGAGACTTTCTCACCCGTAGAGAAGCTGAAGTCAGTCCGAATCACGTTAGCAATTGCCGCATTCTATGATTATGAGATATGGCAAATGGACGTCAAAACGGCATTCCTTAACGGTTTTCTTAAGGAAGAATTGTATATGATGCAGCCGGAAGGTTTTTTCGATCCTGAGGATGCTAACAAGGTGTGCAAGCTCCAACGCTCAATCTATGGGCTGGTGCAAGCATCTCGGAGTTGGAACATTCGATTTGATGAGATGATCAAAGCGTTTGGGTTTACACAGGCTTATGGAGAAGCCTGTGTTTACAAGAATGTGAGTGGGAGCTCTGTAGCATTTCTCATATTATATGTGGATGACATACTGTTGATGGGAAATGATATAGAATTCTTGGAAAGCATAAAGGCCTACTTGAACAAGTGTTTTTGAATGAAGGACCTTGGAGAAGCTGCTTATATATTAGGCATCAAGATCTATAGAGATAGATCGAGGCGCCTCATTGGTCTTTCACAAAGTACGTACCTTGACAAGATATTGAAGAAGTTCAATATGGATCAGTCCAAGAAGGGTTCTTGCTCAGACATGTAACGCGTGTGCGATTGAGCACGGCTCAATGCACGACCACGGCAGAAGATAGAGAAAAGATGAGTGTCGTCCCATATGCCTCAGCCATAGGGTCTATTATGTATGCCATGCTGTGTACCAGACCTGATGTAAACCTTGCCGTAAGTTTGGTAGGAAGGTACCAAAGTAATTCCGGCTTGGAACACTAGACAACGGTCAATAATATCCTGAAGTACCTGAAAAGGACTAAGGACATGTTTCTCGTATATGGAGGTGACGAAGAGCTCGTCGTAAAGGTTTACGTCGACTCTAGCTTTGACAAAGATCTAGATGACTCTAAGTCACAAACCGGATACATGTTTATTTTGAATGGTGGGGCAGTAAGTTGGTGCAGTTGCAAGCAAAGCGTCGTGGCGGGATCTACAAGTGAAGCGGAGTACATGGCAACCTCGCAGGCAGCGCATGAAGCAATCTGGGTGAAGGAGTTCATCACCGACCTAGGAGTCATACCCAATGCGTCGTGGCCGATCACACTCTTCTGTGACAACACTGGAGCTATTGCACTAGCCAAGGAGCCCAGGTTTCACAAGAAGACCAGGCACATCAAGCGTCGCTTTTATTCCATTCGTGAAAATGTTCAAGATGGAGACATAGATATTTGTAAAGTACATACGGACCTGAATGTAGCAGATCCGTTGACTAAACCTCTCCCTAGAGCAAAACATGATCAACACCAGAACTCTATGGGTGTTCGATTCATCACAATGTGACTAGATTAGTGACTCTAGTGCAAGTGGGAGACTGTTGGAAATATGCCCTAGAGGCAATAATAAAATGGTTATTATTATATTTCTTTGTTCATGATAATTGTCTATTATTCATGCTATAATTGTGTTATCCGGAAATCGTAATACATGTGTGAATACATAGACCACAACATGTCCCTAGTGAGCCTCTAGTTGACTAGCTCGTTGATCAACAAATAGTCATGGTTTCACGACTATGGACATTGGATGTCATTGATAACGAGGATCACATCATTAGGAGAATGATGTGATGGACAAGACCCAATCCTAAGCATAGCACAAAGATCGTGTAGTTCGTCTGCTAGAGCTTTTCCAAATGTCAAGTATCATTTCCTTAAACCATGAGATTGTGCAACTCCCGGATAACGTAGGAGTGCTTTGGGTGTGCCAAACGTCACAATTTAACTCGGTGGATATAAAGGTGCACTATGGGTATCTCCGAAAGTGTCTGTTGGGTTGGCACGAATCGAGACTGGGATTTGTCACTCCGTATGACGGAGAGGTATCTCTGGGCCCACTCGGTAATGCATCATCATAATGAGCTCAATGTGACCAAGTGTCTGGTCACGGGATCATGCATTACGGTACGAGTAAAATGACTTGCCGGTAACGAGATTGAAAGAGGTATTGGGATACCGACGAGCGAGTCTCGGGCAAGTAACGTACCGATTGACAAAGGGAATTGTATATGTGATTGATTGAATCCTCGACATCGTGGTTCATCCGATGAGATCATCGAGGAGCATGTGGGAGCCAACATGGGTATCCAGATCATTGTTGGTTATTGACCGGAGAGTCGTCTCGGTCATGTCTGCATGTCTCCCGAACCCGTAGGGTCTACACACTTAAGGTTCGGTGACGCTAGGGTTGTAGAGATATTAGTATGCAGTATCTCGAAAGTTGTTCGGAGTCCCGGATGAGATCCCTGACGTTACGAGGAGTTCCGAAATGGTCCGGAGGTAAATATTTATATATAGGAAGTCAAGTTTCGGCCATCGGGAAAGTTTTGGGGGTCACCGGTATTGTATCGGGACCACCGGAAGGGTCCCGGGGGTCCACCGGGTGGGGCCACCTATCCCGAAGGGCCCCATGGGCTGAAGTGGGGAGGGGAACCAGACCCTGGGGGATGGTGCGCCCCCCTTGGGCCTCCCCCTGCGCCTAGGACAGGAAACCCTAGGGATGGGGGCGCCCCCCTTGGCTTGGGGGGCAAGCCACCCCCTTGGCCGCCGCCCCCCCTTGGAGATCCCATCTCCTAGGGCCGGCGCCCCCCCAGGCGGCCTATATATAGTGGGGGGGGGGGAGGGAGAGCATCCGGACCCTAGCCCCTGGCGCCTCCCTCTCCCTCTCCAACACCTCCTCCTATCCGTAGAGCTTGGCGAAGCCCTGCCTAGATTCCTGCTGCATCCACCACCACACCGTCGTGCTGCTGGATCTCCATCAACCTCTCCTTCCCCCTTGCTGGATCAAGAAGGAGGAGACGTCTTCCCCAACCGTACGTGTGTTGAACGCGGAGGTGTCGTCCATTCGGCGCTCGGTCATCAGTGATTTGGATCACGACGAGTACGACTCCATCAACCCCGTTCTCTTGAACGCTTCCACTCGCGATCTACAAGGGTATGTAGATGCACTCATTTTTCCCTTGTTGCTAGATAACTCCATATATTGATCTTGGTGATGCGTAGAAATTTTTTGATTTCTGCTACGTTCAGTAACACATTTGTCTAGAGCTTTTCCAAATGTCAAATATCATTTCATTAGACCATGAGATTTTGCAACTCCCGGATACCGTAGGAGTGCTTTGGGTGTGCCAAACGTCACAACGTAACTGGGTGGCTATAAAGGTGCACTACGAGTATCTCCGAAAGTGTCTATTGGGTTGGCAATTAATTGAGATCGGATTTGTCACTCCGTATGACGGAGAGGTATCTTCGGGCCCACTCAAGAATGCATCATCATAATGAGCTCAATGTGACCAAGTGTCTGGTCACGGGATCATGCATTACGGTACGAGTAAAGTGACTTGCCGTAACGAGATTGAACGAGGTATTGGGATACCGATGATCGAATCTCGGGCAAGTAACGTACCGATTGACAAAGGGAATTGTATACGGGATTGATTGAATCCTCGACATCGTGGTTCATCCGATGAGATCATCGAGGAGCATGTGGTATCCAACATGGGTATCCAGATCCCGCTGTTGGTTATTGGCCGGAGAGTCGTCTCGGTCATGTCTGCGCGTCTCCCGAACCCGTAGGGTCTACACACTTCAGGTTCGATGACGCTAGGGTTGTAGAGATATTAGTATGCAGTAACCCGAAAGATGTTCGGAGTCCCGGATGAGATCCTGGACGTCACGAGGAGTTCCAGAATGGTCCGGAGGTGAAGAATTATATATAGGAAGTCAGTTTTCGGCCATCGGGAAAGTTTCGGGGGTCACCGGTATTGTACCGGGACCACCGGAAGGGTCCCGGGGGTCCACCGGGTAGAGCCACCTATCCCGGGGGGCCCCATGGGCTGAAGTGGGGAAGGGAACCAGCCCCTGGTGGGCTGGTGCGCCCCCCTTGGGCCTCCCCTGCGCCTAGGGTTGGAAACCCTAGGGGTGGGGGGGGGGCGCCCCACTTGGCTTGGGGGGCAAGCCACCCCCTTGGCCGCCGCCCCCTGGAGATTGGATCTCCTAGGGCCGGTGCTCCCCCTCAGGGGGCCTATATATAGTGGGGGGGAGGGCAGCCGCACCCTAGCCCCTGGCGCCTCCCTCTCCCTCTCGTAGAGCTTGGCGAAGCCCTGCCGAGATCCCCGCTGCATCCACCACCACGCCGTCGTGCTGCTGGATCTCCATCAACCTCTCCTTCCCCCTTGCTGGATCAAGAAGGAGGAGACGTCTTCCCCAACCGTCCGTGTGTTGAACGCGGAGGTGCCGTCCGTTCGGCACTCGGTCATCGGTGATTTGGATCACGACGAGTACGACTCCATCAACCCCGTTCTCTTGAACGCTTCCGCTCGCGATCTACAAGGGTATGTAGATGCACTCCTTTTCCCCTCGTTGCTAGATAACTCCATAGATTGATCTTGGTGATGCGTAGAAAAATTTAAAAATCCTGCTACGATCCCCAACAGTGGCATCATGAGCTAGGTCTATGCGTAGTTACTATGCACGAGTAGAACACAAACTTGTTGTGGGCGTAGATGTTGTCAATTCTCTTGCCACTACTAGTCTTTTCTTGCTTCGGTGGCATCATGGAATCAAGCGGCCCAGACCGACCTTACACGTACGCTTACGTGAGACAGGTTCCACCGACTAACATGCACTAGTTGCATAAGGTGGCTAGCGGGTGTCTGTCTCTCCCACTTTAGTTGGAGCGGATTCGATGAAAAGGGTCCTTATGAAGGGTAAACAGAAATTGGCATATCACATTGTGGTTTTACGTAGGTAAGAAACGTTCTTGCTAGAAACCTATAGAAGCCACGTAAAAAACTTGCAACAACAATTAGAGGACGTATAACTTGTTTTTGCAGCATATGCATTGTGATGTGATATGGCCAAAAGATGTGATGAATGATATATGTGATGTATGAGATTGATCATGTTCTTGTAATAGGAATCACGACTTGCATGTCGATGAGTATGACAACCGGCAGGAGCCATAGGAGTTGTCTTTATTTTTTCGTATGACCTGCGTGTCATTGAATAACGCCATGTAAATTACTTTACTTTATTGCTAAACACGTTAGCCATAGAAGTAGAAGTAATCGTTGGCGTGACAACTTCATGGAGACACGATGATGGAGATCATGGTGTCATGCCGGTGACGAAGATGATCATGGCGCCCAGAAGATGGAGATCAAAGGAGCAATATGATATTGGCCATATCATGTCACTATTTGATTGCATGTGATGTTTATCATGTTTTACATCTTATTTGCTTAGAACGACGGTAGCTTAAATAAGATCATGCCTCGCAATAATTTCAAGAAAGTGTTCCCCCTAACTGTGCACCATTGCGAAGGTTCGTTGTTTCGAAGCACCACATGATGATCGGGTGTGATAGATTCTAACATTCGAATACAACGGGTGTATGCCAGATTTACACACGCAATACACTTAGGTTGACTTGACGAGCCTAGCATGTACATACATGGCCTCGGAACATGGAAGACCGAAAGGTCGAGCATGAGTCGTATAGAAGATACGATCAACATGAAGATGTTCACCGACGTTGACTAGTCCGTCTCACGTGATGATCGGACACGGCCTAGTTGACTCGGATCATGTTTCACTTAGATGACTAGAGGGATGTCTATCTGAGTGGGAGTTCATTGAATAATTTGATTAGATGAACTTAATTATCATGAACTTAGTCTAAAATATTTACAATATGTCTTGTAGATCAAATGGCCCATGCTAATGTTGCCCTCAACTTCAACGCTGCTCCTAGAGAAAACCAAGCTGAAAGATGATGGCAACAACTATACGGACTGGGTCCTAACCCGAGGATCATCCTCATATCTGCCAAGAAAGATTATGTCCTAGAAGCACCGCTAGGTGAAGCACCCATCCCAGAGAACCAAGAAGTTATGAACGCTTGGCAGTCTCGTGCTGATGATTACTCCCTCGTTCAGTGCGGCATGCTTTACAGCTTAGAACCGGGGCTCCAAAAGCATTTTGAGCAACACGGAGCATATGAGATGTTCGAAGAGCTGAAAATGGTTTTCCAAGCTCATGCCCGGGTCGAGAGATATGAAGTCTCCGACAAGTTCTTCAGTTGTAAGATGGAGGAAAATAGTTCTGTCAGTGAGCACATACTCAAAATATGCAGGTTGCACAACCGCTGACTTCGGTGGGAGTTAATCTCCTGGATGACGCGGTCATTGACAGGATCCTTCAGTCGCTTCCACCGAGCTACAAGAGCTTTGTGATGAACTTCAATATGCGGGGGATGGGAAAGACCATTCCTGAGGTATATTCAATGCTGAAATTAGTGGAGTGGAGATCAAAAAGGAACATCAAGTGTTGATGGTGAATAAAACCACTAAGTTTAAGAAAGGCAAGGGTAAGAAGAACTTCAAGAAGGACGGCAAGGGAGTTGCCGCGCCCGGTAAGCCGATTCTTGGGAAGAAGCCAAAGAATGGACCCAAGCACGAGACCGAGTGCTATTATTGCAAGGGAAGTGGTCATCGAAGCGGAACTGCCCCAAATACTTAGCGGACAAGAAGGCCGGCAACACCAAAGGTATATGTGATATACATGTAATTGATGTGTACCTTACCAGTACTCGTAGTAGCTCCTGGGTATTTGATACCGGTGCCGTTGCTCATATTTGTAACTCAAAACAGGAGCTGCGGAATAAGCGAAGACTCACGAAGGACGAGGTGACGATCCACGTCAGGAATGGTTCCAAGGTCGATGTGATCGCCGTCGGCACGCTGCCTCTACATTTACCTACGGGATTAGTTTTAAACCTCAATAATTGTTATTTAGTGCCAGCTTTGAGCATGAGCATTGTATCAGGATCTCGTTTAATTCGAGATGGCTACTCATTTAAATCTGAGAATAATGGTTGTTCTATTTATATGAGAGATATGTTTTATGGTCATGCCCACTGGTGAATGGTTTATTCTTAATGAATCTCGAACGTGATGTTACACATATTCATAGTGTGAATACCAAAAGATGTAAAGTTGATAACGATGGTCCCACATACCTGTGGCACTGCCGCCTTGGTCACATTGGTGTCAAGCGCATGAAGAATCTCCATGTTGATGGATTGTTAGAGTCTCCCGATTATGAATCATTTGACACATGCGAACCATGCCTCATGGGCAAAATGACCAAGACTCCGTTCTCCGGAACAATGGTGCGAGCAACCAACTTATTGGAAATCATACATACTGATGTGTGCGGTCCAATGAGCGTCGAGGCTCGCGGAGGCTATCGTTATGTTCTCACCCTCACTGATGACTTGAGTAGATATGGGTATGTCTACTTAATGAAACACAAGTCTGAAACCTTTGAAAAGTTCAAGGAATTTCAGAGTGAGGTTGAGAATCAACGTGACAAGTAAATAAAGTTCTTACGATCAGATCGTGGAGGGGAATAATTTGGCACACACTTAAGGAAATGTGGAATCGTTTCACAACTCAGGCCGCCTGGAACACCTCAGCGAAATGGTGTGTCCGAACATCGTAATCGCACTCTATTAGATATGGTGCGATCTATGATGTCTCTTACCGATCTACCACTCTCATTTTGGGGCTATGCTTTAGAGACTGCCGCATTCACTTTAAATAGGGATCCGTCGAAATCCGTTGAGACGACATCGTATGAATTATGGTTTGGGAAGAAACCTAAGCTGTCGTTTCTAAAAGTTTGGGGATGCGATGCTTATGTCAAGAAACTTCAACCTGAAAAGCTCGAACCCAAGTCGGAAAAATGCGTCTTCATAGGAAACTGTAAGGAAACCATTGGGTATACCTTCTACCTCAGATCCGAAGGCAAGATCTTTGTTGCCAAGAACGGGTCCATTCTGGAGAAAGAGTTTCTCTCGAAAGAAGTAAGTGGGAGGAAAGTAGAGCTTGATGAAGTACTACATCTTGAAGCGGAAAGTAGCGCAGCTCGGAAGATGTTCTGTGGTGCCCGTGACCGACTAGAGAGGAGCTTAATGATGATGATCAAGGTACTTCGGATCAAGCTCCTACTGAACTTCGTAGGTCCACAAGGACACGTTCCGCACCAGAGTGATGCGGCAACCCTGTCTTGGAAATCATGTTGTTAGACAACGGTGAACCTTCGAACTATGAAGAAGCGATGGCGGGCCCAGCTTCCGACAAATGACTAGAAGCCATGAAATCTGAGATAGGATCCATGTATGGAAACGAAGTATGGACTTTGACTGACTTGCCCGATGATCGGCTAGCCATAGAAAATAAATGGATCTTTAAGAAGAAGACAGACGCGGATGGTAATGTGACCATCTATAAGGCTCGAATTGTCGCTAAGGGTTATCGACAAGTTCAAGGGGTGGACTACGATGAGACTTTCTCACCTGTAGTGAAGCTGAAGTCCGTCCGAATCACGTTAGCAATTGCCGCATTCTATGATTATGAGATATGGCAAATGGACGTCAAAACGGCATTCCTTAACGGCTTTCTTAAGGAAGAATTGTATATGATGTAGCCAGAAGGTTTTGTCGATCCTGAGAATGCTAACAAGGTGTGCAAGCTCCAACGCTCAATCTATGGGCTGGTGCAAGCATCTCGGAGTTGGAACATTCGATTTGATGAGATGATCAAAGCGTTTGGGTTTACACAGACTTATGGAGAAGCCTGTGTTTACAAGAAAGTGATGGGAGCTCTGTAGCATTTCTCATATTATATGTGGATGACATCTTGTTGATGGGAAATGATATAGAATTCTTGGAAAGCATAAAGGCCTACTTGAACAAGTGTTTTTCAATGAAGGACCTTGGAGAAGCTGCTTATATATTAGGCATCAAGATCTATAGAGATAGATCGAGACGCCTCATTGGTCTTTCACAAAGTGCGTGCCTTGACAAGATATTGAAGAAGTTCAATATGGATCAGTCCAAGAAGGGGTTCTTGCCTGTATTGCAACGTGTGCGATTGAGCACGGCTCAATGCCCGACCACTGTAGAAGATAGAGAATATATGAGCGTCGTCCCCTATGCCTCGGCCATAGGGTCTATTATGTATGCCATGTTGTGTACCAGACCTAATGTAAACCTTGTCGTAAGTTTGGTAGGAAGGTACCAAAGTAATCCCGGCATGGAACACTGGACAGCGGTCAAGAATATCCTGAAGTACCTGAAAAGGACTAAGGACATGTTTCTCGTGTATGGAGGTGACGAAGAGCTCGTCGTAAAGGGTTACGTCGACGCTAGCTTCGACACAGATCTTGATGACTCTAAGTCACAAACCGGATACGTGTTTATTTTGAATGGTGGGTGAGGGAGTCCCGGATTAGGGGGTGTCCGGATTGCCGGACTACCATCATCGGCCGGACTATCATCATCAACCGGACTCCAAGACTATGAAGATACAAGATTGAAGACTTCACCCCGTGTCCGGATGGGATTTTCCTTGGCGTGGAAGGCAAGCTTGGTGATACGGATATGTAGATCTCCTACCATTGTAACCGACTCTATGTAACCCTAGCCCTCTCCGGTGTCTATATAAACCGGATGGCTTTAGTCCGTAGGACTACAATCACAACAACCCTTACAATCATACCATAGGCTAGCTTCTAGGGTTTAGCCTCCTTGATCTCATGGTAGATCCACTCTTGTAAACATCCACAATATCAATATCAATCAAGCAGGACGTAGGGTTTTACCTCCATCAAGAGGGCCCGAACACAGGTAAACATCGTGTCCCTTGTCTCCTGTTACCATCCGCCTAGACGCACGATTCGGGACCCCTACCGAGATCCGCGGTTTTGACACCGACATTGGTGCTTTCATTGAGAGTTCCTACGTGTGCCGTCACCGATAGGCTTGATGGCCTCTTCAATCAACAACGACGCAGTCCTGGGTGAGACCTTTCTCCCGGACAGATCTTCAGATTCGGCGGCCGTTGCGGGCCAACTCCCTTGGCCATCCGGAGCAGATCGAAAGCTACGCCTGGCCGTCAGGTCAGGTTTGAAGCCTAAACTTCACGGCCGACATCCGCGGGGACTTGATCTTCGATGGATCTGAGCCACAGCCAAGCGTGCCGCGCTGTCTCGATGGGCATGACCTAACTCTGCCGCCGGACAGCACCTTGGCGGCCGCCCGCGAATCCGCTCCGACTCATAGTCCGGAGCCGATCGCTCGGATCGAGGACGGATGGCTGGACACCGCCTCGAGAGCTGCAACTCCCACGGCGATGGAGCCGAACACTTACCTTGCCTCGCATAAAGCCCATGACTCCGAGGCGCCAGACTCCCTACCGGACTCCGAACCTCCTGCGCCCCTGCCAGTCGAATCCGATTGGGCGCCGATCATGGAATTCACCGCTGCGGACATCTTTCAGCACTCGCCCTTCGGTGATATCATAAATTCATTGAAGCATCTCTCGCTATCCGGAGAGCCCTGGCCGAACTACGGCCAGGACGGTTGGGACGCGGATGACGAAGAAATTAAAATCCCACCCACCACCCACTTCGTAGCCACCGTCGACGATTTAACCGATGTACTCGACTACAACTCTGAAGACATCGACGGTATGGATGACGATGCCGGAGACTACCAAGAACCAAAGGTGCCTGTGACACCTTTGGAAAACCACCTCGTCATACGACATATACATGGTGGACACCCCAAAAGATGGGGATGGCGAAGAAGCGTGAGGCCGATTCCTTAAAGAAACAGCCCAAGCGCCGACGCGTCGGTGGCGCCGCTCTAAATCCCGCCACGGCAAGAATGGAGATTCCGGCACAGGAGATAATAACACCCCAGAAAGTGCCGAAGACAACTCCCTCCAGCACGATCCAGCGCAAGAGGGGGCAGAAGCAAGCCCTCTGGAGAGGGCGGCAGACGAAGAGGTCGAGGATGACAATTACTTACCTAGCTCCGGAGACGAGGCAAGCCTCGGCGACGGCATTTAATTCGTCGTGCTCGAGGATCCGTCGAACAAGAGCGCTTTCAGACGCAGGCTAATGGCCACGGCAAACAGCCTAAAGAAAAAGCAACAACAGCTTCAAGCTGATCAAGACCTACTGGCCGACAGATGGACCGAGGTCCTCGCGGCCGAAGAGTATGAACTCGAACGCCCCTCCAAAAGTTACCCAAAACGCAAGTTGCTCCCCCGATTAGAGGAGGCAGCATCACCAGCGCACAATACGGCAGACCGACCACCTCGTGGCCGTGATAGAGAGGTGTGCAAGCCCTCCACCAAAACCGTACCCCGACATCGCTCTAAAAGCAGGAAGCCACGGGGGAACGTGCCGGACTTGCGAGATATATTGGAGGACAAGGCAAGACAATCCAGATCTATCTATGGATCACGTGGACGCCCCACGACCCACGCATTTAATACCGTCGCGCCGGATACAACTACTCCGGCCGGGCCGAACACGGCAGACAACGCTCTCTCGAGCTACGTCGCGATATTGCTCAATACAGAGGCGCCGCACACCCACTATGCTTCACTGACGAAGTAATGGATCATCAAATCCCTGAAGGGTTCAAACCCGTTAATATCGAATCCTACGATGGCACAACAGACCTCAGCGGTCTGGATTGAGGATTATCTCCTCCATATACACATGGCCCGCGGCGACGATCTTCACGCCATCAAATATCTCCCGCTCAAGCTTAAAGGACCAGCTCGGCATTGGCTTAACAACCTGCCCGCAAAGTCAATTGGATGCTGGGAAGACCTAGAAGCCGTATTCCTTGACAACTTCCAGGGCACGTATGTGCAACCACCGGACGCAGATGACCTAAGCCACATAATCCAGCAGCCAGACAAATCGGCCAGGTAATTCTGGACACGGTTCTTAACAAAGAAAAATCAAATCGTCGACTGTCCGGATGCAGAGGCACTCGCTGCCTTCAAACATAACATCCGCGACGAGTGGCTGGCCCGGCACCTAGGGCGGAGAAGCCGAAATCCATGGCAGCCCTCACATCCCTCATGACCCGCTTCATGCGGGAGATGATAGCTGGCTCGCTTCGCAAAGTAACAACCTCAAAGAAAACGCCGGCAGTCCGGATACCAAGGACCGCAATGGCAGGTTGCGTCGAAACAAAAACAAACGCCGCATTAACGGCGACAAAGAATGAGGATAAGGCAGTCAACGCCGGATTCCGAGGCTCCAAACCCGTCAACGGAAGAAGCCATTCAAAAGAACCACTCCGGGCCGTCAATTTGGACCAAATACTCGACCGCTCTTGTCAAATACATGGAACCCCGAAAAGCCAACTAACCATACCGACAGAGATTGTTGGGTATTCAAGCAGCAGCAAATTATTCAGCGAAAGCAGTGACAAGGGGCTACACAGCGATGACGAGGAAGAGACCCGGCCGCCGAACAACAGAGGACAAAAGGGATTCCCTCCTCAAGTTCGGACGGTAAACATGATATACGCAACGCATATTCCCAAGAGGGAGCGGAAGCGTGCACTAAGGGACGATATCTGGCGATGGAGCCATCGCCCCAAAATTCAACCCATGGTCCTCTTGCCCGATCACTTTCGATCGAAGAGACCATCCGACCAGTATCCGCCACGGCGGATTCGCCGCATTGGTTTTAGACCCAATCGTTGATGGATTTCACCTCACGAGAGTCCCGATGGACGGCGACAGTAGCCTAAACCTGCTTTATCAGGATACAGTGCACAAGATGGGCATAGACCCTTCAAGGATTAAACCTACAACGACGACCTTCAAAGGCGTCATACCAGGTGTCGAGGCCAATTGTACAGGCTCAGTTACACTGGAAGTGGTCTTCGGATCCCCGGATAATTTCCGAAGCGAGGAGTTAATCTTCGACATAGTCCCGTTCCGCAGCGGCTATCACGCTCTGCATTTCGAACCGCGTTCGCAAAATTCAACACGGTGCCGCATTATGCATACCTTAAGCTCAAGATGCCAGGCCCTCGTGGAGTCATCACGGTCAATGGAAACACGGAACGCTCCCTCCAAACGGAGGAACATACAGCGGCTCTCGCGGCTGAAGTACAGAGCAGCCTTTTAAGGAAATTATCGAGTCCGGCCGTTAAACGACCGGACACGACCAAACGCGCCCGGAGCAAAATCAACCAAGACCACCTGGCACGTTCCGTGCACACGTAGCAATGCGGCCCCAACCCCAGCCCTCGCAAAATTGTAAGACAAACTCTCCGCGTACATAATTACGCCCTGGAGATACCATGGGCATAGGGGGAAGGGCACAACCACAACAGACCCAGAGTGCGGTTCGACCACACCAGGGGCTCCCAAGTGTGTCGCTCTTTTTTCTTTTATTTTTCTCTTTTTTATACAGAACTCAGTCCGGCGGCGAACCTGCCGAACTCATGATGCAACAGCCAGGGAAGGACAAAGGCATGATTTAACACTCAGGTAGTCTCCATCACGAGCATTAAATTTGTTAAATACAACATTCCGCGGCCTACCCCTGGAGGGAGACGCCTTTAATTCGTCCAATCCCTTGCTTTCCGCACTATTTGTATCATTCCGCACTGATAGCATATCTTCTCGAATAAAATGCAGCACTTTTGCCTATAATTGCATCACTTTATATATATATATATATATATATATATATATATATATATATATATATATATGTTCATTTACGTTCATTTACAACATGTTGCACCCGTGGATCTTGGTACGGCCAAATACACCAGGGGCTTATGTCCTCCGCTTTATGGTGTGATAAAGTCCGCACACTTTCACAAGTGCGGCACCTCGAACTTATAGCATTATATGAATCAGCTCGAATCATGTCTTGGGTCAATAGTTGGGTTTGCCCGGCTCCCATGTTTGGCACCTTACGTTCCGTTCTCTATCGGCTAAGGTAGCACTGGGAGAACCACTGCGATTGCGCCCGGTTGAGCCGGTTAACGCCTCGATGGAGAAAGCTAAAACTGACCGGCATGATAAGGCGTGAGACTGGTCGCTGTTCGAGAGGTCCTTTCGGGTCCTTAAAGACCTCGCCGCTTGAGCGAAGTTCCGGATTATGTCCGATGAAGGCGTGGATAGCGCCCCAATTCGGTCTTCGAATACTAGGGGCTTCACGAAATTTAAAATTATAGAATTCTATGGCTAAGTGAGAGTGTTCAAGCACTATAAGTCCGGTTGCCTTGTTCGTTGTGTTGAGCGCCTCCCTAGATGGACCCAAAAATGGGAACAAGAGTGCTCAAGATTATCCCGAACACCCCAGAACTCCAGCACTCGTGGCATGGGGGCTGAAGCCGACGACTTGCCATCTCTCAGATTTAATAAATGGCCGCACAGAAGGTAATATTTTAAATTAAACAAGCGTTGCTTAGCGCATATGAACAAAGTTTTCAGCGCACAGGATAACACATTGCGAATTCACTCAAAAATTACATCCACAGGGCACTCATCCGCAATCTTGCGGGCACCCTTCAGACAGCCTTATAGTAAATTTCGGGCGTACGATGCTCCTTGCCCGCTGGTGGCGCGTCAGTGATCAGCTTCTCCGCATCCAGCTTGCCCCAATGCACCTTTGCGCGGGCAAGGGCCCGACGAGCACCTTCAATACATGCGGAGCGTTTGATAACCTCCACCCAGGGGCACGCATCCACCAGCCGTCGCACGAGGCCGAAGTAGCTCGGGCATGGCCTCTCCAGGCCACAGCCGGACTATGAGGCCCTTCATGGCCTGCTCGGCCACCTTGTGAAGTTCGACCAGCTGCTTCAGCTGGTCGCTAGGGAGCACCGGATGGCCGGCCTCAGCATACTGAGACCAGAAGACCTTCTCCGTTGAGCTCCCCTCCTCGGCTTGGTAGAATGCGGCGGCATCAGACACGCTGCGAGGCAGATCTGCAAACGCCCCTGGAGAGCTCCGAATCCGGGTAAGTAACACGTAATTTACATTCACATGCTTGCTTTGCATGAAAAATGCCTTACCCGCCGCTATCTTCTTCATCAATTCAACCTCCTGAAGGGACTTATGGGCCTCGGCCTTGGCACTTTCGAGATCCGAGGCAAGCTCGGACTCTCGAGTCTTTGTCACGCTCCAAACTCTCATGCTTTTCCATGAGAGCCTGGAGCTCTTGCTGAACCACCGCCACCCGCGCCTCCTGCTTTTCTCGCTCCGCCCGTTCCGTGGCCGCATTGCGTTCGGCCGCGGACACGACCTCCTTCAGGGCCGCCACCTCGTTCGTGGCCCCTGCAGTACCCATGTTATCCTTGTTATTTTTTGTCGCAACCTAAATCCTTTTCAGAAGGTACAAATTCAAAGTGGTGTTACTCACCTTCTTTGTCTTGGAGCTGCTTCCTGGTGCGGCCGAGCTCTTGCTCGGACCGCTCGAGCTCCTGCTTCAACGCACCGACCTCCGCAGTCAGTGCGGCAGAGGTCAGCAACGCAGCCTGCAACCCATATTGATATAAATTTTTTTAGCAACCCTGCGTATATCTTGTTTCAGATCCTCAGTCCGGCTTTTCTTTCCGAACACCGAACCGAGCATCGAGGCTCTTGTCTATGCGGCATTACATTGCATATTTTAACTTCTTACCTCAAAGCCTGGTAGAAGGCTATTGCTGGCTTCGGTCAGCCCGCCTTTGGCGAGCTGCACCTTCTGAATCACCGCACTCATAATAGTGCGGTGTTCTTCCTCGATGTAAGCGCTCTGCAGCTCCTCCAACAAATTACCCGGCGCCTCGGTTGGGCCAGGCCGCCCGGCGTCACGGTCTTGCCCTTCATTGAAGGGCGCCCGGCCGGACTCGGAACCACTGCGGGTTCTGTTGTGGAGTCGGCGCCAAAGTCCGGAGGACGCCTTGTGGCGCCTCCGAGCCTCCCCGATGGGTCCCTTCGGGATCCCACCTCGGCGTCCTCGGTGTCGCGAGGGGTGGAGGCGGTCAGGATGGAGTCTACATCCGACGAAGCCAACGACCCGCTCGATGAAGCGGGGAGATCATCACTGGCCGGACTACAGGCAGCATGCGGCATTAGAATGACACTACGTGACGCAGAAAAAGAAATTATAAAACATTCAGGAATCCGGATACTTACGATCTCGCCGGAGGCCTGGCCCTTGAAGGCCATTCTTCCTCGCCAACGTTGATGTTGGCGGAGCTGTCCGGGGGAATAGTCCTTCCCCTCTTGGACCCTTGGCCTCCCCTGTTGGGGAAGCCTTCCTCTTCCTCTCTCCCTCCTCCGGGAGAGAGTCCTCTTCCTCCTCCTCATTTTCGGGAGGAGTCAGCCCGAGTCGTTGGACACTGAAAACGGGCACTCTTCGAGCACCCGTGGCCTCCTTCTTGGCCTTCTTCTCCGGCACCACGTGCGGTGCGGAACCAGCAGCCTCGCTAGACGAGCGTCTCTTGGATTTTACGGCATAGGAGCCGGACAGGTAATCTGCTCCGCCTTCTTCATCCAGTCCTGTCAAAGGAAAAGGGGAGATTAAAACCCGCATAGAGTCAAAATATGGAAAAGGAGTGTCCCGTAAAGGGGTAGAATCACTTTCCTCGTCAGCCTGGCGCTGCGAGCGAAATCCGTGATCTTCAGTCGCGGATGCGGGGGCTTCGGCGCCCTTGAACAACACCTTCCAGGCGCCTTCGTACGTTGTGTCGAAGAGCTTGTTCAGCGCCTGGTGCTGTTCCGGGTCGAACTCCGATAGATTGAATGCCCGCTCTTGGCATGGGAGAATTCGGCGGACGAGCATGACTTGGACCACGTTAACCAGCCTGAGCTTCTTCACCAGCTGCTTGATACAGGTTTGGAGTCTCGTCAGCTCCTTCCAACTGCCCCACAGCAAGCCCTTCTCTTTCTAGGAGGTGAGTTGCGTGGGGATACCAGATCTAAACTCGGGGGCCGCCGCCCATTTAGGGTCACGCGGCTCGGTGATATAGAACCACCCCGATTGCCACCCCTTGACGGATTCCACGAAGGCCTTGAACCAAAGGACGTTGGGCATCTTGCCCAACATGGCGCCTCCGCACTCCGCTTGAGTGCCCTTCACTACCTTCGCTTGACATTGAAGGTCTTGAGCCATGTCGAAGTGGGGCTGGATGCAGAGGAAGGCCTCGCACACGACGATAAACGCCGAGATGTTGAGGATGAAATTCGGCGCCAGATCATGGAAATCCAGGCCGTAGTAGAACATGAGCCCCCGGACGAAGGGATGTAGTGGAAAGCCCAGTTCGCGGAGGAAGTGGGGAAGAAAGACGACCCTCTCATGGGGCCTGGGGGTGGGGATAAGCTGCCCCTCGTCGGGCAGCCGGTGCGCGATGTCGCCGGAAAGGTATCCGGCGCCGCGCAGTTTGGCGATTTGCTCCTCCTTAACGGTGGAGGCCAACCATTTACCTCCCGCTCCGGACATGGTCGGTGAAGGTTGAGACGAGATCGCGAACTTGGGCGCTGGAGCTCGAAAAGTCTTGAGATGGATAAGCAAAGGAGGAAGAAGGCGTAGGTGAGAAGGTGAATCCTTATCCCTTATATGGGCGGGCGAAGTCTTACGCGTCCCCCACCGGCCTGGTAAAACTTGCTTATCTCCCAAGCGTCACCATCAATGACGCGGTTGGGTTACCCACGCCCGCATTGATGAAAATCCCGGATTATGAGGAAACACGATCTCTGCTTCAACAAGACGTGCCAAGGAAACCGCTTCGCTAAATGCGCTGAGGTGGTAAAGTAAAAAACAATTTGAGTAATGGCTTGGTAGTGGTGTGACGTCCTGCCACGGAAAACGTCAGCAGATTGAACTTGTGTATATATTATTATTCTCTCTACGGTGGAATGTGGAATTTATTTTGCAGAGTCGGACACTATCCTGGTGTTCACAATCTTCTATCATTTGGAGGAGGAACCCGCCTTGCAATGCCAAGCAATATACACGCCGGACTTATCGTCATTGAAGCCTTGGTTCAGGGCTCTTGACGGAGTCCCGGATTAGGGGTGTCCGGATTGCGGACTACCATCATCGGCGGACTATCATCATCAACCGGACTCCAAGACTATGAAGATACAAGATTGAAGACTTCACCCCGTGTCCGGATGGGACTTTCCTTGGCGTGGAAGGCAAGCTTGACGATACGGATATGTAGATCTCCTACCATTGTAACAGACTCTATGTAACCCTAGCCCTCTCCGGTGTCTATATAAACCGGATGGCTTTAGTCCGTAGGACTACAATCACAACAACCCTTACAATCATAACGTAGGCTAGCTTCTAGGGTTTAGCCTCCTTGATCTCGTGGTAGATCCACTCTTGTAAACACCCACAATATCAATATCAATCAAGCAGGACGTAGGGTTTTACCTCCATCAAGAGGGCCCGAACCTGGGTAAACATCGTGTCCCTTGTCTCCTGTTACCATCCGCCTAGACGCACAGTTCGGGACCCCCTACCCGAGATCCGCCGGTTTTGACACCAACAGTGGGGCAGTAAGCTGGTGCAGTTGCAAGCAAAGCGTCGTGGCGGGCTCTACATGTGAAGCGGAGTACATGGCAGCCTCGAAGGCAGCGCATGAAGCAATCTGGGTGAAGGAGTTCATCACCGACCTAGGAGTCATACCCAATGCGTCGGGGCTGATCACACTCTTATGTGACAACACTGGAGCTATTGCACTAGCCAAAGAGCCCAGGTTTCAAAAGAAGACCAGGCACATCAAGCATCGCTTCAACTCCATTCGTGAAAATGTTCAAGATGGAGAATTAGATATTTGTAAAGTAAATACGGACCTGAATGTCGCAGATCCTTTAAACCTCTCCCTAGAGCAAAACATGATCAACACCAGAACTCTATGGGTGTTCGATTCATCACAATGTAACTAGATTAGTGAATCTAGTGCAAGTGGGAGACTGTTGGAAATATGCCCTAGAGGCAATAATAAAATGGTTATTATTATATTTCTTTGTTCATAATAATTGTCTATAATTCATGCTATAATTGTGTTATCCGGAAATCGTAATACATGTGTGAATACATAGACCACAACATGTCCCTAGTGAGCCTCTAGTTGACTAGCTCGTTGATCAACAGATAGTCATGGTTTCCTGACTATGGACATTGGATGTCATTGATAACAGGATCACATCATTAGGAGAATGATGTGATGGACAAGACCCAATCCTAAGCATAGCACAAAGATCGTGTAGTTCGTCTGCTAGAGCTTTTCCAAATGTCAAGTATCATTTCCTTAAACCATGAGATTGTGCAACTCCCGGATACCGTAGGAGTGCTTTGGGTGTACCAAACGTCACAACGTAACTGGGTGGCTATAAAGGTGCACTACGGGTATCTCCGAAAGTGTCTGTTGGGTTGGCACGAATCGAGACTGGGATTTGTCACTCCGTATGACGGAGAGGTATCTCTGGGCCCACTCGGTAGAGCATCATAATAATGAGCTCAATGTGACCAAGTGTCTGGTCACGGGATCATGCTTTACGGTACGAGTAAAGTGACTTGCCGGTAACGAGATTGAACGAGGTATTGGGATACCGACGATCGAATCTCGGGCAAGTAACGTACCGATTGACAAAGGGAATTGTATACGGGATTGATTGAATCCTCGACATCGTGGTTCATCCGATGAGATCATCGAGGAGCATGTGGGAGCCAACATGGGTATCCAGATCCCGTTGTTGGTTATTGGCCGGAGAGTCGTCTCGGTCATGTCTGCATGTCTCCCGAACCCGTAGGGTCTACACTCTTAAGGTTCGGTGACGCTAGGGTTGTAGAGATATTAGTATGCAGTAACCCGAAAGATGTTCGGAGTCCCGGATGAGATCCCGGACGTCACGAGGAGTTCCGGAATGGTCCGGAGGTGAAGAATTATACTATATAGGAAGTCAGTTTTCGGCCATCGGGAAAGTTTCAGGGGTCACCGTTATTGTACCGGGACCACCGGAAGGGTCCCGGGGGTCCACCGGGTGGGGCCACCTATCCCGGGGGGGTGGCATGGGCTGAAGTGGGGAAGGGAACCAGCCTCTGGTGGGCTCGTGCGCCCCCCTTGGGCCTCCCCTGCGCCTAGGGTTGGAAACCCAAGGGGGGGGGCGCCCCACTTGGCTTGGGGGGCAAGCCACCTCCTTGGCCGCCGCCCCCTGGAGATTGGATCTCCTAGGGCCGGCGCCCCCCAGGGGGCCTATATATAGTGGGGGGAGGGAGGGCAGCCGCACCCTAGCCCCTGGCGCCTCCCTCTCCCTCCCGTGACACCTCTCCCTCTCGTAGAGCTTGGCGAAGCCCTGCCGAGATCCCCGCTACATCCTCCACCACGCCGTCGTGCTGCTGGATCTCCATCAACCTCTCCTTCCTCCTTGCTGGATCAAGAAGGAGGAGACGTCTTCCGCAGCCGTACGTGTGTTGAACGCGGAGGTGCCGTCCGTTCGGCACTCGGTCATCGGTGATTTGGATCACGACGAGTACGACTCCATCAACCCCGTTCTCTTGAACGCTTCCGCTCGCGATCTACAAGGGTATGTAGATGCACTCCTTTTCCCCTCGTTGCTAGATAACTCCATAGATTGATCTTGGTGATGCGTAGAAAATTTTAAAAATTCTGCCACGATCCCCAACAAGTTGCCTTTGCTTTCCCGGGAGGCATGCCCGCAACGATGGCGCTGCCAATGGTCGAGGGCAGGAAGGCTATCGAGTTCGCAGAGCCGGTCGTCCAAGGTACATTTCGTATGTGCTTATCATTTTCTTGTATACATCTGTGTAGTCTGACTTTTGTCCCAAGCATTTTTTTGGGGTTCTCACTTGTGATGGCAACTGTTATGTGATGACATGGCAACTGGATTTGCTGCACCATGTCACCTACATTTTTGTTGCCATGCTGCATTTTCCATTCGGCAACCACATGGCAACTGATGTTGATACAACATGGCAACTGTAGTTTGTTGTCACATGGCAACTACAGTGCACTACACATGGTAACTGGATTTGCTGCACCATGCCACCTGTAATTTTGTTTCCATGCTGCATTTTCCATTCGGCAACCACATGCCAACTGGAGTTGACACAACATGGCAACTGTAGTTGCTGTCACATGGCAACTATAGTGCACTACACATGGCAACTGGATTTGCCTCCACATGGCAACTCCCTACTTTCTGTACCTACGTTTCATATCATACACCCTATCTTTTCACACTCCATTTGTTTTGTTTTCCAGGTATCCTAACCCACTTTTTGATCCTTGCAGGCACCCCTGAGGAGATTTCGCCGTCACTTGATGAAGCTTACCGCAGGATTGAGGAGGCAGCATTGCAGAGGAGGTCCTCACGAGGTCAGGGGCAATCAAGTTCCAATGTGCCTGCAGATACGGTATCTGAGGATACCATTAGGAGTGCCACCCCTGGTTCTGTGAGGCAGCAGAGGGTAGTTCACCCACCTCCCGCGGAAGACTACGAGCCTAAGGTCAGGGCCACAAAGGAGCAAAACCAGCTGTACGACATTGTCAAGCATTTTGGAAATGCGAGGGCCAGCAACAAGCACATGAAGGAGCTGAAAGCGTAAACGACCACACCACATAATCTCTCATTTTGCTTTGCTCTTTTTTTACCATTCATCTTCTTCGTACTTTCTAGACATGATCCTCTTATGTTTTAGTTCTTTATTTTTTTTACTTAGTATACATGATTCTTTCATGTTATATCATTTTCATACAGCTCATGTTTGGACAGAACCAAGGTCATTCAATGCGAAGCGATGTACATCGACCTGGGTGATCTTGCCGAGTCCGTGAGGCCAAACGGTAAAATGTCGACGAATGTAGTTGCATGCGGGATTGACTACATCAACAAGCATATGGATATGCCTCCCGACAAAACAATCATGCATTACAGTGTGACCTGCAAAATATGGGATGGTGACTTCCACCACAAAATCCTGAGGAAGAATTTTGCTCAACACGGTGAATTCAAGCTCACACTGAAGAAATTTGTGAGTACTCCTTCCCTGTTTGCACTTTTTTCACATGGTATGGTTTTTTGCCATTATCTGCACTCTGTTTATGTGGCAGATGTTTCATGTGGCATCAGCTATCGTGCAAACTGACTTTTTGATTTTTGCATCCCGTGCAAACTATGTGGCAACTTAAAAGTAAAATACACGGCAAATTTTGTTCATACATGGACGGCAACTTTCTTTCAACTACCCACTATAACTAAATATTCTACGTGATTCTACTTTTTTGTCCCTCTGCTGTTCTTCATGTGAACTCTCCTTCTCATTTCCTTCACTTTTACATGCAGGTCCTGTTCCCCATGTTCCAGGAGCTTGCACCACACGACCCACACGACAAGTGTGGTCACCACTATGCGATCTGTCTTGACCTGAAGAACCAACGCTTTGAGGTGCTTGATTCAATGTGTTCGGCAGCTGATGCAGACCTTACTTCGCATGCTGAATTCTTCATCAACAACGTCAAAGAGATATGGAACCGTCACTACGAAAACTCAAAGGTCCAGATCAGACATTTCCCGATTGAGTACGTGGCGACTACGAATCAAGGGAACATGTAGTTTCCTACCCCCTCCTTCATGTGCCATTTACATCAATCCCACCCCTCTTTGTTGTTACATCTGAATTGAAGTTTATCATTGCTATGTCTGTCTTTTTTGCGAGTTCACCTGACTCTTTTTCTTGTGCAGGACGGATTTGTGGCTTTCACACGTTGGAATCTTGTGCAAAGTGGGAAGGTAGACTTGTTCCTCATTGCCACAGCAACGGTCGTTGAGCTCCGAAAAATTTACACATGGAACTGGTTGACGAATGAAGATTTCAACAAGCGGTGCAGAGCACGCGAGTTCGTGGAGGAAGTTGTCAAGAAATTCATCAAGAAGTACAAGTGATCACGTGGCGTTACACACCGGACGCATACCTTACATTTTGTTGCCGAGGAATGTAAGGTACTACCTTTGTTCTTGTCAAAAACTATGTACGTGTGCTATGCTATGACTGCAACCCCGAGTAGCCTAGTACGCAGTGGTGGTTCGTGAGCGACATTTGAATATTTTCTGTAATATTTTGTGTGGATGTGAACCTATTTAGGCGTGATAGTTGACATGTTTTATGTTTATCATTATTATTATGGTTTCATCGTTTGCACCACCAGGTTGCTGCTTCGAATGCGTGCACTATGTTCTAAAACATGACAATTGTAGTTCATCGGACATGGTTAGTAAAAGTCATCGTCATTTTTCATTTGGATGTTTTGATTCTTCTTTTTCATTGCTAACTGCACCGGCTACCATGGTAGTTTTGATCATGTAGTCGTAACCTTTTCTGCGGTTGATGCACGTTACGCTTTTTCAACTTTGTTTCCCATAGATTGCACACAACACAGCATGTGTGACTAAAGTGTGTCGAATTATCATGGAAATATACGCGATGTAGAGTCATTACAAATAACATGGCATTTTTCAGTACAGCTAACAGGGTAGATTCAGTACAAAGAACACGGCAGATTCAACATAAACAAGATGGTAGATCCAGTATACTTGACATTGCAGATTGAGTATAATTAACATGGCAGACCCAGTATATTTACCATGATAGATTCAGTATAAAATATCATGGCATATTTAGTACAAAATAGCATGGCAGATTAAACACATATAACATGGCAGATCAAGTACACACAACATGGCAACTGCAGTTACCCATTCAATGCATTTTCCTGCAACTTCTATGCCCCTCAAGAGTCAGTCTCCCATTTCTAGAAAAAAATTCACAACATCTAGGTTACAAAACAAAATGTCCCCAAGGACCATGTCAGAGCGCCCCAATTTTACTTACGGATTGCCTGTCTCTTTCTTCGTTTTCTTGTGTTTTGCTTGAATCTCCAATCCCGATTTGTACCTTATCTCTTTTGGACGCCCCTTTGTGATGGAGCAGGCGGGTTCTGACACAGGTTTGTGTGCTTGCTGTTCCAGATCCTATCTCCGAGTTTTCGGATGATGGCCCGTGGGCGAAGGCACACTTGATGTGTGGGGAACCATGTAAGGCTTCCTCAGCTTTCCTCTTCTTGATCTCATCAAGCTCTCTTTTCAGGGCATTCCTGTGTTTTTCTGCGACTCTCGCTCTCTCATCACTCTTGCACGCTTCATCAATTAGCTCAGCATAGTTCTTTGTCAGCACAACGTGCCTCACGGCTTCCATGGTTGACTCCAGTCTCTCATCATGCACAGCTAGAACTGCGTTTGTTGTCTGCGGCGCCAACGCATCATCAGTGTCCCAAGTCTATCGCCGCCTTATGAAATGGCGGGGCATCCGTGTCACCGTGTTCATGTCCATTACTTTTTGTATGTGACAGTACACAATGTCGTCCCGTTCAAACTTGCAGCATTGGCAGTAGTATTCGCCTTGGATGATCGAGGCTTTCACGAAGTAGTTCCTTCCTTTGTCCGGGTCCTCAGGTTCTGAATCTGACATGCCCAAAATAGAACACACCTTGAACGTATGTTCGTCCACCTGGAAAGCCGCGGACATGCTGGCACGCTTTATTTCTTCCTAGAGTCTGCAAGTTTTGTGTGTTTTTTGTTACACATGGAAACTGTAGTACATTACACATGGAAACTGTAGTATATTTGACATGGCAACTGCAGTGCATTTAGACATGGCAACTGAAGTACATTTTCAACTGGCCATTGTCATTTCCATACAAATATCCCAAATAGAAGCACAGTGCATAAAACATGGCAACTGCATTTATTAAACATGGCAACCTTAGTTGAGTAAACATGGCATTTGCATTTCAGTAGGCATGTTAATTTGCATTTCAGAAAACATGGCAAATGCAGTTCAGTAAACATGGCAACTACACAACATTTTCATTTGGCATTGGCATTTGCATACAAACATGCCTAGTGGAAGTGCAGTGCATTAAACATGGCAACTGCATTTCATTGAACATGGCAACTGCAGCTGAGCAAGCATGGCAAAACAGTGGTTCACTAAACATGGCAACTGCAGTTGAGTAATCATGTAAAACAGTAGTTCACTAAACATGGCATCCTCAGATCATGGCAACTGCATTGCATTCTACATGGCCCCTACTGCCTTCATACTTGTGCAAATCAGATTGGAACGCAATTGACTTACTTGTTAAAGATCTTGTTGGTATATATCTTGCTCATTTGCCTCTCCATCGGTAAATACGTTAGCAATTTTGGCTGCTTTAGCGCGGTGTTCGCTTCTTGCTGTAGCTCAGATCCCAGTATTTTTTGTTGCAAAGTTGTGTACTGCTTGGCAAACTGTAGCAATGAGCTGCCGGTGGCTCACGCATCAGCTTCAAAACAGCATTGAACCCCTCGCTGCACTGCGTAGTCTGCAGAAAAGGGAAGAAGCACTGCATGAAGTAGGCCGGCACCCAGTACATTCGCTTCTCCCACAGGCTAGCAAGAGTCTTATTGTCTTGGACTTGATATGTTTCACTCATGGACATCCAGCTCCTTTCAAACTCCTCCACCGTCAAGCTGTGGTCCACGCACAGCTCGAATGCCTTGTGCAGGTCTGGACGGTCAGCAAAGAACGGTCCTAGCGTCTCCTCAGCCTTCTTTATAATGTGCCACCTGCAGTGCCTGTGCACTGCCAACGGAAAGACCTCCTCTATGCCTGCACGCATGCTAAAATCCTGGTCTGTTATTATGTTCATCGGAGCAAGTCCATCCATGCACTCCAAGAAGGTCTTGAATAGCCAACCGTACCCATCCGTGTCTTCGTTCCGAACGAGCCCGCACCCGAACTGCAACGACTGATTGTGGTTATTTGTTCCTATCAATGGAGCGCACGACATCTTGTACATATTAGTGAGATACGTCACGTCGAATGAAATGCAATCTCGGAAATGTTTGTAGGCTCTTCTTGCAGCACCATCCACCCAATACATGTTCCTGACACGGTCCTCATCGTCCAATCTTATCCCGTAGAAGAAATCTGGATCTTCCTTCGCTTTCTCATCAAAGTAGGCCATCGTGGCTTCTACAGCCAACTTGCTCTCTCTACGGTATTTTCCCTTTAGGTTTGTGACGTTAGCTGGTATGTAGGGCATGCTACTCAGAGACCCATTTTCACTGTGGATGAGTGATAGTATCTGCACCATTCTTGATGGACCGACGTTACAATCATGTAGCAGCTTTATGAATTTCCTCTCGAGTGGGGTGAATCCTCTGTGGGCGGTCAGAAACTTCACCAGGTCGAACTTCTTTATGAGTTTGTGGTTGTGCTCGTCAAAATATTCAGTGACCACCCACTGTGCACCATCTACGTTTAGCTTACACCGGACAGGGCATTCTGTCTTGAGAATGATCCCTCTCTTTCGTTCCGTAACGACAGGCGCAACACCTTTCCCCTTCTTGTTCCTTCGTGCCTTGTGGCACCTCATCTCACCTCTGCTGTACTCGTTTGTTTTCTTAATCTTCCTATGGTATTCGGTGTTGACCGCAAACCCATGGAACTTTGCATATGTCTGGTAGAATTCCTTTGCTTCTGCAAACGATTCAAATCTCTGCCCAACGTACGGTGGCTGAGGCACCATGATCTCTGATTGCCCACCATCTTCATCCCATTGTGCTTCGTCATCAGTTTCTTGATTCACTTCAGTATCGGCGGCAGTTTGATCTACTTGAGTGTTGCCAGTGCTTGTGTTCAAAGGGGTGCTTGTCGGCATTGCAGGAATGATTGCCATTTCTAACTCTGACTCGGTATTGTTTGCGGCATGATTGGTGGCTGGCTGGAGCAACGCGTCTTCCGTGCACTCAGAGCTCCGCGCGGTAGATGTCCCTGGGCCGCTGTTCACTGTAGTTGTAGGCCCTGTAATAGAAAAAACATGTACAAGCATAAGATTTTTGCTTGAATGACATGTTTATCGTAACGGAGCACATCAACTTCAAGTGATTTGGCATGACATCATTCAAACAGCAAGCCGTGAGTCTGCGTGTGGACATGCATGGAAACTGTAGTTGTCCAGTCATGGCAGCTACAGTCCAACAAACATGGCAACTACTGTTTGCCAATGCATGGCAACCAGCTCCTTTTTAGTACGAAAACTTTGATTCTATATGCATGGCAGCTGCAATCATGCATACATGGAAAATACTGCTACCAATACATGGCAATCAGTGTGTTCTAGCATCAAAACTTTGCATTCTAGGCTTGAGCTCACTAGGCAAATGCGATCAACCATTAGTGCTGCACACATGCTTTTAGCAGTTGGCAAATTCCGAAGACAATATATGACTCATTGCACACAACCACTTGTTAGCGTTTTATGCTTGATTTTTTCCACCATCACTGCTACAAATCTTCTTTTTCGTCACATGTTATTGCCACAAAAACAAACGTAGTGCTTTTTTGTGGTTCAATTTTTCCTTACCTTGTTGTGATGCATGTGCCCATCTTGTGTGGTCTGTCACACCAAATTGACATGCTCTATCTGCAATCTGTGAAGCTTGCCACGAGACGTTTGCCAGGGTACTACCACCGTAATAACATGTAAGCATGGTAGTAGTTGGTCAATACATGGCAACTGCATTTTGTCCTGGCATGGCAACTGTAGTTGTACAGGCATGGCAATTGCAGTTGTACTGGCATGGCAACTGCAGTTGTTCAGTCATGGCAACTGCAGTTGTTCCTTCATGGCAACTGCTGTTGTCCAGGGAGGGCAACTACAGTTGTTCCTTCATGGCAACAATAGTTGTCCAGGGAGGGCAACTTCTGATTGTCGAGGATGGCAAGCTGCGATTACTTATTCATGGCAATTGCGGTTGTCCGGTCATGACAACTGCGGTTGTCAACTATGCTCCTTCGCTAATTCACCGTCCGCAACTTCACTTTTTATGGACTCACCTGTATGGCGTCGATGGCGGTACATGGGCGCTGCTCGATGCCACGTCTTTGCATGAACGCTCTGCATTTTTTCCCGACATAACTCGTGAGTCTTTTGCCAACCTTTGCAAATTTATTTTTCATGTCCAGACCAGTATGTGTTCTTTTTCGTATGCGTTACCTTGATTTGCCACATTAGCTAGTTGAAGTTGGCTACCCGTACATTTGTCAGTGTTAGCGCCCTGTAACTGAACTTGCCACGGAGCCCCCCTGAGTGTGTTTTGGTCATAAGAACCTGTGAAAAAATGACAGTGTAGGACATAAGTAGAATGTCATCATCATAGTTGCGAACATGGAAAATGTTCTTTTCTTTTTGTTATCTTTGCATCATACCAATGCATGTGTACTATTCTAGTAGTGGCAGCAACGGCCCTGCAGAAATGAGTTGACTGTATTCTGCTGCATCCCAAGGGGGTGTTTCTGGCCTTTGAGAACTCAAAAGATCAGCGCCATCTCCGTGACTCATTCTTTTCCGCGTCTCGTTTCTGCCAATGTGCTCTCAATCACTGCATGAACAAGAACGCATCAACAATCCACAAAAAATGTATCCTTGTGCTGTTTGCATGTAGAAGTTAACACGTCAGTGTTATCACATTTTCATGCGTAGGCAACCAACATATCATGGCTAGTAGGACATGCACATCCACTATCTTTACTAAAATCTGGGTGCTAGCTATCCGTTCGATTCGATGGCATCAGCCACTACAATAGGATGGCAAGCAATAAGTTGACATGGTGGTAGTTGACGACAATGATAGGTGGCAACTAACGTTAGACACCAGTGTCAATTAATTTTCACACCCCCCATTATTCCAAATTTCTCAATTTTCTCTCCCTTTTTATGGATTTCTACACATCCATTCATTTACCAACTACTTGCATCAATCTACTGAGAACTTACGGTTATCTCTAGCGTAGTACATGGCAGATCTAGTGTATTCTGCTAGGCAACTGTGAAGACACACAACCCAAGTAGTGTTTTACCCCTGTAGGATGGTTCTAGTTGCCAACTTCATCGGTAATTTTGCAATTTTCTGCCCAGAAGAAGGATGACAAGCAGTAGGGAGATCGGGAGATTCACCTGCTTTTAGTTGGTCGTCTTTGGAGGGCGTTGTTGGAGTGGGGGTGGGGGGGAGGGGGTGGGGTGGGGGAGGGTGGGGGTGTGCTTTGCGGTGGGACGGCCCTACGGATTTGCTCTGGTTGCCATGGCAACCAGAGAAGGCCGGCGATGGAGGTAGGGGTTCGGGAGGTGGGAGAAAATGGCGGCAGTCGGGATTCGGGATCGATCGGAGGCCGGGACGGCTGGATCGTGCGGGCTGCTGGGTCCTCTGGCCCGGACGTGCGGGCGGGGTTGCCACACACCGGACATGCGGGCTGTGCCTTTGCGCGCCCGGACGCGGTCATGCGGGTTGGTTCCTGTCCATGCCGCACGAGGCGTGTGGCACAACTACCCGATACACCACACGTGTGGCAGTTATCGGGACCCTAAAAATTATAACCATATCTCGCCGTCATCGCCCCTCCCTCACCGGAGCCGGGCAAGCCTTATTGTGGTAAACAGTCGGAAATTCACCGTGCTAAGACCCCATAGTACCAGCACGCCCGAATAGCAATCATCGCTGATGAATAAAGTCGTAGATTAGAAGTATCAAACATGTAAACACCCAAACGAAGACGAACGAAGACCGGATCCAAATAGATGCACCGAACACCAGCACCGACCGAATCCCGTGAGATCCGACGAAGACACACCTACACACGCCCTCCGACAATGCTAGATACACCATCGGGACGGGGATAGCACATGGGAGACATTATTCCTATTAAGGGACATCGCCGCTGCCACACAACACGAACCAAGACGTTAAAACTAAGAAGAACGGGAACGGGGTCCCTCCCGCCAGCGGGGGGCCGAAATCCTGCGCCTCCATGTCGGAGATGGGGCGGACTGGCTTCGGCGCCTGATGTCTACTACGCAACCTTCTTCTTGTAGACGTTGTTGGGCCTTCAAGTGCACAGGTTTGTAGGACAATAGCAAATTTCCCTCAAGTGGATGACCTAAGGTTTATCAATCCGTAGGAGGTGTAGGATGAAGATGGTCTCTCTCAAACAACCCTGCAACCAAATAACAAAGAGTCTCTTGTGTCCCCAACACACCCAATACAATGGTAAATTGTATAGGTGCACTAGTTCGGCGAAGAGATGGTGATACAAGTGCAATATGGGTGGTAGATATAGGTTTTTGTAATCTGAAAATATAAAAACAGCAAGGTAAATAATGGTAAAAGTGAGAACAAACGGTATTGCAATGATAGGAAACAAGGCCTAGGGTTCATACTTTCACTAGTGCAAGTTCTCTCAACAATAATAACATAGATAGATCATATAACAATCCCTCAACATGCAACAAAGAGTCACTCCAAAGCCACTAATAGCGGAGAACAAACGTAGAGATTATGGTAGGGTACGAAACCACCTTAAAGTTATTCTTTCGGATCAATCTATTCAAGAGCTCGTACTAAAATAACATAAAGCTATTCTTTCCGCTCAATACATCATAGAGTTCATACTAGAATAACACCTTAAGACACAAATCAACCAAAACCCTAATGTCACCTAGATACTCCATTGTCACCTCAAGTATCCGTGGGCATGATTATACGATATGCGTCACACAATCCAGATTCATCCGACCAACACAAAGTACTTCAAAGAGTGCCCCAAAGTTTCTACCGGAGAGTCAAGAAAACGTGTGCCAACCCCTATGCATAGGTTCATGGGCGGAACCCGCAAGTTGGTCACCAAAACATACATCAAGTGGCACATGATATCCCATTGTCACCACAAATAAACACGGCAAGACATACATCAAGTGTTCTCAAACAAAAGACTCAATCTGATAAGATAACTTCAAGAGGGAAACTCAATTCATCACAAGAGAGTAGAGGGGGAGAAACATCATAAGATCCAACTACAATAGCAAAGCTCGCGATACATCAAGATCGTGTGAAGCCGAGAACACGAGAGAGAGAGAGAGATCAAACACATAGCTACTGGTACATACCCTCAGCCTCGAGGGTGAACTACTCCCTCCTCGTCATGGAGAGAGACGGGATGATGAAGATGGCCACCGGTGATGGGTTCCCCCTCCGGCAGGGTGCCGGAACGGGCTCCCAAGAGGTTTTTGGTGGCTACAGAGGCTTGCGGCGGCGGAACTCGCGATCTATCTTGATATTCGATGGTTTTAGGGTACGTAGGCATATATAGGCGAAAGAAGTCGGTCGGGAGGTGCTTGAGGGGCCCATGAGACAGGGGCGCGCCCTCCTATGTCGTGGAGTCCTCGGGGATCTTCTGACGTGAACTCCAAGTCTCCAGGATCATATTCTTCCCAAAAATAACGCTGCCGAAGGTTTCATTCCGTTTGGACTCCGTTTGATATTCCTTTTCTTCGAAATACTGAAACAGGCAATAAAACAGCAATATGGGCTGGGCCTCCGATTAATAGGTTAGTCCCAAAAGTAATATAAAAGTGTATAATAAAGCCCAATATTGCCCAAAACAAGTAATATAATAGCATGGAACAATCAAAAATTATAGATACGTTGGAGACGTATCAGCGCCGACAAAGGAATAAGAGCTTTTCTTGTGGAGGAAAGAAAAATTGAACTTACTTGACATATTCTAAATTAATCTAACTATAAGCATCCCGCTAACTGACCATTATTTCTGTAGATGTCACATGGCAACAATATGTACATAGAAGAACTTGTGGATCCATCAACATCTCTCATTGCAGTTACATTATCTCGCAAAGGGCGATTGTACTGCAGTAAGTTCCCATTTTGCATGTACTGTGCCACAACTTGTACATAAAACCGCAATAATAATGGCAAAAAGGATCAAAGATGTCTTAACATTTGAGTACAGCCAGGCTAGACATGCATTGCCTCTAATTTCTTCTGACCTGAATCTCATGCACAAAAGCTCAAAGAAAAAGGGCACTGGCAAAAAAAATCAAAAATGCCACCGAATAGTACACATGATTTAACTATCACATTCACATGGATCAAATTCGACCTAAGCATTTGCGATTTTGTCCGGATCGTTACATTACTCGAGCCATGACACAATTCATTGAAGAATTATGTCATCGTTTAAGACAATCGGTGGGAACTTCTTTGGGATGGTAACTTAGCGAGTCAACGACTCAAAATGGTAGTGATGGTGAAATTATTTTTTTAGATAAAAGGCCGAAGCCCGGCTTTATAGATAAAGCCACCAGGCAGAATTCAACAGACATAACGGACAACAAAGACGTAACTTAGAGTATCACCCAACAAGGACAAGCAGAAGAAGTAGCATACATGGCTCCCAGGCCAGTACACGGCACGCAGGCCGGAGAGACTATAGACGCCAAACATATGACCAGCAACACCTAGCTGTCGGCACTGGGTGGAGATAGGGAGATAGCAGAAGACCGGATCTTGGAAATCATCAAATCAAGCGCATCCCTATCCGCCTCCATAATCAATAATCTCCACTGCTGCAAGAACACGCAAGTTTTAAATAAGCAATCAGTAGGCTTAGCAGAAAAACATGCTCAATAGTAAATTTGTTTCTAGTCGTCCATAGAGCCCAACACATCGCAGCAAAGCACACCCTAAAAATTCTCCTCTGGGACCCAACCAGATTCTTAGCTAGGAGACGAAGCTCAGAGAAGGAAGATGGCCTTCAGGCAACATGCAGCCAGGATCTGATACAGCACCAAAATAAATTAGCCAGAACACATGAGAAGAAAACATGCATATTATCTTCTCTCAGCCCACAAAGGGCGCAGTGATCAGACCCAGGCCCATTGCGCTTGCGGATCTGATCACTAGTCGGAAGCCGCCTGCGAGAAGCTTGCCAGAGAAAGATCTTGATCTTATGGGGAATACGGGCCCTCCAGATCCACTTAAATTTGGAAGTAGTAGAACCTAAGATAAGTTTTCCATAGAGCGATTTCACCGAAAAGCGATCAGAAGACGAATGAGGCCACACCATCGAGTCCTCCTCCTCCGAGAGCACCGGGAAGAAGGCAACAAGCCACTGCCAATCACCCAACTCTTCAAGAGAAAGAGTACGACGAAAATGCAGATCCCAATTATTAGAAGAGAGCTCAAAGATTGAGATCTCAGGGTCAGGACAGTAAGAAAAAAGAACAGGAAAAGCAACAACCAACATGGTCGAGCCACACCACCAGTCGAGCCAAAATCTAGTGGATCTACCGTTGTGAATGACAAACTTTACGAGGCTTTGAAAAGTAGGCCTCAACTTAACAAGATCTCTCCAGAACTGGGACGCTCCGGAAGCAGGAGCAAACATAGGGCTAGAGGTAGGGAAGTACTTAGCTTTGAGAATTTGAAGCCAAAGAGGGCTGTCAGAGGTGGTGGTCATGATCTTCCACCACCATTTGATGATCAAGCATTTGTTCATGACAAGCGTATTAATGATACCCACCCCCAAGGCTTTTGGGTCTGCAGATCAGATCCCACTTGACCATGCGGTATTTGCGTTTGTTATCGGCCGCGTTCCAGTAGAAAGCACCTCTGTGTTTATCAAACCTAGCGTGAGTGCCAATCGAAAGAAGATAGAACCCCATAAGGAACATTGGAAGGGAGGAAATACATGCATTAATCAGGGCCACTTTACCATCCTGAGTATTGTATCTACCCCTCCAGGGCATAACGCGGTTGCCCACTTTGGTCACTGTGGGAGCAAAATCTTTAGCAAGAAGTTTGTTGGAGGAGATAAGGAGGCCCAGGTATTTGATAGGAAAGGACCCAAGGGAGCAATTCAAGAGGCGAGCAACACGCAACGCCTCGTCATCCGAGACACCAGTGACAATGACCTCGCTTTTAGAGAAGTTGATCTTAAGGCCAGAAATGGCTTCGAAAGAGAGGAGAAGGAATTTAAGGTGGGCGAGGCAATGATCATTAAGCTCCACCATAATAATCGTATCGTCAGCATATTGCAAATGAGTAATCCCCTGGGGAATGAGGTGGGAGCTAATAGGAGTAATGTGGCCGGCCTCCGCTGCCCTAGACAGGATATTAGCGAGGGAATTCGCAACAAAATTAAAGAGGATAGGAGAGGCCGGGTCCCCTTGCCGCAAGCCTCTAGAGTTTTTTAAAAAATTTCTCACTTTCCTAGTAACCAAAATGGCAGTGTGGCCGCCCATGACCAACTGCATGATACGATGAACCAAACCACCATCAAAGCCTTTAGCCAGCAAGACTTGTCTTAAGAAACCCCAACTAACCGAATCATAAGCTTTTTCAAAATCTAGCTTTAGGATCACAGCCTTACTGCCAGATTTGTGAATATCATGGACGATCTCATGAAGGCATAAGACCCCATCCAGAATAAAATGCCCCTTAACAAAAGCAGATTGAGTAAGCGAGAGGGTACGATGAGCCACAGGAGTGAGACGAGTGGCCAAGCACTTGGCAGGGAATTTGGAAAAATTATTGATAAGCGCAATAGGCCTGAACTGAGAAATAAGCTTCGGACCCTTGATCTTAGGGATGAGGGAGATGACCGCATAATTGAGTATAGAAATATCTACCGTCCCCAAACAGAACCCTTGGATGACAATACAGATTAGATGCTTAAGTTGGGGCCAGAAAGTTTTAAAGAAAGGAATCGAAAAGCCATTAGTGCCAGAAGCAGAGTTAGGATTAGCTTTATTGATGGAGGTGAAGATCTCCTCTTCAGAGAAAGGAACCACAAGCTCGAGGTTTTCCTCCTGGGATACCCTATCCCCTTGAGCCCAAAAGGCAGGGGCCAACCTGAAGCCCTGATCAGGTTTTGCATAGAGGAGTGAGGAGAAAAATTGGACTATATGATCCATGATGAGAGCTTGGTCCGACACCCTGACCCCATCAATCAGTAAACTATCAATCAGGCACCTACGACGCCTACCATTAGCGATGGCAAAAAAATAAGCAGTAGGGGAGTCTCCTTTAAGCGTCCGGTTGATTGTGCCCCTTTGACGCCAGTAAGCCTCTGCGAGACGGTGCAACTGCACCAGAGATTGTTCGAGGGAAAAACATAAGGACCACTCCGAGTCAGACAGGCCAGAGGAATCAGCCCCAAGCGTCTAAAGCCTTAATCTGAGAAGTGATAAGCGCTTTGTCTCTGCATTCTTGCATCGCGTGATTATGAGACCAACCCCGCAGAAACTTGCGCAAAGAGTACGAGCAGAAGTGCCAATCATCCATGGGTCCGAAAGAGCGGCGATCAGTCAAGAGGAGGGCGACTATTCTAGAACCAAGGAGATCACGGAAGCCGTCGATTAGAAGCTAGGAAGCGTCAAACTGAAACCTAGGGGGAGAAGACACACCGCCCGGCCCCACGTCAAGAATGTGTGGGGCATGATCCGAGCCAACTATAGCCTTAGATTTGAGGAAAGCAAGGGGGAAGAGGGAGTCCCGGCTCGAGCAAATCAGAACGCGATCCAGGACAGAATGAATAGGAGAAACCTGATGATTAGTCCAAGTAAACCTAGAGCCCACTGTAGGCATTTCACGAAGAGCGTGCGCGCTAATGAAGTCATTAAAAGCATCAGCCAAAGTCCAGGAGAAGTTATTAGTGTTCTTATCAGAAGGATACCGTAACAGATTGAAGTCACCACCAATTAACAGGGGAAGAGTGCAGGATTCGACCTTATTAGAGATTTCATCCAAGAATAAGGGAGAAAGAGAATGGTCCGCCGGACCGTAAACAACCATCACTTCCCAAAGTGTATTAAGTTGACGGTGAAACACAACCGCACTAGCCCAATAAATGCCATGATCAAAAGTAACCAAATCGAAGACATCGCGTTTGGACCCAATGAGAATACCACCCGAGTGGCCCGAAGAGGGGAGCCACTTCAAGTCAAAACGATCGACACCCGTAACAGCAGAAAGCTCCTGAGGAGAAAAGGAAGGTTTAAAGGTTTCAACTAAACTGGTCAGGTCAATATTCTCCCCCCTTACAATGTCTTTGATCTGGTCCCGGCGCCCCCGAGCCCCGAAACCTCTAACATTCCAGAAGAGCACTTTCATTTGAAGGATATGTTTTAATACGCAAGCTCGACCTGCAGGGCACCAAGCAGGTTTTAACACGTTTAGGGGCACCCTTCTTCTTAGTGACAAGGGGATTGGCAGAACTTGCCAGATCCCCTCCCTTCGAAACCCCCCAGCCACAACCGGAGGAATAGGAGGAGCCGTCACCAACTTCTTAGCTTTGGCAAGCGCAGCCTGAGCCACCTCATTGGCCCGAATTAAAGCAAGTAGGGAGGAGGGAGAACCAACGTTGTGATCAAGAGAAATGCCCACATCTGAAAGGACTTTGGTCAAATGATCATCCGAATATGCAGGCAAAACGAGCCTAACAGGGGAAGAAGGAGGAGGGACTGGCGAGGGGTGGGGTAGAGGAATACCTGAAGCTGGAAGATCGCGGGCCGCCGCACGACGAGCGGCCATGTCAGCCACCCGCATCCCAGAGTTGCGAAGCCGACCACTTTTGTGCGCCGTAGACGAAGGAGAGCGAAGCGTAGTAGAGCGCACCGCCACCAGGGAGGCCTGGCCCACCACATCCCCCAAATCATCATCCAGACGCCGGCAAAGCCCGTCCGCCGAAAGCTTGGTGCCCGAGGAAGCCCGGCTCCGAGCCGAGAACTTCCGGACCGAGGACTTGCGCTTGGGCAAGGAGCCAGCCGGGGCACGCGGAGGGGAGGCGGGGAGATCTTCAATGCCCGACAGAGAAGGAGAGCCCTGACGAACTGGCAGGTTGGAGCAGACACCAGAGAGTGGGGTACCAACAACGGGAGCAGCCGGCGCAGCCGGAATAGAAGCATTCTCAGCCTAAGAGTCCTTTCCATCAGCCTTATCCTGCGGCGCACTTTCCTTGATCATTTCCCTGGATTCAGAGCCCAAGACCTCCCATTCCGAAGAGGTAAAGCACGGACGAGAGTCGCCGCTCTGATTGGCAGCATCATCGCCCCCCCCCCCCCACCACCACGGTTCTCCACCGGCGGGGGCGGGGGAGGGGGAGGAATGTTGGGGTTGGCACCAATCTCAGCGCGGACCCGCAGCCGAAACCCATCATACGAGGGGAAAGCATCAACTGAACCATGGAGGCAAAGAGGATCCACCACCCAGATCTTGAGACGGACAGGGCCAAGGACAGACAAAGACTCCGTATCCACCATGATGGGTTTGCCAACCAGCTCCCCAAAGGCCATGACGAAGTCAGCAGAACGCAGAGAAGGAGGGATGTCATCGATGAGGACCCATGTTTCCGAGAGGGAGGGGATAGGATGGGCACCATTAGAAGCAGCCTTGACACACACCACGAGTTGATTGAGGCCTAGAGTGAAGCTAGAACAAGAGGAGATCATCTTGAGGCTGCTCTTGGAGGGGAAGACCACTTCAAAGTCGAAATCAGAGAGCTGCCTAATCTGCCAATCCCAGCCTCTGTCATCCCAAAGCTTGAGTTCATCCAGGAGGGTCTGGGAGGAAATCTTGTGGTCTTTGATGGATATGATAGCAGCATTAGAAAGAGCAGGGGCCACTGCCACCTGAGGAATCTCGCCATCGAGCGCGAAAAAAGAACAACCAGGAAGACCTTGCCCGAAAAGCTTGAAGGAGGCATGCTTGCGGCGGTTCTGACAGTCAACCGTGAGATGGCCCTCATCTCTACAGATCAGACAAAAGGGGGGATTGAGGCAGCGGGATTGAAAGTGACCAGGTTGATAGCACGCGAAGCATGTGAGGTTAGGGTTTGGTGGTTGTGAAAGAGGAGGGGGCAGACGAGCCGGCGCAGGAGGGGGAGGGGGAGGGGGAAGGATCCCATCTCCCAAGCCAACGGAGGAAGAGGCAGGACCGAAAGCTAGAGGACGATGCTCGAAAGCACCAGATCCAGTGCCCCCGCGCCCCATCTGGCGGCCACCAGGCCCTGAGGAAACACCACCAGATCGGCCACCGTGAGCCGGAGGAGGAGGACCGCGCGAGGGGGCAGAGGTGGAGGACGAACACCCGGACCAGCGCCGACAGCCGCCGCTGCGACATCCCAGGGATTGGGCCCAGATCCGCCCAGTGATGGTGAAACTATGCCATGGGCGGCGGTGATCGGTGACGGTCCCCTGCACACGATGCTGGATGGAGGGTCCTCGAGCGGTTCCAGGTGAAAATCCTACTCTTGGCACGTTGCCAAGGTCGGTGATGGTGGCGTTTTTCTGCGTAGTCCCCTTCTTGAAAGCATCGTCATGGAGAAGCTCTAGCCCCTATCCGCTATCTCCAGGGAAAACCCTAGATCAGTCGATCAGATGACGGCGGCGCTCATTTGCCGTACCCCTCTTGAGGGCGTCATTCTTGGAGGTGTACATAGGCTCGAGGAACCAGTGGGCGGCATCTTCAGTGGAGCGGCGTTCCATGTGATGCATCGACGTCGTGGAGTCTCGGCAGCGAGGCAAAGCAAAGTCTCAACGACGGATGCGTGATGATGAACGCGCGTAGGGAGGAGGCACTGTCTAGAGCCGGAGGGGCGTCGAAGGCAGGCCTGGCAAGGTCGATGCATCAGTACCTGCTCTGAAGATGGATTGATGGAAGACTGCGGCGACGACCTATGAGTGCATCGAACCGGTTTGTGCCCCAGACCCGGTATGTGGCTTGTCGGGGCCTCCGGCTTTAGATATTAGGCTAGGTGAGAAGTCTGGGTATTCGGCTATCACATCCTAGCTAGTCCATGCATTAGAGTGTTGCATCATGTTTATCTTTCATCAGAAATTTGAAATGGGGAAGACAGAACCCCCAGAACCCCTCTGAATCCAACTAGGGTTTACTAAAAATATTTTCAATGAACCTGAAATGCCCTTCTAAAATGTTCATCACCTTTGCCTTGGTCCTAAACCACCGTCAAGTGATGCACAGATTTCTAGGTCACTCTAAGGTCAATGGATTAAATCTCTAGCTATTTGAATTTGGGCATTTAAATTATATAAAATATTTCAAATGCTCAAATAATCCCAAACTAAAATGTTCCATGCTGGATATATTCCAACTAAGGACCAGGTGCAGTTTGGTGATTTTTGGAGTTGCCTAGGTATTTTTAGAAATGCAACAAAGTTACAGAAAATAGAAAAGAAAACAGAAACGAAAAACCCTTACCTGGCGCCACCCAGCAGGCCCACCTGCCGGCCCAGCCCAGCCACCGCGCCAGCGAGCTGCTTGGCTTGGCCAGGCAGGCAGGCAGCTGCTCGACGGCGAGCACAGCATGCATGCCACGCAGCTTCGCTCCGCCTCGCCGCTCCCCTCGTCGAGCTCTCGACGTGGGACGAGCTCTCTCTCTCCCCGACCCCGCAGACACCCGCTCCTCCCCCTGGCTCCTCTCTCTCGCCCTCCCCGACGTCGCCCGAGGCGTCGTCGTCGCCGCCGCCGCCACAAGGCGTCCAACGCCGTCCCGCGCCCTCTCACCGTGTCCGGACGGTTTTCCGTCCTCGCCACGTCGACTAGCCAAGCCGGTGACGCCGAGCCATCGCATCATCCCCGCCGTGTCGTCTTCAACCTCGGGCCGCCCAGATCGCCGCCGCCATTCCGACCGCACCGAGCCCTCCCGAGCACGCTGACCACCTCTGCGGCTTCTCTGTGAGCTGCTGAACCTCCCCGTGTTTTCCTTTTCGCCCCTAGCTTACCGTAGACGCCGCGCCTCTTGTGCCCGATCGCGCCGCCGCCTGACCACGTCGCCAGCTCCGGTGACCATTTGGTCACGGGCTTGTGTCCGTCACACTCCTCGCACCGCGTAGAGTCTGTAGGTGCTAGTGCCACACGCCTAGGCCACTGCAGCCACGCGCACGAGCTGACCCAAGCTTCGGCCTCCGCCAAACTCGTCGCTGGCGATGCTCCGGCCACTCCCCGGCCAAGCCATCACCACGGCTGGATGCGGGCGAGCACCAGCTGCCCGTAGCTGCTCTCCGCATAGCAAATGAAGCCCTGTGGGCAAAACCCGCAGCACGCCGCCGCGTCTGGCCTCGCCGGCGGCTAAACGCCGGTAGGCTTTAACCCGTTGACCGGCGGGTTTGACCCCGCTGACTTGGTTGACTAGGTGGGGCCCTCTGCTAATTAACCTAGTTTAGGTTTAATTAAAATTAGTTAGTCTAATTAGTGAATGACATGCGGGACCCACTGGTCAGGTTGACCTGGACGCCCCCGTTGACCCCTGACGTCAATCTGGTGCACTGCTGACGCAAGAATTAATTTCCGGGTTTATTTGTACACAGGAAATTCCAGAAATTGTTGCAAACTTCAAAAAAATCGTAGAAATTAATCTGTAACTCCAAATGCAAAGTTTTATATATGAATTTTGATCAAAAAAATTCAATCTATCCATTGGTAATGGTTTCATGCATGACAGAACAAGTTAACCTTGTTGTTTAAGCAGAATAAGATAATGCACCTTTATGGCTATGTTAAATGAGCTAACATTTGAATCTTTGATTCAAATGAGTTCATTCCTTTCTGTTCTAGCTTGCATTAGGCCAACACACATTCATATTGCCATGTCATAGCATGCATCATATTGTTGCATATTGTCATGTGTTGTTTATGTTTGGTGTGTCTTTCGTGATAGGTTACGCCTCGAGGATAACCCCGAATATCCGTCTGAAGGGCAGTATCCTACCACCACTACATCAGGAAAGCAACCCATTGATCATTCCGATACAAACCCATGCTCTCGCTTCTGCTCTTGTTTACTGCATTAAGACAACGCGATTCACTGTTGTGTGCTGCGGTAGTTGAACCCACTTCCTTTGCATGACCTGTCATTGCCACAGTAACTAGATGAAACCCACTAGTATGTGTAGGAGTTGATTGAGCCATGTTTTTGATTCCTACCATGCTATGCATGCTATGCTTAGAGTTGTATCAGGTCTGGCTCATCGGGATGATGAACTGGAGTGAAAGGTTGTGTCGGTTTCAAGAGTGAAAGTGTTGAACACGATTTGGTAAAGGTATCGATGAGAGGCCATGTAGGAGTACATGGTGGGTTGTTTCATTGAAGCCGTCCCTAAGAACTGAGATCTGTGTGTGTGATTTAAGACTTAGCTACTACCACGCATTGGGATCCTTAATTGACCCTCTCGACTTCATAACCACTCTTGTCCTCAGTCCGGGAGTTGCAAGTAGTTTCTGGTGTTTGTAGTATGCTGGGGGCCGCAAGCAACGCTGACCTTAGGGGTGGGCTGTGTTGCGGTAGGCACGTGGCCCAATGTACCGATTCGCCCGTTTGGTGTCTCGGGAACCCTGCACACATCGTTCGGGGCCGTTAGTGGAAACCTCGGCCAGACTCCCTGCGGATGGAACCCGAATAGGCGATAAACCTAGACTATGGACTCGTGTGTTTAGTCAGGTCGTGGCCGACACCCTCGCTGGGCTTCCGCTTGAAGGTTGCCGAGTACATGTCGTGTAGCGGCGATAAGTGGTGAGAGCGTGTGTGAAGAAGTACACCCCTGCAGGGTATAAAACTATTCGAATAGCCGCGTCCGCGGTAAAGGACTACTTGGTCACCTATACAGTTCATAGACAAGTAAATGGTTACTACTAAAAGCCTCAAGATAAGTGTGAGTACCGCGGATGGCCCTCTCGTAGGTTGACGAGAGAGGATCCACGGTGGAGTATTATGATGGTGATTAGTGGACTGCAGCGACAAATGTTTTTCAAGTGGTGTCACGAGGATAGCTTAGCCAAGAGTCAAAGTCGGCTTGCTGCAATAACTCCACTACCTTCTTGAGAATGTGCATGTATAATAGGTTTTACATTGTAAGACTTGCTGAGTACATCCGTAGTCATGTTTGCTAAATTAATGTTTTCAGACGACAACACCGCCCCCTCCGATGGGTTTTATGTAGACCTTGACGTCGACGAGTGAACTAGCCACCCAGGTGGTGATCCAATGCTTGTGAAGGGCCACTGTAGATAGAAGGGCTTCATCAAGCTTTCTTTGTTTTTAGAGTCTGTACTCATACTAGTTTGCTTCCACATGTGCTTGTATGTTTGTATGACTTGAGTGTTGGGTCATGTGACCCCTATCTGTATGGATATGTTATGTATGGCTCCTCGGAGCCTCTTAAATAAAGTACTTTGAGTTGTAGAGTTTTTTGTGATGCCATGTTGTATGTACTCATATCGGGCATATTGTGTGTATGCTTGAAATGCTTGGTATGAGTGGGATCCGACAATCTAGTTGTTTATCCTTGGCAGCCTCTCATATGGGAAAATGTAGTCTCGTGCTTCCTGAGCGATAGTAGTCCGCTACAGCCCGGTTCACCGGAGTCCTGCTAGCCCAGCACTACTGCTTCGGACACTTGACTGGCCGGCATGTGTTTCACCTCGTTCCTATGTCTGTCCCTTCGGGGAAATGTCACGCGATGATATTCGGAGTCCTGCCTAGCCTGCTACAGCCCGGGATACCAGAGTCCTGTTAGCCCAGTGCTACAGCCCGAATTCATACGTTGATGACCGACATGCTCGATGTGATTCATGTATGCCTGTTCCCATGGGTTAGCGCCACTTTGGGTTCACGACTAGCCATGTCGGCCCGGGTTCTCTGTCATGTGGATGCTAGCGACACTATCATATACGTGAGCCAAAAGGCTAAACGGTCCCGGCCATGGTAAGTCGACACCGTGGGAATACCGTGCGTGAGGCCGCAAAGTGATATGAGGTGTTACCGCCAGGTCAATGTGACTTGGAATCGGGTCCCGACAGTTGGCATCAGAGCATGACTTCCTGTAGGTTCGCTAAGCCAAACTGGTCGATGTCGAGTCTAGAAATGCTTTAGTTATATGTAGGGGAATTGATTGTGGGAGGAACGTAAGGCTCTTTCTACTCCTTTACCTTATGCCTCTGATCTGAGTCATCCTCTTCTCATTCTACGTGGGTATAGGACTAGGCTCTTCTCTCTATCGTGTTCAGTGTTACTAATTCGTAGTAACTTATAGGATTGTTGGTTACAGTTTCGCCTCAGTTTCTACTACTTATAGTATGCTATCAGTTGAACCGGAACCTTGATATGATGTTGTTGAGTGGTTTTGCAATCTGATTTTGAATGTCTCAGATCTGTTCTTGAGCATTTACAGATGTTATGCTGTCCAATTTTCCCTAGAAATTCTAATGTCTTTGCATTGTGGCTGTGCTTTCAGATGGCCACTCGTGCTCAAAACCAAGTGGTTCGTCTGACCAGGTGCATCGATGTGCCCGGTCATATGGCTATGTTAGTCCGGGTTATGATTGAGACGGGTTACCGTTGGTATCCCGAATACACCGTCGAAGAGCAATTCCGAGACTTTAATCAAAGCCAATACCTCTGCACCGTCAGGATATTTCCTTTATATCCTGGATCGACTGAGCCTCTTCACCGCTCCTATGGACTCAGGGTCACCATTGAGATGGCTGTGCAGGATGCTGCATACTCTATGATGACCATCATGCGAGTCAGATCGGCCTGCTTGAACACCGACTTCCGTTATATGCCGCCTTCGCCTCCTGTGGCGCAAGGGTATCTTCAGGCCATCTATGCCGATTCCATCAGAGGACTCACTAACCCGCACCACCGCCGAGATGCTCCAGGATAAGGACCGAGAGAATCGGCCTTGAGAATGGAGCTTTTCAACACCCGTGCCGATCATTGGGCCACTTTGACTCGGGTTTGCACCGCCGTGTAAGCTGGATGTATGGATACGAGGGATCTGTATCCGTGAGGTCTGCTCTGCCAGACATGATGGATTGGCGTGATGTGGGAGGCATCACCCCACCCCGTGGTCCCCTGCAGCCACTGCTTGTTGGTCCAAGACCTCATCCTAGCCCCTATGGTCCACAAGCTCCTCAGGACCGTCTGTTTCCGGATAATCATGTTGAGCTTCCAGGCTATGGAGGTGACTTCTATGAGGACTACTACGGAGTTGTCTGAGTTAGTAGTAGCATCTCTAGTATTGTAATAGTTGTATTTCAACCGACCTGCGTGACCTGTGGAATATGGCTTAGTGTGTATCAATTCCGAAAGTGTAGAAAAATAATGTATAGGAGTTTGGAATGCTTCTGATGGGATGTAACGCCTTTCACTGTAGTTGTACTCTAGCCGGGCTTGTACTAAACTATGAATGGTGTGTATGACCGTTGGTATATATATGGCAATATCTATATTACCATGTCATACGGATGAACATCTCTGCATTCCGTGTTATCCATTACATTCCGCACTTCCTTGCCAAATTTTGCCATCCTTGTCTAAACCGTTGTTTTGTTTCCTAGGATGGTCAACACCCGCAACAATCCTGCTGCTCCGGAGCAAGGAGAAGCCAGCGCAGCTAGGAATGTAAATCTGCCTCAACCGCCTTCTCTGGCCGGGTTATGATGGAGGCGTAACGCAAAAAGCGTGAGACCAATCGCTGTCGGAGCGGATTGAGCGTAATACCGCACGCCAGCCAAGGAATGACATGGTGTCACTCAATGACTTTGTCAAGCTATATCCACCGAAGTTCAAACATTCCGTTGAGCCTCTCGATGCGGATGACTGGCTTCGCAAAGCATCACCCACAAGCTACGCTTCGCCAACGTGGCTAAAGCCGATAAGGTTACCTTTGCTGCCTACCACCTCAAGGCCCCGCTAGCCTTTGGTGGGAGAATTTCGAGGCTATGCGCCCGGTTGGCCAAATCACTACCGGGCTGAGTTCGGCGGCTTTCCGTGAGCATCACATTCCGGAAGGTCTCATGGATCGCAAGAGGGAAGAATTCTGCAACTTCACCCAGGGTAGACTGACTGTAGATGCATACAGTCGCGAGTTTGGAAATCTAGCACGTTATGCTCCTGAAGAGGTATCTACCGACGGCAAGAAGCAGGCAAGGTTCCGCAAGGGACTTAGCCCGAAGCTTCGTGATCTTCGTCTCGCACGAGTGCACCTCCTTCCGTGGTTAGTCAACAAGGCTATCAAGGTCTTTGAAACCGGACAGTCGACTTTGAAGCTTCACGCAAGCACTCCTGTGACTTTGGTTCTTCATCCCGGCTCTGGATCTCGAAGCGCCGGTCTGGATTCCAAGCACCGCTCGCCACCTAGATTCACTCCGAGGCCATCCTTTGAGGCGCCGCCCCAACCAGCAGTTTGCACCGCCCAAGGCCTATGGTGGCCCGTTGCTAATGCTGCTCCACGTCCCAATGTGATAACCTGTTTCAAGTGGAGAGACGGGTCACTACATCCGTGAGTGTCCCGAATAACCCCAACAGATCGGGAAGTCTCATTGGCGTGGTAAGCCGAGGAAGGTGCTCTATGTTAAACCACCGCCACCGCCGTGGCCACGCCAACTATGTTTCAGCCGAGGAAACCCATGAGGATCCCAACGTCGTTCTCTGTACGCTCCTTGTTAATTGCCATCCGGCAACTATTCTTTTGATACTGGAGCATCTCATTCATTTATTTCTGAGAGCTATTCTCGATTGCACAACACCACATTTTGTGACATGCACACCTCCATGGAAATTCAGACTCCTGGTTCTAGATGGCAAACCTATAGAATAAGTCATGGGAATGAAATCCTTGTCGACAGGTTAGTCTTCCTTGCATCTCTAATAGCTCTCAAGTCCTCGGACATAAACATCATCTTGGGTATGGACTGGATGTCAGCCCATTATGCTAAGATTGATTGCTCTACTAGAACTGTTCAACGCACCCATCCTTCGGGCAAGACCGTAAATGTTTCGACCCGAGTGTCTAAGCGTCAGCTCTACTCTTTAAATGCCAACCCCCTTCCAAACCTCGAAGATATTCTATTAGTCCGTGATTTTCCGGATGTCTTTCCAGAAGAACTGCCAGGTGTTCCACCTGACAGGGATGTCGAGTTCGTGATAGATCTTGTTCCAGGAACCGTCCCAATCTCTAGAAGACCTTATAAGATGGCACCCTTAGAACTAGTCGAGCTTAAGAAACAACTCAATGAGTCCTTGCAAAAGGGTTTCATCCGTCCTAGTTCATCTCCATGGGCTTGCCCCGTCCTCTTCGTCAAGAAGAAGGATGGAACGGATCGGATGGTTGTAGATTACCGACCTGTCAATTTGGTCACTATCAAGAACAAGTATCCGCTCCCCAGGATCAACGACATGTATGATCAGCTCGCTGGGTCCTCAATCTTTTCCAAGATGGATTTGAGGTTGGGCTACCATCAAATCAAAATCAAGAACGGGGACATTCCTAAAACGGCCTTTGTTACTCGTTATGGCCAATACGAGTACACCGTCATGTCCTTCGGGTTAACCAATGCTCCAACCACCTTCTCTCGGTTAATGAACTCGATCTTCATGGAGTATTTGGATAAATTCGTCATGGTTTACCTCAATGATATACTCATCTACTCCAAGAATGAGGAAGAACATGCCGAACATCTAAGGCTAGTATTGATGAAACTTCGAGAGCATCGCCTTTATGCCAAATTCTCTAAGTGTGAGTTCTGGTTGCCAGAAGTGACCTATCTAGGCCATGTAATCTCTGGTAAGGGCATTGCTGTCAATCCCGAGCGAGTTCAAGCCGTCCTTGACTGGACTCCACCTGAATCGGTCAAGAAAGTTCGGAGTTTCCTCGGTTTAGCGAGCTATTGCCGCCGCTTCGTCGAGAATTTCTCCAAGGTTGCTAAGCCTCTAACCGAAAACTCCTCAAGAAAGATAAAAAGTTCGAGTGGACCCCACAAAGGCGAGTTCAGCTTTTCAGAACTGAAAAGACGCTCGACATCCGCACTGCATTTGTACCACCGGATTTTTTAAGGACTTTATTATCTATTGCGATGCCTCGCGACAAGGACTAGGTTGCATACTCATGCAAGATCATCATGTGATTGCCTACGCTTCTCGACCATTAAGGCCCACATGAGGATAACTATCCCACACACGATCTAGAGCTTGCAGCAGTGGTCCATGCACTCAAAACCTGGCGACATTACCTTCTAGGTAATCGATGCGAAATTTACACTGATCACCAAAGTCTGAAATACATGTTCACCCAACCGGATTTGAATCTCAGGCAAAGACGTTGGGTTGAGTTGATTACATATTACGACTTAGGAATATCTTACATCCCAGGCAAAGCCAATGTCATGGCTGACACACTAAGTCGCAAATCTTATTGTAACAATCTGATGTTACAACAAAGTCAACCACTTCTCCACGAGGAATTACGTAAGCTTAACCTTCACATTGTTCCTCGAGGACTCCTTTCCACCCTGGTGGCGAAACCCAACCTTATGGATCAAATCATAACCGCTCAGCGGTATGATAGAGGAATATCTCGGATTAAGGAGAACATTGCTAGCGGAGTTGCTAAGTGTTTCTCCATAGATGAGCGAGGTGTTGTCTTCTTTGAGAACCGCTTGGTGGTTCCCAAGAAACAACAGCTACGGCAACTGATCCTTAAGGAAGCTCATGAATCTCCTCTCACCATTCATCCCGGTAGTACTAAAATGTATCAAGACCTATGCCAGAGGTTTTGGTGGACTAGGATGAAGAGAGAAATCGCTCAATACATTGCTAATTGCGACGTCTGTCGTCGAGTTAAAGCAGAGCATCAACGGCCTGCTGGCACCCTTCAACCTTTGGCTATTCCCGAATGGAAATGGGATAAAATCGGTATGGATTTCATTACCGGGTTTCCCAGGACCAAGAGAGGGAATAATGCTATCTTCGTTGTCGTCGATCGTCTTTCCAAAGTAGCCCACTTCCTACCCGCTCGTGAGAGTATAACCGCTAGCCAGCCTAGCCGATTTGTACATCTCCGGATAGTGTCTCTTCATGGTGTTCCATTGGAGATTAACTCGCACCGTGGAAGTCTCTTCACCTCTCGATTTTGGGAAAGTTTCCAAAATGCTACGGGAACTCGTCTCTCCTTTAGCACCGCCTTCCATCCTCAATCAAGTGGTCAAGTAGAACGAGTCAATCAAATTTTGGAGGATATGCTTCGAGCTTCTGTCATCTCTTTCGGCATGAATTGGGAGAAATGCCTTCCATTCGCCGAGTTCGCTTATAGCAATAGTTATCAAGCTAGCTTGGGCAAAGATCCTTTCGAAGTTCTCTATGGACGGAAATGTCGAACGCCTCTTAACTGGTCAGAAACCGGGAGAGACAACTCTTTGGCCCGGATATGATCCAGAAGCGTAAGAGCAGGTTCACGTTATTCGTGAGAAATTGAAAACAGCCCAATCTCGGCCAAAAGAGCCAATATGACCGCAAGCATAAGCCTATGGCTTATGAAGTTGGCGAGAAGGCTTACCTTCGGGTTACTCCTTTGAAGGGAACCCATCGATTCGGTATCAAAGGCAAGTTGGCCCCTCGTTACATTGGACCCTTTCGCATTCTTGCCAAACGAGGAGAAGTTGCCTACCAATTGGAACTACCGTGCATCTTCCGAGTCCATGATGTCTTCCACGTTTCTCAACTCAGACGTTGCTTCTCGGATCCTATCCGTGGAGTGGACCACAAAACGCTTGATCTCCAAGATAACCTCACCTATTGAGAATATCCCATTCGTATCCTTGATCAAGCCGAGCGTACCACTCGACGCCAGAATATCAAGTTTCTCAAGGTTCAATGGTCAAACCACTCCGAGCAAGAAGCAACTTGGGAAAGGGAGGATCGTCTTCGACTTGAGTATCCCACCTTCTTTCCAACGGATCCAAAATCTCGGGACGAGATTCTTTCGAGTGGGGGTGAGTTGTCACATCCTAGCTAGTCCATGCATTAGAGTGTTGCATCATATTTATCTTTCATCAGAAATTTGAAATGGGGAAGATGTAACCCCCGTAACCCCTCCGAATCCAACTAGGGTTTACTAAAAATATTTTCAATGAACTTGAAATGCCCTTCTAAAATGTTCATCACCTTTGCCTTGGTCCTAAACCACCGCCGTAAGTGATGCACAGATTTCTAGGTCTCTCTAAGGTCACTGGATTAAATCTCTAGCTATTTGATTGGGCATTTAAATTATATAAAATATTTCAAATGCTCAAATAATCCCAAACTAAAATGTTCCATGCTAGATATATTCCAACTAAGGACCAGGTGTAGTTTGGTGATTTTTGGAGTTGCCTAGGTATTTTTAGAAATGCAACAAAGTTACAGAAAATAGAAAAGAAAATGTAAACGAAAAACCCTTACCTGGCGCCACCGAAGCAGGCCCACCGCCGCCCAGCCACCATCTGGCCAGCTGCTTAGCTTGGCCAGTAGAGAGCTTGCTCGACGGCGAGCACAGCATGCGTGCCACGCAGCTGCCCGCCGCCTCGCCGCTCCCCTCGTCGAGCTGTCGACGTGGGACGAGCTCTCTCTCTCTCTCTCTCTCTCTCTCTCTCTCTCTCTCTCCCCCTGACCCAGCAGACACCCGCTCCTCCCCCTGGCTCCTCTCTCTCGCCCTCCCCAAGGTCGCTCGAGGCGTCGTCGTCGCCGCCGCTCGCCACAGCCGCGTCCAACGCCGTCCCCGCGCCCTCTCACCGTGTCCGGACGGTTCGCCGTCATCGGCTACGTCGACTAGCCAAGCAGCACGACGCCGGAGCCACTGCATCATCCCTGCCGCCGTCGTCTTCAACCTCGGGCCGTCCAGATCGCCATCGCCGTTCCGACCGCACCGAGCCCTCCCCGAGCACGCTGACCACCTCTGCGGCTTCTCTGTGAGCTGTTGAACCTCCCCGTGTTTTCCTTTTTGCCCCTAGCTTACCGTAGACGCCGCGCCTCTTTTTCCCGAACATGCCGCCGCCTGACCACGTCGCCGGCGTTGCTCCGGTGACCATTTGGTCACGGGCTTGTGTCCGTCACACTCCTCGCACCGCATAGAGTCTGTAGGTGCTAGTGCCACACCGCCTAGGCCACTGCAGCCACGCCAAGACGAGCTGACCCGAGCTCGCCTCCGCCAAACTTCGCTGCCGGGCGATGCTCCGGCCACTCCCCGGCCAAGCCATCACCACGGCTGGATGCGGGCGAGCACCAGCTGCCCGTAGCTGCTCTCCGCGTAGCAAATGAAGCCCTGTGGGCAAAACCCGCAGCACGCCGCCGCGTCTGGCCTCGCCGGCGGCTAAACGCCGGCAGGCTTTGACCCGTTGACCGGCGGGTTTGACCCCGCTGACTTAGTTGACTAGGTGGGGCCCTCTGCTAATTAACCTAGTTTAGGTTTAATTAAAATTACTTAGTCTAATTAGCTACTGACATGCGGGACCCACTGGTCAGGTTGACCTGGACGCCCCCTTTCACCCCTGACATCACTCTGACGCAATAATTAATTTCTGGGTTTATTTGTACACAGGAAATTCCAGAAATTGTTGCAAACTTTAAAAAAATCATAGAAATTAATCTGTAACTCCAAATGCAAAGTTTTATATATGAATTTTGATCAGAAAAATTCAATCTATCCACTGGTAATGGTTTCATTCATGACAGAACAAGTTAACCTTGATGTTTAAGCAGAATAAGATAATGCACCTTTATGGTTATGTTAAATGAGCTAACATTTGAATCTTTGATTCAAATGAGTTCATTCCTTTCTGTTCTAGCTTGCATTAGGCCAACACACATTCATATTGCCATGTCATAGCATGCATCATATTGTTGCATATTGTCATGCGTTGTTTAAGTTCGGTGTGTCTTTCGTGATAGGTTCTCGCCTCGAGGATAACCCCAGTATCCGTCTCAAGGGCAAGATCCTACCACCACTACATCGTGCAAGCAACCCATTGATCATTCCGATACAAACCCATGCTCTCGCTTCGCTCTTGTTTACTGCATTAAGACAACGCGATTCAAACTCTTGTGTGCTGCGGTAGTTGAACCCACTTCCTTTGCATGACTGTCATTGCCACAAGAACTAGATGAAACCCACTAGTATGTGTAGGAGTTGATTGAGCCATGTTTGTGATTCCTACCATGCTATGCTTGCTATGCTTAGAGTTGTGTCAGGTCTGGCTCATCGGGATGATGAACTGGAGTGAAAGGTTGTGTCGGTTTCAAGAGTGAAAGTGTTGAACACGATTTGGTAAAGGTATCGATGAGAGGCCATCTAGGAGTACATGGTGGGTTGTTTCATTGAAGCCGTCCCTAAGAACTGAGATCTGTGTGTGTGATTTAAGACTTAGCTACTACCACGCATTGGGATCCTTAATTGACCCTCTCGACTTATTAACCACTCTTGTCCTCACCCGGGAGTTGCAAGTAGTTTCGGTGTTTGTAGTATCTTTGGGGGCATACGCTGTGACCTTAGGGTGGGCTGTGTTGCGGTAGGCACGTGGCCCGGTGTACCGATTCGCCCGTTTGGTGTCTCGGGAACCCTGCACACATAGTTCGGGGCTGTTAGTGGAAACCTCGGCCGGACTCCCTGCGGATGGAGCCCGAATAGGCGATAAAACCTGGACTAGGGACTCGTGTGTTTAGTCAGGTCGTGGCCGACACCCTCGCTGGGCTTCCGCTTGAAGGTTGCCGAGTACATGTCGTGTAGCGGCGATAAGTGGTGAGAGCGTGTGTGAAGAAGTACACCCCTGCAGGTATAAAACTATTCGAATAGCCGCGTCATGGTAAAGGACTACTTGGTCACCTATACAGTTCATAGACAAGTAAATGGTTACTACTAAAAGCCTCAAGATAAGTGTGAGTACCGCGGATGGCCCTCTCGGAGGTTGACGAGAGAGGATCCACGGTGGAGTATTGTGATGGTGATTAGTGGACTCGTAAAGCGACAAATGTTTTTCAAGTGGTGTCACGAGGATAGCTTAGCCAAGAGTCAAAGCTGGCTTGCTGCAATAACTCCACTACCTTCTTGAGAATGTGCATGTATAATAGGTTTCTGCTTGTAAGACTTATCGAGTACCTCCGTACTCATGTTTGCTAAATTAATGTTTTCGCACGACAACACCGCCTCCGATGGGTTTTATGTAGACCTTGACGCCGACAAGTGAACTAGCCACCTGTGTGGTGATCCAAGGCTTGTGAAGGGCCACTGTAGATAGAAGGGCTTCATCAAGCTTTCTTTCTTTTTAGAGTCTGTACTCAGACTAGTTTGCTTCCACATGTGCCTGTATGTTTGTATGACTTGAGTGTTGGGTCATGTGACCCCCATCTGTATGGATATGTTATATATGGCTCCTCGGAGCCTCTTAAATAAAGTACTTTGAGTTGTAGAGTTTTGTTGTGATGCCATGTTGTATGTACTCATATCGGGCATATTGTGTGTATGCTTGAAATGCTTGGTATGAGTGGGATCCGACAATCTAGTTGTTTATTCTTGGCAGCCTCTCATATGGGAAAATGTAGTCTCGTGCTTCCTGAGCGATAGTAGTCCGCTACAGCCCGGTTCACCGGAGTCCTGCTAGCCCAACACTACTGCTTCGGACACTTGACTGGCCGGCATGTGTTTCACCTCGTTCCTTATGTCCGTTCTTCGGGAAATGTCACGTGATGATATTCGGAGTCCTGCCTAGCCTGCTATAGCCCGGGATACCGGAATCCTGTTAGCCCAGTGCTACAACCCGAATTCATACGTTGATGACCGACATGCTCGATGTGATTCATGTATGCCTGTTCCCATGGGTTAGCGCCGCTTTGGGTTCACGACTAGCCATCTCGGCCCGGGTTCTTTGTCATGTGGATGCTAGCGACACTATCATATACGTGAGCCAAAAGGCGCAAACGGTCCCGGGCCATGGTAAGGCGACACCCGTGGGTATACCGTGCGTGAGGCCGCAAAGTGATATGAGGTGTTACCGGCTAGGTCAATGTGACTTGGAATCGGGGTCCTGACATCGGCTCACACTTTCTGCACCCCTTCATTAGTGGATAGGAGTAGCGATAGATATTTCCAAGATGGTGGTTTTAGACATATTGAGTTACTCCCTCCGTTCCAAATTACTCGTCGCAGAAATGGATGTATCTAGAACTAAAATACATCTAGATACATCCATTTCTGCGACGAGTAATTCAGAACGGAGGGAGTATTACTATGTAAGGTATTTGTGAATAGTTAATAAAGCGGCCGCATGCATCTCTTAAATGCAAAAAAGGCATAGTTCTAACTTTAACTGTAAGCAAACGTACCCTATATGCGTTCTAGCCCATACTTCTATACCCTTTGTGAAATGGACCTATAGACAAGTGATGTGGTACCCTACTGGTTTCGCATTAGCTATCTACACTTTGTAGAGCAGGTGAGCTTGATCAGTCTGCGGTTTCGGTGATGAGCTCCTTGAGTACGTGTTTAAGCCATTCATCTCCTTCCGGGCTCTCTGAAATTTTTTCGTGGAAAAGGTTAGCATTTGATCAATACTGGCATCCCTGGGGTTAAGGAATGATGTTTGCCTTGCCTTCTGAACTCGCGAGATTTTGATTTCAGCATCCTTGAGCTGGGAATCAACTGTTCTCTCGGCATGTTGGAGGAGCTTCTTGTGTGATGCTTCTGTTGATGCAATCATAAAACAACACCATTGTTAAGTGGTAATTCAGGTGGCAAACGGTTAGAAAAGTAGAGCATTTACACAGATTTCTTCAAGTGGATGTATGATTATTCATTCCATTTGCCTCTTAACAATGATAACAGTGAGCTTAACAATGGTGTGGATGCCATCGCAAAAGAAGTGCAATGTTGTGGATGAACAAGTTAGATATGCCCAGTCCTCCAAATTCAAGTGGCCTGCACACCAGCGACCATCGCACTAAGCATTTTCCACCCGAAGCAGAGCTCTCACCGGTCCAGAGGAAAGGTCTGCTGATTTTCTCCACCATCTTGTCCAGCCATTTCGGTTGAGCAATCGAGATCATCTAGAAGGTTAGGAGTGTCGAGAGTACAACCCGGACTAAGGTTAGTCTGCTGGCAATATTGATCCATCCAACTTTCCATCCTGCACATGTCGAGCCAAAATTTTCCATTATTGGTTGACAATCCATTTTTGTGAGTTTTCTGTCGGACAATGGCATTCCTAGATATTTGCATGGGAAGGATGTTAGCTAACAGCCCAACATAAAGCCTGAAGATCGATGCCATCACATCTAATTGGGTAGAAGCTGCTTTTTTCGAAATTTGTGTCTAGCCATGTCACTTCTCCAAACAATCTAATGATCTGGCTAGTGGCTTCCATGTCAGCTAGGTGCGGCTTTAAGAAGATGATGACATCATCTGCATATAGGGAAGCTCTAAATTTGACATGTGGTCTCAATGTGGACAAAATTACAGCACTGTCCATGACCCTCGCAAGGCAATTTATTACGAGGACGAAGAGTAGCGGCGACAATGGATCCCCTTGTCTCAATCCTCTTCGGTGTAAAATGTTTTGGGTGAGATCGCAATTGACAAGGATTTTGGTGATTTTAGTGCGTAGGAGGGCAGCAATTCCATTAGTCTGAATCGGATCCAAAGCCACGGAATATAAGTAACTTTAGGAGGAATTCCCAAGATCTCGAATCAAAGGCTTTGGATATATCTAGTTTGAGGAGGATGGATGGGGTTTTCTTTTCTTTAGGGCTTTGACAAGGCTTTGGACGTAGATGAAGTTGTTGGAAATATGCCCTAGAGGCAATAATAAAAGGATTATTATTATATTTCCTTGTTCGTGATAATTGTCTTTTATTCATGCTATAATTGTATTATCCGGAAATCGTAATACACGTGTGAATAGATAGACCACAACATGTCCCTAGTGAGCCTCTAGTTGACTAGCTCGGTGATCAATAGATAGTCATGGTTTTCTGACTATGGACATTGGATGTCATTGATAACGGGATCACATCGTTAGGAGAATGATGTGATGGACAAGACCCAATCCTAAGCATAGCACAAGATCGTAGTTCGCTTTTGCTAGAGCTTTTCCAATGTCAAGTATCTCTTCCTTAGACCATGAGATCGTGTAACTCCCGGATACCGTAGGAGTGCTTTGGGTGTACCAAACATCATAACGTGAATCGGGTGACTATAAAGGTGCACTACAGGTATCTCCGAAAGTGTCTGTTGGGTTGACACGGATCGAGACCGGATTTGTCACCAGACACGGAGAGGTATTACTGGGCCCACTCGGTAGTGCATCATCATAATGAGCTCAAAGTGACCAAGTGTCTGGTAATGGGATCATGCATTACGGTATGAGTAAAGTGACTTGCCGGTAACGAGATTGAACGAGGTATTGGGATACCGACGATCAAATCTCGGGCAAGTAACATACCGTCTGACAAAGGGAATTGTATACGGGGTTGCTTGAATCCTCGACATCATGGTTCATCCGATGAGATCATCGAGGATCATGTGGGAGCCAACATGGGTATCCATATCCCGTTGTTGGTTATTGACCGGAGAGCCGTCTCGGTCATGTCTACGTGTCTCCCGAACCCGTAGGGTCTACACACTTAAGGTTCGGTGACGCTAGGGTTGTATGAATATGAGTATGCAGCAAACTGAATGTTGTTCAGAGTCTCGGATGAGATCCCGGACGTCACGAGGAGTTCCGGAATGGTCCGGAGGTAAAGAATTATATATAGGAAGTGCTATTTCGGCCATCGGGAGAATTTCGGGGGTTACCGATATTGTACCGGGACCACCGGAAGGGCCCCGTGGGCTGAAGTGGGAGGGAACCATCCCCTGGTGGGCTGGTGCGCCCCCCACTTGGGGCCCCCCTGCGCCTAGGGTTGGAAACCCTAGGGTGGGGGCGCCCCACTTGCCTTGGGGTGCAAGCCTTCCCCCCTTGGCCGCCGCCCCCCATCTAGATGGGTTCTAGAGGGTGGCGCCCCTTCTGTGGGGCCTACATAAAGGGGGAGGAGGGCAGCCGCACCCTTACACTTGGCGCCTCCCTCCTCGCTACACCTCTTCCTCCTTCCCAGCTTGCTTGGCGAAGCCCCGCCGGCATCGCTGCATCCACCACCACGCCTTGCGTCGTCTTCTTTGGATCTTCATCAACCTCTCCTTCCCCCGTGCTGGATCAAGACGGAGGAGACGTCACGCTGACCATACGTGTGTTGAACGCGGAGGTGCTGTCCGTTCGACGCTAGGATCTCCGGTGATAGGATCACGACGAGAACGACTACCTCAACCCCGTTCTCTTGAACGCTTCCGCATGCGATCTACAAGGGTATGTAGATGCATCTCTCTCACTCGTTGCTAGATGAACTCATAGATGGATCTTGGTGAGCGTAGGAAAATTTTTATTTTATGCAACGTTCCCCAACAGTGGTATCAGAGCTAGGTCTATGCGTAGTTCTCTATTGCACGAGTAGAACACAATTTGTTGTGGGCGTAGATGTTGTCAACTTTCTTGCCGCTACTAGTCTTATCTTGCTTCAGCGGTATTGTGGGATGAAGCGGCCCGGACCGACCTTACACGACGCTACGTGAGACAGGTTCCACCGATCGACATGCACTAGTTGCATAAGGTGGCTAGCGGGTGTCTGTCTCTCCCACTTTAGTTGGAGCGGATTCGACGAAAAGGGTCCTTATGAAGGGTAAATAGAAGTTGACAAATCACGTTGTGGTTATTCATAGGTAAGAAAACGTTCTTGCTAGAACCCAATTGCAGCCACGTAAAAGATGCGACAACAATTAGAGGACGTCTAACTTGTTTTTGCAGCAATTGTCATGTGATGTGATATGGCCAGAAGTTGTGATGAATGATGAATGATATATATTGTGATGTATGAGATCATGTTCTTGTAATAGGAATCACGACTTGCATGTCGATGAGTATGACAACCGGCAGGAGCCATAGGAGTTGTCTTAATTATTGTATGACCTGCGTGTCATTGATTCAACGCCATGTAAATTACTTTACTTTATTGCTAAACGTGTTAGCCATAGTAGTAGAAGTAATAGTTGGCGAGCAACTTCATGGAGACACGATGATGGAGATCATGGTGTCATGCCGGTGACAAGATGATCATGGAGCCTCAAGATGGAGATCGAAGGAGCTATATGATATTGGCCATATCATGTCACTACTTTATATAATTGCATGTGATGTTTATTATGTTTTATGCATCTTGTTTACTTAGAACGGCGGTAGTAAATAAGATGATCCCTTATAATAATTACAAGAAAGTGTTCCCCCTAACTGTGCACCGTTGCTAAATTTCGTCGTTTCGAAGCACCACGTGATGATCTGGTGTGATAGATCCTTACGTTCACATACAACGGGTGTAAGACAGTTTTACACATGCAAAACACTTAGGGTTAACTTGACGAGCCTAGCATGTACAGACATGGCCTCGGAATACAAGAGACCGAAAGGTCGAACATGAGTCGCATGGAAGATACGATCAACATGGAGATGTTCACCGACGATGACTAGTCCGTCTCACGTGATGATCGAACATGGCCTAGTCGACTCGGATCATGTAACACTTAGATGACTAGAGGGATGTCAAATTTGAGTGGGAGTTCATTATATAATTTGATTAGATGAACTTAATTATCATGAACATTAGTCTAAAATCTTTGCAAAATGTCTTGTAGATCAAATGGCCAACACTCATGTCACCATGAACTTCAACGCTGCTCCTAGAGAAAACCAAGCTGAAAGATGATGGCAGCAACTATTCGGATCGGGTCCGGAACCCGAGGATCATCCTCATAGCAGCCAAGAAACAATATGTCCTAGAAGCACCGCTTAGGTGAAGCACCCATCCTGCAGAACCAAGACATTATGAATGCTTGGCAGTCTCTGCATCGATGATTACTCCCTCTTTCAGTGCGGCATGCTTTACAGCTTAGAACCGGGGCTCCAAAAGCATTTTGAGCAACACGGAGCATATGAGGTGTTCGAGGAGCTAAAAATGGTTTTTCAAGCTCATGCCGGTCGAGAGATATGAAGTCTCCGACAAGTTCTATAGTTGTAAGATGGAGGAAAACAGTTCACAAGGAGCACATACTCAAAATGTCTGGTTGCACAACCGCCCGTCCAAATGGATATTAACCTCCTGGACGAGGCGGTCATTGACAGAATCCTTCAGTCGCTCCCACCGAGCTACAAGAGCTTTGTGATGAACTACAATTTGCAGGGCATGGTGAAAACTATTCCTGAAGTATTTTCAATGCTGAAGTCAGCAGAGGTTGAAATGAAGAAAGAACATCAAGTGTTGATGGTTAATAAAACCACTAAGATCAAGAAGGGCAAGGGTAAGAAGAACTTCAAGAAGGACAGCAAAGATGTTGCCGCGCCTGGTAAGCCATTTGCCGGGAAGAAGTCAAAGAATGGACCCAAGCCTGAGACTGAATGCTTTTATTGCAAAGGGAAGGGCCACTGGAAGCGGAACTGCCCCAAATACTTAGCGGACAAGAAGGCCGGCAACACTAAAGGTATATTTGATATACATGTAATTGATGTGTACCTTACCAAGATTGTAGTAACTCCCGGGTATTTGATACCGTGTCGCTGTTGCTCACATTTGTAACTCATCGCAGGAGCTGTGGAATAAACGGAGACTGGCGAAGGCGACGAGGTGACGATGCGTCGAGAATGGTTCCAAGGTCGATGTGATCGCCCGGCACGCTACCTCTACATTTGCCTACGGGATTAGTTTTAAACCTCATTAATTGTTATTTAGTGCCAAGTTTGAGCATGAACATTGTATCAGGATCTCGTTTAATACGAGATGGCTACTCATTTAAATCCGAGAATAATGGTTGTTCTATTTATATGAGAGATATGTTTTATGGTCATGCTCCGATGGTCAATGGTTTATTCTTAACGAATCTCGAATGTGATGTTACACATATTCATAGTGTGAATACCAAAAGATGTAAAGTTGATAACGATAGTCCCACATACTTGTGGCAATCGCCGCCTTGGTCACATTGGTGTCAAGAGCATGAAGAAGCTCCATGTCGATGGACTTTAGAGTCTCCCGATTATGAATCATTTGACACATGCGAACCATGCCTCATGGGCAAAATGACCAAGACTCCATTCTCCGGAACAATGGAGCGAGCAACCAACTTATTGGAAATCATACATACCGATGTGTGCGGTCCAATGAGCGTTGAGGCTCGCGGAGGATATCGTTATGTTCTCACTCTCACTGATGACTTGAGTAGATATGGGTATGTCTACTTGATGAAACACAAGTCTAAGACCTTTGAAAAGTTCAAGGAATTTCAGAATGAGGTGGAGAATCGACGTGACCGAAAAATAAAGTTCTTACGATCAGATCATGGAGGAGAATATTTAAGTCATGAATTTGGTACGCACTTAAGGAAATGTGGAATCGTTTCACAACTCACGCCGCCTGGAACACCTCGGCGTAATAAAGGTGTCCGAACGTCAGAATCGCACTCTATTGGATATGGTGCGATCTATGATGTCTCTTACTGATTTACCGCTATCATTTTGGGGATACGCTCTAGAGACAGCTACATTCACTTTAAGTAGGGCACCGTCTAAATCCGTTGAGACGACACCGTATGAATTATGGTTTGGAAAGAAACCTAAGCTGTCGTTTCTAAAAGTTTGGGGATGGCGATGCTTATGTCAGGAACTTCAACCTGAAAAGCTCGAACCCAAGTCGGAAAAATGCGTCTTCATAGGATACCCTAAGGAAACCATTGGGTATACCTTCTACCTTAGATCCGAGGGCAAGATCTTTGTTGCCAAGAACGGATCCTTTCTGGAAAAAGAGTTTCTCTCGAAAGGAGTAAGTGGGAGGAAAGTAGAACTCGATGAAGTAGTACCTCTTGAACCGGAAAGTAGTGCAGCTCAGGAAAATGTTCCTGTGGTGCCTACACCGACTGGAGAGGAAATTAATGATGATGATCAAGGTACTTCGGATCAAGTTACTACTGAACTTCAGAGGGTCCACAAGGACACGCTCCACACAGTGGTATGGCAACCCTGTCATGGAAATCATGTTGTTAGACAACGGTGAACCTTGAACTATGAAGAAGCGATGGCGGCCTAGATTCCAACAAATGGCTTGAAGCCATGCAATCCGAGATAGGATCCATGTATGAAAACAAAGTATGGACTTTGACAGACTTGGTTCGATGATCGGCGAGCGATAGAAAACAAATGGATCTTTAAGAAGAAGACGGACGCGGATGGTAATGTTACCATCTATAAAGCTCGACTTGTCGCTAAAGGTTATCGGCATGTTCAAGGGGTTGACTACGATGAGACTTTCTCTCCCGTAGCAAAGTTGAAGTCCGTCTGAATCATGTTAGCAATTGCCGCATACTATGATTATGAGATATGGCAAATGGACGTCAAAACGGCATTCCTTAATAGCTATCTTAAGGAAGAACTGTATATGATGCAGCCGGAAGGTTTTGTCGACCCTAAGAATGCTAACAAAGTATGCAAGCTCCAGCGATCCATTTATGGGCTGGTGCAAGCATCTCGGAGTTGGAACATTCGCTTTGATGAGATGATCAAAGCGTTTGGGTTTATGCAGACTTATGGAGAAGCATGCGTATACAAGAAAGAGAGTGGGAGCTCTGTAGCATTTCTCATATTATATGTAGATGACATACTTTTGATGGGAAATGATATAGAACTCTTGGACAGCATTAAGGCCTACTTGAATAAAAGTTTTTCAATGAAGCACCTTGGAGAAGCTGCTTATATATTAGGCATCAATATCTATAGAGATAGATCGAGACGCCTCATAGGTCTTTCACAAAGCACATACCTTCAAAAGATATAGAAGAAGTTAAAAAAGGATCAGTCCAAGAAAGGGTTCTTGCCTCAGACATAAGGTGTGAAATTGAGCTCGGCTCAATGTCCCACCACGGCAGAAGATATAGAAGAGATGAGTGTCATCCCTATGCATCAGCCATAGGTTCTATTATGTATGCCATGCTGTGTACCAGACCTGATGTAAACCTTGCCGTAAGTTTGGTAGGAAGGTACCAAAGTAATCCCGCAAGGAACACCGGACAGCAGTCAAGAATATCCTGAAGTACCAAAAAGGACTAAGGACATGTTTCTCGTTTATGGAGGTGACGAAGAGCTCGTCAGAAGGGTTACGTCGACTCTAGCTTCGACACAGATCTGGATTACTCTAAGTCACAAACCGGATACGTGTATATGTTGAATGGTGGAGCAGTAAGCTGGTGCAGCTGCAAGCAGAGCGTCGTGGCGGGATCTACGTGTGAAGCGGAGTACATGGCAGCCTCGGAGGCAGCGCATGAAGCAATTTGGGTGAAGGAGTTCATCACCGACCTAGGAGTCATACCCAATGCGTCGGGGCCGATCAAACTCTTCTGTGACATCATCTGCATATAGGGAAGCTCTAAATTTAACATGTGGGCTCAATGTGGATAAAATTACAGCATTGTGAGCACTGTCCATGACCCTCGCAAGGCAATTTATTACGAGGACGAAGAGTAGCGGCGACAATGGATCCCCTTGCCTCAATCCTCTTCGGTGTAAAATGTTTTGGGTGAGCTTGCCATTGACAAGGATTTTGGTGATTTTAGTGCGTAGGAGGGCAGCAATTCCATTAGTCCAACTGGATCCAAAGCCACGGAATATAAGTAACTTTAGGAGGAATTCCCAAGAGACTGAATCAAAGGCTTTGGATATATCTAGTTTGAGGAGGATGGATGGGGTTTTCTTTTTCTTTAGGGCTTTGACAAGGCTTTGGACGTAGATGAAGTTGTTGGAAATATGCCCTAGAGGCAATAATAAAAGGATTATTATTATATTTCCTTGTTCGTGATAATTGTCTTTTATTCATGCTATAATTGTATTATCCACAAATCGTAATACACGTGTGAATAGATAGACCACAACATGTCCCTAGTGAGCCTCTAGTTGACTAGCTCGGTGATCAATAGATAGTCATGGTTTCCTGACTATGGACATTGGATGTCATTGATAACGGGATCACATCATTAGGAGAATGATGTGATGGACAAGACCCAATCCTAAGCATAGCACAAGATCGTGTAGTTCGTTTTGCTAGAGCTTTTCCAATGTCAAGTATCTCTTCCTTAGACCATGAGATCGTGTAACTTCCGGATACCGTAGGAGTGCTTTGGGTGTACCAAACATCACAACGTAACTGGGTGACTATAAAGGTGCACTACAGGTATCTCCGAAAGTGTCTATTGGGTTGACACGGATCGATACTGGGATTTGTCACTCCAGACACGGAGAGGTATTATCGGGCCCACTCGGTAGTGCTTCATCATAATGAGCTCACCGTGACCATGTGTCTGGTCACGGGACCATGCATTACGGTACGAGTAAAGTGACTTGCCGGTAACGAGATTGAACGAGGTATTGGGATACCGACGATCGAATCTCGGGCAAGTAACATACCGTCTGACAAAGGGAATTCTATATGGGGTTGCTTGAATCCTCGACATCGTGGTTCATCCGATGAGATCATAGAGGAGCATGTGGGAGCCAACATGGGTATCCAGATCCGGTTGTTAGTTATTGACCGGAGAGCCGTCTCGGTCATGTCTACGTGTCTCCCGAACTCGTATGGTCTACACACTTAAGGTTCGGTGACGCTAGGGTTGTATGAATATGAGTATGCAGCAAACCGAATGTTGTTCAGAGTCCCGTATGAGATCCCGGACGTCATGAGGAGTTCCGTAATGGTCCGGAGGTAAAGAATTATATATAGGAAGTGCTATTTCGGCCATCGGGAGAATTTCGGGGGTTACCGGTATTGTACCGGGACCACCGGAAGGGTCCCGGGGGTCCATCGGGTGGGGCCACCTATCCCGGAGGGCCCCGTGGGCTGAAGTGGGAGGGAACCAGCCCCTGGTGGGCTGGTGCGCCCCCCACTTGGGCCCCCCCTGCGCCTAGGGTTGGAAACCCTAGGGTGGGGGGCGCCCCACTTGCCTTGGGGGGCAACCCTTCCCCCTTGCCCCCCCATCTAGATGGGTTCTAGAGGGGCCGGCGCCCCCCCCCCCAGGGGACCTATATAAAGGGGGGAGGGAGGGCAGCCGCACCCCTTACACTTGGCGCCTCCCTCCCTGCTACACCTCTTCCTCCTCCAAAGTTGCTTGGCGAAGCCCTGCCGGAGTACTACTGCATCCACCACCACGTCGTCGTGCTGCTGGATCTTCATCAACCTCTCCTTCCCCCTTGCTGGATCAAGACGGAGGAGACGTCATGCTGACCGTAAGTGTGTTGAACGCGGAGGTGCCGTCCGTTCAGCGCTAGGATCTCCGGTGATAGGATCACGACGAGAACGACTACCTCAACCCCGTTCTCTTGAACGCTTCCGCACGCGATCTACAAGGGTATGTAGATGCATCTCTCTCACTCGTTGCTAGATGAACTCATAGATGGATCTTGGTGAACGTAGGAAATTTTTTATTTTATGCAACGTTCCCCAACAGAAGTTATCATGGATGCTTTTCCTACGTATGAAAGCATCTTGGCAAGGGCTAATGAGGTTTGAAATTACTGCTTGGAGTCTGGTTGCAAGGATTACCACAGACATAATTCATAGGTAAGGATACATAGTAGATCATGAATCGAATATACATTTCTGAGCCAAGGCTCATCTGAATTGGTGAAGAGGAAATTGACAAAAAATACTAAAAAATATTAAAATGGTTTTTTTCTTGTATCGAAGATAATTTGGTGTGTGAGGTGCGCTCCAAATTTCATATCATTTGGACATATGAGTAGCTCTCGGCAGAAAAGACAAATTGAATCAGAACAATACATGAACAGTATAATTTTTCACATACCCCAAATTTGTTTTTTTTGTTGAGAGCTACTCAGATGTCCAAATGATCTGAAATTTAGAGCGCACCTCATGCATCAAATTGTCTTTCATGCAAAAAAAATCATTTTTTCTAGTATTATTTCTGCTGAGCCTGGGCACAGAACCGAATTTTGTTTGTCCAGGTACTTCATAACTGCAAACTGAATTTACTCACTGTCCATCGATATATATCTTTAAATTCCGAACCAAACTTAATCTCATCTTCACACAAATTGACCATGGATTCACATCAGTTTCCAGACAGACATGCAGCGGTTACCAGTTTTATTTAAAGTGCAAGTAGGTGCACGAGACGATATTTTTACCGTAACTTGTACAGATACATGGAAAGAGGCATGCATGCGTGCATATAGTATATGCATCTAGGCAGCCGCTCAGTTACACATATCGATCGACCGATGCTTTGCATTGTGGTCGGGAGATGTGGTCCGTGCACGCGTGTATTTAGAGCATCTTCAACAGCCACGCAACGCGCGGCGCGCTAAAAATCAAAATACAGCGCCGGGTGAGCTAGCTTTTGCGTGCGGCGGTGCGCTGGTTTCAGCAGCCACCGCAAAATAAAGCGTGCCCGAACTGCTCCAGCAGGCGCGCTATATTTCATCTGGTTTTTTTTCTTATGTGAGAACTAGGATTCGATACATATTTGGTTCCGATAGTACAAATATGGAGAAACTGTCTGCTTCTACGATACAAAATAGTGCGTACATAGTTCAGTCTTCTCCTATGATAACATAGCCTGCTTCTACGATACAAAATAAAACGAAAAACTACTACTACTCGTCATTCTCCGACTCGGACTCTGCCTCGGTGATGTCCTCCTCTGACGTCTGAGCGTAGGCGTCAAGGAACCGCTCGTCGCTGGAGTCCCAGGAGGACGCATCTCATAGCGCGATGTTGTATTTAGCGACCGCCTTCCGCGTTCGCTTGTCCTTGCGATAGGCAGCTCGCTCCTCCCTCTTCTTCTCCCTCTCCGCCCTTCTATCGGCGAAAAACTGTTCCTCGTTGATGATGTCTTGCGGGAAGCGTTGGCTCCATAGCGCCATGGCTTCCTCGTCCATCTCGGCCAGGCTGAGAGGGCGCTCCCGCCTCCGGTTCTTGCGACGATCCTCGTCGGTGATAAGCCACGGGAAAGGCGCCAACTCCTGTGCCGGCTCGCGCGTCGCCACATCAGCGAAGTTCATGTCCTGACGGGACCGCCGGAGGTGCCATTCCGCAGCGTCGTACGCGCGGGCGCCATCTTGGGCGGTGTCGAAGGTTCCAAGACCGAGGCGCACACCGCCGCCTGACCGAATCTCGGTGGAGTAGGTGCCGGACGAACGCACGCGGACACCATGGTAGCCCGAAGCTCTCCGGGGCGAGGCTGTTGGGGAACGTAGCAGAAATTCAAAATTTTCCTACGTGTCACCAAGATCTATCCATGGAGAGACTAGCAACGAGGGGAAGGAGAGTGCATCTACATACCCTTGTAGATCGCTAAGCGGAAGCGTTCAAGTGAACGGGGTTGATGGAGTCGCATTTCGCCGTGATTCAGATCACCGATGATCCTAGTGCCGAACGGACGGCACCTCCGCTGCTCAACACACGCACGGAGCGGATGACGTCTCCTCCTTCTTGATCCAGCAAGGAGAGAGGGAGAGGTTGAGGAAGACTCCATCCAGCAGCAGCACAACGGCGTGGTGGTGGTGGAGGAGCGTGGTAATCCTGCAGGGCTTCGCCAAGCACCTGCGGGAGAGGAGGAGGTGTCACGGGAGGGAGGGAGGTGTTGGAAATATGCCCTAGAGGCAATAATAAAAGCATTATTATTATATCTCCTTGTTCATGATAATTGTGTTTTATTCATGCTATAACTATATCATACGAAAATCGTGATACACGTGTGAATACATAGACCACAATACGTCCCTAGTGAGCCTCTAGTTGACTAGCTCGTTGGTCGACAGATAGTCATGGTTTTCTGACTATGGACATCAGATGTCATTGACAACGGGATCACGTCATTAGGAGAATGACGTGATGGACAAGACCCAATCCTAAGCATAGCACAAGATCGTGTAGTTCGTTTTGCTACAGCTTTTCCAATGTCAAGTATCTCTTCCTTAGACCGTGAGATCGTGTAACTCCCGGATACCGTAGGAATGCTTTGGGTGTACCAAACGTCACAACGTAACTAGGTGACAATAAAGGTGCATTACAGGTATCTCCGAAAGTGTCTGTTGGGTTGACACGGATCGAGACAGGGATTTGTCACTCCGTATAACGGAGAGGTATCACTGGGCCCACTCGGTAGTGCATCATCATAATGAGCTCAAAGTGATCAAGTGTCTGGTCACGGGATCATGCATTACGGTATGAGTAAAGTGACTTGCCGGTAACGAGACTGAACGAGGTATTGGGATACCGACGATCGAGTCTCGCAAGTAACATACCGTCGTCGACAAAGGGAATAGAATACGGGTTGCTTGAACCCTAGACATCGTGGTTCATCCGATGACATCATCGAGGAGCATGTGGAGCCAACATGGGTATCCAGATCCCGCTATTGGTTATTGACCCGAGAGCGCCCTGGTCATGTTCGCATGTCTCCCGAACCCGTAGGGGTCTACACACTTAAGGTTCGGTGGACGCTTAGGGTTAATAGGAAGACTTGTATGTGATTACCAAATGTTGTTCGAGTCCGGATTAAATCCCGGACGTCACGAGGAGTTCCGGAATGGTCCGGAGGTAAAGATTTATATATGGGAAGTCGCCAAACGGACACCGGAAAAGTTTCGGGTCATATTGGTATTATGGAGGGTCCACCGGGAAGGTTCCGGAGGACCACCGGGAGGGGCCACCCCTTTTGGGGGGCTACTTGGGCTGTGTGGGAGGCAGCCAGCCCCTAGTGGGCTGGGCGCACCCCCTCCCCTTGGCCCATGCGCCTAGGGTTGAGGGGGAACCCTAAAGGGCGCCTTGCTTGGGGGCAAGCCCCCTCCCTTGCCGCCCCCCTCTAGATGCATCTAGAGGGGGCCGGCCCCCTCCTCTCTTCCCCTATAAATAGAGGGGTGAAGGGGAGGGCTGCACACACCATTGAAGGTGCAGCCCTTCCCCTCCCCAACACCTCTCCTCCTCCGCGTAAGCTTGGCGAAGCTCGCCGAGAACAACATCCTCCATACGCATCACGCCGTCAGGCTGCCATTGGAGTTGTCTTCCTCAACCTCTCCTTCCTCCTTGCTGGATCAAGACGAAGGAGACGCCGTCGTCCCGTACGTGTGTTGAACGCGGAGGTGCTGTCCGTTCAGCACTTGGTCATCGGTGATCGGAATCACGTTGGGAACGTCTTCATCATCACCACTCCCTCGAACGCTTCCATTACTCGATCTACAAGTGGTATGTAGATGCAAACTCTCTCTCTTGACTCGTTGCTTAGTAGAACTCATAGATGGATCTTGCTGAAACCGTAGGAAAAATTTTAATTTTCTGCAACGTTCCCCAACAGGAGGTGCCAGGGACTCAGGTGTGGCTTCCCCTCCCTCCCCTCCACTATATATAGGTGCAAGAGAGGGGGGGAGGGCGCAGCCTTGCCCCTTCCTCCAAGGAAGGGGTGCGGCCAAGAGGGGAGGAGTCCATCCTCCCCAAGGCACCCTGAGGTGCCTTCCCCTTTGGACTCTTCCTCCCCAAGTCTCCTTGGCGCATGGGCCTCTTGGGGCTGGTGCCTTGGCCCATATGGGCCAAGGCGCACCCTACAGCCCATGTAGCCCCGGGCAGGTGGACCCCGGTGGACCCCGGACCCCTTTCGGCACTCCGGTACAATACCGATAATGTGCGAAACTTTTCCGCGACCAAAATAAGACTTCCTATATATAAATCTTTACCTCCGGACCATTCCGAACTCCTCGTGATGTCCGGATCTCATCCGAGACTCAACAACATTCGTTAACCACATACAAACTTCCTTTATAACCCTAGCGCCATCGAACCTTCAAGGTGTAGACCCTACGGTTCGGGAACCATGCGAGACATGACCGAGACGTTCTCGGTCAATAACCAACAGCGGGATCTGGATACCCATGTTGGCTCCTACATGTTCCACGATGATCTCATCGGATGAACCACGATGTCAAGGACTCAATTGATCCCGTGATACAATTCCCTTTGTCTAGCGGTATTGTACTTGCCCGAGATTCGATCGTCGGTATCCGATACCTTGTTCAATCTCGTTACCGGCAAGTCTCTTTACTTGTTCCGTAACACATCATCCCGTGATCAACTCCTTGATCACATTGTGCACATTATGATGATGTCCTACCGACCAGAGATACCTCTCCGTCACACGGAGTGACAAATCCCGCCTCGATTCGTGCCAACCCAATGTACACTTTCGGAGATACCGTAATGCACCTTTATAGCCACCCAGCCACGCTCGACGCTTTGGTACACCCAAAGCATTCCTACGGTATCCGGGAGTTGCACAATCTCATGGTCTAAGGAAATGATACTTGACATTTTAGAAAAGCTTTAGCATACGAACTACACGATCTTAGCTAGGCTTAGGATTGGGTCTTGTCCATCACATCATTCTCCTAATGATGTGATCCCGTTATCAATGACATCCAATATCCATGGTCGTGAAACCGTAACCATCTATTGATTAACGAGCTAGTCAACTAGAGGCTTACTAGGGACATGGTGTTGTCTATATACCCACACATGTATCTGAGTTTCCTATCAATACAATTATAGCATGGATAGTAAACGATTATCATGAACAAGGAAATATCATAATAACTAATTTATTATTACCTCTAGGGCATATTTCCAACAGTCTCCCACTTGCACTAGAGTCAATAATCTAGTTCACATTGCCATGTGATTAACACTCACACGTCACATCGCCATGTGACCAACATCCAAAGAGTTTACTAGTGTCATTAAACTAGTTCACATCATCATGTGATTAAGACTCAATGAGTTCAGGGGTTTGATCATGTTTTGCTTGTGAGAGAGGTTTTAGTCAACGGATTTGAACCTTTCAGATCCGTGTGTGCTTTGCAAATTTCTAGGTCATATTATAAATGCTGCTTCCACGCTCCATTTGAAACTATTCCAAATGGTTGCTCCACTATACGTATCCGGTTTGCTATTCAGAGTCATTCGGATAGGTGTCAGCTTGCATCGACGTAACCCTTTACGCCGAACTCTTTATCACCTCCATAATCGAGAAACATGTCCTTATTTACTCCAAGGACAATTTTGACCGCTGTCCAATGATCCCCATTCTGGATCATTCTTGTACCCTCGATCGACTCATGGCAAGGCACACTTCCGTGCGGTACAAAGATAGCATACTATAGAGCCTACGTCTAAAGCATAGGGGACGACCTTCGTCCTTTCTCTCTTTTCTGCCGTGGTCGAGCTTTAAGTCTTAACTTCATACCTTACATCTCGTGCAAGAACTCCTTCTTTGATCGATCCATCTTGAACACCTTCAAGATCATGTCAAGGTATGTGCTCATTTGAAAGTATCATTTAGCGTTTTCGATCTATTCTCATAGATCTTGATGCTCAATGTTTAAGCAGCTTAATCCAGGTTTTCACTTGAAAAACACCTTTCAAATAACCCCGTATGCTTTCCAGAAATTCTACATCATTTCGATCAACAATATGTCAACAACATATACTCATCGAAATTCTATAGTGCTCCCACTCACTTCTTTGGAAATACAAGTTTCTCACAAACTTTGTATAAACCCAAAATCTTTGATCATCTCATCAAAGCGCACATTCCAACTCCGAGATGCTTACTCCGGTCCTTAGAAGGATCGCTGAGCCAAAGATAACTTTTAGCATCCTTAGGATCGACAAAAACTTTCTGATTGTATCACATACAACCTTTCCTTATGAAGACTGGTAAGGAAACTCGTTTTGACATCCATCCGCCAAATTTCATAAATGCAGCTAATGCTAACATGATTCCGACGGACTTAAGCATCGCTACGGATGAGAAAATCTCATCGTAGTCAACTCCTTGAACTTGTGAAAACTCTTCGCCACAATTCGAGCTTCATAGACGATGACATTACCGTCCCACGTCCGTCTTCTTCTTAAAGATCCATTTATCTCAATGGCTTGCCTATCGGGCAAGTCCACCAAAGTCCATGCTTTGTTATGATACATGGATCCTATCTCGGATTTCATGGCTTCTAACCATTTGTTGGAATATGGGCCCACCATTGCTTCTCCATAGCTCGTAGGTTCATTGTTGTCTAGCAACATGACCTTCAAGACAGGATTGCGTACCACTCTTGAAGTAGTACGCCTCCTTGTCACCCTACGAGGTATGTTGGTGACTTGATCCGAAACTTCATGATCACTATCATAAGCTTCTACTTCAATTGGTGTAGGTGCCACGGGAACAACTTCCTGTGCCCTGCTACACACTAGTTGAAGTGACGGTTCAATAACTTCATCAAGTCCCCACCATCCACCCACTCAACTTTTCGAGACAAACTTTTCCTCGAGAAAGGACCCGATTCAAGAAACAATCCCTATTGCTTTCGGATCTGAATTAGGAGGAATACCCAACTGTTTTGGGTGTCCTATGAAGATGCATTTTATCCGCTTTGGGTTCGAGCTTATCACGATGAAACTTTTTCACATAAGCGTCGCAGCCCCAAACTTTTAAGAAACGACAGCTTAGGTTTCTCCAAACCATAGTTCAAACGGTGTCGTCTCAAACGGAATTACGTGGTGCCCTATTAAAGTGAGTGTGCTTGTCTCTAATGCCTAACCCATGAACGATAGTGGTAATTCGATAAGAGACATCATGGTACGCACCATATCCAATAGGGTGCAACTATGATGTTCGGACACACCATCACACTATGGTGTTCCAGGCGGTATTAATTGTGAAACAATTTCCACAATGTTTTAATTGTGTGCCAAAGCTCGTAACTCAGATACTCATCTCTATGATCATATCATAGACATTTTATCCTCTTGTCACGATGATCTTCAACTTCACTCTGAAATTACTTGAACCATTCAATAATTCAGACTTGAGTTTCATCAAATAAATATACTTAACATCTACTCGAATCATCTGTGAAGTAAGAACATAACGATATTCATTTGCATGCCTCAAAGCACTCATTGGACTGCACACATCAAACTGTGTTACTTCCAACAAGTTGCTATCTTGTTCCATCTTCTTTGAAACCGAGGCTTTTTAGTCATCTTGCCCATGTGGTATGATTTGCATATCTCAAGTGATTCAAAATCAAGTGAGTCCAAATGATCCATCTGCATGGAGTTTCTTCATGCGTATACACCAATAGACATGGTTCGCATGTCTCAAACTTTTAAAAACGGGTGAGTCCAAAGATCCATCAACATGGAGCTTCTTCATGCGTTTTATACCAATATGACTTACATGGCAGTGCCACAAGTAAGTGGTACTATCATTACTATCTTATATCTTTTGGCATGAAAATGTGTATCACTACGATCGAGATTCAATAAACCATTCCTTTAGGTGCAAGACCATTGAAGGTATTATTCAAATTAATAGAGTAACCATTATTCTCCTTAAATGAATAACCGTATTGCGATAGACATAATCCAATTATGTCTATGCTCAACGCAAACACCAAATGACAATTATTCAGGTTTAATACTAATATTGATGGTAGAGGGAGCATGCGATGTTTGATCACATCAAACTTGGAAACACTTCCAACGTATATTGTCAGCTCACCTTTAGCTAGTCTCCATTTATTCCGTAGCTCTTTTATTTCGAGTTACCAACACTTAGCAACCGAACCGGTATCTTAATACCCTGGTGCTACTAGGACTACTAGTAAAGAACACATTAACATAATGTATATCCAATATACTTCCATCGACCTTGCCAGCCTTCTCATCTACCAAGTATCTAGGGTAATTCTGCTCCGATTGGTTGTTCCCCTTATTACGAAGCACTTAGTCTCGGGTTTGGGTTCAACCTTGGGTTTCTTCACTAGAGCAGCAGCTGATTTGCCGCTTTCATGAAGTATCCCTTCTTGCCCTTGCCCTTCTTGAAACTAGTGGTTTCACCAACCATCAACAATTGATGCTCCTTCTTGATTTCTACTTTCATGTGTCAAACATCATGAATACCTCAAGGATCATCATATCTATCCCTGATATGTTATAGTTCATTACGAAGCTCTAGCAGCTTGGTGGCAATGACTTTGGAGAAACATCACTATCTCATCCGGAAGATCAACTCCCACTCGATTCAAGTGATTGTTGCACTCAGACAATCTGAGCACAAGCTCAACGATTGAGCTGTTTCTCCCTTAGTTTGCAGGCTAAGAGAATAGTCGGAGGTCTTATACCTCTTGACGTGGGCACGAGCCTGAAATCCCAATTTCAGCCCTCGAAACATCTCATATGTTCATGACGTCAAAAACGCCTTTGGTGCCTCAACTCTAAACCGCTTAACTGAACTATCACGTAGTTATCAAAACGTGTATGTCCGATGTTCAGAACATCCACAAACGACGCTTGGGGTTCAAAGACACCGAGCGGTGCATTAAGGACATAAGCTTTCTCTTGACCGCATAATTGCTACATCAACTTTCAACTATATTTTCTCTAGGAACATATCTAAATAGTAGAACTAAAGCGCGAGCTTTTACATAATTTGCAAAGATCTTTTGACTATGTTCAGGATAATTAAGTTCATCTCATGAACTCCCACTCAGATAGACATCCATCTGGTCATCTAAGTGATTACATGATCCGAGTCAACAAGGCTGTGTCCGATCATCACGTGAGACGGACTAGTCATCATCGGTGAACATCTTCATGTTGATCGTATCTACTATACGACTCATGCTCGACCTTTCGGTCTCTTGTGTTCCGAGGCCAGGTCTGTACATGCTAGGCTCGTCAAGTCAACCTAAGTGTTTCGCGTGTGTAAATCTGGCTTACACCCGTTGTATGTGGACGTAAGGATCCATCACACCCGATCATCACGTGGTGCTTAGAAGCGACGAACTTTAGCAACGGTGCACGCTTAGGGAGAACACTTCTTGAAATTGTTGTAAGGGATCATCTTATTTACTACCATCGTTCTAAGCAAATAAGATGCATAAACATGATAAACATCACATGCAATCAAATAGTGACATGATATGGCCAATGTCATTTTGCTCCTTTTGATCTCCATCTTCGGGGCTCCATGATCATCATCGTCACCGGCATGACACCATGATCTCCATCATCATGATCTCCATCATCGTGTCTTCATGAAGTTGTCTCGCCAACTATTACTTCTACTACTATGGCTACCGTTAGCAATAAAAAGTAAAGTAATTACATGGCGTTGTATAATGACACGCAGGTCATACAATAAATAAAGACAACTCTTATGGCTCCTGCCGGTTGTCATACTCATCGACATGCAAGTCGTGATTCCTATTACAAGAACATGATCAATCTCATACATCACATATCATTCATCACATTCTTCTTGGCCATATCACATCACATAGCATACCCTGCAAAAACAAGTTAGATGTCCTCTAATTGTTGTTTGCATGTTTTACGTGGCTGCTATGGGTTTCTAGCAAGAACATTTCTTACCTACGCAAAACCACAACGTGATATGTCAATTGCTATTTACCCTTCATAAGGACCATTTTCATCGCATCCGATCCGACTAAAGTGGGAGAGACTGGCACCCGCTAGCCACCTTATGCACCAAGTGCATGTCAGTCGGTGGAACCTGTCTCACGTAAGAGTACGTGTAAGGTCGGTCCGGGCCGCTTCATCCCACAATACCGTCGAAACAAGATTGGACTAGTAACGGCAAGCAAATTGAACAAAATCAACGCCCACAACTACTTTGTGTTCTACTCGTGCAAAGAATCTACGCAATAGTCCTAGCTCATGATGCCACTGTTGGGGAACGTAGCAAAAATTCAAAATTTTCCTACGTGTCACCAAGATCTATCCATGGAGAGACTAGCAACGAGGGGAAGGAGAGTGCATCTACATACCCTTGTAGATCGCTAAGCGGAAGCGTTCAAGTGAACGGGGTTGATGGAGTCGTACTCGTCGTGATTCAGATCACCGATGATCCTAGTGCCGAACGGACGGCACCTCCGCGTTCAACACACGTACGGAGCGGATGACGTCTCTTCCTTCTTGATCCAGCAAGGAGAGAGGGAGAGGTTGAAGAAGACTCCATCCAGCAACAGCACAACGGCGTGGTGGTGGTGGAGGAGCGTGGTAATCCTGCAGGGCTTCGCCAAGCACTGCGGGGAGAGGAGGAGGTGTCAAGGAGGGAGGGAGGTGCCAGGGACTCAGGTGTGGCTTCCCTCCTCCCTCTACTATATATAGGTGCAAGAGAGGGGGAGGCGCAGCCTTGCCCCTTCCTCCAAGGAAGGGTGCGGCCAAGAGGGGGAGGAGTCCATCCTCCCAAGGCACCTCGGAGGTGCCTTCCCCTTTGGACTCTTCCCTCCCCAAGTCTCCTTGGCGCATGGGCCTCTTGGGGCTGGTTCCCTTGGCCCATATGGGCCAAGGCGCACCCCCTACAGCCCATGTAGCCCCCCGGGGCAGGTGGACCCCCCCGGTGGACCCCCGGACCCCTTTCGGCACTCCCGGTACAATACCGATAATGTGCGGAACTTTTCTGGCGACCAAAATAAGACTTCCTATATATAAATCTTCACCTCCCGACCATTCCGGAACTCCTCGTGACGTCCGGGATCTCATCCGGGACTCCGAACAACATTCGGTAACCACATACAAACTTCCTTTATAACCCTAGCGTCATCGAACCTTAAGTGTGTAGACCCTACGGGTTCGGGAACCATGCGCATACATGACCGAGACGTTCTCCGTCAATAACCAACAGCGGGATCTGGATACCCATGTTGGCTCCCACATGTTCCACGATGATCTCATCGGATGAACCACGATGTCAAGGACTCAATTGATCCCGTATACAATTCCCTTTGTCTAGCGGTATTGTACTTGCCGAGATTCGATCGTCGGTATCCGATACCTTGTTCAATCTCGTTACCGGCAAGTCTCTTTACTCGTTCCGTAACACATCATCCCGTGATCAACTCCTTGATCACATTGTGCACATTATGATGATGTCCTACCGAGTGGGCCCAGCGATACCTCTCCGTCACACGGAGTGACAAATCGATCTCGATTCGTACCAACCCAATGCAGACACTTTCGGAGATACCTATAATGCACCTTTATAGCCACCCGATTACGTTGTGACGCTTTGGTACACCCAAAGCATTCCTACGGTATCCGGGAGTTGCACAATCTCATGGTCTAAGGAAATGATACTTGACATTTTAGAAAAGCTTTAGCATCTGAACTACACGATGCATGCTAGGCTTAGGATTGTCTTGTCCATCACATCATTCTCCTAATGATGTGATCCCGTTATCAATGACATCCAATGTCCATGGTCGTGAAACCGTAACCATCTATTGATTAACGAGCTAGTCAACTAGAGGCTTACTAGGGACATGGTGTTGTCTATATACCCACACATGTATCTGAGTTTCCTATCAATACAATTATAGCATGGATAATAAACGATTATCATGAACAAGGAAATATAATAATAACTAATTTATTATTGCCTCTAGGGCATATTTCCAACAGAGGCGGCATGGTGGCGCGGTGCTGTCGTGTCGGCGGCGAGGAGAGAAAGCGGTAGAGGGAGCGACGGAAGAGCGGCAGAGGGCGCTGCAATTTTATAGGCGCGTCGGACGCGGTGCGCCAAATCTAGCGCGCGAGCTGCCGCCTTTTCCCGCGTGCGTGCTGTCATTTCCCGCGCGCGCTAGTTTTCCGCCGCCATTGGAGCGCGCGAAAATGTTCCGCGCGCGCTATAAAGTCAGTTTATCACGCTGCGTTTTTGTGTGACTGTTGAAGATGCTCTTAGGGTTGGTCCCCGGTGGTCCATTTTTGCAGCCATAATTTTGTTGCACTTAGGGACGTAGGGTTGACCAGGCGATGGGCATTTCCCGAACATAGTGCAAATTGTAAATTCAATCGTCTTAGGATAAGTCAGTTTTGTGGGAGGAGTGATAGAGGCAAATGTGTCCCGATGTTTCAATGAGATGGTGGCTATCATTTTCTGTGGGAGTCGACCTTGATGATCTGACTACGAATGTGCGAGACGTCGCACCTTAGCAATCGCTAAACCAACTTCCGAGGGTTATTGACCACGCCGGAGCACGATCAACCTGACCACGAGAGCATGTTGCCTGCGAGCAAACGAAGAACAAGCAAGAAACTAAGATTGCAATCTGGATATTGCGAATATAAGGGGAAAGCTTTATTAATGAAGTTGGGGTTCTGTGACGCCTTGGTCTGGTTGTTGAACGCAAACGAAGTACGCGAAGTTGCAGCTATGGCGAACTTTTAATCTAAATAAAATCCAAAGTCTAAACGACGCCCTAAGGGCTGTATATATGGAGGAAGTGCGGGGAGGGATTTCGTGGCCCTTGGAGGAGGGGTCCAAAACCAACCCTAACTCTTGTTTCCCCACACATACGGACTCTAAAAACAGCTTATACTTAAGTATTTCAAAAATACATGGGCCTGACCCAATGATAAGGTGACACAGCACCTAGAATAGCCTCTAGACAAAATTTATGAAGTGGCATCTTGTATATTTCGTCCAAGGCCTCATGCACTCCTTATGGTGGCTTCAAAGTCCTGAAATCATCACTTGTAACTCCGTTCTTGACCCCCTTGTGCATGCCATCAACTCCATGTGTGTTCTTGCTCCAATGTTCATCCTTCTCCAAGCTAGGCCCTTCATTTGTAAGCAAAACAAATGTATCCAATTTAGGCAGCATCATATTCTCATGAACATTAGAATCATTACCAAGAAACAAAAGTACATGGTAATTTAATTGGCGATGTGAGCTCTAGTAATTGGTCCAGTATATGTAACAGTATGGGCTGTGGGTGTAACAATGGTATTGATGTCCTCAACATCCTTCCCTTCTTGAAATGAAGTCGTCCTTGACGGAAGCTCATCTTCCTCACCCAAATAAGGCTTCAAATCTGCAATGTTAAAAGTGGGACTAACCCCAAAATCTGCAGGTAGCTCAAGTTTATATGCATTATCATTTATTTTCTCTAGCACCTTAAAAGGACCATCAAAGACGTGGCATTAGCTTTGATTTGCAAATTAGGAAATATATCTCACGCATAAATATAACCAAACAAGATCTCCAGGTGCAAACACAACATGTTTTCTACCCTTATCTCCAGCAAGTTTATATTTAGCATTCATACGCTCAATGTTTTCCTTAGTTAACTCATGCAGTTTTTAAACCAATTCAGCATGTTCTTTAGCATCAAAATTAACCTTCTCCGAAGATGGAAGAGGCAACAAATCAATAGGTGCACGAGGTAGGAAACCATACACAATTTCAAAAGGGCACATCTTAGTAGTAGAATGCAATGAACGATTATAAGTAAATTCAATATGAGGCAAGCATTCTTCCCACATTTTTTTATTATTCTTCAAAACAGCCCTAAGCATAGTAGACAATGTTCTATTGACTACTTCAGTTTGTCCATCGGTTTGGGGGTGACAAGTAGTACTAAAAGCAGTTTAGTCCCCAACTTAGCCCATAAACATCTCCAAAAGTGGCTAAGGAATTTAGTATCATGATCTGAAACAATAGTATTTGGCACACCATGCAAGCGAATAATTTCTCGAAAGAACAAATCGGCAACTTTAACAAAGATCATCGCTTTTATGACATGGTATGGAGTGTGCCATTTTCGAAAATCTATCCACGACAACAAATATGGTATCCCTCCCCTTCTTTGTTCGAGGTAAACCTAAAACAAAGTCCATAGATATATCCTCCCAAGGAACACTAGGTACAGGCAAAGGCATATATAAACCATGAGGATTGAGTCGTGACTTAGCTTTTTTACATGTAGTGCAGCGAGCAACAAAACGCTCAACATCCCGTCTCATCTTTGGACAAAAGAAATGTGTAGCAAGTACGTCCTCCGTCTTCTTCACGCCAAAGTGTCCCATTAATCCTCCTCCATGCGCCTCCTGCAACAACAAAAGACGAACAGAGCTAGCAGGAATGCATAGCGTGAAGGCTTCTTCCTGTGCGGTACCCCAAACAAAAGGCACATCCTTCTTTGTAAGCTCGTTGAGAGGTGCAGCAATGGTGCTGAAATCTCTCACAAAACGCCTATAGAAACCAGCGAGGCCAAGGAAACTCCTCACTTGTGTGACCGTTTTGGGCTGCGGCCAACTCTCAATAGCTTCAATCTTGGCTTTATCAACTTCAGTTCCTCGTGAAGTAACAACATAGCCAAGAAAAGATACTCGGTCGGTGCAAAAGGTGCACTTCCCAAGGTTACCAAACAAACGTGCATCACGTAGAGCAATAAAAACAGCACGTAAATGTTCCAAATGTTCTTCCAAAGATTTTCTATAAATCAGTATATCATCAAAATAGACTACCACAAATCATCCAATGAAAGCACGTAAAACTTCGTTCATTAGTCTCATGAAAGTACTAGGTGCATTAGTTAACCCAAAAGGCATGACTAACCACTCATATAAACCAAACTTAGTTTTAAATGTTTTTTCCATTCATCTCCCAATTTCAAACGAATTTGATGGTATCCACTACGCAAATCAACTTTGGAGAATATTGTAGAGCCACTCAATTCATCAAGCATATCATCTAGCCTAGGAATAGGATGACGATAATCGAATAGTAATATTATTAATGCCTCTACAATCAACACACATACGTGACGCACCATCCTTTTTAGGCACTAGTATAATAGGAACAGCACAAGGACTAAGAGATTCGGCGTATATAACCTTTGTCGAGCAGCTCCCGTGACTTGACACATAATCTCCTTCGTCTCCTCCGGATTGGTACGGTATGGTGCACGGTTGGGTAGCGATGCACCGGAATTAAGTCAATTTGATGCTCAATCCCTCGAATAGGTGGTAATCCGGTGGCATGTCTTGTGGAAAGACGCCGAACTCCCGCAAAATGTTAGTGAAAGCAGGGGGCAAAGAGGAAGGCACATCCTTGAATGAAAATAATGCCTCTTTGCACACAAAAGCATAGCAAACAGATTTGCTAAAATCTAGCTCATCAATATCAGATTTGGTGGCAAGTAAACATGCACTTTTCAATTTAATTTCGTAAGCAATGAGATGGTTTACTATTAGGCTTCATTTGTTGCTCAAATTCTTTTGCCACAATCTGATTTTCACTCTTATTTTTCTCCTGTTTTGCTTTATTAGCTCTATTAATATCATCATTCAAAATGGAATCAGGAGTCATAGGAAGCAAAGTAATATTTTTATCCTTATGAACAAGAGTATACTGATTGTTTCTACCATGGTGTACAAAATTTTTATCAAATTGCCATGGTCTACCAAGTAATAAGGAACATGCTTGCATAGGTACCACATCACAATCAACATAATCAGCATATGTAGAGATACTAAAATGCACACGAGCGATGCGTGTTACCTTAACCTTGCCGCTGTTGTTGAACCATTGGAAGTAGTAAGGATGTGGATGTGGTCTTCTGGTGAGAGATAGCTTCTCCACCATCTCCATGCTAGCCAAGTTGTTGCAGCTTCCTCCGTCTATGATGATGCGAACAGAACGTTCCTTCACAACTCCCTTTGTATGGAACAAATTATGCCTCTGATTTTGCTCAGCTTGCGTGACCTGCACATTCAAAACACATTGAGCAACTAAACATTCATACCTGGCAGCATCTTCACGAGCCATGTATTGCATCTCATGATCAGAATCATCTCCACCATGTTCTTCACGTGTAATAAGAGCCGAAGTCTCCTCATCATAGTCACTAGCGGACTCATACCCACCATCCTCAGTAGCAATCATCACACGCTGAGATTTGCATTCTCTCGCAAAATGTCCTCTTCCCTTACAACGATGACAAATAATATCACTTGTGTGCCCTGTTGATGCCATGGAAGAAGAAGAACTCTGTGCAGGCCCGGCAGGTGTGCTCTTGGCAGATAGTGGTGGTTGTGCCTGCTTTCTTGTATCACGGTTGGAGGTGGCACCTGAAGGAGGTGATGGTGCAGTGGAAGTAGAGGATGCACGTGGTGTCCATGATGAAGGTCGACCTGCAGAAAAGTTAGTTCGTGTCAATCCTCATCGATCCTGCACTTCACGCTCAGCTTTACAAGCAAGATGGAATAAACGAAAGTGATATTATTATAATCCTTATACTCTAGAATGGTCTGAATCTCTCTATTTAATCCACCCATAAAGCGTGCAAGCATAGCTTCATTCTCCTCAACAATACCACATCTAATCAAGCGGTTTGTAATTCACGATAATATTCTTTTACAGAATTTTTTCCTTGTCTTAAGCGCTGCAATTTTTGAAGTAATTCACGTTGATAATATGGTGGAACCCAACGAGTATGCATAGCAGTTTTCAAAGCAGCCCAAGTAGCTGGAACAGGATAATCGACAATGTTCAGACCACCAAACACATGCAAAGCTAGTGAAAGCACAAACAACAGCAGGAACACTTCTCTCCTCAAGATATTGTAAACATGTAAATCGTTGTTCAGTTTCTAACTCCCAAGTAAGATATATATCAGGAACATATCTACCCTCAAATGGTGGAATATTCAATTTCAGTTTAGGGAGATGGTCATGATCTCGTACCTGAGGGGGGAGCCCTAATATTGTCATTATTTGCATGTGGATGACTTGGTGGTTGTGGTGCTGGTGGTTGCACGTAGTTCTGATTTTGATCAACCTCATCCTCGTAATCTCCTGCATAATCATTCGCCGCATCAGCAGCAGGAGCCACAGAAGTATCAACAGCAGCACCAACAGTTTGGCCAGGCTGAAGAAGGACATGGCTCGCTCGGCGGAGGGTTGTTTCACGACGTGGAGGTAGTAGTTGTTGTTATTGTTGCGGCAGGTGCAGCCGGTGGTGGAAGACGCGCAAGCAGTTCATTAAATATGTTATCGAGCTTTGTTTCGAACGTCTTCTCAAGTCCAGTGATCTTCTCCATGGCCTCTTCAAAATTGTTCAGCACATCTTGCACCTGTTCAGTCATCATTTGCTGAAACTTATCATGAAGCTCCTTGTTCGTTAAGTTCTCCCAGTCAATCTCGTCGGCTTATGATCCTGGCATGGTTAGCAGCAATAGGAACACACAAGAATATGATACTACAGACTACTAACAAGTGGTGGTGGTGGCGGGTGTCACAAATACGTCAAGCATATCTCAAATTCTTACCAGTTCTTACCCAGCAGTAGGCGGTGATCGGCAACCGATGTAGTCAAAACTCTCAAAGCTTGGATAGCGCGATTACCAGGGAGAGTCAAACACACGATGTAGATGTATGTGGAGCTGGGAAGGCTTATAATATGGTAGCAAAAAGGGTCAGCAATAATCAATTCAGAGATGCAAAGTTGAATAAACGCTCAACGACGGTACTGTGCTGGTCCTAGGCTAGACCGTGCTAGAGACGCGAGCCTAGAACACTAACAAAATCATGGCGCTGCACGTAAACAAGGGAAAAGCACACTCTGGAATTTTTTTTCGCTCTGTTTTTTTTTTGTGCTCTTTTTTTTTGCGCTCCTCTTTTTTTTCCGAAAATTCACTATAATGGCGAGTGTCTCAAAACTCTTCCCAGGTCAAACTGACAGGATGGGCATGAAAATTTTGACTATTTTTTTTGGAAATCAGGGCAGCGACGACAAAAAAGTGCGACAAAAAATCACTATGATGGCGAGTGTCTCAAAAGACTCAGAAAAGCCTAAATATAGGATAGGGAAAAAATATTTTTGCTCGCCAAAATTTTGGCCTAAAAACTGCCCGGGGGTCTCCAGACTTTTTTTTCGAAACCTACTCAGGCAAGGAAACACGAATCGGAATTTAGATGGATCTCGAAAACAAACCTAATATAAAAGGAACTCGGATTGGTGGTGGATATATGATGGTAGGATATGGCTGCGGGGGTGGTATATGGTAGCGGTGATGGTATATGGATACGGATCGGTGGTGGTATATGGATACGGATTGGTGGTGGTATATGGATACGGATTCAGAGCGGTGGCGGATAAGCGGTGGTGGTAGATGGCAGGGGCGATGATGATGGTGCGGCGGCGGCGTGACAACTTATGACCAGAACTCGAAACTCTAAAAGACTAGACTCTAAGACCAGCAACTTGACACGACGATGCAACTGTAAATTAAACAAAGCAAAAACCCTAAAAAGATTATGCAAAGGCTCAGATTGGTTCGGATATGATGAACTAACACTAATTTTTTTGTGGCTTTTTCGTGGACTGTATGTATGAAGAACAGACTCGATCTAAACTATGAAAAACTGTAAAATCTCACCGAGCAACCTGGAAATCTGATACCACTTGATAGAGGCAAATGTGTCCCGATGTTTCAATGAGATGGTTGACATCATTTTCTGTGGGAGTCGACCTTGACGATCCGACTACGAACGTGCGAGACGTCACGCCTTAGCAATCGCTAAACCAACTTCCGAGGGTTATTGACCACACCGGAGCATGATCAACCTGACCACGAGGGCCTGTTTCCTGCGAACAAACGAAGAACAACCAAGAAACTAAGATTGCAATCTGGATATTGCGAATATAAGAGGAAAGCTTTATTAATGAAGTTGGGGTTCAGTGACGCCTTGGTCTGGTCGTTGAACACAAACGAAGTACGCGGGAAGTTGCAGCTATGGCAAACTTTTAATCTAAACAAAACCCAAAGTCTAAACGACCCTAAGGGTTGTATATATGGAGGAAGAGGGGGGGAATTTCGTGGCCCTTGGAGGAGGGGTCCGAAACCAAACCTAACTCTTGTTTCCCCACACATACGGACTCTAAAAACAGCCTATACTTAAGTATTTCAAAAATACATGGGCCTGGCCCAATAATAAGGTGAAGCAGCACCTAGAATTGCCTCTAGATGAAATTTATGAAGTGGCATCTTGTATATTTCATCCAAGGCCCCATGCACTTCTTATGGTGGCTTCAAAGTCCTGAAATCATCACTTGTAACTCCGTTCTTGACCCCCTTGCACATGCCATCAACTCCATGCGTGTTCTTGCTCCAATGTTCATCCTCTCCAAGCTAGGTCCTTAATTTGTAAGCAAAACAAATGTATCCAATTTAGGCAGCATTATATTCTCATGAACATTAGAATCATTACCAAGAAACGAAAGTACCTGGTAATTTAATTGGCGTGCGCGAGCTCTAGTAATTGGTCCAGTATATGTAATGGTAGGGGCTGTGGGTGTAACAATGGTACTGATGTCCTCATTAAGGAGGAAGAAAAGTCTTAGGCTAATGACCTAGAAAATTGACTAAGGGGGACGCTAAAACTCAGTTGACTGAGAAGTCTCAGGCAACGAGATTAGCCGTTCAATTTCATCGACCTGCACTCAGTCGCTGATGTGTTCTTTTTCAAAACACACTAGGCTTTTCCTATATGAGAGGCTTGCAGCAGCATAATATGCCTTCCTCTACATGGGTTGTGAGCTGTGGCTTGAGTCCCTTTCTTTTGTGTTTTTCTGTTTTTATATTCTCATAGTTGTCCCATGTAAATCTTTGTACGTTTTATTCTTCTTTTTTGCTGGGTTTTGTGCACCGTATATGTACAGAAGAAGAAATTTAATGGGGCAACTGACCTATGTGTATGTATATAGTATACACGTGTACTCGTCTAGCTTTTTACCTTTATTTTTCATTTCTTTTTAGTATATTTTTTCTTTTATTTCATTACCTATATTTCCATTTTCAATTTTTTTATCTTTCTTGTTTAGGAAATATGGAACATTTATATTTTGTAAGGACATACATTTTGACACGCATGAACAATTTTTTTCTCACATGTTTGTCGTCTTGATTTTTTATTCTGAGATGTGGTTGCCTTCTCTACATGGACTTTTGTTTCATTTGTATCTTATCTAAAAAAAATTTACTTTGTTTCTTCGTGTATTACCCAAAAACAAATTTTTATTGTGTTTATATGCTATGTTCTTCTGTTTCGGGCGCACATGGGTAAAGTTACATGCCTGGCACTAGGCATGCAACTGCAAGTGTTTCCCTCGACTGCTGCTGACCTTTGTTTTGTCGGAACCTTTGTTTTGTCGGAGAACAGTGCGAGAGGGGAGGGGTAGTTGCATGTTTGTCACTAGGCATGCAATTGCAAATATCGTCCTTAACTACACGTCTATACCTGCGACTGCAATTGACTTTTGTTCTCTCGGTGGGCGGCAGGAGAGGGGGTAGTTGCATGCCTTAGAGTAGGCATGCAACTGCAAGTGTTGTCATTGACTACAACTGCATGTGTACCCACCCAATTGCAACTGATCTTTTTGTTATGTCGGAGGACATCGGGAGGGGGGCGCAGTTGCATGTCTGACTGTAGGCCGCAACTGCTAGTGTCGTCCCCGACTGCAATTGCATGTCTACCCATCCGACTGCAACTGATCTTTGTTTCATCAGAGGATGGCGGGAGAGGGGGGGTTGCATGTCTGACACTAGGCATGCAAGTGCAAGTGTCATCCTCGAGTGAAACTGCATGTCAACACACCCGACTGCAACTGATCTTTTTGTTATGTCAGAGGACATCGGGAGGGGGCGCAGTTGCATGTATGACTGTCTTTTTGTTATGTCGGAGGACATCGGGAGGGGGGCGTAGTTGCAACTGACCTTTGTTTTGTCGACGGGCGGCAGGAGATGGGGTAGTTGCATGCCTCGGAGTAGGCATGGAACTACAAGTGTTGTCCTTGACTGCAATTGCATGTCTACCCACCCGATTGCAACTGATCTTTTTGTTACGTCATAGGAAATCGGGAGGGGGGGCGTAGTTGCATGTCTGACTGTAGGCACGCAACTGCAAGTGTGGCCCCGAACTGCAGCTGCATGTCTACCCATCTGACTTCAACTGATCTTTGTTTCGTCGGAGAGTAGCGGGAGAGGGGGGGTTGCATGTCTAACACTAGGCATGCAACTGCAAGTGTCGTCCTCGAGTGAAACTGCATGTCAACACACCGGGCTGCAACTGACCTTTGTTTTGTCAATGGGGGCAGTTGCATGTCTAATGCTAGGCATGCAACTACAAGTGTCGCCCTCAACCGCAACTGACCCTTGTTTTATCGAAGGGCGGCGGGAAAGGGTGTGTGAGCAGAGTGAGCTAGTTGCATATCCAAACTAGGCACAACTGCATGTCTACCCAAACAACTTGAACTAGCCTTTTTTGTGGGTGGGCGATGGGAGGGGGCTAGTTGCATGTGTGACAGTAGGCATGCAACTGCAAATGTCGCCCTGGACTTTGTGGTGTTTGTCAGTGGGAGGGGCAGTTGCATGTGCCATTAGATACGCAACTCCAAGTGTCACCCCCAAGTGCAAATGCATGTCTTCAATGCAATTACAACGTTGTGGTGTTTTGTCAGGGGAGGGGCAGTTGCATCTCTACCAGTAGGCATGCAATTGTTAGTGTCGTTCTCGGGTGAAACTGCATGTCTTCAACACGACTGCAACTCTGTGATGTTTTGTTGGAAGAGGGCAGTTCCATGTGTTGTCACTAGGCATGCAATTACAAGTTTGTCCCCCAACTACAACTCCGTGGTGTTTGTTGGTGGGGAGGGGCAGTTGCATGTCTTCCTAAAAGGTACGCAATTAAAAGTTTTGGCCCCGAGTGCAACTGCATGTCTTCAACGTGGCTACAAACTTGTGGTGTTTTGTCGGGGAAGGGGTCGTTGCATGTCTGTCATTAGACATGCAACTACAAGTGTCACCCATGACTGCAACTATGTGGTGTTTGTCGGTGGGGAGGGGCAGTTGTATGTCTGCCACTTGGCACACAACTGCAAATGTCGCCCTCGAAAGTGCAAATCGCATGTCTCCAACACAACTGCAACTCTATGGAATGTGGTGTTTTGTCAATGGTTGGTGGCAGATGCATGTCTGCTACTAAGCATGCAACTGCAAGTGTCACCATGACTGCAACTGTGTGGTGTTTATCGGGGGTAGGGCCGCAGTTGCATGTCTGTCACTAGGCACGCAACTACAAATATCGCCTTTGACTGCAACTTGCGCGAAGGGAGGTCAGCAGTTGTATGTATACCACTAAACCTTCAACTGCATATGTCATAATCAGCCTGCAAATGCGAGCGGTACAACAAGACTGCAACTGTGAATTTGTTTTCTAACTTTTTAACTTCAAATTTTCTTTTCTTTTTCCTTTTCCTTTTCCTTTTCCTTTTTTCCATTTTTATCCATTGTTTTCCATTTTTCATTTTTCATTTTCCTTTTTCTGTTTTATTGTTTTAATTTTTTTCATCTTTTTTATTTGGTTAATTTTCTATTTTGCCCCGTTAATATGATTTTCCTTTCCCATTAGTAGAAATACATTTCCTTGTGTGTATATGAATATTTAAAAATTACATGTTCAATTTTTTGTAAAAATAATTAGTGAGCACTTCTCCAATATGCGGTGAACATTTATTTAATATGCGATGAACAATTTTCTAAAAATGTTCATGTAATTTTTAATAAATTTTCATGCATTCAAAAAAGTGTTTATGTATTTAAAAATATATTCATATTTCTTTTAAACTGTCCATAAAATTTAAAACAGTTCACGGTTCTTAAAAAAATGTTCATTGAATTGTTAGAAAACGCTCGCACACTTTTTTTTAAAATTGCTCGTGTAACAAAATGATGTATACTATATGTACCTGTGTGTGTTGACCTTTGTCCTTCTGTACTTTAACAACCGGAGGCAGAACTTCATAGCTCGCGAGCAAGCAATAGCAATCACAATTTATTTTCTTCAATATCTTTTCTTTGTGTTCAAATCCTTTGTAATTTTTTCATGAATGAAAAATAAAACACTACAAGCATGCATCGTATTGCATATACAATAATTTTTCCGGCATAAAAATGCTATGATTTGAACAAAAAAATTACCTCACTCGTTGAGGTTGTAGCTTTTCTGAGAAACGTTGAGGTTGTAGCTGGATACCAAAACATATATTATATTTGCAATTGTACAACCCAAGTACAAAAAGAGGAAAATATCCGGCAACAAAGCAACAGATCACAGGGGAAAAGATGAGATAAAAGCCCAATAGAAATACAAAGCCAGCTCATAACAGCAAAAACATGCAAACAGCTCCCTAAATATAGGAGGCCTGCTTTGTACAGCTATTGATGTCATATACGTATGCTGATGTCATTAGTCAAGTCTCAGTCGACTGAGACCAAGACAGACTCATTAACTAACCCAAAGTAAAATTTCAGACGTCTTATGTATGTGTCCTTTTCTTCCTTATCATCACCTCCTTCTTTTCCTCCGCAAAAAAAAAATCACCTCTTCCTTTTGCTGCGGGCGACATGCCCTGCGCGCCACTCCTCTATTCAAGCATCCGCATGCATCTCTTGCTTGTCAGATTTTTTTTTTTGAGCTAAGCTTGTCAGAATTTCAAGCACGCCTATATGTACGTATGTGTGCAGGAGAGTAATTCTAAATTAATCTAACTATAAGCGTCCCGCTAACTGACCATTATTTCTGTAGATGTCACATGGCTACAATATACCAGGCCAGACATGCATTGCCTCTAATTTCTTCTGACCCGAATCTCATGCACAAAAGCTCAAAGAAAAAGGGCACCGGCAAAAAAAATCAAAAATGCCACCAAAATAGTACGCATGGTTTAACTATCACATTCACATGGATCAAATTCAACCTAGCATTTGCGATTTTGTACTGGATCATTACATCACTCGAGCCACGACACAATTCATTGAACAATTGTGTCATGGTTTAAGACACTAGTGGGAACTTGCCCGGATGGTAACTTAGCGAGTCACTGACTCAAAATGGTAGAGATGGTGAAACGATGCCATGCGCGGCGGTGGTGATCGGTGGCGGTCCCCTGCACACGATGCTAGATGGAGGGTCCTCGAGCGGATCCGGGTGAAAACCCTACTCTTGGCACGTTGCCAAGGTCGGTGATGGCAGCATTTTCCTGCGTCGTCCCTTTCTTGAAGGCATCGTCGTGAAAAAACTCTAGACCCCTATCCGCTACCTCCTGGGGAAACACTAGATCAGTCGATCAGATGACGGCGGCGCTCATGTACCGTACCCCTCTTGAGGGCGTCATTCTTGGAGGTGTACATAGGCTTGAGAAACTAGTGGACGGCATCTGCAGTGGAGCGGCGTTCCCTGTGATGCATCGACGTCGTGGAGTCTCGGCGGCGAGACGCAGCAAAGTCTCAACGACGGATGCATGATGATGAACACGCGTAGGGAGGAGGCATTGTCAGGCACTGGAGGGGCGTCGACGACAAGCATGGCAAGGTCGATGCGTCAGTACCTGCTCTGAAGATGGATTGATGAAAGACGGCGGCGACGACCTATGAGTGTATCAGACCGGTTTTTGCCCGGACCCGGTATGTGGCTTAGTCGGGGCCTCTGACTTTAGATGTTAGGCTAGGTGAAAAGTCTGGGTATTCGACTCACACTTTCTGCATCCCATCATCAGTGGATAGGAGTACCGATAGATGTTGCCAAGATGGCGGCTTCAGACATATTGATGTATTACTTTGTAAGGTCTTTATGAATAATTAATAAAGCGGCCGCATGCATCTCCTAGATGCAGAGGCCGGGGGTCATCCTCCTTTTCATAAAAAAAGGCATAGTTCAAACTTTAACGGTAAGCAAACGTACCCTATGTGCGTTCTGGCCCATACTTCTATACCCTTTGTGAAATGGACCTATAGACCATTCGGTGATGTGGTACCCTACTGGTTTCGCATTAGCTATCTACACTTGTGTAGAGCAGGTGAGGTTGATCAGTCTGTGGTTTCGGTGATGAGCTCCTTGAGTACGTGTTTTAAGCCATTCATCTTTTTTCGGGCTCTCTGTGAAACATTTTCGTGGAAAAGGTTAGCATTTGATCAATACCGGCATCCCTGGGGTTAAGGAATGATGTTTGCCTTACCTTCTGAACTCCTGAGATTTTGATTTCAGCATCCTTGAGCTGGGAATCAACTGTTCTCTCGACATGTTGGAGGAGCTTCTTGTGTGATGCTTCTGTTGATGCAAGCATAAAATGACAACATTGTTTTTCTTTTCCGGGGAAAACACCACCATTGTTAAGTGGTAATTCAGGTGGCAAACGGTTAGAAAAGCGGAGCATTTACACAGATTTATTCAAGTGGATGTATGATGATTCATTCCATTTGCCTCTTAATAATGATAACAGTGAGCTTAACAATGGTGTGGATACCATCGCAAAAGAAGTGCAATGTTGTGGATGAACAAGTTAGATATGCCCAGTCCTCAAATTCAAGTGGCCTGCAGACCAGCGACCATCCCACTAAGCATTTTCCACCCGAAGCAGAGCTCTCACCGGTCCAGAGGAAAGATCTTCTGATTTTGTCCACCATCTTGTCCAGCCACTTCGGTTGAGCAATCGGGATCATCTCGAAGGTTAGGAGTGCCGAGAGGACAACGCGGACCAAGGTTAGTCTGCAAGCAATATTGATCCATCCAACTTTCCGTCCTACACACGCCGAGCCAAATTTATCCATTATTGGTTGACAATCCGTTTGGAAAGTTTTGTCAGAAAATGGCATTCCTAGATATTTGCATGGGAGTGATGCTAGCTGACAGCTCAACATGACTTGTAAAGCCTGAAGATCGGTGCCATCACATCTAATTGGATAGAAGCTGCTTTTTTGGAAATTTGTGTGTAGCCATGTTGCTTCTCCAAACAATCTCATGATCTGGCTAGTGGCTTCCATGTCAGCTCGGTGCGGCTTTAAGAAGATGATGACATCATCTGCATATAGCGAAGCGCTAAATTTGACATGCTGTGGGCTCAATGTGGATAAAATTCTGGCATTGTGAGCACTGTCCGTGATCCTCTCAAGGCAATCTATTATGAGGACGAAGAGTAGCGGCGACAACGGATCCCCCTGCCTCAATCCTCTTCGGTGTAAAATGTTTTGGGGAGCTCACCATTGACAAGGATTTTGGTGGTTTTAGAGCGTAGGAGGGCAGCAATTCCATCATTCCAATTGGATCCAAAGCCACGGAATGTAAGTAACTTTAGGAGGAATTCCCAAGAGACCGAATCAAAGGCTTTGGATATACTCCCTCCGTCTAGAAATACTTGGTGCATAAATGGATAAAAATGGATGATTCTAAAACTAAAATACATCTAGATACATCCATTTCTCCGACAAGTATTTTCGGATGGAGGGAGTGTCTAGTTTGAGGAGCATGGATGGGATTTTCTTTTGCTTTAGGGCTTTGACAAGGCTTTGGACGTAGGTGAAGTTATCATAGATGCTTTTCCCTTTCTTTCTTTTTTTGCGGGGGCATGGATGCTTTTCCCACATATGAAAGCATCTTGGCAGGGGCTAATGAGGCTTGAAATTAGTGCTTTGAGTTTGGTTGCAAGGATTACCGCAGCCAGAATTCATAGGTAAGGATACATAGTAGATCATGAATTGAATTTATTTATTTTTGCGGGGATAATCATTTTTGTTTGCGGGGGAATTGAATTTTGTTTGTCCAGATACTCTTCATTACCTGACTATATATACTGCAAACTGAGTTTACTCGCTGTCCATCGATATATATATATATATATATATATATATATATATATATATATATATATATATATATATATATATATATATATATATAAAAAGTTCCGAACCAAACTTAATTTCATCTTCACACAAATTGACCATGCATTCACACCAGTTCCCAAACAGACATGCAGCGATTATCAGTTTTATTCAGAGTGCACGTAGAAGTAGGTACACGAGACGATATTTTTACCGTAACCTGTACTGATACGTAGAAAGAGGCATGCATGCATACAGATATAGCAGTACATGCATCTAGGCCGCCGTTCGGTTACACATATCGATCGATCCTTCCATTATTTTGGGAGATGGGTCTGCGCACGGGCACGGTGTAATTAGGGTTGGCCGCCCGCCGGTGGTACATTACAGCCGTAAATTTTGCTGCACACAGGGGTGTAGGGTTGACCGGGCGATGCGCATTTCCTTCCGCACGCAGGGCGGTTAGGGTCGAGAGTACCAGTGCCTGCACGTGGACGGGAAGCCATGCATGAACGTTATTCAGCAGAGGCGTCATAGCTAGCCAGTTAATCAATTCCAAAAGTTACGAGGAAATGAAGGAACACGTTTTGATGGGCGTTAATTAATTAATAAAACACTGTGGACTGACCTGCAGTGGCGTCGCCGGCGGCGGCTCCAAGGCAGACGGAGCTGTTCACGATGACCGCGGCGATGACGACGAAGAGAGCGATCTGCAGGAGCACCGTGGGACGACGGCCGGCAGACGCCATGCTTATGGTTCGAGGCTGCTGGTTAATGGATTATTAGAGCGAGGCTTTGAGAGAGCTGTCTATGTCCTGCTGTGATGCTTGTTGGTCCAAGAAGGCCCGTGTGTATTTATAGACCGTCCCTCTGGGCTCTGGCCGAGAGAGAGAGCAGCAGCAGCACATCTTGGCTTGGTACCACCAAACTTCCACGGTTAGTCAAGGCTGGTGAGTGGTGAGATCTTGGCCGTGGCCGTGCACGATCGACGACCGGCGAAAGGGACCTGCGGCTGATCCATCGACGACCCAACGCATGCAAGCGACGACCGACAATTGGTCAATTGGCCGGCCGCGCAGGGAGAAAAGATCATCTTCTCCATTTTTCTCCGGTTAGTCAACAAGGCCCCCCACGTCGCTCTTTCTCTGCCCGGCCTATGCTTACTTGCACAGCCATGAATATCTTTCGTTGCAATGCTGTTATCAGCAAAGGGCAAGGAAGGTAGGTAGGTTCCCATTTTGCATGTACTGTTATTTGCCACAGCTTCTGTACAGACGTACAAGAAGCTGGAACAATGGCAAAAAAGGATCAAAGATATGTCTACCATTTGGGTACAGCCAGGCCAAGCATACCTTGCCTCTAATTTCTTTTGACCCAAATCTCATCTCAAAGAAAAAGGGGGCATTGGCAAGCAAAAAGAATCAGAGATGCCACTCTTTCACGTGGCAGCAAAATCAACTTCAGCATTTGCGATTTTGTACTGGATCGTTACATCACTCGAGCCACGGCAAGATTCATTGAAGAAATGCGCCATGCTTTAAGACACTGGCGAGAACTTGCCCGGATGGTAAGTTAGTGAGTCGCTGACTCAAAGTGGTAAAGATCGTAAAACGATGCTATGCTCCTACTAGGCATAGTTCAAACTGAACTGTAAGCAAATGAACCCTATATGCGTTCTGGCACCATCCTTCTATACCCTTTGTGAAATGGAGCCGTAGACCTGTCTGATGTGGCACCCTACTGGTTTTGCCTTAGCTATTTATCTACTTGTGTTTGTGTAGAGCAGGTGGAGCTTGATCAGTCTGCAGTTTCGGTGATGAGCTCCTTGAGTACCTGTTTTAGGCCATTCATCTTCTTCCGGGCTCTCTGCGAAACATTTCCGTGGAAAAGGGTTAGCATTTGATCAATACCGGCATCCCTGGGTTTAAGGAATGATGTTTGCCTTACCTTCTGAACCTCCGAGATTTTGATTTCGGCGTCCTTGAGCTGAGAATCAACTGTTCTCTCGGCATGTTGGAGGAGCTTCTTGTGTGATGCTTCTGTTGGTGCAATCATAAAACAACACCATGGTTAAGTGGTAATTCAGGTGGCAAACGGTTCGGAAAACAGAGCATTTAAACAGATCTCTTCAAGTGGCTGTATGATGATTCATTCCGTTTGCCTCTTAACAATGATAACAGTGAGCTAAAACTATAGTGACTTCACTGGTGACTAATTCTTCTAATCATGTGCCAATGGAGATTGGGCAATCATTCTTTTTCAATTAAAAAACATCTGATTTAACCACATTATTCAGCAACAAACTTCAAACCTCCCAATCTTGGAACCTTATGTTCCTGGATCAGTTATATGACATAAAGTTTGCAATCTGTAATCAAAGTGCTCCAATGGTGATACTTCATAAGGCTCCGTTTTGACAAAGGTTAACATGATTCCACATTTTGGGTAGTTCGTGCAGTATCAGTTTGTAATAAATAGTCCAGCGAGTAAATATTTCATTTCCATTTCGCAAGTGTAAGCTTTCAAGTTAAACTTACTTTGCTTGTCAGCTACTCCCTTAAGTTCTGCATGATAGGCTTCAAATTCCTTGAGAGAGTTCGTGCAACCAAGCAACTGCTGATTAACCTCCTCCTTAAACTTCTCATGAAGAACCCTTAACTGTTCTTGTTGCTCTGAAACCAGAAGACATAGGACCAGGTTATATCATTTGAGTATCTAACGTTTATTCAAGAGAAACAACAGAAGACATGCAAGAAAACAAGGTAAAGTATAAGGATTCCCAAAGGAATCTTGCGACAAGTGTGCCTTGCTAACCAAACAGGCGACTAACCTGGTCAAACCTACCTAACTTGTGGTGTGGCATGGTTAGCATACCAACCAAACAGGCTCTAAGCCTAAATATATGCATACAAAGTAAAAAGTCCAAAGGGTAGAAGATACTCCAAAGATGTTTTGGATACTTCAATATGGACTAAATACGGACTGAAATGAGTGAACAAACACACTAAAATCCGTCTATACACACCCAAATCAGAAAAAAGTTAGAACATCTTATAATAGTGAACGGAGGGACTAGTAAATAAGAAATAACCACTATATTGGATAACTGCAGGCAGATTCAAAGAAATGGTACATTAAATTTTCTCAAATTAATCTTTCATGGCACTGATTTTATGCTTCAGTATTGAGATGATTTAAGTGATTCAAGAACAAAATCAACCTATTTAAGCTTAGTTTTTTTTTGGGATCTTTTATATGCATTCAACATTCATATTATTATGTTTTTTTTTAGTTTAGGATATGCCAGACCTACATAACATACAGGAATCGGATCATGACTAACTTTATATGTCTATATATTCTACAACTTACTAAAGTATAAGATTATGTAGATTGCTCAAGCTGAATAATCCAAATGGCTGAAGTATGAGTGGCACTATGGATACTGCTTTCTGGACGGATTCTGACTAATGGGTCTAATCTTCACACTCATGATTCACAATAACAGACCACAAAATTAATTTCTGCAGTAACATAATATAGGTTGTACCTTCAAATGTTGATTCTAGTCGCTTTCTTTTAGATTTTCCTGCATTGACCAGCTTATCCCTGAAAGTACAGTTGAATGCGTCAAAAATAGCTGCACCTCTAATATATGTGATACTTCTATAACAAGCCTAGATATACAACTAGGTCTGTATATGCAGATAAGATGTTTCTTGGTAGCACCGGCAAAGATCTTACACATCATCCTGCATCTGCACCTCAACTCCCTCAAGGTGCTGGCGTATTATCTCCCTAGTACCTGCCAGTATCTCAGAACTTTTGTTTCTTGTTTCAGACTTGATCTTGGTTTGAAACCTTCCCAGCACCACCAGTAACTGATCAAAAGCCCTGGTTACAATCAAGAAACAAAATTGGATCAACCAACAATATCGGATATGTATTTCTTTACACAATCTACAAAACGGACCTGGTTAGGTAGTCATCTGGGCATTGCACTGGTTCTTTGTCTGACATTATAGTTTCTTGTGTTCCTGAATGAATTAGTAATGACATATCAGTTATGAACTGCAACCGTTAGTTGAACGTAAGAAGGTAATCAACTTTACCTGAAGTGGCAAAAGGAATAGGTGAAGGTAAGCGCCGTTTTTTGCCTCTTTTACCATCTTTCAGATGTGATTTCCTATCCAGATTTTCTGGAGGAGATTTATCAGGGCTGTCTACATCTGAAAGCCATTTGCGAGATATATATCCTACACATGAAGAACCAGTTATAGATAAGTAACACTTCACAGGTAAACAATTTTTGGATAAATATATGACATAGTGTAATTTATACATCTCCAGCAGCATGTGGGAAAAGCTTGGCTCACGTTATTAATTTTCCAGAACTAAAGTGTCAAAATATTAAACTTAAAACACTTAGCAAAAAACAATAATGAAACGCATTTAAAGTAGCATGAATGCACATGACAGAATATGCCACATATTGCTTCTATTCCATTTGAATGGCTTGGATGAGCAAGCACTTCATAAAATAGTTAAAGAGTGAGTGGATCATGTTTTGGAGAGCCTTAACCATAAAGCCACAGTAGGACTATTGGATGCTCTGCCACTGATAGTGGTTGATCAATGATTGCTATGAAAAAATTGTGGAAATAGAGCTGATGCAATAAAAGTAGGACTATCAGACATAGTTAGAAAAAAAAACATGCCTAGGCTCTAGGCGATAGTAAAACACACCTAGTGCTTAATGTGTGCATAATTACGCTTTGGTTAGCAAAGCGCAAGCATGTGGCAAAATGTGCAATTAACACCTAGCATTTTTTTTAACTTTGCTATTGGATGCTCTGACTCCCAATGTTTAACTTTTTTTCAGGAAAAGGACAGGAGGTCTGCCAATAATGTTTAACTGGTAATAGATACCTAGAGAAAGTCAATTTATATGTGTAAATACATAAAGAAGAATGTGTTCCAGAAGAGTATTATCCTCGTGCAGAACAGATGGGTTAGTACTCTGTAAACTAACACTGTCACCTTCGGTTCTATAAATGTAGCACTAAATCTGAAAGGGACCAAACATACTCTAGAAAACTATTGATTTGCATGTCAAAGTATTAATGTGCATTGAAAGTTGCAAAGTCAGTATTCTGACCTTTCCCAAAGCTTGGAATAGAAGTTTGAGCCATTTCATTTTCAGTTGGCGCAATGGGTGAAAGATTTGGTTGTTTTTTGCTCTCTCTTTCTTCTGGGGAATTAGGAGATTCACCGTTAGGTAACTCATCGGTTTTATCCATCCGGTCCTGGATATCAACAGTACAGGAATGAGTGACAAACAGATAGAGTTAGTCTGTTACATGAGTATAGACAAAACAAATTTACTATGGCTGGGAAATGATTTATAGATTTGGAAAGCCTACCAATGGCTCAGACCCTGGATCAGAAGCATAGGAACTTGATCTTGACCTGTTCACACTTTTTGGATACTTGGGGCTGTATGTGTCATCATGTAGCATTTTACTTCTGTGGCGGTAGCCATTTACATTAGTTGCAAAAGTAGGACTTACAAACTCATCTTGCATGTCTCCAAATCTGTTTGCCAATGGACTGGCAAACTTCTCTCCAAGTTTACCATTTATCTGGGGACTTGCCTCATTGTCCCATGGGTACATTTTCGGTTCAGGTGATGGACTAGCAGCACCAGATGGTGGCGACTTAAAATTATTTCCTGCTGCTTTACGTGCCTGAGGGTTTCTATCTGAAGCTTTGCTCAAATTAGCATTCTCCTTGTGGTGCAGCAATGAAGAATAATTTGCCTTGCTCTTTGATGAAATATTCTGAGAAGAGAGCTTGTCTTCACCTTCATTCAGTGTCGTGGACAGCAACTTTTCTGAAGACTGCATCTTCTGAGGCTCAACTTTAGCCATTCCATTCAGCCGTTTCTCCCTAGTAGGGCTTCTAGAACAGCTCTCAGCAGTTTTCCCAGTTCGGGACAAAGAAGAAAAGGAGGTGGTTTTCTCTCCCTTATTGTCTGATGGTGCATTTCTAGAAGATAGCCGTCCTTCCCTGCCATCCGGTGTGATCTTGTCAGAAATCATGCTAGAACAATTGACCTTCTTAAGCTCTACTTTAGCCTTCCTATTTGAGCTTCTAAGATTTCTCAAGCATCCAGAGTTGCCGTTTGCAGATTTGCCCGCGGTTTTGGGTGTGCATTTCTCATCAAAAACAAACACATTGTCCAGTGTTTTCTGCTTGGGTGCAGAACATTTAGTAGACAATGGTTTCTTTGCACTCTGGCTCTTATCCTGCTTCTTGGAGGCTGCTGGTGCTTTCTTGCGACCCAAGGTGCGAGTAACAGGCCTTATTTCAACTACTTGTGGAGTATCAGAATCTGACTCAATTGGATCAGAGGATGGTTTACTCTTTGCATAGGTAGCTGTTTGACACTTCAGCAGATCAGGTGTCTTGATATTATCAGGAAAAGGTGACGTGTAAACCTTCTTGTTCCCTGAAGATGGTCCATTGGCAGTTAAACTTTTAGGTTGGTCAGGTGTCTCAATGTCTTCAGGGTTTGGTGAAGCAACAGCCTGCTTGGTTTGTGACGTACCAAGGATCCCCCAGAGCTTCATCCTGAGAACTTCGCTGTTGGGTTTGGTTTTATCTGCAGATTCCACTTGGCGCCTTCCTTGTGAACTTAAGAAGGGTGTATTTTGCAATTGGTCCAGCTGGCTGTCTTGTTCTTTTCTTGTTCCAAAGGAAAAGGTTCCGGTTTGCCCAGGCGCATGGTGATCAGGTTGTGATAGAGAACCCTTAACAGGGGCGGCTTCAGGTGCCTCTGTAGCAGATCCGCCATGGTTTGCAGCTTCTTGTGAGACCCGGAGTGAAGCATTATAGCCTTTCGGGGGTCTAGATCTTCCATCAGTTCCCTGAGACGGGTTCCTCTCGAATGCAGGGGCAGTAGCAGCATCTCTGCTTACTGTCCTTGGAATAGGGATGCCAATTGATACCTTAGGAAATTTACCAGATGGATACTGGCTGCTGGCCAAACTCCAGTAAGCACTTGATGCAGCCTGGACACATCATAACGCATGAGTTGTTAAATACTGCTGTGAAAGAACAGCTAAGCCTGAAACAGGAGGCACATCCTACTCCCTCTGTCCCACTAGTGTAAAAAAGGTTCTTATATTATGGGACAGAGGGAGTACAATTTAGCACAGGAAGTTGCGGTTACTCACTTTCTGGATATTCGGCAGCTTAATTTCCGTCATTGCAGCTTCTGGGATGATAATAGACCAAATTAACTGAAGTTGAGGCTGATAAACAGGGGAACAAGAGAATTAGCTAAGGTTCCACCAATGCTAAAGCATCTTTTAGGATCAAATTAAGCTCCACAATGTATAAATAAATACAATGTGAGACTATAAGCCATGTCTGCGACCAAAATTAGAGATGAACAGCACCACAGAAGACAGAACTGTGCAAAATATTCTTCTCAAGTGTAACTTATGCCAGGTCTGAATTGCTATGCAGTACTAAAATGAGTCAAATCGAACAGGCTGCTGAGAGTAATAGAATACCAACCAGATCGACTTAGCCTACTCTGAGAAATACCAGGACCAGCCCCTTCTAAGCATATCGAATTAATAAAAGACCAAAATTAACAGGTGCAACTGTATCACCGAGCACCGGACTAAACGCGGCCTCAGCATCCAGAGATCGTCTTCGACAAGCTTAGGTCAAATAACCTAACTCGGGGAAAGAAATACTGACGCATTTGTAGGACTTGAGGCAGCTAACCGCGTGTACGGAACCATTCCAACAGTAAGATCCATGGGGGATCAGGTGTTTGATAGCGACCAATCGGGACCGAGCAAACCACAGCGAAATCAGACGACGCGAGCAAGAGTAAATGGCAACAACAAGCGTGCAATCGAGGTGAAATTACAACATGCAGATTAGGGAATCCACGGGCGGGCACCTAATTCCAGCCCATAAACCCTAAAGCCTCGCGTGCGGCGGCGGCGGCGAGGTATACCAGGGGCGGCGGCGGCGGCGAGGTGGACCAGGGGCGGCGGCGAGGTGGACCAGGGGCGGCGACCGGCGGCAGGGAGGGCCTAGGCTTCGGTCGCCATGGTCGCCAGAGAGGTCGCGAGCGAGAGAGAGAGGGGTGAGGGGGTGGCGGATTGGGTGGGGAAAATTTGGGGGAGGGGGTTCGTGGGGCGAATTTTCTGAGGGCATCCAAGACGGCGGGGATTTTGAAATTTTGGGGAACTGGTCACACAAGCCAGCCATTGCGTCATGGCCCGCGTGTCAGTCAAAGGAGCGCGAGAGACGTTCGAGTCGTCACGGAGGACCGCCATGGCCTCACCACCAAGAGCAAAGCTGTCAGCCTCTTATTAAACGGCACTTATACCATATAACTTTTTGTTTTTGCTCCGCTAAAAAGGTTCCCCGCTCAACTTTTAAATTTAATTTCCTATATATAAAAAGTTCACACAAATTTGAATATCGATAGCCCAATATTGCATTAACATAGATATTGCTTCTATAGAGGATGGTGAAGTGCCTGCCTTCATGAGCTGCCTCGTGGGCGGAGAGAGCCCCATGGCCCTTCGTCCTGCGGTGCCTTGCCATGGGGGCTACTCGATGGCGCTTCGATCTGCCCGGACAGCTCGGACCCCGGCGACCCGGCTGGGCGGTCTATGACGGGTGGACCGCGTGAATGTGCTGGGGGGCCACTGTCATTGGGATGCGTCGGGCGCGCCCTCACGACGTTGCATGTGGGAGAGACCGGCTCGGTGGTGAATGATACGTGGACCGCGGGGCGTGCCCGAGGCCACCATCGTGTCGGTGGCATGCCGGGGAGGGGCCCTCTCTAGGCGATGCAAGCCGTCTGATATGCCCGGACGGCCCGCGCCAAGGCGACCCGGGGCCACTATCATTGGGAGGCTTCGGGCGCCCGCGATGGTCTAGTCGGACCCGCCTATCAGCGCCTTCGCCCCGCGTCGAGCTGGTTCGATCGCTCCAACCGGGGGTGCGTCGCGGTCGTAGCGCCGGCTCGTGTGTGATATAAGAGGCGATGTGGAGAATGGAATTTGGGGCAAGACGATGGGATTGGAGGCCATAGAAATAAAGAAGACCTAGGAGAAAAGGGTGGATTGGAAATCCCAGACCTCGGGGAAGATGCGAGACAAAAACCACGCGCTCGTCGGCGCGGGGCTCCAGCACCTTGACAGCAAAGCGCCCCGATGACCCTCTAGAGAGCAGCAAGTGGCACCGGACGGCCTGAGACACCAGAAGATACCCCAGGTCACAGTTAGGGGGAACACTTTCTTGAAATTTTAATGAGGGATCATCTTATTTACTACCTTTGTTCTAAGCAAATAAGATGTATAAACATGATAAACATCACATGCAATCAAATAGTGACATGATATGGCCAATATCATTTTGCTCCTTTTGATCTCCATCTTCGGGGCTTCATGATCATCATCGTCACCGGCATGATACCGTGATCTCCATAATCGTGTCTCCATGAAGTTGTCTCGCCAACTTATTACTTCTACTACTATGGCTACCGGTTAGCAATAAAGTAAAGTAATTACATGGCGTTTGTTCAATGACACGCAGGTCATACAATAAATTAAGACAACTCCTATGGCTCCTCACGGTTGTCAAACACATCGACATGCAAGTCGTGATTCCTATTACAAGAACATGATCAATCTCATACATCACATATCATTCATCACATTCTTCTTGGCCATATCACATCACATAGCATACCCTGCAAAAACAAGTTAGACGTCCTCTAATTGTTGTTTTCATGTTTTACGTGGCTGCTATGGGTTTCTAGCAAGAACGTTTCTTACCTACGCAAAACCACAACATGATATGCCAATTGCTATTTACCCTTCATAAGGACCCTTTTCATCGAATCCGTTCCGACTAAAGTGGGAGAGACTGGCACCCTCTAGCCACCTTATGCACCAAGTGCATGTCAGTCGGTGGAACCTGTCTCACGTAAGTGTACGTGTAAGGTCGGTCCGGGCCGCTTCATCCCACAATACCGTCGAAACAAGATTGGACTAGTAACGGTAAGCATATTGAACAACATCAACGTCCACAACTACTTTGTGTTCTACTCGTGCAAAGAATCTACGCAATAGACCTAGCTCATGATGCCACTTTGTTGGGGAGCGTGGCAGAAATTCAAAATTTTCCCACGTGTCACCAAGATCTATCTATGGAGAAACTAGCAACGAGGGAAAGAGTGCATCTACCCCTTTGTAGATCGCTAAGCGAAGCGTTCAAGAGAATGGGGTTGAAGGAGTCGTACTCGTCGTCATCCAAATCACCGAAGATCCTAGTGCCGAACGGACGGCACCTCCGCGTTCAACACACGTACAGCCTGGTGACGTCTCCCATGCCTTGATCCAGCAAGGAGAGAGGGAGAGGTTGAGGAAGACTCCGTCCAGCAACAGCACAACGGCGTGGTGGTGATGGAGGAGCGTGGCAATCCAGCAGGGCTTCGCCAAGCACTGCGAGAGAGGAGAAGGGAGAGAGGTAGGGCTGCGCCAAGAGGGAGAGGCTCTCGTGTATTGGGCAGCCCCAAAACCCTCACTATTTATAGGAGGAGGGAGGTGGCTGCGCCCATCTAGGGTTCCCACCCAAGGGTGCGGCAGCCCTAGATGGGACTTGAAGGGGCGACCAAGAGGGGAGAGAGGCGCCCCTAGGGTGGGCCTTTAGGCCCATCTGCGCCTAGGGTTTCCCTCTCCCCACCTAGCTGCGCCTTGGGCCTTGTGGGGCGCACCAGCCCACACAGGGCTGGTCCCTCCCACACTTAGCCCATGCAGCCCTCCGGGATGGTGGCCCCACTTGGTGGACCAGGACCCTCCCGGTGGTCCCGATACGTTACCGATAAAACCCGAAACTTTTCCGGTGGCCAAAACCTCACTTCCTATATATTATTCTTTACCTCCGGACCATTCCGGAACTCCTCGTGACGTCCGGGATCTCATCTGGGACTCCGAACAACATTCGGTAACCACATACAAACTTCCTTTATAACCCTAGCGTCATCGAACCTTAAGTGTGTAGACCCTACGGGTTCGGGAACCATCTTGAGACATGGCCGAGGCGTTCTCCGGTCAATAACCAACAGCGGGATCTGGATACCCATGTTGGCTCCCACATGTTCCACGATGATCTCATCGGATGAACCACGATGTCAAGGACTCAATCAATCCCGTATTCAATTCCCTTTGTCTAACGGTATTGTACTTGCCCGAGATTCGATCGTCGGTATACCGATACCTTGTTCAATCTCGTTACCGGCAAGTCTCTTTACTCGTTCCGTAACACATCATCCCGTGATCAACCCCTTGGTCACATTGTGCACATTATGATGATGTCCTACCGAGTGGGCCCAGAGATACCTCTCCGTCAACCGGAGTGACAAATCCAGTCTCGATTCGTGCCAACCCAACAGATACTTTCGGAGATACCGTAATGAACCTTTATAGCCACCCGATTCACGTTGTGGACGTTTGGTACACCCAAAGCATTCCTACGGTATCCGGAGTTGCACAATCTCATGGTCTAAGGAAATGATACTTGACATTAGAAAAGCTTTAGCATACGAACTACGATCTTTGTGCTAGGCTTAGGATTGGGTCTTGTCCATCACATCATTCTCCTAATGATGTTATCCCGTTATCAATGACATCCAATGTCCATGGTCAGGAAACCGTAACCATCTATTGATTAACGAGCTAGTCAACTAGAGGCTTACTAGGGACATGGTGTTGTCTATGTACTCACACATGTATCTGAGTTTCCTTCCAATACAATTATAGCATGGATAATAAACAATTATCATGAACAAGGAAATATACTAATAACTAATTTATTATTGCCTCTAGGGCATATTTCCAACAGATATATGGGCCAGTTACTAGTAGGGGCGGCGACCCAGGTTGGCCCATTTGAAGCTCCACCACTGGATGAGAGAAGACACCTACTCACGTAAGTCAATTTTCGTAAGTGTAGGACTTTTGCTAGCTCACTTAACCCATGGCATCTCAGTTTACTCACGGCCTACAACATGAAAGGACAAACACATGCATGATTTTTTTTAATGACACAACCACATGTCTTGTTGGACAACAAATGCTCTGGACCTTATTGTAATATTGCTACGTAGCTAGCTAGCCACACACATACATATGAGCAAACAGGTGTTGTGTCGGTCAAGAGGATACCACCACAACACTAGACGCTAGCGTACGAAGTCTACCGCCGCCCCGTTCGGTGATTGACTTATGCCAATGCCATCATACTTGGCGGCTAATGACTATGGCAGTAGTTTGTCTAATGTACCACCACAACGTGTGATGGTAGCAAAAGAGTCAGATCGTGAAATTTAAACGGGGGTCATCTCTTTAAACTTATCAGTAAAGGTCAAAACAGTGGTTTTGACCGTAGTAAGCAACCTGAAGTATATCTACATTTTCAAATTTGAAATCCGGGATTATCGGTCTTAACTTTCGAATTCGCTCCACGCAACCTTTTTTCCTTTTCTTTCGTCTACAGGAGTCAGGTAGTACCTGCTGCACAGCTGTGCGGCAGTGACAGACAGGGGGCGTCCGCTACAGTACCAAACATCCAACAACCCAACGGACCGCACCAAGCTCTGCGACTGCGAGGAGACTTCACCGCCATGTCGTCACTCCGGCGACTCCTCGGCCTCTCCGCCACCGCTGTCTCCGGCCGCTCCCTCTCCGCCTGCCTCCGCCGTTCCCTTTCCACCGCCGCCGCCGTCGTCTCCGGCCGCGTCCGCCGCCCCCTCTCCACCGCTGCAGCGTCATCACACCCGCCCTGGGCCATCATCGACCACACGACGGCAGTCGACTGGACGTCGTCGGCCCCGGGCGTGCTTCCACCCCGAGGACCCTCCGGCCGTCTCCAGCATCTTCGCCCCGGCGCACCTCATCGACCCCACGGCACGCCCCGCCGCGGCCAAAAGCAAGGTCCGGTACCTCGACGGCAACGTCGTCCAGGTGGTCTTCGGCGACGTCGGCGCCACCAGCGGCGACGGCCACCTCCTCCTCAGCTACCGCGAGATCAGGGCGGAGGGCCCCGTCTCCTTATCGACCCTGGCCGGGAACCCCGAAATCGACCGCTTCGTCTGCAACCCCCTCACCGGCCAGATGCTCCGCCTGCCGGACTTCGGCGGCTCCAGGAGGTACTTCGTGATGCACCACATGGGCCTCCTCACCCAGGCCGACGGTGGGCTCGGGCGCGGCCCGCCCGACAGGTTCGCCGTCGCCGAGTTCGTCCTCAATGGCGCCGCCATCGTGCGGTTTCTCTCCGAGGAAGGAAAGTGGAGGACGGTACGGCCCGTCCATGGCGATCCCTCCCTCCCGCGCCCGATGGCTATGAACCAGGAGACGGTTGCCTTCGGCGGCCGGCTGTGGTGGGTCGACCTCACCTTGGGCGCCGTCTCCGTCGACCCCTTCGCCGACCGGCCGGAGATCCGCTTCGCCGAGCTGCCGAGCGGCAGCGTGCTGCCTGAGCGTGCGCGTGCGGACGAAGGAGATTTCAGGAAGGCCGAGGACAATGTGCTGTTCATGCGAGGGGAGGCTGCGCTACGCTGAGGTATCTCCTCACGACCCGTTCCTGCTCAGCTCCTATGCGCTCGACGACGACGAGGGCAGCGGCTGGAAGCTGGAGCACCGGGTGGCGCTCAGGCAGGTCTTGGCGGACGGAGGCTACCCGTGGCAGCAGAACTCGGCGCAGGTGCCGCCGCAGATCGCCGTACTTGACCCTATCGACGCCAGTGTCATTTACATGAAGGTCGGTGAGGACGTCGTCGTCGTGGACATGCACAATGGGAAGGTAATCGGGGCCTCTCCGCTTGAAGAAGAGTACAATTCTCTTGTAACATGCGTGCTTCCACCGTGGCTTGGATCAAGCCGGATCCCCACGGCAGGTATGTAATCCCCTGCTTGTTTAACCGCTACCAATCTCCTTACTTTTCAGTTATGCGTTTGCTGGTGTATTGTTTGATTGGCTACTGGTTAGTGCAGAAACATACAAATGGATGACACGCGTGGAATTGATGCTGTCAGTATGATCCAAACATGAATTGCAATCAAAGACTAGGATTGGTACTATTGATCTAGTTAGACTGGTGTAGTTGTACCTCAGTTTGTTAGCCTGTACTTGCTGTAATTGTACCTCAGTAAGATCCAAATCATATCTACTCCGTATTCGCACAACTACTATGTTCATAGCAAGTAGCAACATGTAGTTCTGCTGCATAACTTGTTCTGGGTCAGCATTGCATCTGTTATTCAACTTATTCGAACTTGACCGAGGAAACCATTTTTGTAGGCAAGAAGGATGGTTTGTGATCTACAGACAATCTCTGGTTAGTTTTGTCTAAACCAGTGAATGGGTATGAATCTAGCAGCCAGCTTATATATGCTTCTTTGTTGATCATCCACACTATCAGTCCTCCATTCACATAGTCAGTACTGAAGATGTTTTATCTTTCCTTGTCGTAGTGATGATCGCTCTTTTCTTGTTCATGATATCAACAATTGAGAAAATTTAAAACTGAAGCTTGTTATTTCCAAAGCAATGACAATGATGTAGTTTTGTGCTCTAAAGTAAATGATGTCCGGATGATAACTAACTGAGCCTCTTACTCACTTTTTATTTCATTTCTGGAGGTGAGTTAGATGGGCTGTAGTAGCACTTTGTGCTTACTCGGTTGTCGGTTTTCCATATGGGTCTATCTTTTCCATGTTGACTCAATTGTCCCTGATTTTTTTTCTTTACTTTGCAGGTTTCCTGGAACTAATAGAGGAGGGGTGGTGCTATATGAGGAAAGAAGCTGCCTGTAGTTTGTCAAACTCTCATTTTGGAGGAAGTCTGGAGAAGTTTGGGTTTGGTGTAGTTTGTTGATTATTGCTACATCTTGTTTAGAGGGAAATCTGGTACTAGCTGTTTCTGACGCCACGTAGGACATTCAAGTAGAACTAATTTAAATCAGCATATAACGGTTACGACGTAACATGGTGAATGCTGCGCTTACTTGCTAGACAATGCGTTGTGCCGAAACTCTCATTTTTTGGAAAATCTGGAGAAGTTTGGGTTTATTGCAGTGTGTTGATCAATCATTATCCTGTTTGGAGGGAAATTTGGCAGCTGTTTTATTCACGAGAGTGACTCTCAAGTCCTTACCGAGTTTGTGGAATCAAGGTAATTTTCACCGCTGTGAAGCTGCTGCCATCTTATCGATCTGACTTCAAGGAGCTGTGTATGAAGTTTAGCAATTTCTCTTCCATTTTTCTTAGCAGTACCGGCAATGTTGTGCTAAAACTTGTACTCCCTCCATCCGAAAATACTTGTCGGAGGAATGGATGTATTTAGACGTATTATAGTTCTAGATACATCCATTTTTATGCATTTCTTCAACAAGTATTTCCGGACGAAGGGAGTAGTATTCCTGAGATTAGGCGAGTGGATTACCTCTGTTCCTAACTTCCTGTTTGATTGGCTATATCTGGACTGTGATCCCTCTACTATTACACACATGACATGTCTCTCATCCACACGCGAAACAATAGCAACCAAGGATTATTATTTTTACCTGAAACCATAGAAGAATCGTTATACGGTATTTTTATTAATTAATAAATACTTTCTCCGTCCGAAAAAGCTTGTCCCCCTATTAGGCACACCCCACAATTTGTTTTGATATACCTCACCAAGTTGGAGCCACTGAGATGTACTAGCATTATCATGCACCACACACTAAAACGTATATAGATACATCTGTGTCTAGACAAATATAAGACAAGTAATTTGAAACGAAGGGAGTATTTTACACAGATCAAGAGTATCTGAAAAGCAGGATTTTGCGTTAGATCGTGAACCCATGACGAAATTATCCGTTTACATATCAATATAGCACATTCCACACTTCGAAAGAACACAAAAAGAAAAACTGTCTCTGTTACAAATTGGCAGGCCTGAGGTGTTGATTTCACCTGCTAAACTGTACATGTAGACAAGCTGCCGGCAGTAGATAGAAGACCAGTTTATGTTACATGGAGACCAACACTTTCACAATATAATAGATCCATGCATATATCAATGGCAAACCACTTGTGACGTTGTCATAACCTTAGATGAGTGTATACAACAGCTGTGGGAATACACATATGAATGGTTGATGCAAATATATAGCTAAGGGCAACTCTAGCCGATCCATTGTAGAGGAGTAAACGGCCGAGTATCTTTAAAGAAGTAAAATTTTAATCCTCTAAAGGTGGCCGGATCTAGCAGATACCCTATATTTAGAGGAGTAATGTTTTCTCAGATCTTTTAGCCTAGCCGCATGAATTTCGAACAATTACACATTATATCATCAATCATTCAAATATTTAAAAGTAAAAATACATAACCTATAAACTGGTAACAAGCATATGGTTTCACGGATCGAGATATTTAAATTTAAACATGCATCGTTCATCCAAAACACATCACACCGATCAAGTTTGATCTAAAATCAGCACAATATAGCATGTTTTATGTCGCAGATCGAGCCCCACCAAAGGCATGTACGAACTCAAACACCATCCTCGTCAAAGAAATCATCACCCCCATACACACGGCCACCACCACCACCACCACCACGGTCCAAACAGCTGCCACCACCACCATCCACGAGCCCGCCACCACCACTACCACCATTCCGAAGAGACACCTCCATTTTGGTCAAGATTTCCCCACGAGTGAGCTCCAAATATTTTTTGCGGTATCATCCACTATCAACATGATAACATGATCTTCAGCTTTCTTTGCATTCCAAAGCCTCTCCTTGTCGGGTGCAAGCCTATGCTCGTCCGCTTTCAACTTCCTCTCTCCGGCCGCCAACTTCAATTTCCTTTTTTCGTCCTCTAACAACTCGAGCTCATTCCATAGCGCCGCCTTCTCTTCCTTGCGTTTGGCCGCCAAGACTTTCTTGGCCTCAACCATAGCCACAACCTCCTCTTTGTATGTGCCACCAAATGATCCTCTCCTATTTCTCTCTTTTGCTATTTTTTTGCCATTTGGGCTCTTATTGGCATCTACATCCTCCTCGTCATCATCCTCAATGGGTATGCTCAACCTTGATCTCTTTGGAGTGGTCTCGCCGTTTCTCCTACTCCACTTCTCATTCATGCAAAGTTCCTTATAGTGATGGTACAATGTGAAGGGCTTGTGGCCGAACTTCTTGTTTCGTTGCTTGAAAAGATTTTGGATGATAGGGCCATATTCCGTGACCGGCACATCGCTCAATGTTGCATGGTTCACATGATCAATACAACCAGACCATCGGTTGCATTGATCTTGGATGGAACTCCAACGATGCCCAAGAGAGCCTTGGGTGCGGCTTGATATGACATCACGGAGTTGTTGTAGTAGTTGGCGGTTCTCCCAAAAAAATATTCCTTTGATTGGTTTGTTTCAACCGTTGCATCATGGGAGATGTTTATCCAAGCATAGCACAAACAACATTTCCATCTTGCGAGTAGTCGTGAGTCCTTGTTCTTTGTCGATTCGAGCTTGGTTGGGTCTCGATCTCCATGGGATCTTCAACCTCTTCCTCTTAGACCACCTCCTCGGTCTTGGCTTCCTCTTCGCCCAAGTGATCAAACACCGAATCATAGTTGAGATCTTCAAGCCCAAGCACATGTGACATCTCCAAAGATGACAAGAATTCGGCCGCGTTCATCTTCATACTACGACAACAACAACAAAGTCCATCAACCATCGGCCGCAAGCAATCACCACACAATGTATCTGCTGAAATGAAAAATGCATTTCTTTTTTTACCTTGGAGGCATTTCATTGACCACTTGGCATCCACGACCCTTGTTGCCGGTAGCGGCGCCCGGACATGCTAGAGTAGTAGCCGTAGGGGTGGCCGGAGATGGTGCCTGAGGCGCCGGACGAGGACGAGGCACCAGAGCCGCTTTCTTGGTCATCTTCTTGACGACCACCTCAACACCGCTAACTTGGTCTTCTTCTTCATCGCCTCCTTGGCGAGCGCTGACGGGGTGACCGTCAGCTTCCATGCCACTCGTCGGCGGCTGGAGAAGGCCAACAAGCGAGACAACAAGGTGTCGGAGATCTAGGAGCTCACCAGGTGGCCGGGCCTGGCGGAGGCCCTGTCATATTTTGTGGCCGGCGTTGAGGCCAACATGCCTCCACCCCACCAACACCACCCGCAGCCAGCATTGAGGCCAATGCGCCACCAGCATCCGGCGTGCAGTATTGGGTGTGGATGAGCACTGTGCAGGTCTATATGTCGTGCACGCCGGTTTGGCTGGTTGCGACTGATGAAGAGGCCGGCTGAGCAGCATGTCCTGAAGGCCGAGCGACGGGCGTTGTAGGCCGAGCGACAGGCGATATAGCGAGAGATGGCGGCCGAATCGCAGGTGTTGGCGGTGCAGCAGCATCAGCAGAGCAGCAGCCGGCGCCGCCCGCCTCCTACTGCTACACTGCGCAGCAGGCGGTGGCACCGGCGGCCTACCAGCAGGCCTTCCTATGGATGGAGGCGCCGGTGTTAGCCAATCCAACCAACAAGGACGACGACGCCTTGGACCGCGGGGCTACTTTTTTTAAAAGTTTTTCTTCCCATTTTTTCAAGTTTAAATAAATGTAAGTGGACTTTCATCAACGGTTTAAATATTAGGTTTGTATTTTTAATGTTTTTATTTGAATTTAGTTTTTCTTAAACAACTAAATGCGAAATGCGTCGGCCGCGTGGGAGCACATATGTGCCCGCGGCTAAAAGCAGACATCGACGTCTGCCTAGCCGACCCCAAACGGATCGATTCCATGAGTCTGTGGATTGCGTTGGCGCGTTGGAATTGGCCTTAGCAAGTTTGATGACCCAAATGAAGCAGTCCGTGAGTTTGTGGATTTAGATTACTGCCCAGTTTGTTGGCCAAAAATTCCTAAAAGTACAGGGAATCCAGCAACCTTTGCCAATTTGTGAAGAAATAGTTTGGTTTTTTCGGGAGTTTGAAGTTCATACTGCTTCGGTCAACTGGGCACCTCTCTTTGGGGTAGCAAGACAGGCGCCTTGTCCATCCGTGGATGGGAAACACAAAGGACAGCGAAACAAAGGGAAAGGCTGCCCATTTCTCTCTTTCGCAGACACAGAAGAATGACCGGGATCGATCGGTCTCCTTTCTTTTCTTTCTGTGGGGAGGGAGGCCAGGGATAAAAAGGCCCTGCTGCAACGCTGCTTCTTCTACAGTCCCAAAGCACTTTTGTTCTCGCTGACAAACAGCCACAAAATCGAGTCTGTGCGGCTGTGCCCATCCGTGTAACCACCCCCTTCCCTCTCCAAGCCTTCTTCCTTGGCAGAAAAGCACCCAAATCCACGGCTTCCTTCCTACCCTGCATCACGTCTCCCATGGATCCCATGGTAAAACTGATTAATCCCTGTAAAGTGCAGCTAGGAGGCACTTCACTCCCCACAAAAACCCATTGTCATTGGAGAAGGGGGAGATTTGCCCATGTAAAATTTGTGCCCGGTCTCTTCTCCTCCAAAGCCTGATCTCCGATGAAAATTTGCCAGCACCACTACGCTCTCACACCTCCAGAAGTTTATTTCGAGAATAGGAAATGAATTTATTTTTTCCAAAAACATCATGCTACATAAAAAACAGAAAATTCACAATGCTATGTGCAGTAACTATTGCCATGACATATGAAAAATTGCCATGATGTCTATAAATTTATTGCCATGTTGTACATAAATGATTTGCCATGGTCTAGTACAATACTTCCTCTGTAAACTAATATAAGAGTGTTTAGATAATGCCATGAAAAATAGTTGCCATCATTGTGATACTTAATTTTCCATCATATATGTACTGAAACTATATAAAACATACGTAGAAGAAAACATACACAAAAACACGAAGAAATTGTCCTGATTTATCAAAATAATTCTGAAAAGTTTGCCGTTTGGCAAATTCCTAAAATTTTCCATGTAAGTAATAAACAAGTACAAATAAAACATTGTAATTTGTGTTCTCTAAAATGATGGCAAATCTATGGAAAACAAGAGTACAAAGAGAGACATGGCAACTTTTAGAATATGATCTATGGATCACAGAAAATGCGGGAGGGAAATCTATGGGTGACATGCCAAATGTATATATTTTGGAAATAAAGGTCACACCGGCTACTTAAGAAATGTTGTTCTCTTAAATTTTCCATGGCAATTGTGTATAAACATAATTGTAAGTTTTGCCATGTGAGTAGTGCACATGTTGTTAGTATATAAAAAACAAAGTACAAATAGACATGGTAACTTTGTAAAAAATCTATATAGGTCATGATAAATGAGGGAAATATGTATTGGTGACATGGCAAAAGTATTGAATTTGAAAAAAAAAGGTCACACATACTACTTTTCAAAAAGGTTGTTATCGTAAATTTGCCATGGCAATTGTAGAGGAGATAAAATTTTAAGTTTTGCCATGTGAGTATAAGTACCCATGATGGCAATATAGAAAAAAAAAGGACAGTAAAAACAGAAATGGCAAGTTTGTTTTAAGAAAAAGCTATATAGGTCATGAGAAATGAGGGAAAATTTTATTGGTGACATGGCAAAAGTGTAGGATTTAAAAAAGGGGTCACATGGATAGGTTAGCTGTAAAAATGTTGTTTTCATAAATTTGCGATGGCAATTGTAGAGAGATAAAATGTTAAGTTTTGTCATGTGAGTATAAGTACCCATGATGGCAATACAGAAAAAAAACACAGCACAAATAGAAAAGGCAAGTTTTTCTTTAGGAAAAAGCTATATAGGTCATGAGAAATGAGGGGAAAAATGTATTGGTGACATGGCAAAAGTGTAGGATTTGAAAAAGGGGTCACATGGATAGGGTAGCTGTAAAAACGTTGTTTTCATAAATTTGCGATGGCAATTGTAGAGAGACAAAATCTTAAGTTTTGCCATGTGAGTATAAGTACCCATGACGGCAATATAGAAAGAAAAACACAGTATAAATAGAAATGGCAAGTTCTTTTTTAAGAAAAAGCTATATAGGTCCTGAGAAATGAGGGAAAATGTATTGGTGACATGGCAAAAGTGTAGGATTTGAAAAAGGGGTCACATGGATAGGGTAGCTGTAAAAATGTTGTTTCCGTAATTTGCGATGGCAATTGTAGAGAGACAAATTTTTAAGTTTTGCCGTGTGAGTAGTATACATGATGGCAATATAGAAAAAAAAATACAAATAAACATGGCAAGTTTTAAAAATTCTATATAGGTCATGGCAAATGCCATGATATAGAACAATGTGTTTTACATTTTTTTAAGGAGAGGAACAAAAACTTATAATAACTTTCCACTATGTCGAGCAAACAAAAAAAATGCCATGGCTCTACAAAATTTGGCAAGAACAATTTTTTTTTTGCCATGCTGGAAATTTGCCAAGAACATAATTTTTTAAAATACTGTAAAATTTGCCATGGATCTGGAATTGTATTTGCCATGAGACTAGTACAAACTATTTCTTTGCTCACAAGCAAAAAAATTGAAGATGCCATGGCATACATATCTTAATTCACCTTTCATCAACATAATTTGCCACTCGAACACATCATAAATTGCCTTTCTTTATTTTGTATTAAGAAAATGAAAAGTTGTAAAAAGTGCAAACTAATTGTCATGTACAGTTTGCAGCTTGTGCATTATGTTGACCGAAAATTGACTTGCATATCGATAGCGATAGATCATGAGAGGCAAGCCATGGAAAAACTGTCGTAGGTAAAATGCAATACCTGTGCCCCCCCTCCCCCCCCCAAAGAGAGCTCCTTCTGTCGCATCTTCTTCCGTGATGGACATCTGATACTGCCCTCCATGAACGTGCCTATCGGCGGCCCTCGGGACGCAGCCCCCGACAATGGTCCCGACCACCGCTACCTCATTGGGCACCATCGGGAGCACCTACCGTGCGCCTCGGCCTGGCCAACCATCCCCCGAGCCCCTAAGCCATTGGCCTCCCGCGCTGCAGCCACCCCGCGGTGATGGCTGTCGCTTGAGCTCGACACTACTCCATCGCGAAGCTCCTATAGTCGGGCCTACAACATCATATTCAGCTGGCCACCATCCCCACCATCAGGACGTTCACAGTGGTAGATGCCCATCTCCTATGGTGGGAGATGGGTGAGTGGATTGATTGCCAGCCCTTCCGTCCAAGCCACCAGCGCCACTCCCTACTGCACCATTGAAACAGTGCAAACGTGCCCCTCTATTGAACACGACACCGACCGAACCGCCGGGAGAGGGGAAGAGGCATTGGGGGGATGAGACACGAGGAGTGTGTGGGGTGAGGTGACTCCGACACTATGTTGGCCCGTTCACGAGGTTTCCCCCCAAGAGCGAACGTGTGCTCGATGATGAGGTGGCGAGGCATCATTTGCGAAGATTCATGCACTTAATCCAATAGTCCACTTGCCGTACGCTCGAAAATCGTTCCCACCAAACATTGGTACATAAACATTTGTGTTTATTTATGATCTGGTGCAAAATTCCGTTTTCCGAAATGTTGGTGTGCAAGCATGGAGCACGACATATGGCAAGGCTCTAAGTTGCCTAAGGGCATCCACAATGTGATGATGCTAAATGTATGTAACCGTTAGAATAGAATGTGGAGTATGCCCCACCGCAAAACAGAATGTAATAGAAAAATCCCATATTTATGACCATCATTCATTGCTTGTGCTAGTTGAGTAAGATTCGCATAGTATTTTATTGCATAGGTTGTTTGGCATGGGAGCACGAAGAAGTTTCAATTCCCATTATTTTGACCATGCATCTACAAAGTGTATAATAGGGCTGCCAAAAGCCAAAACTCAATTTGACAATGCTATTTGGCACACATTGCGGATGCACTAAGAGTTCTGTATACAACCATTTATTTTCATATTATAAATGAAATTCAAAACTTTCTTTGAACTAAATTCAAAACTTCCTGGCGAGCCTTCCGGCCGCAGCCCCACCCATGCCTATGTGACACTACTGCAGGGCCCATGAGAAAACGATTATCTACATGTTCCACTTTTTTATTGATAGTAAAGCCAGTCAATATATCTCCACAAACCCACTCTAAAAATAACCAAAATTTCGATAATGAAAGCAAACTGTACTTGCATTTTTGAACTTCGAATCCAAGTTGCAACTTTTTTTTGGTCAGGAAAGGAAGACTGCACACTGTCGGTAGGAGTCACCCAAACAACCACCAGTCCAACGGGCAACGGACGGACCACGCCATGTCGCTCCGGCGCCTCCTAGGCCTCTCCACCGCTTTTGTCCCCAACCGCTACCTCACCGCCAGCGCCGTCTCCGGCCGCCTTCGCCCCTCCCTCTCCACAGGCGCTGCCTCCTCGCACCCGCCACCATGGGCCATCATCGACCACTCCATCAAGGTTTGCCGCTCCTCGCCGGCCCGAACCACGTGCTTCTGCCCCATGGACCCTCCGGGCGTCTCCAGCATCTTCGCCCCGGCGCACCTCATCGACCCCGAGATCCAGCGCTTCGTCTGCAACCCCCTCACCGGCCAGAAGCTCTGTCTCCCCGACATCGGTGGCTCCAGGAGGACCCTCGTCGTCTGCTACTTCTTGATCTTGCGTTGGTTTTTCCCTTGAAGAGGAAAGGGTGATGTAGCAAAGTAGAGATAAGTATTTCCCTCAGTTAGAGAACCAAGGTATCAATCCAATAGAAGACAACGCACAAATCACCAATACCTATACAAACAATCAAACAACTTGCACCCAACGCGATAAAGGGGTTGTCAATCCCTTCACGGTCACTTGCAAAAGTGAGATCTGATAGAGATAAATAAATAAAACTAAATGAAAGATAAAGTATTTTTGGTGTTTTTGATTTATAGATCGGAAAGTAAAAGATTGCAAAATAGTAGATCCGAAACTTATATGATGGAAAATAGACCCGGGGGCCATAGGTTTCACTAGAGGCTTCTCTCAAGGTAGCAAATAATACGGTGGGTGTCGGTGTACGAAAGTAGGGGCTCTCCTTTGTACCCCTTACTTGTGCACGGGCAGTCAGAGCCACGCCCGCGGCCACACTTAGCAGGGTAGAGGAGGGAAGCAGAAGTACAAGACTACCAGAGCGGTGCCAAGACGGAGGCGCCAGAAGGTCAAGCAACAAGATGGGCTTTCCCCCGGCAAGACCCTTGCCGGGACGGCCTACGCAACCCCGGCAAGAGCCTTGCCGGGGGAAGCTCACCCAACGCCAACAAGGCCGCCACCCTTGAGTCTGAGAGTTCCAAACGCCATCAACCACATTGGGACCAAGGCTCGGGAGGCGTCTCCATGGTGGCATGCAGATCTTTGTGAAGACAAAGAGCCCACAAAGCCTAGATATAAACCAGAAGGCAAGACGACTGCAAGGCTCCTTGCCGAGGATGCCCACGAGGCCCTGCTACCTCTTGAGCACCGCGTTGGTTTTCCCTTGAAGAGGAAAGGGTGATGCAGCAAAGTAGCGTAAGTATTTCCCTCAGTTTTTGAGAACCAAGGTATCAATCCAAAGAGGAGGCTACGCACGAGTCCCTCGCACCTACACAAAACAAATAAATCCTCGCAACCAACGCGATAAGTGGTTGTCAATACCTACACGGTCACTTACGAGAGTGAGATCTGATAGATATGATAGGATAATATTTTTGGTATTTTTGTGATAAAGATGCAAAGTAAAATAAAAGACAAAGTAAAAAAGCAACAGAAATAACTAAGTATTGGAAGATTAATATGATGGAGATAGACCCGGGGGCCATAGGTTTAACTAGTGGCTTCTCTCGAGATCATAAGTATTTTACGGTGGGTGAACAAATTACTGTTGAGCAATTGACAGAATCGAGCATAGTTATGAGAATATCTAGGTATGATCATGTATATAGGCATCACGTCCGAGACAAGTAGACCGCCTCCTGCCTGCATCTACTACTATTACTTCACACATCGACCGCTATCCAGCATGCATCTAGAGTATTAAGTTATTAAGAACAGAGTAACGCCTTAAGCAAGATGACATGATGTAGAGGGATAAATTCATGCAATATGATAAAAAACCCATCTTGTTATCCTCGATGGCAACAATACAATACGTGCCTTGCTGCCCCTACTGTCACCGGGAAAGGACACCGCAAGATTGAACCCAAAGCTAAGCACTTCTCCCATTGCAAGAAAGATCAATCTAGTCGGCCAAACCAAACTGATAATTCGTAGAGACTTGCAAAGATAACCAATCATACATAAGAATTCAGAAGATTCAAATATTGTTCATAGATAAACTTGATCATAAACCCACAATTCATCGGTGTCAACAAACACACCGCAAAAGAAGATTACATCGAATAGATCTCCATGAGAGAGGGGGAGAACATTGTATTGAGATCCAAAAAGAGAGAGGAAGCCATCTAGCTAATAACTATGGACCCGAAGGTCTGAGGTAAACTACTCACACTTCATCGGAGGGGCTATGGTGTTGATGTAGAAGCCCGCCGTGATCGATGCCCCTTCCGGCGGAGCTCCGGAACAGGCCCCAAGATGGGATCTCGTGGGTACAAAAGGTTGCAGCGGTGGAATTAGGTTTTTGGCTCTGTCCCTGATCGTTTGAGGGTACATAGGTATATATAGGAGGAAGAAGTACGTCGGTGGAGCAACATGGGGCCGACGAGGGTGGAGGGCGCGCCTAGGGGGGGGGGGGGGGGGTAGGCGCGCCCCCCAACCTCGTGGCTTCCTCGAAGCTTCCTTGACTTAGGGTCCAAGTCTCCTTGATCATGTTCGTTCCAAAAATCACGTTCCCCAAGGTTTCATTCCGTTTGGACTCCGTTTGATATTCTTTTTCTGCGGAACTCTGAAATAGGAAAAAAAACAGCAATTCTGGGCTGGGCCTCCGGTTAATAGATTAGTCCCAAAAATAATATAAAAGTGAATAATAAAGCCCAATAATGTCCAAAACAGAAGATAATATAGCATGGAGCAATCAAAAATTATAGATACGTTGGAGACGTATCAAGCATCCCCAAGCTTAATTCCTGCTCGTCCTCGAGTAGGTAAATGATAAAAACAGAATTTTTTATGCGGAGTGCTACTAGGCATAATTTCAATGTAATTCTTCTTACTTGTGGTATGAATATTCAGATCCGAAAGATTCAAGATAAAAGTTCATATTGACATAAAAATAATAATACTTCAAGCATACTAACTAAGTAATTATGTCCTCTCAAAATAACATGGCCAAAGAAAGTTCATCCCTACAAAATCATATAGTTTAGTCATGCTCCATTTTCGTCACACAAGAATGCTCTCATCATGCACAACCCCGATGACAAGCCAAGCATTTGTTTCGTACTTCAGTAATCTCAAACTTATAAACCTTCACGCAATACATGAGCGCGAGCCATGGACATAGCACTATGGGTGGAATAGAATATGATAATGCGGGTTATGTGGAGAAGACAAAAAAGGAGAAAGTCACACATCAACGAGGCTAATCAATGAGCTATGGAGATGCCCATCGATTGATGTTAATGCAAGGAGTACGGATTGCCATGCAACGGATGCACTAGAGCTATAAATGTATGAAAGCTCAACAAAAGAAACTAAGTGGGTGTGCATCGAACTTGCTTGCTCACGAAGACCTAGGGCACTTAAGGAGGCCCATTGTTGGAATATACAAGCCAAGTTCTATAATGAAAAATTCCCACTAGTATATAAAAGTGACAAAATAAGAGACTCTCTATCATGAAGATTATGGTGCTACTTTGAAGCACAAGTGTGGTAAAGGATAGTAACATTGTCCCATCTCTCTTTTATCTCATTTTTTGTGCCCTTTTTTTGGCCTTTCTCTCCTTTTTTTATTCCGCACTTGGGACAATGCTCTAGAAAATGATGATCATCACACTTTTATTTATTTACAACTCAATGATTACAACTCGATACTAGAACAAAGTATGACTCTATATGAATACCTCCGTGGTGTACCGGGATATGCAATGAACCAAGAGTGACATGTATGAAAGAATTATGAATGGTGGCTTTGCCACAAATACTATGTCAACTACATGATTATGCTAAGCAATATGACAATGATGAACGTGTCATGATAAACGGTATGGTGGAAAGTTGCATGGTAATATATCTCGGAATGGCTATGGAAATGCCATAATAGGTAGGTATGGTGGCTGTTTTGAGGAAGATATAAGGAGGTTTATGTGTGAAAGAGCGTATCATATCACGGGGTTTGGATGCACCGGCGAAGTTTGCACCAACTCTCAATGTGAGAAAGGGCAATGCACGATACCGAAGAGGCTAGCAATGATGGAAAGGTGAGAGTGTGTATAATCCATGAACTCAACATTAGTCATAAAGAACTCACATACTTATTGCAAAAATCTACAAGTCATCAAAAACCAAGCACTACGCGCATGCTCCTAGGGGGATAGATTGGTAGGAAAAGACCATCGCTCGTCGCCGACCGCCACTCATAAGGAGGACAATCAAAGAACACCTCATGTTTCAAATTTGTTACATAACGTTTACCATACTTGCATGCTATGGGACTTGCAAACTTCAGCACAAGTATTTCTCAAATTCACAACTACTCAACTAGCACAACTTTAATATCACTACCTCCATATCTCAAAACAATCATCAAGCATCAAACTTCTCTTAGTATTCAACTCACTCATAAGAACGTTTTTTACTAATCTTGAATACCTAGCATATTAGGATTATTTAAGCAAATTACCATGCTATTTAAGTCTCTCAAAATAATCTAAGTGAAGCATGAGAGATCAAAAGTTTCTATAAAACAAATCCACCATCGTGCTCTAAAAGATATAAGTGAATTACTAGAGCAACACTATATAACTCAAAAGATATAAGTGAAGCACATAGAGTATTCTAATAATTTCCGAATCATGTGTGTGTCTCTCAAAAGGTGTGTACAGCAAGGATGAATGTGTGATAACCCACAAGTGTAGGGGATCGCAACAGCTTTCGAGGGTAGGGTATTCAACCCAAATTTATTGATTCGACACAAGGGGAGCCAAAGAATATTCTCAAGTATTAGCAGCTGAGTTGTCAATTCAACCACACCTGGAAACTTAATATCTGCAGCAAGGTATTTAGTAGCAAAGTAGTATGATAGTAGTGGTAACGGTAACAAAAGAGTAATGAAAGCAAAAGTAATATTTTTGGTGTTTTGTAATGTTTGTAACAAAGAATAACGGGAAAGTAAATAAGCGTAAACCAGTATATGGAAAGCTCAGAGGCATTGGATCGGTGATGGATAATTATGCGGATGCGGTTCATCATGTAACAGTCATAACATAGGGTGACATGAACTAGCTCCAATTCATCAATGTAATGTAGGAATGTATTCGAATATAGTCATACGTGCTTATGGAAAAGAACTTGCATGGCATCTTTTGTCCTACCCTCCCGTGGGCAGCGGGTCCTAATGGAAACTAAGGGATAATAAGGCCTCCTTTTAATAGAGAACCGGAACAAAGCATTAGCACATAGTGAATACATGAACTCCTCAAACTATGGTCATCACCGAGAAGTATCCCGATTATTGTCACTTCGGGTTGTCGGATCATAACACACAATAGGTGACTATAGACTTGCAAGATAGGATCAAGAACACACATATATTCATGAAAACATAATAGGTTCAGATCTGAAATCATGGCACTCGGGCCCTAGTGACAAGCATTAAGCATAGCAAAGTTATAGCAACATCAATCTCAGAACATAGTGGATACTAGGGATCAAAACCTAACAAAACTAACTCGATTACATGATAGATCTCATCCAACCCATCACCGTCCAGCAAGTCTACGATGGAATTACTCACACACGGCGGTGAGCATCATGAAATTGGTGATGGAGGATGGTTGATGATGACGACGGCGACGAATCCCCCTCCCCGAAGCCCCGAACGGACTCCAGATCAGCCCTCCCGAGAGGTTTTAGGGCTTGGCGGCGGCTCCGTATCGTAAAACGCGATGATTTCTTCTCCTGATTTTTTCTCTCAAAGCAAATATATAGAGTCGGAGTTGGCGTCGAGGAGCTCTAGGGGCCCATGAGGTAGGGGCGCGCCCTGGGGGGCGCCCTCACCCTCGTGGACGGTGTGGGCCCCTGGTCTTCATCTTTGGCAAGGATTTTTATTATTTTTGACTAGATGTTCCGTGGAGTTTCAGGTCATTCCGATAACTTTTGTTTTCTCGCACATAAAACAACATCATGGCAATTCTGCTGAAAACAACGTCAGTCCGGGTTAGTTCCATTCAAATCATACAAGTTAGAGTCCAAAACAAGGGCAAAAGTGTTTGGAAAAGTAGATACGACGGAGACATATCAATGTGGTAAACTAAAAAGCAAAGACTCAAATCATACAAGACGCTCCAAGCAAAACACATATCATGTGGTGAATAAAAATATAGCTCCAAGTAAAGTTACCGATGGAAGTAGATTTAAAGAGGGATGCCTTCCGGGCATCCCCAAGCTTTGGCTTTTTGGTGTCCTTAGATTATCTTGGGGGTTCCATGGGCATCCCCAAGCTTAGGCTCTTGCCACTCCTTGTTCCATAATCCGTCAAAATCTTTCACCCAGAACTTGAAAACTTCACAACACAAAACTCAGCAGAAAATCTCGTGAGCTACGTTAGCAAAAGAAAACAAAAGACCACTTCAAGGTACTGTAATGAACTCATTATTTATTTATATTTGTGCTAAACCTACTGTATTCCAACTTCTCTATGATTTATAAACTCTTTTACTAGCCATAGATTCATCAAAATAAGCAAACAACACACAAAAAACAGAATCTGTCAAAAACAGAACTGTCTGTAGTAATCTGTAACTAACGCAAACTTCTGGAACTCCAAAAAATCAGCCAAAATAGGACGACCTAGGAAATTTGTTTATTGATCACCATAAATTGGAATAAATATTTTATCACGTTCTGGTGATTTTTAAAAATTATTTTCATGAATAGAAAGTTTCTGGAAATTTCTGCAAGATCAAATAACTATCATCCAAGAAGATCCTATAGGTTTAACTTGGCACAAACACTAATTAAAACATAAAAACACATCTAACCCGAGGCTAGAACAAATATTTATTACTAAGCAGCAAGGAAAAATATTGGGTTGTCTCCCAACAAGTGCTTTTCTTTAAAGCCTTTTTAGCTAGGCATTAAGATTTCAATGATGCTTACGTGAAAGACAAGAATTGAAGCATAAAGAGAGCATCATAAAACATGTGACAAACACACTTAAGTCTAACATACTTCCTGTGCATAGGCATATTATAGGCAAATAAATTATCGTAGCAAGAAAAAACTAGCAAATGCAAGGAAGCGGAAAGGAACAATAGTAATCTCAACATAACGAGAGGTAGTTTAGTAACATGAAAATTTCTATAACCATATTTCCTCTCTCATAATAATTACATGTAGGATCATAAGAAAATTCAACAATATAGCTATCACATAACATATTCTCAACACGATCCACATGCATGCGAAGTTGGCACTCTTCCAAAATAGTGGGATTATCATTAACTAAAGTCAGGATTTCTCCAAGCCCACTTTTATCCAAAATTTCATAATACTCCCTCCATTCCTTTATCTAAGGTGTATTATTTTTAGCACGTTAACCAAGGCACACAATTATGGACTATTTAGGACAAAATTACCCTTGTCTAATTCTTAGATTAGCGGCAAGTAAATCATTTAGGCTAGGAAAGGAGGAGGTACATGCAATCGGGGGAGACATAGTTTCCTTTTTCTCTACAAGGAGAGATACATGCAATCAGGGGAGAGATACTTTCCTTTTTCTAGAGGGCCAAGATCGGAATTAAGAGGAATCAGAACAAATGCACCTTAGATTGTGAAATTTTATCAAAAAACAAATACACCTTATATAAAGGAACGGAGGGAGTATTGAATATTATCCAAATATGTGGGATCTAAAGTTAACACTCTTCCAAACCCACTTTCAATATTATTGCAAAATACTATTATCAATCTTATATTCATCATGGGGCTGAAATAAATTTTCAAGATCATAAGAAGAATCTCCCCAATCATGATTATTGCAACAGGTAGTGGACATAGCAAAACTAGCATCCCCAAGCTTAGGGTTTTGCATATTATTAGCATAATTTACATCAATAGAATTTATAACAAAATCATCGCAATCATGCTTTCTATTCAAAGATCTATCGTGAATCACTTCATAAAGCACTTCATCACAATTTTCAGATTCACGGATTTCAAGAAAAACCTTATGAAGATAATCTAGTGCATCCAAATCACTAGGAACTGGTTCATCATAATTGGATCTCTTAAAAAGATTGGTAAGCGGGTGAGGATCCATATATATTAGCTTCTCTGTTTAGGAATAAATACTCAACTATTTCAACCAAACGAGCAAACGAGCCAAGTAAGACATCAAGACGAGCGGAAAAAGGGCTAATACAACGGCAAGGGTGAAGTGGGGGAGAGGAAAAGGAGAGGCAAAAGGCGAATAATGTAATGCGGAAGATAAGGGTTTGTGATGGGTACTTGGTATGTTGACCTTTGCGTAGACCTCCCCGGCAACGGCGCCCCAAATCCTTCTTGCTACCTCTTGAGCACTGCGTTGGTTTTCCCTTGAAGAGGAAAGGGTGATGCAGCAAAGTAGCGTAAGTATTTCCCTCAATTTTTGAGAACCAAGGTATCAATCCAGTAGGAGGCTACTCACGAGTCCCTCGCACCTACACAAAACAAATAAATCCTCGCAACCAACGCGATAAGGGGTTGTCAATCCCTACACGGTCACTTACGAGAGTGAGATCTGATAGATATGATAGGATAATATTTTTGGTACTTTTGTGATAAAGATGCAAAGTAAAATAAAAGGCAAAGTAAAAAAGCAACTGAAATAACTAAGTATTGGAAGATTAATATGATGGAGATAGACCCTGGGGCCATAGGTTTCACCAGTGGATTCTCTCGAGAGCATAAGTATTTTACGGCGGGTGAACAAATTACTGTTGAGCAATTGACAGAATTGAGCATAGTTATGAGAATATCTAGGTATGATCATGTATATAGGCATCACGTCCGAGACAAGTAGAACGACTCACCTGCATCTACTACTATTACTCCACACATCGACCGCTATCCAACATGCATCTAGAGTATTAAGTTCATAAGAACAGAGTAACGCCTTAAGCAAGATGACAGGATGTAGAGGGATAAATTCATGCAATATGATAAAAACCCCATCTTTTTATCCTCGATGGCAACAATACAATACGTGCCTTGCTTCCCCATCACTTTGGGAAAGGACACCGCAAGATTGAACCCAAAGCTAAGCACTTCTCCCATTGCAAGAAAGATCAATCTAGTCGGCCAAACCAAACTAATAATTCGAAGAGACTTGCAAAGATAACCATTCATACTTAATAGAATTCATAAGTTTCAAATATTTTTCATAGATTATCTTGATGATAAACCCTCAATTCATCGGTCTCATCAAACACACCACAAAAGAAGATTACATCGAATAGATCTCCACGAGAGGGGGAGAACATTGTATTGAGATCCAAAAAGAGAGAGGAAGCCATCTAGCTAATAACTATGGACCCGAAGGTCTGAGGTAAACTACTCACACTTCATCGGAGGGGCTATGGTGTTGATGTAGAAGCCCTCCATGATCGATGCCCCTACCGGCGGAGCTCCGGAACAGGCCCCAAGAAGGGATCTCGTGGGTACAGAAGGTTGCGGCGGTGGAATTAGGTTTTTGGCTCCGTCCCTGATCGTTTGGGGCTACGTAGGTATATATAGGAGGAAGAAGTATGTCAGTGGAGCAACATGGGGCCCACGAGGGTGGAGGGCGCGCCTAGGGGGGGTAGACGCCCTCCTACCTCGTGGCTTCCTTGAAGCTTCCTTGACTTAGGGTACAAGTCTCCTGGATCATGTTTGTTCCAAAAATCACGTTCCCGAAGGTTTCATTCCGTTTGGACTCCGTTTGATATTCTTTTTCTGCGAAACTCTGAAATAGGCAAAAAACAACAATTCTGGGCTGGGCCTCCTGTTAATAGGTTAGTCCCAAAAATAATATAGAAGTGAATAATAAAGCCCAATATTGTCCAAAACCGAAGATAATATAGCATGGAGCTATCAAAAATTATAGATACGTTGGAGACGATCGCCCAGCAGGCTCCTTGCCGAAGATACCCCCGAAGCCCCAGCAAGCCTCTTGCCAAGGGAGCTCATAAGGCCCCGGCAAGAGCCTTGCCGGGAATATATGCAAGACCGCGCCAAGGCCTTGCCGCCCCATCGCCGCCCCAGCTCAGCGGCCGACCCACCGACTGAAGCAAGTACCCACGTGGCAGTACGTGGCTCCTAATCCAACTAGTCAAGCACCTGTGTGGTGGCATGCAGATCTTCGTGAAAACCCTACCACCATGCCAGCTCAGCAGCCTGCCAGCCTATGCAGCGATGCATGCCTCATTGGCCTGGACGCGTGTCGGAGCAAGACGGAGTGGCGACGGACGGGACGGGCCTCATTACCGTCCCCGATAAAGCAAGTGGACACCTAAGGAGCGCATTTAATGCGTTTTGTCTCGTAATGGCAGGCGATAAGCTTGTACACTGTATCCCTTGCCACCTCCTATCACTACAAAAAAATACACTTCCGTGATGATACGTGTTTGTCACAGTAGGTCGCGTTTTTTGTCATGCATGTACATCCATGACGATTTTATGACAGAATCAAGATAGTCATACTGTCTTTGTCATAGAAGTGTTCCATGACATACCAAAATTATCATCACGGAAGTGTCCACTTCCATGACGATAAATCGCGCGTCACAGAAGTGCTTTCGTCAAGGGTGACCAACACGTGGCATCCACCGTAACGGAATGCCGTTAAGCTATCGGGTCGGGTTTTGAATCCGATAACCCGTTAACAGCCCCGACCAATGGGAAATTTCCACGTGTAAAATTCTTATTGGCCGGACGAAACACGTGACAGCTCGTTAGTGGGTCAGATAGGCGCCTATGATATGTAGACACGTGCCACGGCCCACCACTGGCCCATTTAGCTTACAAAGCTGGCCCGTTTGACTTGGTCAAAAGTTAACAGGCTGGCCCATGAAAAGCCTGTTAACGGTCTCTTCGCAAATAACCCATTTTATGGCCCGTTAACTCACGGCCTGTTAGGCCCTAAAGGAAATCGGCCCAACAACATCATGTGGGCCGTCGAATATAACACCAGCCCATTTCACATTCGGCCCATGTATGGCCCATGACGTCTGTCGGCCCATATGAGGCCTTCGTATCTTTCGGCCCTTTACAGGCCCACGGTGACTCTAGCCCATAATGAACAGTAATTTTCTTTATACCCGTTAACGGCCCGTGATTTACATGGGCCGTTTCCAGCCCGTGTTAGCTTTCGGCCTATTGACGGCCCATACGTTCTTGGGCTCCTTTTCGGCCCTCGATTACTTCCGGCCCGTTACTGGCATGTTCCCCTAATGGGCCAAATTCGGCCCATGGCAAGAGTCGGCCCGTTACTGGCCTGTTCCCCTAATGGGCCAAATTCGGCCCATGGCAAGAGTCGGCCACATTCTTGGCTGTTACCCTAATGGGCCAAATTCGCCCATGGCAAGAGTCCGCCTGCTTACGGCCTATTAACCCGTTGCGCCGTTTCCAGCCCGTCCTATATTCTGGCCCATTAACGACCCGTTATGCCTGTGACAGAATTAAGCCTTTGCTGTCCTACGGCCTGTTAACGGTATGTTACTGTGCTGGGCCGATACCAATTATGCCTGATTACGGCCCATGTAGACCCATTTATCCGATGGCCCGAGGCCCACCGATTACATGCCCATTTATCGACGGCCCGTAGGAGACCCATGGATCCTACGGCCCGTATATGGCCCATGGTAGTTGCGGCCACTAGCAAACCAGGGAAAAAGAAAACTAGGAAATAAATAAGGCCGAAACTAACGCTAGGCTATTAAGGCGATTGCACAGATTACATCCACTCGACATCAAAGATCGCCACCAGTGCAAATATAGGGAACACCCTACACTATACAAAAATGGCTTGCTGTTTTCTTCAGCCGGTGGCTGCACGTTAAGAATAAATTTTGTATCGCACCAAAACAAATAACAACTATATAACAAAAGGAAGGTTGGCATAAAACTTAACAGTCTAGCAGATAATGCACCACCAAAAGTTCAGAAGCTCAGTTCATTTGACCTGACTGTTATGTTTTCATGTTGTATTGTCCGATGGAGCACCATAACCTCGCCTTCATTTTCCCTAGGCTCTGAACAACATAGCAAATGTCTAATAGTCCGGTTTCAAAACCATGCATATCTTGACGACATTGAGCAATGTTTCTCCTTGTTTCACAAAGGGTCTCTGTTAGGGAATGGACTTGTGTCGAGCGCAGATACAACATTGCTTTGAGCTTGCATATCTTGATTATGAGGCGCTTTGGACGATATTGCCTTAACAACCAACCAGATACGCAGAACGTGCTTTTGGCACCGTTAGTGGACATGTCTTGACCCAACGCCAAGAGCCGACATTGCGGTTATAGTTGCCTCGCCACCTTCGGAAGGTGGCGGTTCCACCATTTTTTCCATAGCTCGCTGAAAAGTTGAGGTTTTACATTAGTAGTACCGTAATGTAAGATATTAAGGAGGCAACAAAACCAAACAAAATAGCTTTGGTCTATATACGTAACTTATTACGGTGAACCCATGTAAAATATTAGTTGTATTTTATTGCAAAGTACATAATAAAACCAGGTTCCAAACATATGACCATGTACCATCGCTAATGTATTGTCTATTTCTTCACATTGTATTGAGGGCTAAGGATAAAGAGACGAAGTTTATAATACGGTAAGCATAGTATGACATCATTCATATCACAAAACAACTGAGAACATACAAACATGCAATTGTAACATTGTGTGGGCAAGTCCAGCACGGAACTAGATTACGTATCAAGATCAAAGGAACATCACTCCTCTCTTTTAAACCTTGTAAGGTCCAATGATACGCTAAGACAATTGTGTATAAAATTGAAAAGAGTAATAGACATTGGCTGCAAACCATGCAGTTCAAGGCGCAAGTTAGAGTAAGTAGTAGTTAAAAGGCATGAGGATTAAGGACTTACAACAGCGGCTTTGACTGGTGTAGTCATGCCCTTCTTCTTGCTGGTGTGACAGTCCTTGAAGATTTCCACAACATTTGGTTCAGGTACTTTTTGGTCCTTGTGGGATTTCCTCTGCATTTAGAACAAGTCAATATAGATCTGATAATATGGTACAGCGAAATGAGTGAAACAAAGAGCTAATTACAAGAGCCTCGCAGCAGTGCAATATAGCTACGAGATCCTCGTCATTGGAATTTCACTTTCGTATGGTTGGCCTTGTTCTTTGAACAGTTCACTTACAAGAAGATAGATTTGTGTTGCACATGCGTAAATAGGACTTCAACATGTGATCTGATCACATATATAATGTACCTGATACTTCGGATCAGACCAGTGTTTAACAAGGCCCCTCGCCTTCATCCGATATATTTTCCTTTGGAGATGTTTTGGAAAGTTCACCGTTAGCCTTGCCTTCAAAGTGAGTTTTCCTCAAGTTATACCAATATCGCCGCATGAGTAGACTTGAAAACATGGGTGCAAGCTTGTCCGGTTGCATCATCTTGGCTATCCAACTTGAACCTCATCTGTTGAAAATTATGGGAGTCTCATTATCGACAACCTAGAAAGTATGGGATGAGCAAGACGATATTACTAGTTTCCATACATAACCATACTTACAGATAAATGGTCGAGGAAGGTGTTGAACTGGTTTCGTCTTTGTCATTCTTGTCTTGAATCCATGTTGGGAGGATACATACATGACACCTAATTCAAGAACCGCTGCCTCGACATCGATACGTCTCCAACGTATCTATAATTTTTGATTGCTCCATGCTACTTTATCTACTGTTTTGGACTATATTGGGCTTTATTTTCCACTTTTATATTATTTTTGGGACTAACCTATTAACCGGAGGCCCAGCCCAGATTTGCAGTATTTTTGCCTATTTCAGTGTTTTGAAGAAACGGAATATCAAACGGAGTCCAAACGCAATGAAACCTTCGGGAACGTGATTTTCTCACCGAACGTGATCCAGGAGACTTGGACCCTACTCCAAGAAGTAACAGAGGCGGTCACGAGGGTGGGGGGCATGCCGCCCTGCCTCGTGGGCCCCCTGTTGCTCCACCGACGTACTCCTTCCTCCTATATATACCTACGTACCCCCAAATGATCAGAACAGGAGCCAAAAACCTAATTCCACCGCCGCAACTTTCTGTATCCACGAGATCCCATCTTGGGGCCTGTTAGGAGCTCACGGAGGGGGCATCCACCACGGAGGACTTCTACATCATCACCATAGCCCCTCCGATGAAGTGTGGGTAGTTTACTTCAGACCTTCGGTCCATAGCTAGTAGCTAGATGGCTTCTTCTCTCTTTTGGATCTCAATACAATGTTCTCCCCTTTCTAGTGGAGATCTATTCGATGTAATCTTCTTTTTGCGGTGTGTTTGTTGAGACCGATGAATTGTGGGTTTATGATCAAGATTATCTATGAACAATATTTGAATTTTCTCTGAATTCTTTTATGTATGATTGGTTATCTTTGCAAGTCTCTTCGAATTATCCGTTTGGTTTGGCCAACTAGATTGGTAGTTCTTGTAGTGGGAGAAGTGCTTAGCTTTGGGTTCAATCTTGCGGTGTCCTTTCCCAATGACAGAAGGGGAAGCAAGACACGTATTGTATTGTTGCCATCGAGGATAACAAGATGGGGCTTTTATCATATTGCATGAATTTATCCCTCTACATCATGTCATCTTGCTTAAGGCGTTACTCTGTTTTTAACTTAATACTCTAGATGCATGCTGGATAGCGGTCGATGAGTGGAGTAATAGTAGTAGATGCAGGCATGAGTCGGTCTACTTGTCTCGGACGTGATGCCTATATACATGATCATACCTAGATATTCTCATAACTATGCTCAATTACACAATTGCTCAACAGTAATTTGTTCACCCATCGTAGAATACTTATGCTCTTGAGAGAAGCCACTAGTGAAACCTATGGCCCCCGGGTCTATTCTCATCATATCAATCTCCATTAATTTAACGAAATATGTATCTGGCAACCGTGTGGCAGATTGCAAAACGATCTACCGCATCCAGCGCCGTCAGATCCGGCAATCGTTTGATCTGCATCTCTTCCGCTCATGACTCCTACGCCCGAGCGCCCAGGCATGGCGCCGTGAGCACGCATTTACCGGCCATCAGAAGCTTCGATCGAACCACCTGTTCCCTTGCACCCCTCGAGTACCAGCGCCTCCTCAAGTCGCCGCCATAGCCCGCTGCTCCGGCGAGCAGCTCCTTCCATGGCCAACACTCGCCGGTGCAGGAGCTCCATCACCATGTCCATGGGATTCCTGCCTCCCCGGTAGCCCATCGACGGCCACGTCCTCCACACGTCTCGGCCATAGTAGCCTCTGCTGCCCGATGTTCTGCTGGCCGAGCTTCTAGCCACGGCCATAGGCTCCGTGACGCCGACTTCAAGATAGGACACTTGCATCGATCTCCTTCATCTTTGAACAATAAGTTGCATGCTCAACTAAAATGGATTCACAATGAAGAGATCTATGAATTTCATGTTGAAGTCCACGCGATTTGTAGCCTAAATCAACAAGTATGATGGATAATTGGGAGTTCTTTGTGTCACTTTTCAGTTTTCAGATACAGGTTTCGTTGGTTGGAGGTTGAAGACAATATTCTAGGTGGGCTTCAGAGAGAGAAAAGAGTTGGGTTGGGCCCAATGCTGGGTAGAGACCTAGTTAGGAAAACTTAATGTTGGCTAAAGAAAACATGTTATGTGGGTTTTTTAGCTTCACTGGTGCATCATTTGTACTACATTTTAAGACCTAACGACTTACGTATAAATATCATGCTAACTTTGACCGAAGAAAGATTGATGTAGAAATATACCCTCGGTAACTTCTATGTAAATATAATGATAATTTATATACAATTGATCTGATAATTTACGTACAAAACACCATGATAAATTTGACATAGAAAATTATTATTGAAAACAAACCCGTAACTCTATGCAAATAGCACGGTAATAACACGCATCAGAGACATGATAACTTGCATAAAAACACCGTGGTAATTTTGAACCATGGAAAGAAGTTATTAGAAACATACCTCACAGACCTGATAATTTTACCCGCAAACATCGTGGTAATTTTACCCGAGGAAAAAGTGGTTGAAAACATAACCACGTTAACTTATGTGTAAATAAGATGATAATTTACGCCCGCTGACTTGATAACATACATACAAACACCACAATAACTTTGACCCCAAGGTGTACTACAAATGTGCCACCGGTAATATCTATGTAAATAACGTGGTAATATAAGTACCACTTAACTGATAACTTACATACAAAACATGATGATAACTTTCTGACTCGGAAAACTTTTTGTTGAAAAACATATGCTCGCTAATGTATGTGTAAATAGTACGGTAATATATGTGTCACATACCCGAAAATTTACGTACAGAACACCGCGGTTCCATTGGCCAAACAAGAAAAAGTTGTTTAAAAACACACCCTTGGCAACTTATGTGAAAATAGCATTTGTAATATACGAATAAGCACCGCGGTAACATTTTTTGCGAAGGGCAAAAGTTGTTGAAAACATACACTCGATAACTTGTGTGTAAGTGCCATGATAATATACGAACTGCAGATCTGATAACTTGGGTATAAACACCACGGTAACATTGACCAAAAAGGGGAAAGGTGGTTGAAAAACATACCCTTGGTAAATTGTGTGCAAACAACATGTTAATACACAAACCAAGAACTGATAACTTACGTACAAACACCATGGTAATTTTTTCAGGGAAACACCGTGTTAAATTTTGACCTATGAGAAAAAATATTGAAAAATTTACCCTAGTAACTTATGTGAAAATTGCATGATAATAGACGAAGTGAAACTTGATAACTGTATAAACATCGCGGTAATTTGAAACATGGGATGTAGTATGTCAAAACTTCATTTTTTTTGTCCTCTTTTTGTATGCTATCAGGCTTCCTCTGAAAACCATAACGTACACTAAAAACGCCGTGGTAACTTTCACGAAGGGTGAGGGAGTCCTGGATTAGGGGGTGTCCGGATAGCCGGACTACCATCATCAGCCGAACTATCATTTGCCGGACTATCATCATCAACCGGACTCCAAGACTATGAAGATACAAGATTGAAGACTTCACCCCGTGTCCGGATGGGACTTTCCTTGGCGTGGAAGGCAAGCTTGGCGACACGGATATGTAGATCTCCTACCGTTGTAACCGACTCTATGTAACCCTAGCCCTCTCCGGTGTCTATATAAACCGGATGGCTTTAGTCCGAGGGACTACAATCACAACAACCCTTACAATCATACATAGGCTAGCTTCTAGGGTTTAGCCTCCTTGATCTCGTGGTAGATCCACTCTTGTAAACATCCACAATATCAATATCAATCAAGCAGGACGTAGGGTTTTACCTCCATCAAGAGGGCCCAACTCGGGTAAAACATCGTGGTCCCTTGTCTTGTTACCATCCGCCTAGACGCACAGCTCGGGACCCCTACCCGAGATCCGCCGGTTTTGACACCGACATTGGTGCTTTCATTGAGAGTTCCTCCGTGTCGCCACCGATAGGCTTGATGGCCTCTTCAATCAACAACGACGCAGTCCCGGTGAGACCTTTCTCCCCATGCATCTTCAGATTCGGGCGTTTCAGACCGCGCCCAACTCCCTTGGCCATCTGGAGCAGATAGAAAGCTACGCCCCTGGCCGTCAGGTCAGGTTTGGAAGCATAAACTTCACGGCCGATATCCGCGGGGACTTGATCCTCGATGGATCTGAGCCACAGCCGAGCGTGCCGCGCTGTCACGATGGGCATGACCTAACTCTGCAGCCGGACAGCCCCTTGGAGGCCGCACAAGAATCCGCTCCGACTCATAGTTTGGAGCCGATCGCTCGGATCGAGGACGGATGGCTGGACACCGCCGAGAGCTGCAATTCCACGGCGATGGAGCCGAACACTTACCTTGTCCCACGTAAAGCCCATGACTCGAGGTGCCGGACTTCGCCGGACTCAACCTCCTGCGCTACCGCCACCGAATCCGATTGGGCGCCGATCATGGAATTCACCGCTGCGGACATCTTTTCAAAGACTTCGCCCTTCGGCGATATCATAAATTCATTGAAGCATCTCTCGCTATCCGGAGAGCCCTGGCCGAACTACGGCCAGGACGGTTGGGACGCGGATGACGAAGAAATTCAGATCCCACCCACCACCCACTTCGTAGCCACCGTCGATGATTTAACCGACATACTCGACTACGACTCCGAAGACATCGACGGTATGGACGACGATGCCGGAGACTACCAAGAACCAGTGCCTACAGGACACTGGAAGACCACCTCGTCATACGACATATACATGGTGGACACCCCAAAAGATGGGGACGGCGAAGAAGCGTGGAGGCCGATTCCTTAAAGAACCAGCCCAAGCGCCGACGCCGGGCCGCACCGCTCTAAATCCCGCCACGACAAGAATGGAGATTCCGGCACAGGAGATAATAACACCCCAGAAAGTGCCGAAGACAACTCCCTCCAGCATGATCCACCGCAGGAGGAGGCAGAAGCAAGCCCTCAGGAGAGGGCGGCAGACGAAGAGGCTGAGGATGACAATTACTTACCTCCCTCCGGAGACGAGGCAAGCCTCGGCGACATTTAATTCGTCGTGCCTCGAGGATCCCGTCGAACAAGAGCGTTTAGACGCAGGCTAATGGCCACGGCAAACAGCCTAAAGAAAAAGCAACAACAGCTTCAAGCTGATCAAGACCCATCTTGGCCGACAGATGGACCGAGGTCCTCGCGTCAAGAGTATGAACTCGAACGCCCTCCAAAGTTACCCAAAACGCAAGTTGCTCCCCGATTAGAGGAGGCAGCATCACCAACAAGACACACGGGCAGACCGACCACCTCGTGGCCGCGATAGAGAGGCGCAAGCCCTCTACTAAAACCGCACCCGGCATCGCTCTAAAAGCAGGAAGCCACGGGAACGCGCCGGACTTGCGAGATATATTGGAGGACAAGGCAAGACAATCCAGATCTATCTATGGATCACGTGGACGCCCACGACCCACGCATTTAATACCGCCGCACCGGATACAACTACTCCGCCGGGCCGAACACAGCAGCATAACGCCTCTCTCGAGCTACGCCGTGATATTGCTCAATATAGAGGCGCCGCACACCCACTATGCTTCACCGACGAAGTAATGGATCATCAAATCCTCAAGGGTTCAAACCCGTTAATATCGAATCCTACGATGGCACAACAGACCCCGCGTCCGGATTGAGGATTATCTCCTCCATATACACATGGCCCGCGCGACGCATCTTCACGCCATCAAATATCTCCCGCTCAAGCTTAAAGGACCAGCTCGGCATTGGCTTAACAGCCTGCCCGCAGAGTCAATTGATCTTGGAAGACTCGAAGCCGCATTCCTCGACAACTTCTGTGGCACGTATGTGCAACCACCGGACGCAGATAACCTAAGCCACATAATCCAGCAGCTGCATTTAATCGCCAGTGCAATTCGACACGGTTCTTAACAAAGAAAAATCAAATCGTCGACTGTCCGGATGCAGAGGCACTCGCTGCCTTCAAACATAACATCCGCGATGAGTGGCTGCCCTGGCACCTAGGACAGGAGAAGCTGAAATCCATGGCAGCCCTCACATCCCTCATGACCCGCTTCTGTGCGGGAGAGGATAGCTGGCTCGCTCGCAGTAACAACCTTAGCAAAAATGCCGCCAGTCCGGATACCAAGAACCGCAATGGCAGGTTGCGCCGAAACAAAAACAAACGCCGCATTAACGGCGACAACAATGAGGATACGGCAGTCAACGCCGGATTCCGAGGCTCCAAACCCGGTCAACAGAAGAAGCCATTCAAAAGAACCACTCCGGGCCCGGCCCAATTTGGACCGAATACTCGACCGCTCTTGTCAAATACATGGAACCCCCGAAAAGCCAGCTAACCATACCAACAGAGATTGTTGGGTATTCAAGCAGGCAGGCAAATTAATCACCGAAAACAGTGACAAGGGGCTACACAGCGATGACGAGGAAGAGACCCGGCCGCCGAACAACAGAGGACAAAAGGGATTCCCCCCTCAAGTTCGGACGGTAAACATGATATACGCAACGCATATTCCCAAGAGGGAGCGGAAGTGTGCACTAGGGGACGTATACGTGATGGAGCCATTCGCCCCAAAATTCAATCCATGGTCCTCTTGCCCGATCACTTTCGATCGAAGAGACCATCCGACCAGTATCCGCCATGGCGGATTCGCCGCATTGGTTTTAGACCCAATCGTTGATGGATTTCACCTCACGAGAGTCCCGATGGACGGCGGCAAAGAGCCTGAACCTGCTTTATCGTGGATACGGCGCAAGATGGGCATAGACCCTCAAGGATTAAACCTACAGCGACGACCTTCAAAGGCGCCATACCGTGTCGAGGCCAATTGTATGTGCTCGATTACATCGAAGTGGTCTTCGGATCCCCGGATAATTTCCGGCGAGGAGTTAATCTTCGACATAGTCCTGCTCCGCAGCGGCTATCACGCTCGCCGGACGAACCGCGTTTGTAAAATTCAACGCGGTGCCGCATTATGCATACCTTAAGCTCAAGATGCCGCACCTCGTGGAGTCATCACGGTCAATGGAAACACGGAACGCTCCTCCGAACGGAGGAACATACAGCGGCTCTCGGCGGAAATGTGAGCAGCCTTTTAAGGCAATTCCGAGTCCGGCCGTTAAACGACCGGACACGACCAAACGTGCCCGGAGCAACATCAACCAAGACCACAGCACGCCTGCGGCATCGCCAGCGTAATGCGGCCCCAACCCCAGCCCTCGCAAAATTGCAAGACAAACTCTCCACAGACATAATTACGCTCGGAGATACCATGGGCATAGGGGAAGGACACAACCACAACAGACTCCAGAGTGCGGTTCGACCACACCAGGGCTCCCAAGTGTGTCGCTCTTTTTCTTTTATTTTTCTTTTTATACAGAACTCAGTCCGTGGCGAACCCGCCGAACTCATGATGCAACAGCCGTGGAAGGACAAAGGCCGCGATTTAACACTCGTGTGGTCTCCATCACGAGCATTAAATTTGTTAAAATACAACATTCCGCGGCCTACCCTCGAGGGAGACGCCTTTAATTCGCCCAATCTTTGCTTTCGCACTATTTGTATCATTCCAAGACCGATAGCATATCTTCTCGAATAAAATGCAGCACTTTTTGCCTATAATTGCATTACTTTATATATATATATGTTCATTTACGACATGTTGCACCTGCATCTTGGTACGGCCAAACACACCGTGGGCTTATGTCCTCCGCTTTATGGTGTGATAAAGTCCGCACACTTTCACAAGTGCGGCACCCGAACTTATAGCATTATATGAATCAGCTCAATCATGCCTTGGGTCAATAGTTGGGTTTGCCCGCTCCCATGTTCGCACCTTACGTTCCGCTCTATCGGCTAAGGTAGCACCGGGAGAACCATCGCGATTGCGCTTCGTTGAGCCGGGTTAACGCCTCAAGGAGAAAGCTAAACTGACCGGCATGATAAGGCGAGAGACTGGTCGCTGTTCGAGAGGTCCTTTCGGGTCCTTAAAGACCTACGCCGCTTCGAGCGAAGTTCCGGATTATGTCCGATGAAGGCGTGGATAGCGCCCCAATTCGGTCTTCCGAATACTAGGGGCTTCGCCAAAATTTAAAATTATAGAATTCTATGGCTAAGTGAGAGTGTTCAAGCACTATAAGTCCGGTTGCCTTGTTCGTTGTGTTGAGCGCCTCCCTAGATGGACTCAAAAATGGGAACAAGAGTGCTCAAGTTTATCCCGAACACCCCAGCACTTGTGGCATGGGGGCTGAAGCCGACGACTTGCCATCTCTCAGATTTAATACACGGCCGCATGAAGGTAATATTTTAAATTAAACAAGCGTTGCTTAGCGATATGAACAAGGTTTTCAGCGCACATGATAACACATTGCTAATTCACTCAAAAATTACATCCTCGGGGCACTCATCCGCAATCTTATGGGCACCCGTCAGACAGCCTTATAGTAAATTTCGGTGTACGATGCTCCTTGCTCACCGGTGGCGTCGCTGATTAGCTTCTCCGCATCCAGCTTGCCCCAATGCACCTTTGCGTGGGCAAGGGCCCGACGTAGCACCTTCAATACAAAGTGAGCGCTTGATAACCTCCACCTGTGGGCACGCATCCACCAGGCCGTCAGACGAGGCCGAAGTAGCTCCTGTGCATGGCCTCTCCAGCCACACCGGACTATGAGGCCCTTTCATGGCCTGCTCGGCCACCTTGTGCAGCTCGACCACCGCTTCACCGGTCGCTAGGGGGCACTGGATGGCCGGCCTCAAAGATATCGAGACCGAAGACCTTCTCCGTTGAGCTCCTCCTCGGCTCGGTAGAATGCGGCGGCATCAGACACGCTGCGAGGCAGATCTGCAAACGCCCCTGGAGAGCTCCGAATTCGGGTAAGTAACACGTAATTTCCATTCACATGCTTGCTTTGCATGAAAAATGCCTTACCCGCCGCTATCTTCCTCATCAACTCAACCTCCTGAAGGGACTTATGGGCCTCGGCCTTGGCGGTTTTACACTTTCGAGAGCCGAGGCAAGCTCGGACTCTCGAGTCTTTGAGTCACGCCCAAACTCTCATGCTTTTCCATGAGAGCCTCGGAGATCTTGCTGAACCACCGCCACCCGCGCCTCTTGCTTTTCTCGCTCGCCTGCCTGCGGGCCGTGATTATGCTCGTCACAGACACGGCCTCCTTCGTGGTCGCCACCTCGCTCGTGGGCCCTGCAGCACCATGTTATCCTTTGTTATTTTTTGTCGCAACCTAAATCCTTTTCTCAGAAGGTACAAATTCAAAGTGGTGTTACTCACCTTCTTTGTCTTGGAGCTGCTTCTGGCGCGGCCGAGCTCTTGCCCGGACCGCCGAGCTCTGCTTCAATGCACCGACCTCCGCATGATTAGTGCGGCAGAGGTCAAGAGGCAGCCTGCAACCCATATTGACATAATTTTTAGCAACCTGCGTATATCTTTTTAAGATCCTCACCTGGCTTTTCTTTCCGAACACCAAACCGAGCATCAGGGCTACTGTCTATGCGGTATTACATTGCATATTTTTAGCTTCTTACCTCAAAGCCCGATAGAAGGCTATTGCGAGCCGGTCAGCCCGCCCTTGGCGAAGTCAAGACTTCGAATCACCGCACTCATAATAGTGCGGTGTTCTTCCTGATGGAAGCGCTCGCAGCGCCTCTAACAAATTACCCGGCGCCTCGGTTGACGGAAGCCGCGGCGTCACGGTCTTGCCCTTCGTTCGAAGGGCGCCGGCGGACTCCAGTAACCACTGCGGGTTCTGGGAGTCCGGCAAAAGTCCGGAGGACGCCTTGCGGCGCCCGAGCCTCCTGATGGGTCCTTCGGGGATCCCACCTCGGCCCCTCGGTGTCGCGAGGGGTGGAGGCGGTCGGGATGGAGTCTACATCCGACGAAGCAACGACCGCTTCGATGAAGCGGGGAGATCATCACCGCCGGACTACAGGCAGCATGCGGCATTAGAATGACACTATGTGACGCAGAAAAGAAATTATAAATCATTCAGAATCCGGATACTTACGATCTCGCGGAGGCCTGGCCCTTGAAGGCCATTCTTCCTCGCCAACGTTGATGTTGGCGGAGCTGTCCGGGAATAGTCCTTCCCTCTTGGACCCTTCGGCCTCCCCCGCTGGGGAAGCCTTCCTCTTCCTCTCCTCCTCCGGAGAGAGTCCTCTTCCTCCTCCTCCTTTCGGGAGGAGTCCGCGGAGTCGTCGGACACTGAAAACGGGCACTCTTTCGAGCACCCGTGGCCTCCTTCTTGGCCTTCTTCTCCCAAGCACCACGCATGCGGTGCCGGAACCAAAGAGCCTCGCTTAGACGAGCGCTTCCCATCGGATTCTCTGGCATAGGAGCCGGACAGGTAATCTGTTCCGCCTTCTTCATCCAGTCTTGTCAAAGGAAAAGGGGAAATTAAAACCCGCATAGAATCAAACTATGAAAAATAAGTGTCCCGTAAAGGGGTAGAATCACTTACCTCGTCAGCCTGGCGCTACGAGCGAAATCCGCGATCTTCAACATGATGCGGGGCTTGGCGCCTTGAACAGCACCTTCCAGCGCCTTTCAGACGTTGTGTCGAAGAGCTTGTTCAGCGCCTGGTGCTGTTCCGGATCGAACTCCCATAGATTGAATGCCCCGCTCTTGGCATGGGAGAATCCGGCGGACGAGCATGACTTGGACCACGTTAACCAGCCTGAGCTTCTTCACCAGGTTCTTGATACAGGCTTGGAGTCCCGTCAGCTCCTTCAAACTACCCCACAGCAAGCCCTTCTCTTTCCAGGAGGTGAGCTGCGTGGGGATACCAGATCTAAACTCGGGGGCCGCCGCCCATTTAGGGTCACGCGGCTCGGTGATGTAGAACCACCCCGATTGCCACCCCTTGACGGATTCCATGAAGGCCCTTCGAATCGAAAGGACGTTGGGCATCTTGCCCAACATGGCGCCCAAGACTCGCTTGAATGCCCTTCACTACCTTCGCTTGACATTGAAGGTCTTGAGCCACAAGCGAAGTGGGGCTGGATGCAGAGGAAGGTTTCGCACACGATTTATAAACGCCGAGATGTTGAGGATGAAGTTCGGCGCCAGATCATGGAAATCCAGGCCGTAGTAGAACATGAGCCCCTAAAAAGGGGTGAAGTGGAAAGCCCAGTCCGCGGAGGAAGTGGGAAAGAAAGACAACCCTCTCATGGGGCCTGGGGGTAAGGATGAGCTGCCCCTCGTCGGGCAGCCGGTGCGCGATGTCGCCGGAGAGGTACCGGCGCCGCGCAGTTTGGCGATTTGCTCCTCCTTAACGGTGGAGGCCAACCATTTACCTCCCGCTCCGGACATGGTCGGAGAAGGTTGAGACGAGATGCGCGAACTTGGGCGCTGGAGCTCGAGTACGCGGAGATGGATAAGCAAAGGAGGAAGAAGGCGTAGGTGAGAAGGTGAATCCTTATCCCTTATATGGGCGGGCGAAGTCTTACGCGTCCCCCCACCGGCCTGGTAAAACTCGCTTATCTCCCAAGCGTCACCATCAATGACACGGTTGGGTTACCCACGCCCGTATTGATGAGAATCCCGGATTAAGGGGGAAACACGATCTCTGCTTCGACAAGACGTACAAGGAAACCGCCGCTAAATGCGCTAAGGTGGTAAAGTAAAAACAATTTGAGTAATGGCTTGGTAGTGGTGTGACGTCATGCCATGAAAAACGCCAGCAGATTGAACTCGTATATATTATTATTCTCTACGGTGGAATGTGGAATTATTTTGCGAGCGGACACTATCCCGGTGTTCACAATCTTCTATCATTTGGAGGAGGAACCCGCCTTTGCAATGCCAAGCAATATACACGCCGGACTTATCGTCATTGAAGCCTGGTTCAGGGGCTACTGAGGGAGTCCTGGATTAGGGGGTGTCCGGATAGCCGGACTACCATCATCAGCCGAACTATCATTTGCCGGACTATCGTCATCAACCGGACTCTAAGACTATGAAGATACAAGATTGAAGACTTCACCCCGTGTCCGGATGGGACTTTAATTGGCGTGGAAGGCAAGCTTGGCGATACGGATATGTAGATCTCCTACCATTGTAACCGACTCTATGTAACCCTAGCCCTCTCCGGTGTCTATATAAACCGGATGGCTTTAGTCCGTAGGACTACAATCACAACAACCCTTACAATCATACATAGGCTAGCTTCTAGGGTTTAGCCTCCTTGATCTCGTGGTAGATCCACTCTTGTAAACATCCACAATATCAATATCAATCAAGCAGGACGTAGGGTTTTACCTCCATCAAGAGGGCCCGAACCTGGGTAAAACATCGTGTCCCTTGTCTCCTCGTTACCATCCGCCTAGACGCACAGTTCGGGACCCCCTACCCGAGATCCGCCGGTTTTGACACCGACAAAGGGGAAGGGGGTTGTTCAAACATAACCCCCCCGGCGTGCACTTTAAATTTTGTGCAAAATTACGATGTTGCACATGTTAAAGTTACTGTGGTTTTCATGCTTTAGTTACGGACCTTCTCATGATATAGTTACCAGCTTTATCATGTCATTTTTGTAACCAGGGGTGTTAATGTTTGAAGTTATCAGCATGCACATGTCATAGTTATCATGCTGCTCGGACAAAGTTATCAAGCCTAAAATTAAGCTTTTCGTTGACATGGTAGAAAGAAGAAGGGTTCAAATTCCATTGTTTGCATACTATGGACAACAACTTAAGATGGGTGAGTTGGTTATTAGTCATAGCGGGCACGCATTAGACCTGAGTTCAAGTCCTCTTTTAAGCACTTTATTATTTCTTTTTCTTCCCACCTAAATTAACTAGCATAAAACCGGGAGAGAAGAAAAACCGTTTTGAACATAAAAATCGGGAGGAAAAAAAAATCGCTGGAAGCCTCCTACGATCGAGCCGAGTTCAAACGCTGCTCGATCGAAAGGTAATCGAGGCCTTCTACATGTGTCAGTTATCTATAAGGATAGGTGGTGTGGTAGTTTTGCTATCCACCACACGTGTGCCAAATATGACAGTCCTTAATTTAATACTTGCTTTGTTTTTTACTTTGCCTTTTACTTTTCACTTTGCATCTCTATACCAAAAATACCAAAAATATTATTTATCATCTCTATCAGATCTCACTCTCGTAAGTGACCGTGAAGGGATTGACAACCCCTAATCGCGTTGGTTGCGAGGAGCTATTGTTTTGTGCAGGTACGAGGGACTTGTGCGTAGGCTCCCTCGGATTGATAACTTGGTTCTCAAAAACTAAGGAAATACTTACGCTTACTTTGCTGCATCATCCTCTCCTCTTCGTGGAAATCCAACGCAGTGCTCAAGAGGCAAAGAAGAAGAATTTCCGGCGCCGCTGTCGGGAGGCTTACGCAAGAGCAAGTCAAGACTTGACTCCTAACAACAAGCCACTTCGCAATCGTTAATGTCTACATACCAAGTACCCATCACAATCCCTATCTCCGCATTACATTATTTGCCATTTGCCTCGCTTTTCCTCTCCCCACTTCACCCTTTGTCGCTTTATTCGCCTCTCTTTCCCAACCTCCTCCTCTTTTCACGCTTGCCTTTTCCTCGTCCGCTTGTTTGCTCGTATGCTAGTTTTCTTGCTTGTCATCATGACTAGTCTCATATCTTCTCCGTTATCTCCCGAGAATGAAGTTCTAAATTTCAAGCAAAGGGAGGGAGAAAATCCAAAAGACGCTTGGTATAGAATTTGCAATGCTCAAAATAGATCTACTAGGAAGCAATCTACTTCAGTTCTTCTTCGTAATTTTTATGTAGGTGCTAATCCTTGGTATAGATATATCCTTGATACCATTACTGGAGGGAATTTCTTGGGTAGCCATACTTTCGATTCTTATAATGCTTTAATAGATTTATTTGGCTCACCACCTCTTTTAGTTAATGGAACTATGTTAACTTTGGAGCATGTTATGCAAAGACTTGAAATTATTGAGAATAAAGTTGCTACCACTGAATCAATTGAAAATCTTGATAAAAAAGATCCACAATCAAATTACCCAATATGGATCTAAGGTAGGAATGACTTTGAAAAATATTAAAGAAAAGGAACCCATAGTTAATGAGAAAATAAATCTAGATTCCACTATAAAAAGCCTATGGGAAGAATTAATGATGTTCTTATTGTTGCAAATAGGAATTATGTGCCCGTTGATTTTATCGTTCTTGATATAGATTGCAATCCTTCTTGCCCTATTATTCTTGGTAGACCTTTCCTTAGAATGATTGGTGCAATTATTGATATGAAGGAAGGGAATATTAGATTCCAATTTCCCTCAAAGAAGGGCATGGAACACTTTCCTAGAAAGAAAATAAAATTACCATATGAATCTGTCATGAGAGCCACCTATGGGTTGCCTACCAAAGATGGGAATACCTAGATCTATCCTTGCTTTTATGCCTAGCTAGGGGCGTTAAACGATAGCGCTTGTTGGGAGGCAACCCAATTTTTTTTATTTTTTTATTTTTGCTTCTGTTTAGGAACAAATCTTTGATCTAGCCTCTGGTTAGATGTCTTTTTATGTTTTAATTAGTGTTTGTGCCAAATTAAACCTATAGGATCTTCTTGGATGATAGTTATTTGATCTTGCTGAAAATTCCAGAATCTTTCTGTTCACGAAAATAATTGTTAAAAATCACCAGAACGTGATAAAATATTGATTCCAATTTCTGCTGATCAATAATTCTTTTTCCAGATCGTCCTATTTTGGCTGGATTTTTGGAGTTCCAGAAGTTTGCGTTAGTTACAGATTACTACAGACTGTTCTGTTTTTGACAGATTCTGTTTTTCGTGTGTTGTTTGCTTATTTTGATGAATCTATGGCTAGTAAAATAGTTTATAATCCATAGAGAAGTTGGAATAAAGTAGGTTTAACACCAATATAAATAAAGAATGAGTTCATTACAGTACCTTAAAGTAGTCTTTTGTTTTCTTTCTCTAACGGAGCTTACTTAGATTTCTATTGAGTTTTGTGTTGTGAAGTTTTCAAGTTTTGGGTAAATTCTTTTGATGGATTATGGAATAAGGAGTGGAAAGAGCCTAAGCTTGGGGATGCCCATGGCACCCCCAAGATAAAGCAAGGACACCAAAAAGTCAAAGCTTGGGATGCCCCGGAAGGCATCCCCTCTTTCGTCTACTTCCATCGGTAATTTACTTGGAGCTATATTTTTATTCACCACATGATATGTGTTTTGCTTGGAGCGTCTTGTATTATTTGTGTCTTTGCTTGTTAGTTTACCACAATCATCCTTGCTGTACACACCTTTTGAGAGAGCCATACATAAATTGGAATTTGATTGAATACTCTATGTGCTTCACTTATATCTTTTGAGCTTGATAGTTTTGCTCATAGTGCTTCACTTATATCTTTTGAGCGTGATAATTTTTGCTCTAGTGCTTCACTTAGATCTTTCAGAGCACAGTGGTGGATTTGTTTTAAAGAAACTATTGATCTCTCATGCTTCACTTAGATTATTTTGAGAGTCGTTAATAGCATGGTAATTTGCTTAATATTAATAGACTTGGTATTCTAGATATGTGAAACTTTCTTTTGAGTGCGTTGAATACTAAGAAAAGTTTGATGCTTGATAATTGTTTTGAGATATGAAGATGGTGATATTAAAGTCATGCTAGTTGAGTAGTTGTGAATTTAAAGAATACTTGTGTTGAAGTTTGTGATTCCCGTAGCATGCACGTATGGTGAACCGTTATGTGATGAACTCGGAGCATGATTTATTTATTGATTGTCTTCCTTATGAGTGGCGGTCGGGGACGAGCGATGGTCTTCTCCTACCAATCTATCCCCCTAGGAGCATGCGCGTAATACTTTGCTTTGATAACTTCTAGATTTTTGCAATAAGTATATGAGTTCTTTATGACTAATGTTGAGTCCATGGATTATACGCACTTTTTCCCATTCTTCCACCATTGCTAGCTTCTCTAATACCGCGCACTTTTCGCCGGTATCATACACCCACCATATATCTTCCTCAAAATAGCCGCCATACCTACCTATCATGGCATTTCCATAGCCATTCCGAGATATATTTCCATGCAACTTTCCACCGTTCCGTTTATTATGACACGCTCCATCATTGTCATATTGCTAGCATGATCATGTAGTTGACATCGTATTTGTGGCAAACCATACTTACAGATAAATTGTCAAGGAAGGTGTTGAACTGGGTTTCATCTTTGTCATTCTTGTACTGAATCCATGTTGGGAGGATACATACATGACACCTAACGGCAACCGCTGCCTCTGATACTGATACGTATCCAACGTATCTATAATTTTTGATTGCTCCATGCTACTTTATCTACTGTTTTGGACTATATTGGGCTTTATTTTCCACTTTTATATTATTTTTGGGACTAACCTATTAACCGGAGGCCCAACCCAGATTTGCTGTTTTTTTGCCTATTTCAGTGTTTTGAAGAAACGAAATATCAAACGGAGTCCAAACGCAATGAAACCTTCGGGAACGTGATTTTCTCACCGAACGTGATCCAGGAGACTTGGACCCTACTCCAAGAAGTAACAGAGGCGGTCACGAGGGTGGGGGGCACGCCGCCCTGCCTTGTGGGCCCCCTGTTGCTTCACCGACGTACTCCTTCCTCCTATATATACCTACGTACCCCCAAATGATCAGAACAGGAGCCAAAAACCTAATTCCACCGCCGCAACTTTCTGTATCCACGAGATCCCATCTTGGGGCCTGTTCCGGAGCTCCGCTGGAGGGGGCATCCACCACAGAGGACTTCTACATCATCACCATAGCCCCTCCGATGAAGTGTGGGTAGTTTACTTCAGACCTTTGGGTCCATAGCTAGTAGCTAGATGGCTTCTTCTCTCTTTTTGGATCTCAATACAATGTTCTCCCCCTCTCTCGTGGAGATCTATTCGATGTAATCTTCTTTTTATGTGTGTTTGTTGAGACCGATGAATTGTGGGTTTATGATCAAGATTATCTATGAACAATATTTGAATTTTCTCTGAATTCTTTTATGTATGATTGGTTATCTTTGCAAGTCTCTTCGAATTATCCGTTTGGTTTGGCCAACTAGATTGGTAGTTCTTGCAGTGGGAGAAGTGCTTAGCTTTGGGTTCAATCTTGCGGTGTCCTTTCCCAGTGTGAAGGGGAAGCAAGACACGATTGTATTGTTGCCATCGAGGATAACAAGATGGGGTTTTTATCATATTGCATGAATTTATCCCTCTACATCATGTCATCTTGCTTAAGCATGCTACTGCTTTTTAACTTAATACTCTAGATGCATGCACGGATAGCGGTCGATGAGTGGAGTAATAGTAGTAGATGCAGGCATGAGTCGGTCTACTTGTCTCGGACGTGATGCCTATATACATGATCATACCTAGATATTCTCATAACTATGCTCAATTGGCCAATTGCTCAACAGTAATTTGTTCACCCACCGTAGAATACTTATGCTCTTGAGAGAAGCCACTAGTGAAACCTATGGCCCCCGGGTCTATTCTCATCATATCAATCTCCACTAATTTAATGAAATATGTATCTGGCAACCGTGTGGCAGATTGCAAAACGATCTACCGCATCCAGCCGCCAGATCTCGCAATCGCTTGATCTGCATCTCTTCCGCTCATGACTTTACGCCTCGAGCGCCCAGGCATGGCGCCGTGAGCACGCATTTACCGGCCATCAGCAGCTTCGATCGAACCACCTGTTCCCTTGCACCCCTCGAGTACCAGCGCCTCCTCAAGTCGCCGCCATAGCCCGCTGCTCCGGCGAGCAGCTTCTTCCATGGCCAACACTCGCCGGTGCAGGAGCTCCATCACCGTGTCTGAGGGAGTCCCGGATTAGGGGGTGTCCGGATGGCCGGACTACCATCATCGGCCAGACTATCATCGGCCAGACTATCATCATCGACCGGACTCCAAGACTATGAAGATACAAGATTGAAGACTTCGCCCCGTGTCCGGATGGGACTTTCCTTGGCGTGGAAGGCAAGCTTGGCGATACGGATATGTAGATCTCCTACCATTGTAACCGACTCTATGTAATCCTAGCCCTCTCCGGTGTCTATATAAACCAGATGGCTCTAGTCCGTAGGACAACAACAACCCTTACAATCATACCATAGGCTAGCTTCTAGGGTTTAGCCTCCTTGATCTCGTGGTAGATCCACTCTTGTAAACATCCACAATATCAATATCAATCAAGCAGGACGTAGGGTTTTACCTCCGTCAAGAGGGCCCGAACTCGGGTAAAACATCGTGTCCCTTGTCTCCTGTTACCATCCGCCTAGACGCACAGTTCGGGACCCCTACCCGAGATCCGCCGGTTTTGACACCGACATTGGTGCTTTCATTGAGAGTTCTTCAGGTTGCCACCGATAGGAAGGATGCCTCCTCCCATCTTCAAGGACGGTATTTTCGCCTAAAGGAGCCTTGGCCGCCAAACTATCCGGCTTGGTGGTTTTCTTATGACCGCTTGTCCGGCCATCGCTCGACAATGACCTCTCAAGTCGCCAAAAGCAATTTTCGGCTAGCTCGAATTCGCCGAGCGGCTGGATCCAATAGAGCTCTCGTCCAGAACGAAGCTCTTGGATCGTGATCGCCGCTCGGGAGTCGCCATGAGATCACGATCGATTGGGCTTAAAACCGATCTGAGAGAGATTAACTCTCCCCAGGTCACCCACCACGCTGCAGTGGTAGAGGAACAATGCGGCGACGCTTCTCCTGTATTGAAAACTAGTCATATCCGGGCTCCCGAACCCCCATGCAGGATTCCCGTGGAGGACGGGCTTCGATCAAGCAATCGAACTTAAAGTCGCATCGGACCGACTCGTTGGTCAACGCCCGGCAATCCAAGCTTCCAAAGTTGGAAACTTCGGCCTTCGAGCCTTGAGATGGGTAGGGTTCGGACTTAGTTCCACCCACCCGCCTGCATATATGCGATCTATCTCTAATTCGGCAAGAGCCCGCCGAGACAAGACATCACTATCGGGCCAGATTCCTCCGGTTATGGACAGGATAAAGGACCGCCGAGAGGAAAACACAATCTCAATTTTTGCAATAATTGCACGGACGAGGGAATCTTGAACGCCGTCACCGTCAGGAAATTACACGCCGTCGACCTAAGGCCCATAGTACGAAGTATCATGGCGATGGAGAGTTTCGACAACCTAAAAATAACTTTTGGGACAATCCGCACCGAATACAACCCTAGTCCGCAACAAAAGGGTGCATTACACTCAGGCACCAGCTACAAAAACCAAAAAGCAAAAACCCCATAAAGGGCACGGAACCGCATTAGAGGGATGGCTTAGCGGACCTCGCAAAATTCACAAGATGTATACGCCGTCCCAACACATAGCCTTCGAGCATGTTGGATATTACGGCAGGTGGCCAAAAGTGGAGAGGAGCTTCTAGCCCCGGAAAACCACTCCAACAACATCGGTACGGTATCAACAGTCTTCGAGACTTTCGTATCAAATAATATGCGGAAACGAACAATCCGCAGCCTCGCCGAAGTCTACCAAGTAGCAACAACCAATCCATGGAGCGACACAACCATCACCTTCAACGCCAGCGACGAACCTAAATTACGAACAGCCCGAGCTCCACCAAGACCGGTACTTAGTCCAATAGTGAACGGCTTTTCGACTTACAAAAGTCCTCATGGATGGCGGCAGCGGATTAAACCTCATCTATGAGGAAACCCTTCAAAAATGGAAATAGATCGAACCGTATTGAGCGAAGCAAAGCACAACCTTTAGAGGAATAATCCCTAGCCGGAGGCGCGTTGCATAGGAAAAATCACACTCGATGTGGTATTCGCTCACGGACAATTATAGATCCGAAGAAGTCACGCTCCAAGTGGCCCTGCTCAACAGCGGATATCACGCTATATTAGGACGAGAGGCATTCACAATTTTTCAAGCCGCACCCCATTACGGGTACATGAAGCTCAAAATGCTCGGGCCCGCGGAATAATCACTCTCGTTAGTGATCCGGACATAACACTCCGCTACCGAAAACAAGACAGCCGCATTAGCCTTAGAGGCACTATCCAAGCCCTAGCGGCAGAGGAACTCACCACGCCAAGCGCTTCACGGTGAATAGGGACGATGTGATACTCGATAAGAGATCCAAGTCCACCTCCTTTAAACCAGCAGATGAAATAGTAAAATTCCAGGTCCACCCAACGGACCCGACAAAGACGGCCTCCATCGGGGCACAATTGAACCTTGATGTAGACGCCAAGATCGCGAGAATTCCTTCGAAAATTGGGACATTTTGCTCGGCACCCTCGGATATGCCCGAATCCCACGCAGATTGGCGTAACACAGCCTAAACATCCTAAAAGGATTCAAGCCACCAAATAGGCTCTTCGACGATTTTCCGAACCCAAAAGATGTGCAATGGGAGAAGAGCTAGCCAAACTATTGGAAGCCGGATTCATCAGAGACATCAAGCACCGGATTGGCTAGCAAACCCGGTAATGGTACCAAAGAAGGACAAATCCTGGCGCCTATGTGTCGATTTCAAAGACCTAAATAAAGCCTGCCTAAAGGATCCCTTCCTCCTCAAGATCGACCAAATCATCGATGCCACTGCAGGGCACGATTCATTGTGCTTCCTGGATGCATACTCCGGCTATCATCAAATCAAGATGGCAGAATTGGATCAAGCCGCAACGGCATTCATTACTCCATATGGACCATTCTGCTTCAACACGATGCCCTTCGGACTTAAAAACGCCGCAAATATATCAGCCGCATGATTCGTATACATGTCCGGCTACCCAGATCGGCAAAACAAGAGAGGCATATGTAGACGACGTAGTCGCCAAAACTAAACACGCCGAAACTCTAGTAGACGCACTTGAGGCTCACATTCGACAACCTCAGAGCATATGACATCAAGATGAATCCGAAAATGCTGCTGCATCACCGGAAAGCTGCTGGGCTTCATCAGATCCGGTAGAGGAATTGAAGCAAACCCAGCCAAGATCCGAGCTCACACAGCTAGATATCCCAAAAGACCTCAAGCAAATACAAAATTGATCGATGCGTGGCGGCTCTAAGCCGCTTTTATCTCCCGCTTAGGAGAAAAGGCATTACCCTCTATCGCCTCCTTAGGCGCATCAACACTTCGAGTGGACGGATGCTGCCACCGCCGGACTCAAGAAATAAAGGCCATATTGGCAACAACCGTCCTCGGCTGCGCCTAACCCGGGCGAACCAATGTTGTTATACATCGCAGCTACGCATCAAGTTGTAAGCGCGGTACTGCCGTCAAACGAGAAAAAGAAGGGCATAAATTCTCTTCAAAACCAAAGTATACTACGATCCACCGTGTTAACCCCGCAAGTCCTGCTACCCGCACTATCGTAAGATAGCATACACGGTGTTCATGGCATCCCGAAGCTCCGACACTACTTTCAAGAGTGTTCGATAATAGTGGCCTCTCAAGTACCACTTAACGACATTATAAACAATCATGACGCGACGGGCAGGATTGCAAAATGGGCCATTGAGCTCTTACCATTTGATATATCTTACAAACCTCGTGAGCTATAAAGTCACAAGTTTTGGCTGACTTTGTCGCTGAATGGACCGGGTTTAACTCCCTAAAGAATACGGCGATACTCCAATTGGATTATGCACTTCGACGGCTCTAAAATGTTAGCCGGATTGGGGCTGGCGTCGTATTGACGCCCCCGACCGGGACACAGTCCCAATACGTAATTCAGATAATGTACACTGACTCCAACATCGAAACAGAATTCGTGGCCCTTTTACTTGGTCTCCGGATGGCTATCTCCATGGGCATTCAACGCCTAGAGGTGCGCGGGGATTCAAACCTCGCAATATCCCAAATAAACGGAGACTTTGACGCCAAAGATCCGAAAATGGCAGCTTATCACAACGCTGTCCTAAAAATGTCAGCCCGGTTCGAAGGACTTGAATTCCATCACGTAACCTGGGATAATAACCAAGCAGCCGACGTACTGGCACGCATTGGCGCAAAACGCGACGCTGTCCCTCCTAACATCTTCCTGGAACGGCTCTTCAAGCCATCCGTACTATGGGAAGAGGAGTCCGAACTAACAAACCGGAACAAGCCGCACTAACCGGCGATTCAGCCGATGACATAACACCTTCCGCCTACGACATAATGGCAGTAATTGCCCTGCGGATGTAATCCATTCCTCGCCTACTTGCTTAGGCAGGAGCTTCCTCAAGACCAAAATGAGGCCCGCTGCATTGTCCGCGATCTAAAGCCTACAAGGTCTATGAGGGAGAACTTTATAAGAAAAGCACAACCGAGTCCTTCAAAGGTGTATCTCAAGAGGAAGGGCGAAACCTCCTTGCTGAAATTCATGCTTAACTAGGGCGGACACCACGCCGCAGCTCGGGCCCTTGTAGGAAAGGCATTCCAGACAGGATTTTATCGTCGACGGCCCGAAAGCAGATGCTCAGGACTTAGTCCAAAGATGCGTCGGTTGTCAGCTCTTTGCTAATCAGAGCCATATGCCACCCACCGCCTCAAAACTATACCCATTACCCGGCCGCTCATGTCTGGGGCTTGACATGGTCGGACCACTTAAAGGGGGAACCCACAAGCAAAGGTACCTATTGGTCATGGTGGATAAATTCACCAAATGGATAGAGGCCAAGCCGCTTAAAACGGCAGAGTCCGGACCAGTGATAGACTTTATATCCGGGTAGTACACCGTTATGGTGTCCCCACAAAGATCATCACCGATAACGGCACGAACTTCACCGCCGATGAGATTAAATCATGGTGCAAAAATATGGGCATCAAGCTCGATTACGCTTCGCCTATCATTCTCAAACCAACGATCAAGTGGAACGAGCAAATGGTCTAATAATGAGCGGCATCAAACCCGCACTAGTGCGGTCCTCACGTAACCGACACGACCGGTAGAGGAGCTCGACCAGACTGGGGCTGCGGACAACGCCTAACCGTACTACCGGATTCACACCATTTTTATGGTATACGGCGCAGAAGCAGTTTTGCCATGCGACATCATTCATGACTCACCTCGAAAAGCGCATGTACGAAGAAAGAGAAGCCGAGTTGGATCAGCAGGACAGCCTGGACGCATTGAGGAAGAGCGCGACATCGCCAAGGCTCGCTCCGCATTCTACCAGCAGAGGCTCAAGATATCAAAGGTAGAAGTACGGGCCAAGACTTACAACGCTGGCGAACTGGTTCTACGCGCCGGACAAGAAAAAGGACAAGCTCAAGCCCAAATGGGAAGGCCCTTCATCATCGATCAAGTCCTCGACCGGCGGAGCTGCATTGTCTATGAAATGCATCGGATAACCGACTCGAGCCGAACCCATGGAACGCAGCCCGCCTCCCGACGATTCTATGCCTAGCGCCGACTAAGAGTTCGCCCTTTCCCCCAAATTTTTTTACTTCAGCTGCCTTTTATTTATCTTTTTCTTCTCAACCCTATTCATCCAAGCCTTAAAGGGCCTACTTGCATAACGCTCATACAAGAATTGATGTGCTATCCGCACTCATTATACCTGGGGCTTCTTTACCAAGCTTAATTATACGGGCTTATGCCCAAAGACATGTGTCAAGCCTCCACATGTACCTTTTATTCACCATTATATGCATCGATATGACTTAAGTTTTGGCCAAGCTGGGTTGCTCGGCTCCTGTGCTTACCCTCACGCTCCCGATTGTTCGGCTAGGAGGTAAAGGAGCACCTCTGCGACATTGTTATCGCCGGTCACCGGATGTGTACCTCAGACTGGGTGAAGCCGAAAGCTAGCGTTCTTAAGGGAATATTCGGTCGGTGACTTAAAAGACGATTTTTTATCCACTTATTTATCTGCCCCCAGATGTTTTTCTGCTTTTTCGCAGTCCGGACATGCACTTTAGGGCATGCCACCCCCAGAGGAAAGGAACCCTTAACGGAACTATTCTCCCTGGAAGATGTTTCTTACTACCCATGTAATATAACATAACTAGTTGGGCACTTGTCTGATAAAGCACTGATGACCCCTACGCTCGGGTTCCATGCATACCTTGTTGTTTCATAACCGAGAAGGTATTCGGACACACTCCGGACTCTTGGGTCCCAAGGTCGGCGAAAAGGTCGGCAAAGACAAACGATCTACAATCCGCTAGAAGGCATTTTATATGTCATTTTATAATACATTGTCAAATCGACCGATTGTATTCTTCCTCAATCCTGCCTAACAAAGTTGTCTAAATTACAGTCCTGTTGGGAAAATTTAGCGGCCAACTCTACTTGGTCAGATACTAAGCTCACAGGATCTCCTTCCCATCGGGCCCCACAGTCCGACTTCGCCATGTGGTTGGGATCCTCCTTCTTGTACCGCTGCCTTTACCATGGCCTGTGCCTCCTCGGCACCTTGGCGGCAGTCGAAATCTTCCATAAACGGAAGCGCTGCCGCACTCCTCGCAGCTTCTCCGCAAGCTCCCCAAGACCATCGGGTAAGGAGAAGGCTGGCCATAAAGCTCGGATGACGCCGCTCATTGCCCGCCAACTCGCTCGATCAGCTTGCAACAATTCGGGAAGTTGATCACCCGCTGATGCGGCATCTCCTCCGCAGGCGCACTGTGAGCATACCTGCAGACATATTCTCAAATTGACTTCCTCGCCAACTCTTCTTTTCAAAGGAGTTCGCCAAGCACTTACTATATATGCCGCGATTTAAGCCGCTGATTCTCCTTAATCGGAGCCCGATACCGCCCTTAACGCTTTTCAGCTCTTCTCCAAGCTGGGCATGGGCATCCTCGAGCTTGTTCCTTTCATGCTGCACCTTATGCAGCACCCTCTCGCCGCCTTTAGTTGGCGCAGGTTCGCTTTGCTCGGATCTTGTCCTAAGCACCTGCAACGTCATTTTTAGACTTGGCGCAAAGGCCAAACGCTACTTATCTTTCTAAAATAATGCGTTACTGTGAGAGGACCTCGCTTTCCTCCTACGCCAGAGAGTGCGGCCTCAAGTTGGGCCTTGCACTCTTGCAGCTCCTGAGACAGTTGGGTATTCTTCTCGGTAAGATCCTACGGTTCATATGATCCTTAAATCAGTTAATATAACTACTTTAAGTCTCGGGGGCTACTGGCATATATAACTATTAATTCTCTTACCCGTATGTCTTTTACATACCGCCCGTGGCTCGGGTAAAACCATCTTGAGCAGCACGAAGGTGCGCGTCCTCGTGTTAAAGGCATTCAACGCCTCGGGGAGAAGCACGCGTCACATAAAATACTGCCCGGGCGCCTATGATTCAGTGGCACTTCCACCTCGCACTTGGTGGCGGACAGTCTGTCGGCATCCTCCGTCGGAGGAACGTCTGCTCGCGCCATCGCGCCGCCTCCTCCTCGACTAGGTGCGGGAGCCTGGCTGGTAGAGGGTGGATTGGCAACCTCCACGCCCGCAGTCCGGCGGACGCTTTTTTCCCTATAAAAGTCATGAGCATTCAAACGCTTCCTAGGAACATTGCTCTAAATAATGAATTGTGAGCTACACCTTTGCGGCGAGCAGCCTGGCCAAGGCCCCTCTTCCGCCTCTATCGGGTCCGAATCGGCCTTGTTGGTCAACCACCGCGGGCTTGGCTTTCGCCTCTAGGGTCGCCTCCTGCACAATTTCCATCATATACGGTGGTCAGAAATAAGCAAGGAAGGAATGACGGTGTCAGGGCTTCGGCCGCAATCACCTGGGAAGCCGGATATAGTCCGGGATAGTCGGCCGTGATGGCGACTAAAGCATTGTCCATGCTGAGCTGGTGGAACACCCTGTCGATTAGCTCCACCTTTATGTCCGGATCCTCTTCGGAGGCCGGATCCCGGATCTCTCTCGATCCTCGCTGCGGAGCCGGACTTAGCATGCCCTCCACGATCCGGCGCAGCTTCTCCGCCGAAAGAAGAACACAATATAAGAAACTTAAGTTTCGAAAGGCACGGGTCGGACACGCAGTGTTCGCTACCCAAGGCCGGGATTATTCATGGAGAACCCATTTAACGGGTTCGTCCAAGGAAATCCTCCTTCTCCCCTTATACAGGCCCGACAGATCGCCACCAGATCTTCGGCCGAATCCGCCCTTTGCGCCATGACGGGTGGCATCGCCTTCCCTGCTGAAATCCCACATGGGGTGGCCTCAGATTGTAGTGGCTGCACCCTCGCGATAATGCATGTTGCCATGACTCCAATCATGGTCAACCCGGCATGGGCCAAGAATCTTATTCGCCCATCAAATAATGGACGCCTTGTCTTCCTCCAGATGGGGCTCATGGACGCCAACTAAGGCTTTCTTCAGAGGAGCATTGCTGAACTCCGGAGGCCGATCCAACAGTGGTCCGCAGCGGAGCCGCCTTCTATATAAAACCATTCAAGGCCAGTCTTCGGCACCTTTCTTAGGGGTTCCGGATGGATATCCGTCCCGCAATGCACCATATTTCGGTGCCGCCCACTTGATATATGGACCCTCGTAAGAGCGGGTACAAGGCGTAACAACCTCTTCCAGAAGGCCAAGTGGGGCTCGACGCCCAGGAATAGCTCAAGAAGAGCTACGTGAACCCGCAATATGCAGGATTGAGGCGGGCGTGAGGTGATGGAGCTGGAGTCCGTGAGAACTCTGTGAGCCCGCGGAGGAATGGATGTACAGGAAATCCGAGAGCCCTTATAAGATAGGGGACGAATCATACCCGCTCCCCTTTGTTGGGATTTGGGGTAACCTCCGCTTGCTTCCCACCTTTGTAGGTGGCCAGCCCAGCTCGAACCGGAACCATGAAGGCCGGAGGGAGATATCCCCCCACTTGGAGCTCCACCAGCTCAAGCAGTGTAATGCAGCATCTCCTCCAATCTCCGCAAAGGGTTGGGAGCGCGAGAAGAGGAGCCATGCTGACGGTCCATGATGGAATGGATTCTTGGTCAAAAGCGCCCAATGAGTATTTATGGAGGAAGATGGTGATTTGGATCTGGATTCTTGACTCCCTTATAGGCAGATTATTCGCACAACTAGGGGTAAAACATAAAAGACACAATCGGCTTTTCACATTCACACGACGCTGTGGAGGAAGGCCATTATTGGGCGTGGAAGCCAAGATGCGCAACATTGATGAGGAAGTCGGACACCGCTCGCGTGTACGTAGAACTTGAAGGAGAACCCGCCTTGCAACGCCGAAGACTACACGCATGCTGGACTTATCGTCATTGAAGCCTGGTTCGGGGGCTACTGAGGGAGTCCCGGATTAGGGGGTGTCCGGATGGCCGGACTACCATCATCGACCAGACTATCATCGACCGGACTATCATCATCGACCGGACTCCAAGACTATGAAGATACAAGATTGAAGACTTCGCCCCGTGTCCGAATGGGACTTTCCTTGGCGTGGAAGGCAAGCTTGGCGATACGGATATGTAGATCTCCTACCATTGTAACCGACTCTATGTAACCCTAGCCCTCTCCAAAGGTTCTATATAAACCGGATGGCTCTAGTCCAGGGATAACAACAACCCTTACAATCATACCATAGGCTAGCTTCTAGGTTTAGCCTCCTTGATCTCGTGGTAGATCCACTCTTGTAAACATCCACAATATCAATGTCAATCAAGCAGTGACGAGGGTTTTACCTCCATCAAGAGGGCCCGAACCTGGGTAAAACATTGTGTCCCTTGTCTCCTGTTACGATCCGCCTAGACGCACAGTTCGGGACCCCCTACCCGAGATCCGCCGGTTTTGACACCGACAATGTCCATGGGATTCCTGCCTCCCCTGCAGCCCATCGACGACCACGTCCTCCACACGTCTCGGCCATAGTAGCCTCTGCTGCCCGATGTTCTCACTGCCGAGCTTCTAGCCACCATTATAGGCTCTCATGAGCGCCGACTTCAAGATAGGACACTTGCATCAATCTCCTTCATCTTTGAACAATAAGTTGCATGCTCAACTAAAATGGATTCGCAATGAAGAGATCTATGAATTTCATGTTGAAGTCCACGCGATTTGTAGCCTAAATCAACAAGTATGATGGATAATTGGGAGTTCTTTGTGTCAGTTTTCAGTTTTGGATACAGTGTTTCGTTGGTTGGAGGTTGAAGACAATATTCTAGGTGGGCTTCAGAGAGAGAAAGAGTTGGGCTGGGCCCAATGTCGGGTAGAGACCTAGTTAGGAAAAACTTAATGTTGTCTAAAGAAAACATGTTCTGTGGGTTTTTTAGCTTCACTGGTGCATCATTTGTACTACATTTTAAGACCTAACGACTTACGTATAAATATCATGCTAACTTTGACCGAAGAAAGATTGATGTAGAAATATACCCTCGGTAACTTCTATGTAAATATAATGATAATTTATATACAATTGATCTGATAATTTACGTACAAACACCATGATAAATTTGACATAGAAAATTATTATTGAAAACAAACCCGGTAACTATATGCAAATAGCACGGTAATAACACACACTGTAGACATGATAACTTGCGCAAAAACACCGCGGTAATTTTGAACCATGGAAAGAAGTTATTAGAAACATACCTCACAGACCTGATAATTTTACCCGCAAACATCGTGGTAATTTTTACCCGAGGAAAAAAGTGGTTGAAAACATAACCACGTTAACTTATGTGTAAATAAGATGATAATTTACGCTCCGCTGACTTGATAACATACATACAAACACCACAATAACTTTGACCCCAAGGTGTACTACAAATGTGCCACCGGTAATATCTATGTAAATAACGTGGTAATATAAGTACCACTTAACTGATAACTTACATACAAAACATGATGATAACTTTCTGACTCGGAAAACTTTTTGTTGAAAAACATATGCTCGCTAATGTATGTGTAAATAGTACGGTAATATATGTGTCACATACCCGAAAATTTACGTACAGAACACCGCGGTTCCATTGGCCAAACAAGAAAAAGTTGTTTAAAAACACACCCTTGGCAACTTATGTGAAAATAGCATTTGTAATATACTTAATAAGCACCATGTAACATTTTTTGCGAAGGACAAAAGTTGTTGAAAAACATACACTCGATAACTTGTGTGTAAGTGCCATGATAATATACGAACTGCAGATCTGATAACTTGGGTATAAACACCACGGTAACATTGACCAAAAAGGGGAAAGGTGGTTGAAAAACATACCGTTGGTAAATTGTGTGCAAACAACATGTTAATACACAAACCAAGAACTGATAACTTATGTACAAACACCATGGTAATTTTTTCAGGAAACACCGTGTTAAATTTTGACCTATGAGAAAAAATTATTGAAAAATTTACCCTAGTAACTTATGTGAAAATTGCATGATAATAGACGAAGTGAAACTTGATAACTGTATAAACATCGCGTAATTTGAAACATGGGATGTACTATGTCAAAACTTCATTTTTTTGTCCTCTTTTTGTATGCTATCAGGCTTCCTCTGAAAACCATAACGTACACTAAAAACGCCGTGGTAACTTTCACGAAGGGGAAGGGGGTTGTTCAAACATAACCCCCCGGGCGCAGCACTTTAAATTTAGTGCAAAAATACTATGTTGCACATGTTAAAGTAACTGTGATTTTCACGCTTTAGTTACGGACCTACTCAAGATATACTTACCAGATTTATCATGTCATTTTTTAACCAGGTGTTAATGTTTGAAGTTATCAAGATGCACATGTCATAGTTACCATGCTGCTCGGACAAAGTTATCAAGCCTAAAATTAAGCTTTTCATTGACATGGTAGAAAGAAGAAGGGTTCAAATTCCATTGTTTGCATACTATGGACAACAACTTAAGATGGGTGAGTTGGTTATTAGTCATAGCGGGCACGCATTAGACCTGAGTTCAAGTCCTCTTTTAAGCACTTTATTATTTCTTTTTCTTCCCACCTAAATTAACTAGCATAAAACCGAGAGAAGAAAACCGCTTTGAACATAAAATCGGGAGGAAAAAAATCATTGGAAGCCTCCTACGATCGAGCCGAAGTTCAAACGCTGCTCGATCGAAAGCGTAAACGAGGCCTTCTACATGTGTCAGTTATCTATAAGGATAGGTGGTGTGGTAGTTTTGCTATCCACCACACGTGTGTCAAATATGACGGTCCTTAATTTAATACTTGCTTTGTTTTTACTTTGCCTTTTACTTTTCACTTTGCATCTCTATACCAAAAATACCAAAAATATTATTTATCATCTCTATCAGATCTCACTCTCGTAAGTGACCGTGAAGGGATTGACAACCCCTAATCGCGTTGGTTGCGAGGAGCTATTGTTTTGTGCAGTGCACGAGGGACTTGTGCGTAGCCTCCCATCCGGATTGATAACTTGGTTCTCAAAACTGAGGGAAATACTTATGCTACTTTGCTGCATCATCCTCTCCTCTTCGGGGAAATCTAGCGCAGGCTCAAGAGGTAGCAAGAAGAATTTCAAGCGCCGCTGTCGGAAGGCTTACGCAAGAGCAAGTCAAGACTTGACTCCTAACAACAAGCCACTTCGGCACCGCTAATGTCTACATACCAAGTACCCATCACAATCCCTATCTCCCGTGATTACATTATTTGCCATTTGCCTCTCGCTTTTCCTCTCCCCACTTCACCCTTGTCGCTTTATTCGCCTCTCTTTCCCAACCTCCTCCTCTTTTTCACGTTTGCCTTTTCCTCGTCCGCTTGTTTGCTCGTGCGTTAGTTTTCTTGCTTGTCATCATGACTAGTCTCATATCTTCTCCGTTATCTCCCGAGAATGAAGTTCTAAATTTCAAGCAAAGGGAGGGAGAAAATCCAAAAGACGCTTGGTATAGAATTTGCAATGCTCAAAATAGATCTACCAGGAAGCAATCTACTTCAGTTCTTCTTCGTAATTTTTATGTAGGTGCTAATCCTTGGTATAGATATATCCTTGATACCATTATGGAGGGAATTTCTTGGGTAGCCATACTTTCGATTCTTATAATGCTTTAATAGATTTATTTGGCTCACCACCTCTTTAGTTAATGGAACTATGTTAACTTTGGAGCATGTTATGCAAAGACTTGAAATTATTGAGAATAAAGTTGCTACCATTGAATCAATTGAAAATCTTGATAAAAGATCCACAATCAAATTACCCAATATGGATCTAAGGTAGGAATGACTTTGAAAAATATTAAAGAAAAGGAACCCATAGTTAATGAGAAAATAAATCTAGATTCCACTATAAAAAGCCTATGGGAAGAATTAATGATGTTCTTATTGTTGCAAATAGGAATTATGTGCTCGTAGATTTTATCGTTCTTGATATAGATTGCAATCCTTTTTGCCCTATTATTCTTGGTAAACCTTTCCTTAGAATGATTGGTGCAATTATTGATATGAAGGAAGGGAATATTAGATTCCAATTTCCCTCAAAGAAGGGCATGGAACACTTTCCTAGAAAGAAAATAAAATTACCATATGAATCTGTCATGAGAGCCACCTATGGGTTGCCTACCAAAGATGGCAATACCTAGATCTATCCTTGCTTTTATGCCTAGCTAGGGGCGTTAAACGATAGCGCTTGTTGGGAGGCAACCCATTTTTTTTTATTTTTGCTTTTGTTTAGGAACAAATCTTTGATCTAGCCTCTGGTTAGATGTCTTTTTATGTTTTAATTAGTGTTTGTGCCAAGTTAAACCTATAGGATCTTCTTGGATGATAGTTATTTGATCTTGCTGAAAATTCCAGAATCTTTCTATTCACGAAAATAATTGTTAAAAATCACCAGAACGTGATAAAATATTGATTCCAATTTCTGCTGATCAATAATTTTTTTTCCAGGTCGTCCTATTTTGGCTGGATTTTTGGAGTTCCAGAAGTTTGTGTTAGTTACAGATTACTACAGACTGTTCTGTTTTTGACAGATTCTGTTTTTCGTGTGTTGTTTGCTTATTTTGATGAATCTATGGCTAGTAAAATAGTTTATAATCCATAGAGAAGTTGGAATAAAGTAGGTTTAACACCAATATAAATAAAGAATGAGTTCATTACAGTACCTTAAAGTAGTCTTTTGTTTTCTTTCTCTAACGGAGCTTACGAGATTTCTATTGAGTTTTGTGTTGTGAAGTTTTCAAGTTTTGGGTAAATTCTTTTGATGGATTATGGAATAAGGAGTGGAAAGAGCCTAAGCTTGGGGATGCCCATGGCACCCCCAAGATAAAGCAAGGACACCAAAAAGTCAAAGCTTGGGATGCCCCGGAAGGCATCCCCTCTTTCGTCTACTTCCATCGGTAATTTACTTGAGCTATATTTTTATTCACCACATGATATGTGTTTTGCTTGGAGCGCCTTGTATTATTTATGCCTTTTGCTTGTTAGTTTACCACAATCATCCTTGCTGTACACACCTTTTGAGAGAGCCATACATAAATTGGAATTTGATTGAATACTCTATGTGCTTCACTTATATCTTTTGAGCTTGATAGTTTTGCTCATAGTGCTTCACTTATATCTTTTGAGCGTGATAATTTTTGCTCTAGTGCTTCACTTAGATCTTTCAGAGCACAGTGGTGGATTTGTTTTAAAGAAACTATTGATCTCTCATGCTTCACTTAGATTATTTTGAGAGTCGTTAATAGCATGGTAATTTGCTTAATATTAATAGACTTGGTATTCTAGATATGTGAAACTTTCTTTTGAGTGCGTTGAATACTAAGAAAAGTTTGATGCTTGATAATTGTTTTGAGATATGAAGATGGTGATATTAAAGTCATGCTAGTTGAGTAGTTGTGAATTTAAAGAATACTTGTGTTGAAGTTTATGATTCCCGTAGCATGCACGTATGGTGAACCGTTATGTGATGAACTCGGAGCATGATTTATTTATTGATTGTCTTCCTTATGAGTGGCGGTCGGGGACGAGCGATGGTCTTCTCCTACCAATCTATCCCCTAGGAGCATGCGCGTAATACTTTGCTTTGATAACTTCTAGATTTTTGCAATAAGTATATGAGTTCTTTATGACTAATGTTGAGTCCATGGATTATACGCACTTTTTCCCATTCTTCCACCATTGCTAGCTTCTCTAATACCGCCAAGACTTTTCACGGTATCATACACCCACCATATATCTTCCTCAAAATAGCCGCTTATACCTACTCTATCATGGCATTTCCATAGCCATTCCGAGATATATTTCCATGCAACTTTCCACCGCTCCGCTTATTATGACACGCCCATCATTGTCATATTGCTAGCATGATCATGTAGTTGACATCGTATTTGTGGCAAAGCCACCTTTCATAATTCTTTCATACATGCCACTCTTGTTTCATTGCATATCCTGCACATCACGGAGGCATTCATATAGAGTCATACTTTGTTTTAAGAATCGAGTTGTAATTGTTGAGTTGTAAGAAAAATAAAAGTGTGATGATCATCATTCTTTAGAGCATTGTCCCAAGTGAGGAAAGGATGATGGAGACCATGATTCCCCCACAAGTCGGGATGAGACTCCGGACGAAAAAAAAGAAGAAAAATGAATTTTTTTTAAAAAGAGGCCATAAAAAAGAGAAAAGTCCCAAATAAAAAAATGAGAGAAAAAGAGAGAAGGGACAATGCTACTATCCTTTTACCACACTTGTGCTTCAAAGTAGAACCAAGATCTTCATGATAGAGAGTCTCTCATTTTATCACTTTCATGTACTAGTGGGAATTTTTCATTATAGAACTTGGCTTGTATATTCCAATGATGGGCTTCCTCAAATGCCCTAGGTCTTCGTGAGCAAGCGAGTTGGATGCACACCCACTTAGTTTCTTTTGTTGAGCTTTCATATACTTATAGCTCTAGTGCATCCGTTGCATGGCAATCCCTACTCACTCACATTGATATCTATTGATGGGCATCTCCATAGCCCGTTGATACGCCTAGTTGATGTGAGACTATCTTCTCCTTTTGTCTTCTCCACAACCACCATTCTATTCCACATATAGTGCTATATCCATGGCTCACGCCATGTATTGCATGAAGATTGAAAAAGTTTTGAAAATGTTAAAGTATGAAACAATTGCTTGGATTGTCATCGGGTTGTGCATGATTTATATTTTTTGTGTGGGGAAGATGGAGCATAGCCAGACTATATGATTTTGTAGGGATAACTTTCTTTGGCCATGTTATTTTGAGAAGACATAATTGCTTAGTTAGTATGCTTGAAGTATTATTACTTTTATGTCAATATGAACTTTTGTCTTGAATCTTTCGGATCTGAATATTCATACCACAATTAAGAAGATTTACATTGAAATTATGCCAAAGTATCACTCCGCATCAAAAATTCTCTTTTTATCATTTACCTACCGAGGACGAGCAGGAATTAAGCTTAGGATGCCTCGATACGCTCCAACGTATCTATAATTTTTGATTGCTCCATGCTACTTTATCTACTGTTTTGGACTATATTGGGCTTTATTTTCCACTTTTATATTATTTTTGGGACTAACCTATTAACCGGAGGCCCAGCCTGTAATTGCTGTTTTTTTTGCCTATTTCGTTTCAAGAAACGGAATATCAAACGGAGTCCAAACGGAATGAAACCTTCGAACGTGATTTTCTCACCGAACGTGATCCAGAGACTTGGACCCTACTCCAAGAAGTAACAGAGGCGGTCACGAGGGTGGGGGCGCCTAGGGCGCGCCGCCTCGTGGGCCCCTTGTTGCTCCACCGACGTACTCCTTCCTCCTATATATACCTACTTACCCCCAAACGATCAGAACAGGAGCCAAAAACCTAATTCCACCGCCGCAACTTTCTGTATCCATGGGATCCCATCTTGGGGCCTGTTCCGGAGCTCCACCGGAGGGGGCATCCACCACGGAGGGCTTCTACATCATCACCATAGCCCCTCCGATGAAGTGTGAGTAGTTTACTTCAGACCTTCGGGTCCATAGCTAGTAGCTAGATGGCTTCTTCTCTCTATTTTGGATCTCAATAAAATGTTCTCCCCTCTCGTGGAGATCTATTCGATGTAATCTTCTTTTTGCGGTGTGTTTGTTGAGATCGATGAATTGTGGGTTTATGATCAAGATTGTCTATGAAGAATATTTGAATCTTCTCTGAATTCTTTTATGTATGATTGGTTATCTTTGCAAGTCTCTTGGAATTATCCGTTTGGTTTGGCCAACTAGATTGGTAGTTCTTGCAATGGGAGAAGTGCTTAGCTTTGGGTTCAATCTTATGTGTCCTTTCCCAAAGGATGTATAAGGGAAGCAAGGCACGTATTGTATTGTTGCCATCGAGGATAAAAAGATGGGGTTTTTATCATATTGCATGAATTTATCCCTCTACATCATGTCATCTTGCTTAAGGAGTTACTTTGTTTTTAACTTAATACTCTAGATGCATGCTGGATAGCGGTCGATGAGTGGAGTAATAGTAGTAGATGCAGGTGAGTCGGTCTACTTGTCTCGGACATGATGCCTATATACATGATCATACCTAGATATTCTCATAACTATGCTCAATTCTATCAATTGCTCAACAAAGAATTTGTTCACCCACCGTAGAATACTTATGCTCTTGAGAGAAGCCACTAGTGAAACCTATGGCCCCCGGGTCTATTCTCATCATATCAATCTCCATTACTTTAATACTTGCTTTGTTTTTTACTTTTCACTTTGCATCTCTATACCAAAAATACCAAAAATATTATTTATCATCTCTATCAGATCTCACTCTCGTAAGTGACCGTGAAGGGATTGACAACCCCTAATCATGTTGGTTGCGAGGAGCTATTGTTTTGTGCAGGTACGAGGGACTTGTGCGTAGCCTCCTACTGGATTGATACCTTGGTTCTCAAAAACTGAGGGAAATACTTACGCTACTTTGCTGCATCATCCTCTCCTCTTCGGGGAAATCCAACGCAGTGCTCAAGAGGTAGCAGATACTAACTTGGCTGACTCTGTAGCATCACGTGGCCTTTTTAAACTTGCCTCAAAACGGATCTCCATTCTTCCTCCTCTAGATTAAGTTAACCTATCGAGTATTATCCCTAATGTTTGTTTCCTCTTGCGCCTAGGTGCTAGTCCAACAACGAACATAGGAAGTGTTAGTGTACATCAAACTGTGAGACTACATATAAAGAAGCATGCAATCAGAATTCTGACTCCAAAGAACTACCTTCTTGCTGTTGAAGCTCACAAGGTTCATCTAATATTGCCAACTCGCCTTGTGTCAAGAGTGCTTGGGAAGTAGTGTCAGTGGCAAGGGAGCTTGGGAACGTCTTTGCTAGCTCAGTTGACACACGAGTAAGTCGTGGCACCGGTAGTACCGTGGTAGGTGCTGCAAGAACTAGGGTTGTCTCTCGCTTGTTTGGTGGCAGCTTTTTGTTTCTGTTTGGCTTTTTTGCAACTCGTAGCATGGGATGCCGTGGTTTGTAGAATTTTCCGCTGGACTTTGACCTTCTATTGCACCATCGCATTCAGCAGAATCTGCAGGATTCATCCGCTTCTCATTCCCTCGCCATTCTCGTGTTTCTTCCTCTTTCTCTCGTGCCATGTTAAGTCAAGCCGACAAGAAAATGAATAACACTTTGTTCTTCGTAACAAATTGATGCGTGATGCATTTAACTGAACTTTGATGTTAGACAACCACATGATAGGAGGATGTAATATGTATGAAAAACAAGATGTAAGAGATAACCGTAACTATGATGTGTAAACTAAGAAGAAGACATTTCACCAAATTAGAAGCAATGCAATGGAAGGTAGACACCATATGAAAGATGCTACAAATATTGCTCGCCAAGTTAATAAAGGTCTCATCATAAATGGTGTTTAAAGAAATGTGAAGCAAAGACAAGAAATAAATCATATGCAAGATGCAAACAACATCACACTACCATGTTAGAGGTCTCTCGTCATTAGTGCCATTGCATATTCACAGCATTGCATGCATATTCACAACTTATGATGTGTAAACTAAGGAGAAGGCATTTCAACAAATTAAAAGCAATGAAAGCTAGACACCATATGAAAGATGCAACGAATATCACTCTACCAAGTTAAAACTGTCTCTGGCCATAAGTGCCATTTCAACAAATTAGTAGTACAAGCTAGAAAAGAATGTGAGATGTAACCTATATCACACTCAAGTCAAACGTGTCTTATGATAAGTGATTGTTGCAGGTTACACAACAGTAGTAATTTGATGTAAGAATATGGTGTGATAGATGATATTGTATGTTCTAGAAATAGGAACACGTGTCTTATTCAAGTATAATGTGTAAATTAAGCAGACGGAATTCAACAAAATTAGAAGCAATACAAGCTAGACATGACACATAACATGCAACCACATATAACAGTGCCAAGTTAGAGGGAGCACCAGTGATGAGACACTAGGGGAGACGTGCTCATCATAAACACATCTTTGTTGAGTGTCTATGCATGTGTCGCCTTGGAAATCATCTTGGGGTGTGGAGGAGTAGAAATCAGAGGCCCTCCGCTCGAAGGAGCACCTTCATCCGCTGCCTTGCTAACTTCCTTCCGCTTTATTGATTTTGAATTTTCAAGTAAAACCGACAAGAAAAAGCAATAAAATTATCTCTTCGTAACTCATTCATGCATGATAACGACAATCACTACTTTGATGTAAGGCAAACACATGATACTGTGGATGGAATATGTACGAAAAATAGGACGACATGGCATGTTCACCACTGCTTGTGTACTAAGCGTAAAACCATTCCAAAGCAAATAAGAAGGAATGCAAGCTAGACACCAATGAAAGATGTTACCAATATGACTCGCCAAGTTAAAAGCGCCCCATCATAAATGGAATTTCAACAAATTAGAAGCAAAGGCATGCTATAAATCATATGAAAGATGCAACTAATATCGCACCGCATATACTAAAGGTGTCTCGTCATGTTGATTGATGCGGATACAAAAAACAATAGTTTTATGTAAGGACATGCTTAATAGACAGATGTACTATGTACTAAATACGTGAAGGCACGCCACATTAACAGTATAATGTATAAGCTAAGCAAACTAGCACATGCAGTTTAACCAGATTGAAGAATTACAATCTAGACACCATATGCAACATGCAACCACATATCACGCTGCCAAGTTAGAGCAAGCACCTGCGATGCTAGTGTAGGGGAAATGTTGTAATCAACTACAGAGCTACATTCACTATCTTCATCTAGCATTTCTGTTTCTTGAGAATCATGTCGGAGGTCAAGGCGCTGCATTCTTTAAATGAGGAGTAGTCCCCTTGCCTGCCTGCCCTGGCCATAAGTGATTGATGAGGGATACACAAGAATATTAGTTTGATGTAAGAACATGGTTAATACACGTATGTACTAGTTTGTACCAAAAATGTAAAGGCATGTCATATTCAAAGGTATAATGTGTAAGCTAAGAAGATGCAATTTAACCAAATTGGAAGCAATACAAGCTAGACATCCGGATGGAGTGGTGAGCATGATCATCTAGGACCTGAGAGCCTGGTGGGAGGCGAGCTGCTTCGCCACCATCGCAGCTTTTTAGTTGTCTTCCAGGTGATGCCTATCTTTGCTGGGCTTGTCACTGCTCGCCAAAGGCCCCCTCGACTAGCTATTTGTCTTCCGTGCTCATGGGATGGTGGTTCATGTAAAAAATATCTTTCCTTATCTTACCGACTTCGACCTTTCAATACAAGCTAGACACCATATGGAACATGCAACCACATATGACACCGCTGGGTTAAAGCAAGCACCGGGATGGTGGTTCATTGCGAAGCGAGGTCATCAACTCCAGAGCTACGCCACTGCTCCATCTCACGACATCGCACTTTATAGCATCAGAACGTGTCTTGCCTACCCGCATACGTAAGCCGGAGCGACTTCTCTCTTTTCTTTTTGGCTTCTCTCATGGCAGCAGAGTCTGAAATACCCTTGCATAAAAACACAATAGTGAGAGTAAGGGTGAAGTGTGTGCAGAACTAGTGCACTGTAAAAGTAGCAGATAACAGGTGGCTGAAAAATAAATGACAAGGGACATATGATAGCTCTACAACATTGCATGGCAAACAGAATTAGATTCTACTCCGTATGATTTTGTAATATATGAGCACAGGAAATGCAGGTACTCCTCCAGCACACCACCACATGTGGTCATATCTAAGATAACAGTCGACTGAAAATAAATAGGTCAGTCGATTTTTTTAATGAACCGTCCGATCTATAAGGAACGGGCAGATGGCCTTCGCTACCTCCCACCAACATCGTTGATGATCTTTCTCGAATCGCCAGCGACCACCGCCTGCACTCGCCTCCGCTGCCCGCCTCCCATCGACCTCACACCACCGCCAGTGCTTGGCAGCGCCTGTGCCATCCTTTAATCCCGGCCGACCTCCAGATCGGGCGCCAATAGCTCTAGGCCACACACGCCCCTAAGATAAACACCAAGGCGCTGCTTCCCCGGCGTAATAGGCGTACTAGCCAGCTTCGGACCTCTAGCTAAGGTGAAATAGTATATGAGGAGAAACCTTGTGCATCGCGAGTTACTAGGAACATCTAGTATCAAGAAGAAGTGGTCAACTAGTGTCTTCTGTGGGATGAATACCGTGCAAGCAGAGACGTAAGATTTGCACGAATAAGGAAAGAGGAGTATCTTTTTTGGTTGCCGGTGTGGTCATCTCCACATGTCGCGCCAATCTTCTTCTTTTTACCGGGGAAACCGATGTTCTGGAGGGTGCAGGCTTGGACGAACCCATGGCCAAATTGTTGACTGTGTTGCCATGGCCGTATGTCAGCGGAGGGGAAGCAGATCCGAGGCGGCGAAGGACGGCGTAGCAGGAACAGCTCCGGTGCGGTGGAGGGTGGCGAAGTTGGAGCGGTAGCGGTGAGGCGCAGGACGGCGTGGTTGAACTGGCTCGGGTACGGATGGCTCGGCCTCGGCTTCAACTACTAGCCGTGGAGGGCGCTATGTTGAGGTGGGACGACGACGCTTGTATCGGCTCCGGCGTGATGGAGGAGGGCGGTTGATGGGTGGGATGGGGTGGCGGACGGAGGACGCCGGGGTTTCGCGGCTGGTGGAGAGGTAGTTTTGGCACCCACGGAGTACGAATGGGGAATCAGACGGGTGGGGGGAACCATGTTTCGGTCTGGGACGCGTTTGTTTTTGGCTTTTTTGAACAGAAGATGGGACACACTTGTTTGAAATTTGGGGAAAGTACAAACTTTGCCCCCCTCTTAAATTTCGGACCTACTGCAGGTCGGGGTAGGATGGTAATCCCAGGTGTCCCAAATAGTGGGCGGGAGCGATTTCGGCCGCATGCATGTGTGCTTAGGGCGGCCATCGTGGTATGAATGTTTTTCGGATACGGCTGTTCGGGCATCTAGATGAAGCTACAAACCTACCCCGGTTTAGACCTTTGGACGCCGGGCCGGTAGGTTTCACGGGTCGGAGTTATTAGAAAAGTAATTTCCTTGTACTACCAAACATTGGTCTCACGCGGTTTCAAAGTAGTAGAGGCTCTTTTGGTGCTTCGCTCAAATTTTGAAACACAAGCATTCACGCTTAGAGTACTCAACTATGAGGATTGACCTAAATAGACAACGTTATATTTGACCTTGTATGTTTGAAAACCTCATTAAATTATCCGCTTCTTTTTGAAATTTTGACACTTGAAAATCCTATAACTACGATTATTTTCGAATGGAGGAGCTAAATTTGAATCTATTTTGTACACGACTACATATGCTATTATGTACAAAATCAGAGCAAAGATTGGAGCCCCCATAATTTAGGTATGGTTTACAAATGCCATGATATCAAATTCAAATAATTGAATGGACTTCATGTTGAATTTGATTTTTTAAACCACCTTAAGTTGAATTCATATGTATGCTAGTTCATAGGTAGCTATTTATAATGTCCATTGTGTAACTTTCGTATGTATAATGTGCTTTACACACACAACATGAACTATATTCACGTTTATATTCGATTGCTAAAGCAATGCATTGTCTGGAGTTCAAAATACTAACTATGTGAATCAATTGTGTCGAATAATAACATAGACATTCTCAAATTCGATAGAATCTAGATGTCTGATGGATCAATGACCGCTCCTTACGCGAATTGCAAATATCATGATCCCATCCTAATATTTGGATACAATTTATATCTTTAATCAATGTGTAGAGTAGTCTTTTACGTGTAGTTTCACTCTCCATCGGTGGTCTCTCACACATGCTCACACACTCTCTCCTAAGGTGTCTTTCTCGCACACATGCTCTAGATATAACCTCCCTCCCTCTCGTAACCATTTACAACTGCTTTCACTAACCTTTATCACAAGCACTCTTCCTCTCGCAAACATACACACGCACAATCCTCATCGACCCTTTTTATATACATGGACCTGCCTACGTGTCTCATGTACGCATATTATCTTTACGCCTGTCTCTCACGCATTGTCTCACACCTCTCTTCCTAATCGATGAGTATGATTCTAGCAGAGCATTCTGTAGGATGCCCCTTAAAGTTAGGTTGGATGAATAGTAATATCAGAGGTAAAGGGGTTACCTTAGTCCGAGAACCTAGGGTTACAAATCCTAGCCGGCTTTGTCAGTGGACACAGAGTCCTTCACAATTCTGCTTTGTCTTGTACGACTAGTCATCCATGGGTCTTCCTAAATGTGTCACGGGCCGACCAATGTGGTGCAGGACGGAACCGAACGAAGGGCCTCACCTGGACCCACCGGACCTCACGCGGTGACACACACTCTCGCCCCCACGCCTCATTATCTTCTCACACCCACACATACCAACACAAACACCACACACACGTAAAATTTCTCCTGGTGCCTCTATTCCTCACCCCTTGCATATACACACTCAAGGGAATGGAATCTCTTGTCGTGGACGCCATATTCATCTCTCTCTAGACCACTCTCATTTCTCGTGCTATCTCTCCCATGCCCCCGTCGGCCCCTCTATCCATGCCTCTCTAACACGTAATACACACACATACCTCTCTAGGCCCCGCCAAATGCATCAACTACACATTCACACATGTTACATCACGCACTCCCATTGATCTGAAAACCCCTCTCTTCACGCTTATTTCAAGATACAACATTCCTTTTGAATAAAGTGTGGCCAAAAGTTATTTTAGAGTTTCTACATATATACAACATTACAAAGTTATAGGAGGAGTACTTAACACTAATTTGCATTGCATGGTGCCCACAATGATATTTATTCCAAGACCGTGAATTTGTATATTTTTATACGATATACAAAGTTAGTCATAATAAAGAGAAACGAAGAGCATCTCTCTCTCCATCGCATACCCCTCAGACGCTCTCTTTCACGTATGCACACAAAACTATCTCCATGTCTTCTAAAAGTAAGCCCCCGTAAAATTCACGATGTTTCATCTTTCTCTCGCGATATATGCAATGACGATCATTGTATTTGAAGAGAAAGCACGATACGACATTGGACTTCAGAACCCACTCATTACGGTCACCATTTACGCTTAGTGGTTATTATACAGCCATGGGCTCACCGCATAACTCAGATTTGCTCATGACATGACTAGTTGACCAGCTTAAACGCCTCCACGTGGCACCTCTAGTGTTGCATCACATTATCTCACTACCATCATGCCCAATTGCCGACTTGTATCTACTCTACATCTACACTCTTATAAAATACATAAAATACACTCTTATAAAAAACAGTTGGTGATGATGGTGTGCCTGCCATCCTCAGAATATAGGCCGTCCGATTTATATCTCGACGGATAGGAAAGACACTATGGCAATTTTGCAAAAAGGTACCCACACACCTCTCCACATTTGCAAATAAGGCCTTCCCTCGTTCATCCTTTTCTCTCACAAGATAAACAAGTCATACAAATGCATCTTGATGTTACGTGCAACGCACAGGCATCTTGCTAGTATGAATGAAAACAAACGGCAAAAAAATATTTTGACGGTGGTTCGAAGTCATGACCGTGGGCACAGCGGACAAGGTGGACTTGTATTGGTATGCTGAACCGTCTGTTTTAACACACATGAGCTGGTGTGGTGATTATACACACACACACACACGCATGCACACGAACTGCATCCACGCAACACTCACACAAACACATGCACCCACGCACGCACGCAACACTCACACGTACACACGCAGCCACGCACGCATGCAACACTCACACGCACACACGCACGCATGCATGCACACACCAAGACACCACACGCACCAACACACACTCTCACGCCAAGTGCTCAATCTACACGTGCATGCGCATACATCAGCCCTCGATGCATACATACACAACCAGGTGATTCTCAGCACGGGTTGGAGCCTTGTCGCGCCTGCATAAATTTGTGTTTATCTGACCTTTTGCCTATGCAAACTGACAGGTGGGACCCACAAGGAATGTGGTCAATTTAACTAGTCAACATGGCACCACACAGACTATTTGGCCGGTCAACAGAGTGCAATCCGATGCTGAACTGTGAGCAAGTGACCATATAATCACCGCAAAACGTATATAGTGACCATAATCAGCTTATTCTGAAGTTCGTGACCAGATTACACTTTTCTCTCTCAGAGGCCCTCCAAAACTACATCTCTACACGTTCTCGCATATTACATCTAACAACTATGCAATACAGCACTACTACTACACTCTAACACAATAAATCATATGTGTTTTTAGTTTTACTAGATATCATATTGTTACTTATAGTTATTCAGTTTGCATACATTAAAATTGCCTTTTAAATGTATGGCCAAGATTATCTACCGCACGGGAAAAATCCCGCCTTTCCTCGCTTAATCGGGTTTGTATCGATGGATCGTATGAAACAGCAAAACTATAGTACTATATAGTACAAGTGACAGTTCATCGGGCCGTCGTCGCCTACTCCTCCGCTGTAAGAGTGGAGCGCCGCTTTCATAAATCTTCTAGTCCCTTTCACCGACATGTGGGACATCAAGCTACCGGGTCCACGTGCCATACCGAATACAAAGGCAGAGGAGCCGGGGTGAAGCACCCTAGTCATGGCGCCGGCGTAGTAATGAGCAATGAGGCGTCAAATCACAAAGCTGCACCTTTCCCGCAGTTAAGTTGGAGGGACGAAGCAACCATCATTTCACTCGTTGCTGAATCCGCTTCTCCCTCATCTTCTTCAACTTAACCACGTGTTGCTTCTACCGTTGTTCTGCCTCATGTGGGACGCGGATTGGCTTGGTAAAGCACTAACACGTGGGACCGCATGTTAGCAAACCGCCAGGACAATGTCCTCTAAAAATAAGAAACCTTATCCTAGACTTACAAAGGGCTACGAGCTGCTATGTATACTTTCCATCTAATCTATATATGCCCCTGATTTTCAGGTGAGGTGGGCCTAATCCTCTCCTTTAATCCAATCAAATAGTCCCACATCACATCAGTTCATAACTTTACGTAAACCATTACGTGGATGTAGCATTGCTCAAATAAGAAACCTCCCCGCCATCCACGCCGCAAAATCACCTCCTTTTTACTAATCTTGATTCTATAATTTTTTAGATCAATATAATTGAGATTTGTATAGATAGCACACATGAGGAAAACCAAGTGGTACTGTTAAGGGCATCCACAATGTGTAGCCAAATGTGAAAATATCTTTTGGCATCGTGGGAACCATTGTGGACGGTGTTGCCAAAGCCAAAAAGATGGAACCGAAGCTCCCTGATTGATTGATTGAAGGAATAGAAAAATGCAACGTCTCTCCTCTTTCTCTCATGCTTGGACGCATGTAGTACAGTATAGAGCATGTAGTCTACTCCCTGTCCCTTCTATCACAAATCACAAAGTAGTGAGGCGTCAAATCACAAAAGCACGGAAGAAGCAACCATCATTTCACTCTTCGCTGACTCCGCTTCTCCATCGTCTTCTTCGAGAAACCATCTCACCGCACTAGTACTCCTAGTAGTACTAGTAAAGGACTTCTTGGATGAAAATAAGGCGGTTGTCTCGGCTTGCAGGCGGCACTTGCGAACGACTTGCCGTGGTATCCCTCAAGGGTGTTCTCCGTCGAACGCACTTCGCCAAACCACCAAAAAAAAGATATCATCGACGTCACCGCAATGGGGAAGGAAGTCAAATATAGTTACTACCTCTTTTTTGTACACAAGGCCAGTATATCAAAATTACAATTTGCAAAGGGCCACTAACACTAATCAAGGAAAAATTGATGGGGTTAGCAACCAAGGACATTAATATCCCCATCATGCATGCGGAAGTGAGAGGGTTGGTTTGCATGGCGCTGCATTAATCAAGCGATGAGGAGTGAGATGGTTAGCTCTTTGGTCTTTGGAGAAAAAATACGCATTAATTGACACGTGAAACGAGGATTTGTATCGATTAAAACCCGCGAAGGAAAACCCCGCCTTTCTTTTTTAACACTAGTACTCCTAGTACGTACGTACTTATCCTGTTTGGGTCTAGGCCTTGCATTGCCAAACTTCGCCACACATTTTTGCCAAGCTTGCCAAAAGTTTTCAAAATGAGAAGGAGGTACACTTGCGCACGGCCGTCGCGTCACATCGCACCTCACACGGTCGCTCCTGCACGCCGTGGTCGCACCTCACCCTCACATAGTCGCTACTGCACGCCGCAAACCCAACCAAGGGAACGCACCCTCCAGTGACACGTGCCGTCGCATGTGAACAAACCAAACTCAGCCATCCTATCGCTGACACATAATTTTCGTTCATAGAGTATGTTTATCCAACCGCATGTTGGGGAGTATCCGTACGGCCCGTGCGGTGGTCTGTTGGGGAAGAAGAAGAGGTGAGGAAGAAGGAAAGAAGGGTTAGGAGACGAGGATATTCATCCAACCGCTTGAAATGGTAGATCGACCCAAGTCAGCGATTTGCATAACAATTATATATATTTTCGCAGCAAAAGATCCATAAAACCAACAACATAAAGAAAAACTATCACTGCTCGCGGAAAGAGACGGCCTCGTCGTCTTTGGTTGCCGGCGCGAACTAGCCGTCGCTGCCGACGTGTGTCTCCACACCGTGGTTGTCCTCGGCCTCTAGCAACTCGTTCAAGCAGAGCGTGCGGGTGCTCTGCACGGACGAGAGCACAGCCTGGTTCAAGTCGAGGACGTCCGGTACCGCCTGCAGGAGGGCCTCGATGGCAGCGGCATCCGCGCGCTCCGCGTTGAGTCGAGCCTCCGCCGCCCGGTTCAAGTCCAGGACGTCCGGTTCCGCCTGCAGGAGGGCGCTGGCGAGAGCGGCATCCGCGCGCTGCCGAAGTCGAGCCTCTACCGCCCGGTTCAAGTCTGTGACATCCGTTCCACCTGCAGGAGGGCCTCGATGGCAGCGGCATCCGTGGCGCCCGCCTCAAGTTGAGCTCTCCACCGCGGGTTCACATCCACGACATCCGGTTCCGCCGCAGGAGAGCCTCGATGGCAGCGGCATGCGCGACTCCGCTGGCCGAGTTGAGCCTTCGCCTCCGGTCCTCCTTTAGTATCACCATGTTGAACCGCTGGTCCGCCTGCACCATGGGGGACTCGGACACCGGCACGAAGTCGACGTCCATCGTCTCATACCCATCGGGGGCCTTCTACGCCGTGACCTCCGCCATGAACATTGGATCGGCTTCCTCCTCCTCGTAGCTTGGCTCTAGAAAACTCGGGGATTGGCCCGCTGCAAAGCGAGCTTGGGAACGGAGGTTTGTGGCACCGACCGCCGCGCCGCGATTTCTGCTGGCGCCCGGCCAAGATCTTGTAGTAAGTGATCTTGCGGCGCACCATGGCTTTCCGGCGAACTAGGGGACGCTTGATGCGGCTAGGGATCGAAGGTGGGGAATGAGCGAGAATTGGTGTGGTTTTAGGACAAAGGGCTGGGCGAGGGCCGAGCAACAAGGTTCCGTGTGAATAGTGGTTCCGTAACGATCGTCAATCGGTCTTGAATGTACATCGCCTTGTCGCGTTTCGCGCAGTGCAGCTCGGCACGCTGGACCCTCCACGCCGCTTTCACCGAATGGAACGCGCTTCGCCTTGCGTTGGCCGCCAGGGACCGCAGCTGAGAGAAAACCGACGCCCCTCCCTCCCCGCCCGCATCATTTATTATACCACCACTCCCTCTGCTTTTATGCGGAGTAAATAAAACAGAGGGAGTATACTACGGATGAGGATCTCGACGTGGCCGAACCCATTGAGTAATCGCCATGCGGGGCCTAGCAAGCATGGGGTCCGCCAAGAATGACCGAAAGGGAGGGTAAGGCAGGGATACCTACGCCGAGGATCCACTTCCAAAGATACTACTTTGACCAAATGTTAGAGTAATAATATATGACATGCAACTTACACAAATGTTAGAGTAATAATATATGACATGTAACTTACACAAAGCATACAAGGTCTAATGCGTTTTTCGAGGCCAACTTTGACCAAATGTTAGAGTAATAATATATGACATGCAACTTACACAAAGCATACGGTCAAATTCGTATGTGAAAGGAGTTTCCAATGATATAATTTTCACATTATACATCTCATGTACTATTAATCTTGTCAATAGTCAAATTGGAAACCATCTCGAGTACAAATCTAGGAGTACGTATTTAATCTAACAATATTGATTGGGCGTTGTTGAATGTTGATACCTTTTTGATCAAAGTAGAGATACTTTGACTACACATAAAACTTATATGTAAACTAGAAAGGATAGGAGGGAGTATATTGTACGTTCAAAAATGAAACGAACATTGAATACACTTTGTATATGATTTATGGATGCTATGATCACCGGTTCGTAATTTTGAATCCGCCTTAGGTATCACGTGCCCCCACTGCTCCCTCTTGATTTCATCTCGGTCCGGAGATCTATTGAAAGAGGACTAGGGTGGGTACATGCGAATGATACTCGGCGGAATGTTCAAATGAGGCATGCGGGAGGATGGACTCGACTAGAGGGCGACATGATCGACGGAGAAGAGGGTTGGAGAGGAATGAGAAATAAGCGAACGCCACATGATTTTACTTGAACGGCTCAAATAAACAATAAGTTGTGTCGCTTGGCCTACATAGTGAAAGGCCTAATGCGCAACGCGAGCAATCGACGCCGAATATGGCCGGAAAATAGGGAAACCGACATGTGGGGCACACCCGTCGGACGACGAAGCGCAGACTAGTCCAATGGAGGAGCTGGCCCACGACCTCCTCGCCACCGACAACCATTCATGTGGGTCGTTAGCCAACAATGGGGCGCAGCTCCAGCACCGCCTCGACACGGCGCATCAAGGTGAGAGACACGCCATATCGTCGCTAGACACGGTCGGTTTCCGTGTGTCGAGGTTGGCGTTAGTGCTGTGGCATGACCAACGGTATGTTTGGTTTGTGCCCAAGGTTGCCCGATCAAAGCATTGGGTAGCCAAAATTTTGGTTGAGGTATTGGTTGCCCATGATTTGGCCGACATTGGCAAGAAAATGAACTAGAGTTGGCTAGAGTTCATTGGCATTCCAAAGAAATGGCAACCATCCAAACAAAGACCAATCTTTGGGTCATGACCAAAATTTTGGTTGAGGTATTGGTTGCCCATGATTTGGCCGACATTGGCAAGAAAAATGAACTAGAGTTGGCTAGAGTTCATTGGCATGCCAAAAATGGCAACCATCCAAACAATGACCAATCTTTGGGTCATGACCAAAATTTTGGTAAGGTGCACTTTGGCCACAATCCAAACACACCCCAACACCCGGCTCGCCGAGGATGCATGGGCGCCGCGACACGCCCGCAGAGTGGTGTAGCACGCCAATCGCATCCTCTCGACCTGAGACCATGCCGGGTCGCCTTGCTTTTTCAATGACATGCGGGATCGCATGTGAGCAAAGGGCATCTCCAACGCTGCCACGACCGCAGCTGACTACCCCGGCACACCAAAACCTCGCCCTCGCTACCGTCACAAGTGGTTCATTCCCAGCCGGCGCCAGCTCCCCGCATTCATGCCGACCGTTCGTATGTTTTCATTAAGAGGCTCGGTGCCCGAGGAACCAACTCCAGTGACTTAATGACGCACCCGGACACTTGGCCTCACCGGAATGCGCTACTTAAAGCGGCAACACCCAGCTAACCTCCACACCATAGTGCATTGTCCTCCTACCTGGCACCAAATCCGCCATGACCGCAAGTGCGAACGCTCTGCGGGAGAGCTTGTGTTCGGGGATGAAGCTCGAGGTCGCCGCTTCGCCAAGTCGCCTCTCGCGACACAATAGCGGCGTAGTCGGACGCGACACGCATCAAGACAAGCGGTGGCCACGCTGGCGGCCGACGACGGGAGCACCGTCAGCCACGCGTCCTACTTGCCGCCGTCCAACGTCCGGCACCGCCGAGGTCGGGGACTCCTTCGAGGATGAGTAGGGCATGGGAGGCGGCAGGGCATGGTGTGCCAACTGGCTAGTCCGTATCCCGTGTTCTACTCTTCCTTGTCGGAGACCGCACCTTCACTTCACGGGTGTTGAACCCCGCCCCCGTACATAGAGATCGCAGATGAAGGACGTCGGTCGCTGCCAGAGAATAGGTTTAGGGTCGGGTTTATTTTATTTTTGTCCTATAAAAGTTTGAAATGTAATGAAAATCTGCCGTGGTTTGCATTAATCTCGCCCGTGTATATGAACTTTCACAATAATATACAAATTGTAGGAGTACTAGCAAGATGCCCGTGCGTTGCACGGAAGATCAAGATCTTGTGGGAGAAAAGGATGAACGAAACGAGAGAAAGCCTTATCTTCAAATGTGGAGAGGAGTGCGGGTAAATTGTCATAGTTTCCTTCCTATTCGTTAGATATAGATCGGACGGCCTATATTGCAGGATGACAGGAACACCATCATCACCAACTCTGCTTTTTATTGAACCGAGACAAATCTAACATGCGAAGTAAAATAAACACCTAGGGTCTATACATACACAAATTATCTTAGGCACTCCAATAGTACGTCCACTACACATTCACGCATTTCACATCTGTCTACATCTACGGGAACCTACGAAAGGGTCAACGTAAATTGCCTCTCTCTCTCCTCCCCTGATTTTCATGGTGGTGGGCCCTCCCTCCCCAATCTACAATCAACAACTCACATGTTTCACATTACGTTAATTGGCGTAACTAGGATTACGAGGGTGTAGCATTACTCGTCCTAAAAACCCAACTAAGCCAACCTCCCAAAGCATATCGCTGGGAAAAAGACTCCGCCGCTACTGCTTTAGTCGGGATTACCGGATTACTAGTAGTAGTATCGATGGATCACGCGAAGCAAAAAAAAAATTTTGAGGGGGCGAAGCACCTAGTTTAAAAGGAAAAAAGGCGGTACACTCACAGCACTCTTGTCATGGTTGATGAAGCCATGTAGCTAGGGTAGGGTCATGGACCTGTCCAAGATACCCTCCCCAAGGACATCTCTTGAAGAAACCACCTTTCAGTCGACCTGGAAGGATTCCACTGACGGACCTGAAGACACTCGACCATGAAGCCAACCACTCGACCGCCAGGAGATCTACAACACCAAGACGTTAAACGCCGGTCATTAAGTGGCTTTATGGTCATCATAGCACTTTATGTGGGACGTTACAAGAACTCCCTATCTTAATGTACCTTAATCCTCGTGATAATCGAGGGCTGGAGGGTCCGGCAAACTCTATATAAGCCACCCTCCTCAAAGGTAAAGGGTTCGCACTTCGTAACTCATACGCACATAATACAATCGACCGCCTCCGGGCTCGAGACGAGGGGCTGTTACTTCCTCCGAGAAGGGCCTGAACTCAGAATATCTTGCGATAAAACTACTTCATAGCTAGGATCTTGACTCTCCATTCCTACCCCCATTCTACCGCCGACTTAGAACCACAACAGCTTGGCGCCCACCGTAAGGGGTGTCTTAGCGACTTGTTGGAGAAGTTGCAGTTTTCCGATCCCCTTCATCATGGTTTCAGGTGGAGTTTTATTTGAGGGGTCGCGAGATCCATCTCGGCGCCATGTTCATCGCTCACGAATCCGCTTGGCTTCGTGGAGGCTCCGCCGATGTCGACGCGCCCTCGTCTTCATGGGCAACGACTACAAGGCGTGCATCCGCGGGCCCCTCCTGCGGCAACCATCAACCCAAAGATCGGTCGGCCTCGTGTCGCCCTCCCTTCCAGGGCCTTCTCACGCGCAAGCGCCCAATGGTCGAGGCTTCATTGGGTGAGGTATGCGGTGGCCCGCCACGGCCACTCCCCAAGTCACAAAGAATCGAGCCCGGATTTAATCTCTCTATGGCATGTTCGATCTGCTGATCGGCTCAAGAGACCGTGATCCGAAAAGCGATAACAGTGATCCAGCGGCGGAAGTCCTGATGGTCAATGGGCCATGCAGTCCACCCGGCTTTCCCCGCGCCGACGGCGCCGACGGCAAGGGTGATCCATCGCAAGCCCATGAAGAGTACTTGCTCGAGCCACTCACTTCGCTGCAGAGGGAGGAGCTTCGCCGCCGGAACATGGATGCACCTCACACTCCTATCATTGGAGAAACCCCTGAGGCCCGTGCCTTAGAAGACGCTGCCATTAATCTTGGCTGAGCGCACTCGACCAGAAAATCTCCAGAAAGTGCTCGATTTAACGAAGCGCGATAACGGGTCCTGCTGCCCAGCTTGACGTCAACTCTTTCCACAACCGACTCAGGTATATCGAACTCCAATTCAGAATCTAGCAGCTGCAGCCCATATAGCAGAGTCGATTCAGCCTTCCCAGTCAGAGGCTGGCAGAGGCTTGCTACAGATCAGAGATTTACTCCGGGCAGCAGGAGATCAAAATTCAGCTGTATCGCAGTCACAGAATAGGATTCACAGCAGATCCGTCGCTGTGAATACAGTCCAGTCGGCTCATAGCCCAAGATCGCCCCTGAGGCGTGAGGGGCATGGAGGCCGGTGTGATCAGTATGAGGACCGATTCGATCGTGATGATCAACGTCGAGTGCCCACTCCTCCCCCAAGGGGTGGGTCATACGCTACCGACAAAGCAGGATGATGCATTTACATCACAAGAAAGTTGTTTAAGGATTCCAAATGACCCTGTGGAACCGTGCTTTGATGCGAGATCCATTACCATTCAAGGTTTGGTCGACAGGAACAGAGCTCACCGAGAAGGCCATGACAGAGATGTGCCCATTAGCAGCAGAGTGCACATCTCAGGACCAGAGTGTTTTAGCAGAGCCATCAGGGCCGCGGTGATTCCTCCCAACTTCAGGTTGGCGACTAGAGTCAGTAAGTTCACTGGTGAGTCCAAGCCGGATACTTGGCTTGAGGACTACCGAGTGGCTGTTCAGATTGGCGGAGGCAATGATGAAGTGGCCATGAAACACGTGTCTCTTATGTTGGAGGGCTCAGCCAGAGCATGGTTGAATCAATTAGCACCCAGTAGCTTTTACACTTGGGAAGATCTTGCCCGAGTGTTTGTCAGGACATTTGAAGGAACTTGCAAGCGCCAAAGACGGTTGGAGTTGCAGATCGTGTGTGTGCAAAAGTCTAATGAAACTCGAGGGATTACATCCAGAGATGGATCACATTGCATCACACAAGAGAGAATGTATCTCGATCATCAGTACCAGGCCTTCAAGGAAGGTGTTAAGAACAGAGAGTTAAGTTTGAAATTCGGTCGGACCGGAGACATGAACCTGAGTTGAATGATGGAGATTGCCACCAAGTACGCCAATGGTGAAGAAGAGGATCGGCTCCGGAGTGGCAAGTACAAGTCAACCGCTAATGAAACCGGGGGAGGGAACTCCAATGGAAGTGGTATGGAAAGTCGAGCCATCCGCTCCTCGGAGAAGCCTTGGCCGTGACTCCGTGAAAGTTCAAGGGGAAATCCAGGGACCTTGGAACCCCCAAAAGGTGAAAGACCAAGATGGAAATGATGTATTGGACTTGCCATGTCACATTCACACGAAGAAAGATTAAGAGGGTAAACTCATTTACCCAAAGCATACCACTCGACAATGTCGGCTCTTGATTCAACAGTTCTAGGGGAAGCAGCCCAGGGATAAGGAGAAGGAGTCGGACAAATTTGAGGACAAGGAAGATAGTGATGGTGGATACCCCCAGGTCAATTCTACCCTGATGATTTTTGCTGACGTTGAAAGCAAAAGTCGATTGAAAGTTATCAATCGAGAAGTGACTATGGTCGCTCCGGCGACACCCAGTTATCTGAAATGGTCGCAGACTGCCATCACGTTCGACCAGTCTGATCACCCAACACACATAGCCACCCCTGGGAGGCAAGCTTTGGTGGTCGACCTACCGTCAAGGCACTCGACTAACTAAAGTTTTGATGGATGGTGGCAAGTGGCTGAACATACCGTGATGCAGAGACGTTGAAAGGGATGGGCATTGCAATGTCCGCACTAAGCACCAAAGAACATGAGCTTCCATGGAGTCATTCCTCGAAAGAAGGCTGAGTCACTCGCCAAATTGCTCTCGATGTGGTTTTTGGTGATTCCAAGAATTTTCAGAAGAAAAGTTGACCTTTGAGGTCATGGATTTCCAGAGCGCTTATCACGCTTATTCGGGAAGGCCGGGCGATGCACGCTTTCATGGCTCGACCATGTTATGTATACCTCAAACTGAAGATGCCAGCCCCAAAGGTGTGATCACCGCCACCGAAATCGGAAGAAAGCAGAAGAGTGTTTTCAGAAAGGCTCTAAGATCGCTGATGCTCAGATGGCAGTGGTAGAGCTGCAAGAATACCAGAAAACTGGAGACCCGAGTGATTTGTTGCGAGCCAAGAAGCCCGCCACGGAATCAGCATTTTAGTCGTCCGGTGAGACGAAACGGATTCACATTCACCCGACCGACCCCAATGCTGCTCTGACCCACATCTCAACAACACTCGACTCCAAATAGGAAGAAGCGCTCATCCAGTTCCTCCGTGAGAACTGGGACATCTTCGCATGGAAGCCTGCTGACATGCCGGGTGTTCCCAGGGGACTGGCTGAGCATCGTCTACGAGTCGACTCAAAAGTTAAACCTGTCAAAGAACATCTTCGACGGTCCGCCGTCCAGAAGAGAAAGGCCATTGGCGAGGAGGTGGCTCGGCTCTTAGCAGCAGAGTTTATCCGAGAAATCTACCACTCCGAGTGGCTCGCCAATGTTGTCATGGTACCTAAGAAGGACAAGTCACTTTGCATGTGCATCAACTTCAAACATATCAATCGGGCCTGCCCCAAAGATCATTTTCCTCTCCCCCGCATCGACCAAATAGTTGACTCGACTGCGGGATGTGAGCGGTTGTCTTTCTTATACGCCTATTCCGGTTACCATCAGATTCGTCTGTATGGACCCGACGAGATCAAATCAGCTTTCATCACTACATTCGGGTGTTTCTGTTATGTCACCATGCCATTCGGCCTCAAGAATGCCGGAGCCACGTTCATGAGGATGATTCAGAAGTGTTTGCTCACTTAAATCAGTCGAAATGTGGAAGCATACATGGATGTTATTGTGGTCAAATCAAGGAAAGGTTCCGACCTGTTGACTGACCTTGCTGAAACATTTGCCAACCTCAGGAGGTATGATATCAAGCTTAATCCATCAAAGTGCACATTCGGAGTTCCTGCCGGAAAGTTACTCGGTTTTCTCATTTCCGAACGAGGAATCGACGCCAATCTAGAAAAAGTTGGCACTATACTCCGAATGAAACGCCCTGTGCGTGTGCACGATGTCCAGAAGCTTACTGGATGCTTGGCCGCTTTAAGTCGATTCATCTCTCGCTCGTGAAAAGGCATTGCCTCTTTACCGATCGATGAAGAAGTCGACAAGTTCGAGTGGACTCCCAAGTTGATGCAGCGCTTAAGAGCTAAAAGCTCTACTCTCCACCCAGCCGGTGCTTGCTGCCCCAATCAAAGAAAGAGCCTTTGCTGCTTTACATTGCAGCCACAGGACAAGTCGTCATTACAGTACTTACGGTCGAGCGGGAAGAAGAAGGAAAAGCCTTCAAAGTTCAACGCCCAGTATATTATCTTTCTGAAGTATTGAACCCATCAAAGCAAAGATACCCTCATTATCAGAAGCTTGTTTATGGGATTTATATGATCGCGAAGAAGCTTGCTCATTACTTCTCTGATCATTCCATTACAAATGCCGATGCCCCATTGTTAGAGATTCCGCACAATAGAGATGCAACTAGTCGAGTGGCGAAATGGGCGATTGAACTCCTTCCCCTTGATATCAAGTTTGAGGCAAAGAAAGCCATCAAGTCCCAAACAGTAGCAGATTTCATTACCGAGTGGATTGAACAGCAACTACCGACTCAAGTTCATTCGAAGCACTGGACCATGTTCTTTGATGGTTCCAAGATGCTGAATGGTTCCGGTGCTGGGGTAGTGTTGGTTTCCCCCCGAGGAGATAAGCTCAGATATGTGCTCAAGATTCACTTTGATTCTTCCAACAATGAAGCAGAATACGAAGCACTTTTGTATGGGTTGCGTATGGCCATTTCACTCGGCGTCCGTCGCCTCATGGTCTATGGAGACTCAAATTTGGTGGTTAATCAAGTGATGAAGGAGGACGTCAAGCCCAGCCATGACTGGTTATTGCAATGCAGTGAGGAAGCTAGAGAAGAAATTCAAGGGGTTAGAGCTTCATCATATACCCCGACTGAAAAATTAAGCTGCCGATGATTTGGTGAAAATAAGGTCCAAGAGGGAAGCCATTCCCAGTAATGTGTTTTTGGAGCACATCCACACACCGTCAGTTCAAGAGGATCCTTTCACTGAAGAAGCCCCACAGCTAAAAAGTGCCACTGATCCGACTATAGTTGAGGTCCCAGCTGTGGTCGACCTGATCATGGAAGTCGTGGTCATCACTCCCGATCGACTGTGCCAGACATCACGTATATCCTAAGGAAAGAGCTCCGGAGAACGAAGAAGAGGCTCGACAGATCGCCCACCGATCCAAGGCCTTTCTTGTGATCAAGGGTCGGTTGGCAGAGAAAGCGCGATCGAGTCGGCCGTAAATGCATAACACCAGAAGAAGGTCAGATAATTCTTGATGATATCCACTCGGGGACCTGTGGTCATCATGCGTCCTCTCGGACCATTGTGGCTAAAGCATACCGAGCGGCATTTTATTGGCCAAAAGCAAATGAAATGGCAAAGCAAATAGTCGACAAGTGTGAAGGATGTCAGTTCTATTCCAATATGTCACACAAACCCGCCTCAGCCTTGAAGACCATTCCACTCGTCTGGCCCTTCGCTGTTTGGGGATTGGATATGATTGGACCACTGAGAACTGGCAGGAGCGGCTTCACTCACTTGCTAGTGGCAGTCGACAAGTTTACTAAGTGGATCGAACCTAAGCCTATCAAGAATCTTGATGCGTGCACTGCTATTAGTTTCATCAGAGAGTTGATATTCATATATGGAGTTCCGCATAGCATCATCATTGACAATGGGTCAAACTTTGATTCCGAAAAATTCAAAGCCTTTTGCGCCTCTCAAGGCACGCGAGTCGACTATGCTTCAGTTGCTCACCCCAGTCGAATGGACAAGCAGAACAAGCAAACGGTCTAATTCTCAAAGGACTCAAACCCCTGATGTGTGATATCAAGCATGCAGCATGAGCGTGGGTCGCATTTAACTTCCATCAGTTCTTTGGGGATTGAGGACCTCTCCTAATCGGGTCGATCGGGAGAACTCCATTCTTCTCGGTCTATGGAGTCAAGCAGTTCGCCGAGTGACCTGCTTCACAATGCACCTCGAGTCGAACTCTACTCTGAAGATGAAGCGGAACAAGACCGACAAGATGCGGTCGACCTCCTAGAAGAGGAGAGAGAGATGGCCCTGATCCGCTCGACTATATATCAGCAGGACTTGCGCCGATTCCATGCTAGAAATGTGAAGAGTCGAACCTTCCAAGAAGGAGACTTGGTCCTCCGAGTGGATCAACAGAAACCACACAAGCTTGCTCCCACTTGGGAAGGTCCCTTCATCTCACCAGAGTTCTCCACAATGGAGCATACCATCTTTACAACGTCGATCGCCAGATTGATGAGCCTCGAGCTTGGAATGCGGAGCTGCTCCGCCCCTTTTATACTTAAGTACTCACTCGGATGAGATGTAATAAAAGTACCTCTGTAGTTTGTTTATCAAAGACAAGAATGTTATAATTTTCCCAGTGATTGTTATTACTTTTTGTTTACATGAGAAACCCCCCAGTGGTAGCTTAGCTGCGAACCCGTTTTGCCTAAGTTTGTAAAAAAAAATCCCTGCCGAGTGGTGAGCCAGCCTCCCACTCGGGGGCTTATGTGCGAATCCGTTTCGCCTAAGTACTTGAAAATCCTACCGAGTGGTGAGCCAGCCTCCCACTCGGAGGCTTAGCTGCAGTCCAAGAACTCGCCTAAGTATTGAAAAATCCTATCGAGTGGTGAGCCAGCCTCCCACTCGGAGGCTTAGCTGCAGTCCAAGTACTCGCCTAAGTATTGAAAAATCCTACCGAGTGATGAGCCAGCCTCCCACTCGGGGGCTTAGCTGCAGTCCAAGTACTCACCTAAGTGTTTAAAAATCCTACCGAGTGGTGAGCCAACCTCCCACTCGGGGGCTTAGCTGCAGTCCAAGTACTCGCCTAAGTGTTTAAAATCCTACCGAGTGGAGAGCCAGCCTCCCACTCGGGAGCTTAGCTACAGTCCAAGTACTCGCCTAAGTATTTAATACAATGTGCGCTTTGCAAGGACGAGGTGCAGGTCGACTGCTGCCTTCTCCTTCAGACTACAACACAAAAAATCCTGCCGAGTGGAGAGCGAACCTCCCACTCGGGGGCTTAGCTGCAGTCCAGTACTCACCTAAGTATCTGAAAATCCTACCGAGTGGAGAGCGAACCTCCCACTCGTGGGCTTAGCTGCAGTCCAGTACTCGCCTAAGTATCTGAAAATCCTACCGAGTGGAGAGCGAACCTCCCACTCGGGGGCTTAGCTGCAGTCCAGTACTTGCCTAAGATTCTGAAAATCCTATCGAGTGGAGAGCGAACCTCCCACTCGGGGGCTTTGCTGCAGTCCAAGACTGGCCAAGTATCTCGAATCCCACCGAGTGGAGAGCGAACCTCCCACTCGGGGGCTTAGCTGCAGTCCAGTACCCGCCTAAGTATCTGAAAATCCTACCGAGTGGAGAGCAACCCTCCCACTCGGGGGCTTAGCTGCAGTCCAGTACTCGCCTAAGTATCTGAAAATCCTACCGATTGGAGAGCAACCCTCCCACTCGGAGGCTTAGCTGCAATCCAGTACTCGCTTAAGTATGAAATCCATTCCGATCCGCAAGGACGACGAGGTGCAGGTCGACTGCTACCTTCTCCATCGGAGCTGCGCCACAAGTGCAACGAGCACTCCATCCCGATCCGCAAGGACGCAGGTCGACTGCAATCTGTGCTCCATCCCTACCTGCAAGAACGATGAAGTGCAGGTCGATCGGATTTTTCACCTCGTAGCTACATCTCAAGCTAATCAAGTATATTCCGAGTGAAGAACAAAGTTCGTCAAGGCAAATGAAAGCATATTCGATGATAAGCCAAGTTCAATAACATCCTAGGGATTCGAAGTACTCAAAGCGCCAAGCCTGTCAAAGTTTATCGGTTACAAGACCACTCGGCATTCCGAGGCAAATTTAAGACGGCATAGAAGTTTTTACTCCTCGGTGGAGGACTGGAAGGCGCGACAAACTGGTCCAGTGTCGATTCCACAACGATCCGGTGGCAAAGAAGCAATGAAAGTCTCCATGAAAGATTGGAAGTCGTACTTCTTGGTATTGGCAACTTTGATGGACGCCACTTTTCCTCTTGCGCCTCCTTGCAGTGAAATCGGACCAGGACAGAGCAACATCGGCACCACACCCGGCGTAAGACTTTTTCCATTCCTCGCACTCGACTTGGAACGCTATTCACCGAGTCATTAAAGACTCGAGGTCATTTTGAAGCTGCCTCGCCGCCAGAGTGTCGAGTCGATTCGCGACACCACAACCTTCACCGAGCGAGGTAGTCCACCACACCAAGAACACGAGACTCCAAATGAGCACGTTCATAGCGGTTTCATCCTTCACAGGAGAGTTAATGGGGTCCAGGCTTGTCTCCACTCGACCAGTCTCCTCCTCGAAGTTCTGACAGAATTCTGTAAACGCAACTCGAGTTCAAGCTAATGGTTCAATGATGAGTTGGTGATAACAAGTCAGTCGGATAGGAGGGATTACCTTCAAGCATGAGGAATAACTTCTTGGCGAGCCCTCCCAGATAAGCCTCCAGATCGTTCTTCTTCCCCGCCAGTTCGCCAGCCTTGTCACTCAGAGCTATCTTGTCATTCTTCAGTCGGCTAACCTCCTTGTTGGCCGTGTCGAGAGCAGCTTTCAGATTGGCATTCTCTTCTTCAAGTTTACCGACTGAAGACAGCTTTTCTTCCGCGAGCTTTGTTTTGTCCAAAGCCGCTTTCTGCGCCTCGGCAAGGTCATGGTCCTTTTTCTTTAGAGCCTCCTCCATTATAATCGCAAAATGACAATGAGATCAGAATTAGGAATGGGGAGAAAGACAAAGACAGTCGTCAAGTTCTCACCAGCCATAACTTTTGCTTCATCTCTCGCCTTCTGCAAGTTTTCCTGAGCAAGCTTCAAGTCAAGGTTGAGCTGGATCTGTTTGTTTTCCAATTCAGTATAGCGAGCCACATGCTCACAGGATTTCTGCGAAGAGTCAATCGACAGACATCAAAGATAGGTTGCTTCCGAGTGACTAAGAAAAATCGTAGCGTTTCTAAGACTACAACCGAATCAAAATATTCGAGAGTAGTCTCGGATTACACTCAGTGGGTGCACCCGCGTGCCCCAATCGGTTCTATCGACTTCGGTTCGATCAGTCGACCGAAAGAGACAAAAAGGTTATGATCCTAAACCATAGCTAACTGTCAGCAGTCAGCCTCGGTATCATCATGATCTAAAAAAAGAGTTCTACAGACTACGGTCGACTGCCAGCAGTCCACCATAGTCTCGGGGACTACACCCAGTGGGTGCACTCAGCGTGCCCCCACCGGTTTCAAGATTTCATTCGACATGGTCCGACCAGATCGATTGTCGGTGTCAAAACCGGCGGATCTCGGGTAGGGGGTCCCGAACTGTGCGTCTAGGCAGATGGTAACACGAGACAAGGGACACGATGTTTTTACCCAGGTTCGGGCCCTCTTGATGGAGGTAAAACCCTACTCCGCTTGATTAATATTGATGATATGGGTAGTACAAGAGTAGATCTACCATGAGATCGTAGAGGCTAAACAATAGAAGCTAGACTATGGTATGATTGTTGTTCGTCTTATGGACTAAAACCCTTCGGTTTATATAGGCAATCAATAGGGTTAGGGTTACACAGTAGTCGGTTACAATGGTAGGAGATCTACATATCCGTATCGCCAAGCTTGCCTTCCACGCCAAGGAAAGTCCCATCCGGACACGGGACAAAGTCTTCAATCTTGTATCTTCATAGTCCAGAGTCCGCCAAAGGTCATAGTCCGCCATCCGGACACCCCTAATCCAGACTCCCTCAAGAGCTCCCTGAACCAGGCTTCAATGACGCATTTAGTCCGGCGTGCATATTGTCTTCGGCATTGCAAGGCGTGTTCCTCCTCCAAATACTTCGTAGAAGATTTTGAACACAAGGATAGTGTCCGACTCTGCAAAATAAGTTCCACATACCACCGTAGAGAGAATAATATTCACACAAGTTCAATCTGCTGACGTATCCCGCGACATGACATCACACCACGACCAAGCCTTTATTCGAATCGTTTTTACTGTCCCACCTCAGCGCGTTTAGCGAGGCGGTTTCCTTGGCACGTCTAGTCAAAGCAGAGATCGTGTCCCCTTATTCCGGGATTCTCATCAATACGGGCGTGGGTAACCCAACCGTGCTTGTTGGCACGCCTCCTCTATTGAAGGCGAGTCCCGAACGGTCACGGGGAGGGCTCTTGGTATTCGACCTCCCTATAAAGAGACCAAGGCCCAGTTCCTTTTTTTCAATCTCCATCGAATCCGCCACTCGCCTCGAGTTCCAACACCCAAAGCTCCAGATTTAGGCACTTCGGACCTTCGATGATGTCCGGCTCCGACCTCCAAGGCCAGTGGATGTCTTCCTCCGTCACGGAAGAAGACATCCTAAAGCTAAGAGATGCTGTGTATCTAACCGCGAAATCTCGTGATAGGCTGCCTGCTCAAGGGCAGGTTATTGCCACTCCCAAGCCCGGGAAAGCGTGGTGTTTATGCCTCACTTACTTCGGGCTAGGCTTCCGACGGACCTGCTCGTGAGGGGGCTCATGTTTTATTACGGGCTGGAATTTCACGACTTGGATCCGAGTCCATCCTCCACATCTCATCATTCATCGTCGTGTGTGAAGCCTTCCTCCGCATTACCCCTCACTTCGGATTGTGGCTCAAGACCTTCAAGGTGGAGCCAAGATGATCAAGGGCAACAGCAGCGTGCGGAGGGGCTGTTATAAGCAAGAATGCTGACGCTCCATGGCCCGAGGGCTCTTTTCAAGAGGAGCTCAGCCTATGGCAACGAGAGTGGTTTTATATCATAGCTCCCAGGGGCACCAAATGGGTGGCGCCACCTGCCTTTCGCTCGGGTCCTCCACCACAGCTGGCGTCGTGGGTCAATAAAGGGCTTGACTGGGGGCCGTCCAAGGACGTGCCCTTGTTGCAGGGCCGCATTCGAGACCTCCTAGAGAGAGAGATCAATCTGGTCTTAGTAACGTAGGTCATGCTGATTCGTCGCATCCTTCCCTGCAAACGTCGCCCTCTCCGCCTGTGGAAGTTCAATCCGGAGGGATCATGAGCTCTCCAACATTTTATGGGCGCAACGCCCGTGGAGATGTACAAAATGTTCTTCGGATCACAAGCAATGTGTCCGGACTTGACCGAGGACGCAGGTCTGAGCTGCAATCGCCCGGATACTCAAGTTAGTAGTTTCTTACCCGGACACGCTATCCGTACATTTATCATAAACCTGCCCTTAAAAGAGCTATCCCTTAAACAGGATTGGATAGCGAAAACAAAACTGATCAGGTGTCTGGCCCCCCTCCCTGAGACCACTCCGGATCCTGTGTTAAACAAGATGCTGGAGGCTGCGCCCTTGGAAGAAGGCGAAGGGTGGAACAAGGAAGCTACTGCCTCCGCGAAGGAGGTTATCAAGCAAGGAGGGATCGAGAATCCCTCCATCCAAGGGGAGAAGAGGACCGCCTCTGAAGATCCGGAGACCAAGGCCTCAAGCTGGAAGAAATCCTCGCCAGAGGGTCCTGCGCCGGAAGATGTCCCGACCGCATTATTTCCCCAAGGAGATCAGCCTCCAAATAACCGTAAGTAGAGAGGGTAGTTTTTCCTAAAATAAGAGACATCCCTATTTTATCTCTGAATATGACCGAAATTTTACCTTGCAGTTCGGATCTCAGCCCTTCTCAGCAGAGCTCGTCTTCGGGGGATCTTCGTCCGGAGATGATGGAGAGTGGAACGCCTCCCCCTGCCATGCCGCCTAGCGAGGTGGACGATCCCGAGGTGTCGTCGCGGAGGGTTTCCCCGAATCCGGCGGGGGTCGAGGGCAGTCGTAGGGCCCCCCAGAGCACTCCGTGTCCGGCCTTCGAAAAAGGCCATCGACGAGTCCGCACCACCTGGTGCATGGTCGGCGGGTTGAAGGGTCTCGCCGGGCAGTGTCTATCTCGAGAGGATCACCGCAATCGATGGGTACGGTGATTGAAAAGATTTCGTCCGCGGAAAGCGGGTTGTACGAGGCCGCCAGGAGTTTACTGACGGGTTTTGAGGTACGTGCAATGATGTACCTTTTGATGGTTCCGCATATATAAGATGCGCCTTGTGTAGATAGTAGCCCCTGAGACTCGGTGCGTTGTCAAAAATGACGGCATGCCGAGGATCATGTTCCCAGTTATAATATGTCGCCCTTCCAATGTAGGTGGCGGATCGTCCGGTGGCTAGCCGGACTGATGAATTTGCCGAACTAAAGCGGCAACTTGACGTGGCAGATGCCGACATCGCGGTTGTTCATAAGCGGCTTGACGAGTCACAAGGTATGCAGTTTCTCCGTGGACACCTGGTAAGGGAGCTTAATGCCCGTTCCTTACAATATGTATGCTTGATGCAGATGGTGCCGCTGCCATGGAGAGCCTTCGGGCGGAGCTTGACCGAGCCAAGGAGCAGGCCAGAAAAAGTGATGCGGCCACCTTAAAGGTGGCCAAAGAGCTAAAAGCCGAACAGGCTGCTCACTGCCGAAGCAAGAAAGAGATGGCCGAGATGGCCATGAAGTTGAAGGATGCTACCGACCGCTGCGAGCTTCTTGAAAAAGAATGTCGAGCGGAGCAAGAGGACCTGAAGAAGGCCACCACCGAGGCCAAGGATGCTCGCTCTGCGATGAGAGCTATGAAGGAGGAGCTACGTCAGGCCGGAGATATCGCGGCTGGAAAGCCCTTTCTGCTGCGGAGGAAGTTCACGGATCCTAAATATGCTCAGTTGGACCGGCTGTGGAGTTCGGAGGATGCTTATCTGGACTTGGCGGCGAGTGCCGCGGACGCGGCCGAACACTTCGGTGATCAAACGGATCACAAGATGGAAGATCTCTTTTGGTCGCAGTTCCGTAGTCTGGAGCGTCCACTTCCACTAACCGATCATTTGGCCGAATGGGCGGAGCTGAATAGACTGTCCGGTCTTGCCATGAAGGTTGTCGTGACTTATTTGTGGCCGAAAGGGCCCGAGCCGAGGAGTTATTTTGGCTTGGTGCAGCAGTTCCTTGGTGCGGTGCCGTATATTAAAGCAATGAGGCGGTCGACATGCATAGAGGGTGCGCGGATGGCTCTTGCCCGTGTCAAGACATACTGGGCGGAGATGAAGGCCACCGATGTTGCATCCCAAGATTCGGACGGAAGTCGAGTAAATTGCCGAGCACTATTTTCGTGAAGTTCTGCAGGCGCTGCTTAATAGAGACGCAGTGCTCGAAGGATATTATGTTCGAATAACATGTATTATTGTGAAACAATGTTTCGATGGAATATATAAGTTTTTTATACTTGTGCTTTCAAGAATTAAAATACCTCATGTGCGGCCGTTAATGTATATGTGTATATAATGGCAGTCCTTTGCTTCAGCCCCCTCGCATATAATGCGGGGGTGTTTGCAGAAAACGCATTTTCACACTTGACCCAACGTCTTGGTCCTACAAAGGAGGTTATAGCGCAGCAAACTAGGCAAATAGACTATAATGCTTTATCACTTTCACTTAGCCATAGGAGTTCGATAGTGGGGCTACTATATAGCCCCTAGGGGCACCAAGGCCACCCGAATTCAGGGCGCGCCAGATGTGCTCGACCGAAATGGCCCTTCGTCAATGCGGAGGAATTATAAACATTCCAAAGAGGTCATCGAGTGGTTGACCAGTCTCACGCTATATCATGATAGTCAGTTTTCGCTTTCATCGAGGTGCTCGCCGTCAACCGGGCACAATCGCAGAGAGTTCTCCTGGTGCCGCATTAGCCGATAGAACGGAAAGTAAGGCAGCAAAACACAGGAGCCGCAAACCCAACATTTGACCAAAGACATGATTCGAGCTGATGCATATAAGGCCTAACTCGAGACGCCGAACACTCCCTAAGGTATTCGGGCTTTATGAAAACGGGCCGAACAACGCCCTTGGTAATAAGCCCCTGGTGTCCAGGTACGTGCAACATTCTGACGTGGCCTATGCCAAAATGCCAGCCTCCTCCTTGGTTATAGCAACAAACCGGGGATGTGTATCAACAAGAGATAGTAAAAAAGGTTTACGCAGGGTCTTAATCTGAAAAGAATCCTTGCAACGGGTCCCTACTGCACGTCTGCGCCTGTGTCTCCGTTGTGCCGTATCCTGGACGGGTGTAGCACGGTGTTCATCTGTAAAAGAGAGGAACTTAGTTGAAAAAGATCATGCGAAAATGTACGTTATACTAAATAAACAAAGTACAATTCAAAGAATGAACAAAATTGAGCTTTATTGTCTCTTGTTATGGATGCGCGTAGCCCCTTGTACGGGGGTATGCGTCTAACGAGCCCTTGTATGTTTATGCCGGACTCGTCCAGCCGTGTCCGGGGTCTAGACGACCTGTCTAAGTGCTTGTATTGGTGAAGCCGGTTTATTGTGGGGCTGCCAAGGCATCCGCACAATTTTCCGGACTCGAGGAACCCTCGAGGTTTCCCTTTAATGAGATGATGCTGATGAAGTCATGTACCTAGGGTAGGGTCATGAACCTGTCCAAGGTACCCTCCCCAAGGGCATCTTTAGAAGAAACGGCCTTCCAGTCGACCTGGTAGGATTTCACTCGACAGACTCAAAGACACTCGACCATGAAGACCCACTCGACGACCAGGAGTTCAAGAACCACTCTGTGTACGGTCTGTAATTAAGTAGTCTTTATGGTCATGATGACACTTTATGTAAGGCGTTACCAGTAATGCCTGGCCTTAATGTACCTTTAACCCTCCGCTATGTGGGCTGGCTGGGGTCCTGGCGCACTCTATATAAGCCACCCCCCTCCATAGGTAGAAGGGGTCGCACCCCTGTAATTCATACGCATATAATCCAGTCGACCGCCTCCGGGCTCCGAGACGTAGGGCTGTTACTTCCTCCGAGAAGGGCATGAACTCGTAAAACTCGTGCGTATACAACTACTCCATAGCTAGTATCTTGCCTCTCCATACCTACCCCCATTCTACTGTCAGACTTAGAACCATGACAGTTGGCGCCCACCTTGGGGCAGGTGTTCTAGCAATTTGTTGGAGAAGTTGGGATTCTTTCGATCTCCTACATCATGGTTTCAGGTGGAGTTTTGGTCGAAGGCCGCGAGATCCGTCTCGGTGCGCCACGCTCATCGCCGACGACTCCGCTTGGCTTCATGAGGCTCCTCTCGACGCCGACGCGCCTTCCCCCGTCCACGGGCAACGACTACAAGGCGTCCATGGAGTCCTCCTGCTGGCAACCGCCGACCCAGTATGGGTCGGTTCTTGTGCCGTCCTCACTCCCAGACTCCCGCCGGCGCAAGCGCTTCGGTCGGTCGAGGCTTCAGCGGTGGGTGAGGCATGCGGTGGCTCGCCAGTCGGCCACTTCCCAAGTTGCGGCAATCGAGCCCGACGAATCTCTCTACGGACTATTCGATCTGTCGTCCGGCTCCGCAGAGCTGCATCCGAGTGCGATAGCAGCGATCCGGCAGCAGAGGTTCTGATGGTCGACGGACCATGCAGTCCTCCTGGATTCCCCCGCACTGACGGAGGCGACGGTGGAGGCGATCCGGCGCAAGCTCACGAAGAGTACCAACCCGAGCCCCTCACTTCGCTGCAAAGGGAGGAACTTCGCCGCCGAAACATGGATGCGCTTCACACTCCTATCGTTGGAGAAACCCCCGAGGCTCGTGCCTTGGAGGATGCGCGCTTGGCCAACATGGCCGAGCGCACTCGACTGGAGAACCTCCAGCGAGTTCTCGACGAGCACACGCGACCACGGGTTCCAGAATCCAGTCGACGCCAGCTCTTTCCACAACCAACTCAGGTATATCGAACTCCGATTCAGAATTTAGCAGCTGTAGCCTGTATAGCAGAATCAATTTAGCCTTCCCAGTCAGAGGCGGGTAGAGGTTTCCAACAGATCAGAGATTTACTCCGGGCAGCAGGAGATCAAAATTCAGTCGTATCACAGTCACGGAACAGGATTCACAGCAGATCTGTCGCTGCGAATTCAGTCCAGTCGGCCCATAGTCCAAGATCGCCCCCGAGGCGTGAGGAACATGGATGCCGGTGTGATGATCAGTACAAGAACCGCGAGCCGTATGAGCACCGATTCAATCGCAATGATCGACGTCGAGTGCCCACCCCTCCCCCAAGGGGTGGATCATACGCTCCTCGGCAACAAGATGACAGACGCCAGCACAGTGTTGGGCGAAGGGTTCCAGTCGACCCCAGAGAACCAGGCTTTGATGCGAGATCCATTATCGCTCAAGGCTTGGTCGACAGAACAGAGCTCACCGAGAAGGCCATGACAGAGATGTTCCCTCTAGCGCAGAGTTCATGTCTCAGGGCAGAGTGTTTTAGCAGGCCATCGAGCCGCAGTGATTCCTCCCAACTTCAGCTTGGCATCGGAGTCGATAAGTTCACCGGTGAGTCCAAGCCCGACACTTGGCTTGAGGACTACCGAGTGGCTTTCAGATTGGCGGCGGCAACGATGAGGTAGCTATGAAGCATTTGCCTTATGTTGGAGGGTTCGGCGAGCATGGTTGAACTGGCTTAGCACCCAAAGAAAGATTTACACTTGGGAAGATCTTGCCCGAGTGTTTGTCAAGACATTTGAAGGGACTTGCTGTGTTTACCAGCAAGGTTGACAGAGCTGCAGTCGTGTGTACAGAAGTCGAATGAAACTTTGAGAGATTACAACCAGAGATGGATTACCTTGCACCACACAGTTGAGAATGTGTCTGATCACCAGCGATCAGGCTTTCAAGGAAGGTGTCAAGAACAGGAGTTGAGTTTGAAATTTGGTCGGACAGAGATATGACCTCGAGTCGGATGATGGAGATTGCCACCAAGTATGCTAATGGTGAAGAAGAGGATCGGCCCGAGTGGTAAGTACAAGTCAGCCACTAATGAAGCCGGGCGGAGGGAACTCCGAAGCGAAGCGCAAAGCCGAGCCACCGCCTCCCGGAGAAGCCTTGGATGTGACCCCAGAAAGTTCAAGGGGAAACCCAAGGGTCCGTGGGAACCCCAAGAAGGTGAAAGACCAAGATGGGAATGATGTGTTGGACTTGCCATGTCACATTCACACTAAGAAAGATGAAGAGGGTAAACTCATTTACCCGAAGCATACCACTCGACAGTGTCGGCTCTTGATTCAGCCGTTCCAAGGGAAGCAGCTCAAGGATAAGGAAAAGGAGTCGGAAAAAGTTGAGGACAAGGAAGATAGTGATGGTGGATACCCCTGTGTCAATTCCACCTCGATGATTTTGTTGACGTTGAAAGCAAAAGTCGATTGAAAGTTATCAACCGAGAAGTGAACATGGTCGCTCCGGCGACGCCCAATTATCTGAAATGGTCCCAGACCACCATCACATTCGACCAGTCCGATCATCCGACACACATTGCCACCCCTGGGAGGCAAGCGTTGGTGGTCGATCTAGTCGTCGAAGGCACTCGACTGACCAAAGTTTTGATGGATGGTGGCAGTGGCCTGAACATCTTGTATGCGTAGACGCGTTGAAAGGGATGGGCATTCCGATGTCCAGACTCAAAGACCAAGAATATGAGTTTCCATGGAGTCATTCCGGAAAGAAGGCTGAGTCACTCGGTCAAATTGCTCTTGATGTGGTTTTTGGTGCTTCGAAGAATTTCTGCAAAGAAAAGTTGACCTTTGAGGTCGTGGATTTCCAGAGCGCTTATCACGCTATTCTGGGAAGGCCGGCGTATGCCCATTTCATGGCTCGACCATGTTATGTGTACCTTAAACTGAAGATGCCCGGCCCCAAGGGTGTGATCACCACATCGCGGCAATCGGAAGAAAGCGGAAGAGTGTTTCCGTAAAGGCTCTAAGATTGCTGATGCTCAGATGGCAGTGGTAGAATTGCAAGAATATTAGAAGACTGCAGATCCGAGTGATTTGTTGCGAGCCAAGAAGCCCGCTACGGAGTCGGCATTTCAGTCATCCGGTGAGACGAAGCAGGTTCACATTCACCCGACCGACCCCAATGCTGCTCCGACCAACATCTCAACAACACTCGACTCCAAATAGGAAGAAGCGCTCATCCAGTTCCTCCGTGAGAACTGGGACATCTTTGCATGGAAGTCACGACATGTCGGGTGTTCCCAGGGGGCTGGCTGAGCACCGCCTACGAGTCGACCCGAAAGTTAAACCTGTCAAAGAACATCTTCGACGGTCCGCCGTCCAGAAGAGAAAGGCTATTGGCGAGGAGGTCGCTCAGCTCTTAGCAGCATAGTTCGTCCGAGAGATTTACCACTCTGAGTGGCTCGCCAATGTGGTCATGGTCCCCAAGAAGGACAAGTCACTGCGCATGTGCATCGACTTCAAACATATCAATCGGGCCTGCACGAAAGATCATTTCCCTCTTCCCCGCATCGACCAAATAGTCGACTCGAGTGCGGGATATGAGCGGTTGTCTTTTTTAGACGCCTATTCCGGGTACCATCAGATCCGTCTGTATGGACCCGATGAGATCAAAACAGCTTTCATCACTCTGTTCGGGTGCTTCTGTTATGTCACCATGCCATTCAGTCTCAAGAATGCCGGAGCCACGTTCATGAGAATGATTCAGAAGTGTTTGCTCAGTCAAATTAGTCGGAATGTGGAAGCATACATGGATGATATAGTGGTCAAGTCACGAAAGGGTTCTGACCTGTTGACTGACCTTGCTAATACGTTTGCCAATCTCAGGAGGTATGATATCAAGCTTAATCCATCAAAATGCACATTCGGAGTTCCTGGCAGAAAGTTACTCGGTTTTCTTGTTTCCGAACGAGGAATCAACGCTAACCCAGAAAAAGTTGGCACTATATTCCGAATGAAACGCCCTATGCGTGTGCACGATATCCAGAAGCTTACTGGATGCTTGGCCGCTTTAAGTCGATTCATCTCTCGCCTCGGTGATAAGGCATTGCCTCTTTACCGACTGATGAAGAAGTCAGACAAGTTCGAGTGGACTCCAGAGGCCGATGCAGCGTTTGCAGAGCTAAAAGCTCTGCTCTCCACCCAACCGGTCCTTGCTGCTCCTATCAGCAAAGAGCCTTTGCTGCTTTACATTGCAGCCACTGGACAAGTCGTCAGTACGGTGCTCACGGTCGAGCGGGAAGAAGAAGGAAAAGCCTTCAAAGTTCAGTGCCCAGTTTATTATCTTTCTGAAGTGTTGACCCCGTCAAAGCAAAGATACCCTCACTATCAGAAGCTTGTTTATGGGATTTATATGACCACGAATAAGGTTGCTCATTACTTCTCTGGTCATTCCATTACAGTCGTCAGCGATGCCCCATTGTCAGAGATTCTTCATAATAGAGATGCAACTGGTCGAGTGGTGAAATGGGCGATTGAACTCCTTCCTCTTGATATCAAGTTTGAGGCAAAGAAAGCCATCAAGTCCCAAGCAGTAGAAGACTTCATCGCCGAGTGGGTTGAACAGCAGCTTCCGACTCAAGTTCACTCGGAGCACTGGACTATGTTCTTCGATGGTTCCAAGATGCTGAATGGTTCCGGTGCTGGGGTAGTATTAGTTTCCCCCCGAGGAGATAAACGCAGATATGTACTCCAGATTCACTTCGATTCCTCCAACAATGAAGCAGAATATGAAGCACTCCTGTATGCGTTGCGTATGGCCATTTCACTCGGCGTCCGTCGCCTTATGGTCTACGGCGGCTCAGATTTGGTTGTTAATCAGGTGATGAAGGAGTGGGACGTCAGAAGCCCAACCATGACTGGTTACTGCAATGCAGTGAGAAAGCTGGAGAAGAAATTTGAGGGGTTAGAGCTTCATCATATACCCCGACTGAAAAACCAAGCTGCTGATGATTTGGCGAAAATAGGGTCCAAGAGGGAAGCCATTCCCAGTAATGTGTTTTTGGAGCACATCCGCGCACCATCAGTGCAAGAAGATCCTTTCAGAGAAGAAGCCCCGCAGCCAAAAAGTGCCAATGATCCGACTGATGTCGAGGTCCCAGCCGTGGTCGACTTGATTATGGAAGTTGTGGTGATCACTCCCGATTGGACAGTGCCATACATCGCATATATTTTAAGGAAAGAGCTCCCAGAGAATGAAGAAGAGGCTCGACAGATCGTCCGTCGATCCAAGGCCTTTACAGTGATCAAGGGACAGTTGTATAGAGAAAGCGCGACTGGAGTCAGCCAGAAATGTATCACGCCAGAAGAAGGTCAGATAATTCTTGAAGATATCCACTCGGGGACCTATGGCCATCATGCGTCCTCTCGGACCATTGTGGCTAAAGCATACCGAGCGAGATTTTACTGGCCAAAAGCAAATGAAATGGCAAAGAAAATAGTCGACAAGTGTGAAGGTTGTCAGTTCTATTCCAATATGTCGCACAAGCCCGCCTGAGCCTTGAAGACCATTCCACTCGTCCGGCCCTTCGCTGTTTGGGGGTTGGACATGATCGGACCACTGAGAACTGGCAGGAGCGGCTTCACTCACTTGCTAGTGGCAGTCAACAAGTTTACTAAATGGATCGAAGCCAAGCCCATTAAGAACCTCGATGCATGCACTACTATCAGTTTCGTCAGAGAATTGATATTCAGATATGGAGTTCCGCATAGCATCATCACTGTCAATGGGTCAAACTTTGATTCTGACAAGTTCAAAGCCTTTTGCGCCTCTCAAGGCACACATGTCGACTATGCTTCAGTTGCTCACCCGCAGTTGAATGGACAAGCAGAACGCGCAAACGGTCTAATTCTCAAAGGACTGAAACCCCGACTGATGCGTGACCTGAAACATGCAACAGGAGCTTGGGTCGATGAACTTCCATCAGTTCTTTGGGGATTGAGGACCACTCCTAATCGGTCGACTGGGAGAACTCCATTCTTTCTGTTCTATGGAGCTGAAGCAGTTCTGCCGAGTGACCTGTTTCACAATGCACCTTGTGTCGAACTCTACTCTGAAGAGGAAGCGGCACAAGCCCGGCAGGATGCAGTCGATCTCTTAGAAGAAGAGAGGGAGATGGCCCTGATCCGCTCGACTATCTATCAGCAAGACTTGCGTCGATTCCATGCCAGAAATGTGAAGAGTCGAACCTTCCAAGAAGGAGACTTGGTCCTCCGAGTGGATCAACAGAAACCACACAAGCTCGCTCCTACTTGGGAAGGTCCCTTCATCGTCACCAGATTTCTCCACAATGGAGCGTACCATCTTTACAACGTCGATCGCCAGATTGATGAGCCTCGAGCTTGGAATGCGGAGCTGCTTCGCCCCTTTTATACTTAAGTACTCACTCGGATGAGATGTAATAAAAGTACCTCTGTAGTTTGTTTATCTAAATCAAGAAGGTTATAATTTTCCCAGTGATTGTTACTACTTTTTATTAAAATTCCCCCCCAGTGGGTGGCTTAGCTGTGAATCCGTTTCGCCTAAGTTTGTAAAAAAATTCCTTACCGAGTGGTGAGCCAGCCTCTCACTCGGGGGCTTAGCTGCGAATCCGTTTCACCTAAGTGTTTTCAAATCCTACCGATTGGTGAGCCAGCGTCCCACTCGGGGGCTTAGCTGCAGTCCAAGTACTCGCCTAAGTGTTTTAAATCCTATGGAGTGGTGAGCCTGCCTCCCACTTAGGGGCTTAGCTGCAGTCCAAGTACTCGCCTAAGTGTTTTAAAATCCTACCGAGTGGTGAGCCAGCCTCCCACTCGGGGGCTTAGCTGCAGTCCCAGTACTCGCCTAAGTGTTTTAAATCCTACCGAGTGGAGAGCCAGACTCCCACTCGGGGGCTTAGCTGCAGTCACAGTACTCGCCTAAGTATTTAATACAATGTGCGCTTCACAAGGACGATGAGGTGCAGGTCGACTGTTACCTTCTCCTTTGAAGCTACGCCATCAAAAATCCTACCGAGTGGAGAGCAAACCTCCCACTCGGGGGCTTATCTGCAGTCCAGTACTCGCCTAAGTATTGAAAAATCCTACTGACCGAGAGAGCAAACCTCCCACTCGGGGTTTAGCTGCAGTCCAAGACTACGCCTAAGTATTGAAAAATCCCATCGAGTGGAGAGCAAACCTCCCACTCGGGGCTTAGCTGCAGTCCAAGACTAGCCTAAGTATTGAAAAATCCTACCGAGTGGAGAGCAAACCTCCCACTGGGGCTTAGCTGCAGATCCAAGACTACGCCTAAGTATTGAAAATCCTACCGAGTGGAGAGCAAACCTCCCACTGGGGGCTTAGCTGCAGTCCAAAGACGCCTAAGTATTGAAAAATCCTACCGAGTGGAGAGCAAACCTCCCACTGGGGGCTTAGCTGTAGTCCAAGACTCGCCTAATTATTTAAAAACCCTACCGAAAGTGGAGAAAACCTCCCACCGGAGGCTTAGTTGCAGTCTGAGTACTCGCCTAAGTAAGGAATCCATCCTGATCCACAAGGACGACGAGACGCAGTTCGACGGTTACCTTCTCCTTCGGAGCTGCGCCACAAGTACAACGTGCGGTCCATCCCAATCCGCAAGGACGACGAGGTGCAGGTCGACTGCTACCTTCTCCTTCAGAGCTGCGCCACAAGTACAACGTGCGGTCCATCCCAATCCGCAAGGACGACGAGGTCGCCACACTGCATGTACTTCATCCCTACCGCAAAATCGATGAAGTGCAAGTCATTTGGATATTCACCTTAAGGATGCTGCTCAAGCATTGAAGTATATTCGAATGAAAAGCAAAGTTCGTGATCGAAGGCAAATAAAAGCACGCTCGATGATAAACCAAGTTCGGATAAATGTCCTACGGATTCGAAAGTGCTCGGGCGTTAAGCCCGCTAAAGTTTATCGGTTACAAAACCACTCGGCATTTCGAGGCAAATTTAAGGTAGAGCATAGAAGTTTTTACTCCTCGGTGGAGGATCGGAAGGAGCCACAAGCTGGCAAGGTCGATCCCATCAAGAATCCGGGTGGCAGCGGCGATGAAAGTCTCCATGAAAGATCGGAAATCATACTTCTTGGTATTGGCAACTTTGATGGACGCCTTGACTTTTCCTCCCACGCCCTTGCAAAGGTGGACACGAACCAGAGACAGAGCAACATCAGCACCGCACCTGGCAGAAGACTTTTTCCATTCTTGCACTCGACTTGGAACCTCATTCGGTCGAGTCATTAAGGACTCGAGGTCATTTTGAAGTGTCTGGTCTGGCCAGAGTGTTGAGTCGATCCGCGACACCGCAGCTTTCAGTCGAGCGAGATAGTCCACCACACCAGCAATGCGAGACTCCAGTCGGAGCACGTTCATAGCGGCTTCATCCTTCACAGGAGAGTTGATGGGGTCCAGGCTTGTCTCCACTCGACTGGTCTGCTCTTCGAAGTTCTGACATAATTCTGTAAATGCAACTCATGTTCAAGTTAACGGTTCTATGATCAGTCGGTGATAACTAGACAGTCGGGTAAAAGAGATTACCTTTGAGCATGAGGAATAACTTTTTGGCGAGCCCTCCCAGATAAGCCTCCAGATCATTCCTCTTCCCTGCCAGTTCGCCAGCCTTGTAAGTCAGGGTGACTTTGTCATTCTTCAGTCGGCTAACCTCCTTGTTGGCTGCGTCGAGAGCAGCCTTCAGTTTGGTATTCTCCTCTTCGAGTTTGCCGACTAAGACCAGTTTCTCTTTTGCGAGCTTTGTTTTCTCCAAAGCCATATACATCTCTCTGCAAGGTCGTGGGTCTTTCTTCTTGAGCCTCCTCCGGTTTGTCCGCAAAATAACAATAAGCCCAGAGTTGAGAATGGGTAGAAAGACAAAGACAATCGTCAAGTTCTCACCAGCCATACCTTTTGCTTCGTCTCTCGCCTTTTGCAAGTTCTCTGAGCAAGCTTCAAGTCAAGGTTGAGCTGGATCTGTTGGTTCTCCAATTCCGTATAGCGGGCCACGAGCTCGCAAGATTTCGCCAAGAGTCAATCGACAAAACATCAAAGACAGGTCACTTCCGAGTGACTAAAGAAAAATCGTAGCATTTCTAAGACTACAGTCGAATCAAAACATTCGACAGTAGTCTCGGGGACTACACCCAGTGGGTGCACTCAGCGTGCCCCCTCTGATTTTACCAATTCGGTTTGACCAGTCGACCAAAAGAGGCAAAAAGGTTATGATCCTAAAACCATAGCCAACTGTCACCAGTCAGCTGTGTAAAAAAACAGTTCCTTAGACTATAGTCGACTGCCAGCAGTCCAGCATAGTGTCGGGGACTACACCCAGTGGGTGCACTCAGCGTGCCCCCACCGGTTCCAAAGATTCATTCGACATGGCCCGACCAGACCGAGTGAAGAAGTTCAAAGTATAAAGACTATAGTCGACTGCCCGATCCACCATAGTCTCGGGGACTACACCCAGTGGGTGCACTCAGCGTGCCCCCGCCAGTACAAAAATTCAATCGACACACCCGCCCAGTGGGTGTACAGATACAGATATGGAAATCTTCAGAAAGAAGAAATTTCACGTAGCATATCCTAACAGAACAAGCAGCGACCAACTTACTTGGACATTGCTCTGAAGAGCTGAGCTTGCATCATAAGCCGCCTGGCTGGCCTCCGGGACCACCTTCACTTGCTCCATCATGATCCCTGCACGGGCGTATGGCCTCCTTAGCAGCACTCACTTGGTCTTCCGGGACGTGGTGTGTGGCAAAAGGAAGGCGAGTCAGCGATCGGCAGCGAAGGCTGGACACTCGTCGGCTGACCTGACAAAGGACACGAAGCCCGAGTGGTGTCGCCTCCCTCGTGAACCAGCGTCTCGTGCGGTGATACAACTTGAGTAGCCTTGCGGTAGGCACCTTTTTGTCCTTCCTCTTCCTCGGTGTGTTTCATCGTCGTCGCCAGGAGATCAATGACATGAGGTGGAACTACAAGAAAGATTCAAAGGTAAAAACAGAAATCCAATCGACCATAAAGCGAAACTGCAGAGATCATACCAAGGTTGGAGGTGGCGGCATCTTCCATTTCCTGATCTTCGTGCTTAGCTGAGATCTCGGAGGTGGCAGCTCTGCAGATTTCAGAAATAAGTTGATCAGTCAAACGAGTCGACCAAAAGTACACCCATGATAAACAGGAAAACACAAGTTCTGCTGATTACCCGGAAATGGTGGGAATGACCATCCTCATCTTGGGCAGGGCCTTCGTCGGCTTTGATGACGTTGCTCGGGGTTGCTTTGGCGGTTTCTCAGTCGGCACTGGAGAAGTCGTCCGAGGGCGCTTCGTCGACCGCCCAACGGGCGCGATAGCCTTACCGCGCTCGACCACCGGATCATGCGTCAGCTTGGATCGCCTTTTCGAGTGGGGAGGATCCACGTCTTCCTCCTCTTCCTCCTCCTCCTCCTCCTCTCCATCACAGATGTCGTTTCCCTCGCCCTCCTCACTGTCTGACTCCCATTCCTCCTGGATTTCGCCTCCGCTTCCTTCTTCTTGTTCGACTTGTTCTTGCGCCCCGTTGGGCATCGAGTACATCTCAGTGGTGGCCTAGAAGACAACAAAACAAGACGAAAGTCAATCGGCCGATTCGCAGCGGAACAGAGCGAATGCAACAGGATCACAGTCGGAGATAAGTGGTCATACCTTGTCTGCTACGTAAGATTGGTCGAGTGGTGGGATCCTCCTAGCTCCACGAGGATTATCTTTGTTCCCTGTGATGGCAGTCATCCACCTCTCCAATGTGGCGTCGTCGACCTCCTCTGGGTGGACCCGGGTGGTGTCTTTGGTACCAGAATACAACCACATCGGGTGGCCTCGGTATTGGAGCGGTTGAATGCGCCGTCGAAGGAAAACCTCCAGAAGATCCATGCCGGTCACTCCGTCGCGAATGAGCTGGACTACACGCTCCATCAACAATCTAACCTGGACCTTCTCCTCCGGAAGCACCTTCGGAGAGGACGGCTTGTTCACTCGACCCATGGAGAAAGGAGGAGTCGGTCGACTGCCTGAGTCGATCGGTCTTGGCGATAGAACCAGGTCGCATCGCCACCCTCTAACTGAATCGGGAAGAGTCATGGCCGGAAAGGCACTTTTACCCCTCATCTGGACCCCAAGACCCCCACACATCTGGATTACTTGGGTTCTTTCATCATTCGGACTAGCCTTTTTCACCGTATGAGAGCGGCAAGTGAATATGTGTTTGAAGAGGCCCCAGTGTGGCCGACAGCCCAAGAAGTTTTCGCACAAAGACACGAAAGCAGCGAGATAGGCAATGGAGTTGGGTGTGAAGTGATGGAGTTGTGCTCCAAAGAAGTTCAGAAAACCCCGAAAGAAAAGATTCGGCGGTAGAGAAAATCCACGATCAACATGGGTGGCTAAGAGGACGCACTCACCCTCCTGAGGCTGCGGCTGCCACTCCATCCCCGGAAGCCTTGCTGGCCCATGGTGGATCAATCCCTCGTTGGCCAGGTCGTCGAGGTCTTTTTGGGTGATGGTCGAGCGGATCCAATCTCCCTGGACCCAACCTTGCGGCAGGCTGGACCGCTGACGAGGATCCGCCCGTTTAGTCGCTCTCCCCTTCGCCTTCGCCGTCGCCTTCTTCGCCCGCTCCAAGGCCGCCGTCTTCTCCTTCACCATTGTCGCCGGCGAAGCAGGAACGGAGCAGCAACGCTGAGCGGGTTACGGGCACGGCAGATGAATCTAAGGACGGGGGAGGGGAAGATGAGGGCGCACTGTTCAAAAGACCCCCGCCCGACGCCTTATATGAAGTCGCTTCCGAGTGGCTGACTGGTAGGCCCGGGCAATCCTGTCAAATCCTGCAACAGTCGCGCGCGCGATACGTGGCGAAAAAGGTGGCGCGAAGATCGATGCGTCTTCGCCTTATCCCATCCGAGTACCGCAGCCTTCTCCGCTTCGCGCGCTTCCCAAAATTCGGATCCCGCTAAATCCGCTAACAGTAGAGCAACTCGTCAGACGGCAGATTTCCTCTGATCCGTCGCTCGGAGATCTTCAAGTCTATAAAGTCCACTCGACAGATGTGGAGAATGGATCACGGCGACTGAAAGAGAAGTTGACGCCATCGCTAAAAAGTCATTGATCCAGAGTAAGACGACTTTCATGATACAAAAGCGAATTCGGAAAGATTATCAACTCCTTCCTCATTCGAACCTCGATCCATTCGGGGGCTAATGATGAAGTCATGTACCTAGGGTAGGGTCATGAACCTGTCCAAGGTACCCTCCCCAAGGGCATCTTTAGAAGAAACGGCCTTCTAGTCGACCTGGTAGGATTTCACTCAACAGACTCAAAGACACTCGACCATGAAGACCCACTCGACCACCAGGAGTTCAAGAACCACTCTGTGTCCAAACGGTCTGTAATTAAGTAGTCTTTATGGTCATGATGACACTTTATGTAAGGCATTACCAGTAACGCCTGGCCTTAATGTACCTTTAACCCTCCGCTGCGTGGGCTGGCTGGGGTCCTGGCGACTCTATATAAGCCACCCCCTCCACAGGTAGAAGGGTTCGCACCCCTGTAATTCATACGCATATAATCCAGTCGACCGCCTCCGGGCTCCGAGACGTAGGGCTGTTACTTCCTCCGAGAAGGGCCTGAACTCGTAAAACTCGTGCATATACAACTACTCCATAGCTAGTATCTTGCCTCTCCATACCTACCCCCCATTCTACTGTCAGACTTAGAACCACGACAGATGCCGCGTGGACCGGGCATTTTAAGTGTAAGAGATGCATAATGCGGTATTGCATTAAAGCGGGCGAAAGCTTCGCGTCCCAATAGTGCTTGATAGCTGCTTGTGAATGGGGCGAGGTGGAAGGTTAACTTTTCGTGGCGGAAGTTGTCGGGTGAGCCGAATACAACTTCTAGCAGTAGAGAGCCCGCACAATGGGCATATGGGCCTGGCATTACCCCTTGAAAGGAAGTGTTGCCATGGACAAATTTGGGTGGGTCTATCCCCAATTTGCGGTTTGTGTCCCTTTATACCACGGTTACTTCACCGGCGCCGTCCATTAGGACTTGTGTAAATTGGAGTCCGCCAATTATCGGATCTAATATCAAGGCAGTCCAACCTGCATTCCGTATACTTCTAGAGTAATCCTGATGGTCGAAGGTGATTGGTTCTAACAACCAGTGGCGGGACTCCTCCGGGATAGGCCGTATGGCGCGTACCTCTATGGGCGCTGCTCTATTTTTCCCTTTTTCCATGTGAAGTGAGTTCACTGTTTTGATTTCTTGTGGGAAATTCTTTTGTTTTCCGGTGCTCTGCTTTTGGGGTTCATCATCGTCCTTGCTTGGTGTATCAAGCCCCTTGTGTTCGGCGTTGAGTTTGTCGGACTGCTTGAAGACCCAATAATCTCTGTGGGTGTGGTTTGCAGGCTTCTCGGGAGTACTGTGGATTTGGCATATCTTGTCCAAGATTTTGTTTAAGTTAGATAGCCCGTCCCTGTTATCCTTAAGGGGCAGCTTTTTATGATTCTGCCGAGAGCTTTTGAATCTGGCGTTGACTGCCGTGCTTTTCGGGCTGTTTCCCTTGGTCCGACGTTGTTCCTTGCTGCGTCATGGTTTCCCGTTTCCATCCCTGACTTCGGATGTACTTGGGTCGCTGGTGCTGCATCTTGCTAGCCAGCTATCCTCTCCCACGCAAAAGCGGGTAATGAGGCTTGTTAATGCGGCCATTGTTCTTGGCTTTTCTTGGCCGAGGTGTCTGGCGAGCCATTCGTCTCGGATGTTGTGTTTGAAAGCTGCTAAGGCTTCGGCGTCCGGACATTCGACTATTTGGTTATTTTTAGTAAGGAATCTGTTCCAAAATTTCCAGGCTGACTCTCCGGGTTGTTGAGATATGTGACTTAAATCGTCGGCATCCGGAGGTCGGACATAAGTCCCTTGAAAATTTGCCCGAAAGGCATCCTCGAGCTCCTCCCAACTTCCAATGGTGTTTTCGGGGAGGCTTTTAAGCCAATGCCGGGCTGGCCCTTTGAGCTTGAGGGGTAAATATTTTATGGCGTGGAGATCATCTCCTCGAGCCATGTGTATATGGAGGATGTAATCCTCAATCCATACTCCAGGGTCTGTCGTTCCGTCGTATGCCTCTATGTTTATGGGCTTGAATCCCGCTGGGAATTCATGATCCAGCACCTCATCGGTGAAACATAGGGGGTGTGCGGCACCCCTATATTTAGGGGTACCATGATGTTCGGATACTTGATGTGTTGCATTGCTTACTAGAGCTTGCTTTCTTGGCCCGTAGATAGATCTAACTGGGCCATATTTTGAATCTGAATCCTTGTGCGGATCGTGTGCGGCTTGTGTGCGGTGCCGTTTGCGCTCTCTGCTTGTTATGAGGTCGCCCACCCGACCGGGTGGCCTCCTTGTTTTTTGATTGCGGGGGCTCTACGGCCTCCTCATCAAATTCGGGAAGTAGTTTTCGCTTTGGGTAGCTCTTTGTCCGGCGACTGTCGCCGTATTTGTCTGCGGTGTTGAGTACTCTGCTCCATCTGATTCTGAGTGCATCTTCCGCTGTTTTGAGCTTCCGCTTCTGCTTTTTTAGGCTACGTGCAGTGGCGATGAGCCTTTTGTGGAGATTCTTCTGCTCCAGCAACTTGTCCGGCGTTAGATCGTTCGGACCGTTGTCTTTGCCGGGGACGGGTTGTTTATCTATGTTGTCCTGTTCGGACTGTTGCTCGATAGCATTTTCGTCGTCCCCCGGTTCGCCCTGATCTATGGCTGGGTCTGTATGGTTGTTGTCTTTGTCGAGGCGGGACTTTTGAGCGCGCTTACGCTGCCGCTTTTGTCTCGCCGAGGGAATGACCCTTCGTAGAGTCCCGTTTTTCCTCATCGTTGATTCCTTTAGGTGTGTCCACCATGTACACATCATGAGATGAGGTGGTTCTCCAGTGCCCTATAGGCTGGTTCATGTTCTTCCTCTACATCGTTGTCCATACCGTCGATGTCTTCGGAGTCGAAGTTGAGCATGTCGGTTAAATCATCGACAGTGGCTATAAAGTGGGTGGTGGGTGGGCTTTGATTTTCTTCGTCGTCCGCATCCCAACCTTCCTGACCTTAATCCGGCCAGGGCTCTCCTGATAAAGGTAGAGACTTTAGTGAATTCAGAATGTCGCCAAAGGGCGAGTGCTGAAAGATGTCCGCAGCCGTGAATTCCATGATTGGCGCCCAATCGGATTCGATTGGCAGGGGCGCGGAGGGTTCGGAGTCCGGCACCTTGGAGTTACAAGCTTCGCAAAGGATGGGGTAGGTGTACGGCTCAATCGCCGTAGGTATCGCAGACCCCGAGGCAGTGTCCAGCCACCGTCCTCGATCGACGCGGTCGGCTTCGAGCTAAAGGTCGGAGCGGACTCTGGTGCGGCCTCCAGGACACTGTTCGGCGGCAGAGCTAAATCATGCCCCTCGTGACAATGCGGCGTGCTTGGCCGTGGCTCGAACCCGTCGAAGATCAAGTCTCCGAGGATGTCAGCCGTGTAGTTCAAACTTCCAAATCTGACCTGATGTTTTTACCCAGGTTCGGGCCCTCTCGATGGAGGTAAAACCTGTTGGGGAACGTAGCAGAAATTCAAAATTTTCTACACATCACCAAGATCAATCTATGGAGATTCTAGCAACAAGAGGGGAAGGAGAGTGCATCTACATACCCTTGTAGATCGCTAAGCGGAAGCGTTCAAGAGAACGGGGTTGAAGGAGTCGTACTCGTCGTTATCCAAATCACCGGAGATCCTAGTGCCGAACGGACGGCACCTCCGCGTTCAACACACGTACAGACCGGTGACGTCTCCCATGCCTTGATCCAGCAAGGAGAGAGGGAGAGGTTGAGGAAGACTCCATCCAGCAGCAGCACAACGGCGTGGTGGTGATGGAGGAGCGTGGCAATCCAGCAGGGCTTCGCCAAGCACCGAGAGAGAGGAGAAGGGAGAGAGGTAGGGCTGCGCCAAGAGGGAGAGAAACTCATGTGTTGGGCAGCCCCTAGACCTCAAGTATATATAGGGGAAGGGAGGCTGCGCCTCTAGGGTTCCCTCCCAAGGGTGGCGGCAGCCCCAGATGCCATCTGGTGGCGACCAGAGGGGAGAGAGGGAGGCGCGCCTGGGTGGGCCTTAGGGCCCATCCGCCCTAGGGTTTGCCCCTCCCACTCTTCCCTCGCCTTGGGCCCCTTGTGGGCGCACCAGCCCACCGGGCTGGTCCCTCCCACAGTTGGCCCTCGCAGCCCTCTGGGGTTGGTGGGCCCACTTGGTGGACCCCCGGGACCCTGCCGGTGGTCCCGGTACGTTACCGAAAAATACCGATACTTTTCCGGTGACCAATACAGCACTTCCCATATATATCTCTTTACCTCCGGACCATTCTGGAACTCCTCGTGACGTCCGGGATCTCATCCGGACTCAACAACATTCGCAACCACATACAAACTTCCTTTATAACCGTGGCGCCATCGAACCTTATGTGTAGACCCTACGGGTTCGGGAACCATGAGACATGACCGAGACGTTCTCCGGTCAATAACCAACAGCGGGATCTGGATACCCATGTTGGCTCCCACATGTTCCACGATGATCTCATCAGATGAACCACGATGTCAAGGACTCAATCGATCCCGTATACAATTCCCTTTGTCTAACGGTATTATACTTGCCCGAGATTCGATCGTCGGTATACCGATACCTTGTTCAATCTCGTTACCGGCAAGAAGTATCTTTACTCGTTCCGTAACACATCATCCCGTGATCAACCCCTTGGTCACATTGTGCACATTATGATGATGTCCTACCGAGTGGGCCCAGAGATACCTCTCCGTTTACACAGAGTGACAAATCCCAGTCTCGATTCGTGCCAGCCCAACAGACACTTTCGGAGATACCTGTAGTGCACCTTTATAGTCACCCAGTTATGTTGTGACGTTTGGTACACCCAAAGTATTCCTACGGTATCCGGGAGTTTCACAATCTCATGGTCTAAGGAAAAGATACTTGACATTAGAAAAGCTTTAGCATACGAACTACACGATCTTTGTGCTAGGCTTAGGATTGGGTCTTGTCCATCACATCATTATGCTAATGATGTGATCCCGATATCAACGACATCCAATGTCCATGGTCGTGAAACTGTAACCATCTATTGATCAACGAGCTAGTCAACTAGAGGCTTACTAGGGACATGGTGTTGTCTATGTACCCACACATGTATCTGAGTTTCCTATCAATACAATTATAGCATGGATAATAAATGATTATCATGAACAAGGAAATATAATAATAACTAATTTATTATTGCCTCTAGGGCATATTTCCAACAGTCTCCCACTTGCACTAGAGTCAATAATCTAGTTCACATCGCCATGTGATTAACACTCACAGGTCACATCACCATGTGACCAACATCCAAAGAGTTTACTAGTGTTACTAAACTAGTTCACATCATCATGTGATTAAGACTCAATGAGTTCTGCGGTTTGATCATGTTTTGCTTGTAAGAGAGGTTTTAGTCAACGGGTCTGCAACATTCAGATCCGTATGTACTTCGCAAATCTCTAGGTCATATTGTAAATGCTGCTTCCACGCTCCACTTGAAGCTATTCCAAATGGTTGCTCCACTATACGTATCCGGTTTTCTACTCAGAGTCACTCGGATAGGTGTTAAAGCTTGCATCGACGTAACCCTTTATGCCGAACTCTTTATCACCTCCATAATCGAGAAACATGTCCTTATTTACTCCAAGGACAATTTTGACCGCTCTCTAATGATCCATTCCTGGATCATTCTTGTACCCCTTGACTGACTCATGGCAAGGCACACTTTCGGCGCGTACACAAAGATAGCATACTTGTAGAGCCTATGTCTAAGGCATAGGGACGACCTTCGTCCTTTCTCTACGTTACTGCCGTGGTCGAGCTTTAAGTATTAACTTCATACCTTACATCTCGTGCAAGAAATCCTTCTTTGATCGATCCATCTTGAACACCTTCAAGATCATGTCAAGGTATATGCTCATTTGAAAGTACCATTAAGCGGTTTTGATCTATCCTATAGATCTTGATGCTCAATGTTCAAGTAGCTTAATCCAGGTTTTCATTTGAAAAACACTTTTCAAATAACCCTATATGCTTTACGAAAATTCTACATCATTTACGATCATCAATATGTCAACGACATATACTCATCAGAAATTCGATAGTGCTCCCACTCACTTCTTTGGAAATACAAGTTTCTCATAAACTTTGTATAAACCCAAAATTTTTGATCATCTCATCAAAGCACACATTCCAACTCCGAGATGCTTACTCCAGTCCTTAGAAGGATTGCTGGAGTTTTGCATATTTGTTAGCGTTCTTCAGGATTGTCAAAACCTTCTAGTTTTATCACATACAACCTTTCCTCAAGAAAACTGTCAAGGAAACAATGTTTTGACATTCTATCTGCAAGATTTCATAAATGATGGAGTAAATGCTAATCCATTTCCAACAGACTCTTAGAATAGCTACGAGTGAGAAAGCCTCACCGTAGTCAACTCCTTGAACTTGTCGGAAAACATCTTAACGACAAGTCGAGCTTTCTTAATGGTAATTCTTACCATCATTGTCTGTCTTCCTTTTAAAATCCATCCGTACCCAATGGCTTTACGACCATCAAGTATTTATTCCAAAGTCATGGATCCGTTCTCGGTTTTTATGGCCTCGAGCCATTCGTCGGAATCTGGACCCACCATCGCTTCTCCATAGCTCGTAGGTTCATTGTTGTCTAGCAACATGACCTCTAAGATGTGATTGCATCACTCTGAAGTAGTACGCATCCTTGTCACCCTACGAGGTACGTTAGTGACTTGATCCGAAACTTCATGATCACTATCATAAGCTTCTACTTCAATTGGTGTAGGTGCCATGGGAACAACTTCCCGTGCCCTGCTACACACTAGTTGAAGTGACGGTTCAATAACCTCATCAAGTCTTCACCATCCTCCCACTCAATTCTTTCGAGAGAAACTTTTCCTCAAGAAAGGACCTGCTTCTAGAAACAATTACTTTTGCTTCGGATCTGAGATAGGAGGTATACCCAACCATTTTGGGTATCCTATGAAGATGTATTTATCCGTTTTGGGTTCGAGCTTATCACGATGAAACTTTTTCACATAAGCGTCGCAGCCCCAAACTTTTAAGAAACGACAACTTAGGCTTCTCCAAACCATAGTTCAAACGGTGTCGTCTCAACGGAATTACGTGGTGCCCTATTAAAGTGAGTGCGGTTGTCTCTAATGCTTAACCCATGAACGATAGTGGTAATTAGATAAGAGACATCATGGTACACACCATATCTAATAGGGTGCAACTATGATGTTCGGACACACCATCACACTATGGTGTTCCAGGCGGTATTAATTGTGAAACAATTTCCACTATGTCTTAATAGCATGCCAAAGCTCGTAACTCAGATACTCATCTCTATGATCATACCATAGACATTTTATCCTCTTGTCACGATGATTTTTAACTTCACTCTGAAATTACTTGAACCATTCAATAATTCAGACTTGTGTTTCATCAAGTAAATATACTCAGTATCTACTCAAATCATCTGTGAAGTAAGAACATAACGATATCCTTTGCGTGCCTCGGCATTCATTGGACTGCACACATCAAAATGTATTACTTCCAACAAGTTGCTTTCTTGTTCCATTTCTTTGGAAAACGAGGCTTTCAGTCATCTTGCCCATGTGGTATGATTTGCATGTCTCAAGTGATTCAAAATCAAGTGAGTCCAAACGGTCCATTTGCATTGAGTTTCTTCATGCATATACACCAATAGACATGGTTCGCATGTCTCAAACTTTTCAAAACGAGTGAGTCCAAAGATCCATCAACATGGAGCTTCTTCATGCGTTCTATACCAATATGACTCAAATGGCAGTGCCACAAGCAGGTGGTACTATCATTACTATCTTATATCTTTTGGCATGAAAATGTGTATCACTACGATCGAGATTCAATAAACCATTCCTTTCGGTGCAAGACCATTGAAGGTATTATTCAAATAAATAGAGTAACCATTATTCTCCTTAAATGAATAACCGTATTGCAATAGACATAATCCAATCATGTCTATGCTCAACGCAATCACCAAATGACAATTATTCAGGTTTAATACTAATCTTGATGGTAGAGGGAGCGTGCGATGTTTGATCAAATCAAACTTGGAAACACTTCCAACACATATCGTCAGCTCACCTTTAGCTAGTCTCCGTTTATTCCGTAGCTCTTTTATTTCGAGTTACTAACACCTAGCAACCGAACCGGTATCTTAATACCCTGGTGCTACTAGGAGTACTAGTAAAGTACACATTAACATAATGTATATCCAATATACTTCTATCGACCTTGCCAGCCTTCTCATCTACCAAGTATCTAGGGTAATTCTGCTCCAGTGGCTGTTCCCCTTATTACAGAAGCACTTACTCTCGGGTTTGGGTTCAACCTTGGGTTTCTTCATTAGAGCAGCAACTGTTTTGTCGTTTCATGAAGTATCCCTTGTTGCCCTTGCCCTTCTTGAAACTAGTGGTTTTACCAACCATCAACAACTGATGCTCCTACTTGACTTCTACTTTCGCGGTGTCAAACATCGCGAACACTTCAAGGATCATCATATCTATCCCTTGTATGTTATAGTTCATCACGAAGCTCTAGTAGCTTGTTGGCAATGTCTTTGGAGAAACATCACTATTTCATCTGGAAGAATAACTCCCACTTGATTCAAGTGATTGTTGTACCCAGACAATCTGAATACAAGCTCAATGATTGAGATCTTCTCCCTTAGTTTGTAGGCTAGAAAACTCGTCGGAGGTCTCATACCTCTTGACGTGGGCACGAGCCTGAAATCCCAATTTCAGCCCTCAGAACATCTCATATGTTCCGCGACGTTTCAAAAACATCTTTGGTGCCTCAATTCTAAGTAGTTTAACATTACCGAACTATCACGCAGTCATCAAAACGTGTGTGTCAGATGTTACATAACATCTCTGCACCACGCTCGAGGTCCAAAGACACCGAGCGGTGCATTAAGGACATAATCTTTCTACTGACCGCATAATTGCTACTGTCAACTTTCAACTATTATTTTCTCTAGGAACATATCTAAACAGTAGAACTAAAGCGCGAGCTATGACATAATTTGCAAAGGGCTTTTGACTATGTTCAGGATAATTAAGTTCATCTCATGAACTCCCACTCGAATAGACATCCCTCCGGTCATCTAAGTGATTACATGATCCGAGTCAACTAGGCCGTGTCCGATCATCACGTGAGACGGACTAGTCATCATCGGTGAACATCTTCATGTTGATCGTATCCACCATACGACTCATGCTCGACCTTTCGATCTCTTGTGTTCCGAGGCCATGTCTGTACATGCTAGGCTCGTGAAGTTAACCTAAGTGTTTCGCGTGTAAATCTGGCTTACACCCGTTGTATGTGAACGTAAGAATCTATCACACCCGATCATCACGTGGTGCTTGAAGCAACTTTAACTTAGCGAACGGTGCAAAAGCGATTAAGGGAACACTTTCTTGAAATTTTAATGAGGATCATCTTATTTACTACCGTCGTTCTAAGCAAATAAGATGTATAATCATGATAAACATCACATGCAATCAAATAGTGACATGATATGGCCAATATCATTTTCTCCTTTGATCTCCATCTTGGGCTCCATGATCATCGTCGTCACCGCATGACACCATGATCTCCATCATCATGATCTCCATCATCGTGTCTCCATGAAGTTGTCTCGCCAATTTATTACTTCTACTACTATGGCTACCGGTTAGCAATAAAGTAAAGTAATTACATGGCGTTGTTCGATGACACGCAGGTCATACAATAAATAAAGACAACTCATATGGCTCCTGCCGGTTGTCATACTCATCGACATGCAAGTCGTGATTCCTATTACAAGAACATGATCAATCTCATACATCACATATCATTCATCACATTCTTCTTGGTCATATCACATCACATAGCATACCCTGCAAAAACAAGTTAGACGTCCTCTAATTGTTGTTGCATGTTTTACGTGGCTGCTATGGGTTTCTAGCAAGAACGCTTTCTTACCTACGCAAAACCACAACGTGATATGCCAATTGCTATTTACCCTTCATAAGGACCCTTTTCATCGAATCCGTTCCGACTAAAGTGGGAGGCGGCACCCGCTAGCCACCTTATGCACCAAGTGCATGTCGATTCGGTGGGACTGTCTCACGTAAGTGTACGTGTAAGGTCGGTCCGGGCCGCTTCATCCCACAATACTGTCGAAACAAGATTGGACTAGTAAGGGTAAGCATATTGAACATCATCAACGCCCACAACTACTTTGTGTTCCACTCATGCAAACAATCTACGCAATAGACCTAGCTCATGATGCCACTGTTGCGGAACGTACCAGAAATTCAAAATTTTCTACGCATCACCAAGATCAATCTATGGAGATTCTAGCAACAAGAGCGGAAGGAGAGTGCATCTACATACCCTTGTAGATCGCTAAGCGGAAGCGTTCAAGAGAACGGGGTTGAAGGAGTCGTACTCGTCGTGATCCAAATCACCGGAGATCCTAGTGCCGAACAGACGGCACCTCCGCGTTCAACGCACATACAGCCCGGTGACGTCTCCCACGCCTTGATCCAGCAAGGAGAGAGGGAGAGGTTGAGGAAGACTCCGTCCAGCAGCAGCACAACGGCGTGGTGGTGATGGAGGAGCGTGGCAATCCAGCAGGGCTTCGCCAAGCACCGCGAGAGAGGAGAAGGGAGAGAGGTAGGGCTGCGCCAAGAGGGAGAGAAACTCATGTGTTGGGCAGCCCCTAGACCTCAAGTATATATAGGGGAAGGGGAGGGGGCTGCGCTCCCTCTAGGGTTCCCTCCCCAAGGGTGGCGACAGCACCCAGATGCCATCTGGGTGGCGGCCAGAGGGGGAGAGAGGGGAGGCGCGCGTGGGGTGGGCCTTAGGGCCCATCTGCCCTAGGGTTTGCCCCCTCCCACTCTTCCCTGCGCCTTGGGCCCCTTGTGGGGGCGCACCAGCCCACAGGGCTGGTCCCTCCCACACTTGGCCCACGAGCCCTCTGGGGTTGGTGGCCCCACTTGGTGGACCCAGGGACCCTCCCGGTGGTCCCAGACGTTACCGAAAAACCCAAACTTTTCCGGTGACCAAAACAGGACTTCCCATATATAAATCTTTACCTCCGGACCATTAGGAACTCCTCTTGACGTCCAGGAATCTATCCGGACTCCAAACAACATTCGGTAACCACATACAAACTTCCTTTATAACCCTAGCGCCATCGAACCTTATGTGTAGACCCTACGGGTTCGGGAACCATGAGACATGACCGAGGCGTTCTCCGGTCAATAACCAACAGCGGATCTGGATACCCATGTTGGCTCCCACATGTTCCACGATGATCTCATCGGATGAACCACGATGTCAAGGACTCAATCGATCCCGTATACAATTCCCTTTGTCTAACGGTATTGTACTTGCCCGAGATTCGATCGTCGGTATACCGATACCTTGTTCAATCTCGCTACCGCAAGTCTCTTTACTCATTCCGTAACACATCATCCGTGATCAACCCCTTGGTCACATTGTGCACATTATGATGATGTCCTACCGAGTGGGCCCAGTAGATACCTCCCGTTTACATAGAGTGACAAATCCAGTCTCGATTCGTGCCAACCCTCTGGACACTTTCGGAGATACCTGTAGTGCACCTTTATAGCCACCCAGTTATGTTGTGACGTTTGGTACACCCAAAGCATTCCTACGGTATCTGATGGTCTAAGGAAAAGATACTTGACATTAGAAAAGCTTTAGCATACAAACTACACGATCCTTGTGCTAGGCTTAGGATTGGGTCTTGTCCATCACATCATTCTGCTAATGATGTGATCCCGATATCAACGACATCCAATGTCCATGGTCAGGAAACTGTAACCATCTATTGATCAACGAGCTAGTCAACTAGAGGCTTACTAGGGACATGGTGTTGTCTATGTACCCACACATGTATCTGAGTTTCCTATCAATACAATTATAGCATGGATAATAGATGATTATCATGAACAAGGAAATATAATAATAACTAATTTATTATTGCCTCTAGGGCATATTTCCAACAAAACTCTACTCCTGCTTGATTAATATTGATGATATGGGTAGTACAAGAGTAGATCTACCACGAGATCAGAGAGGCTAAAACCTAGAAGCTAGCCTATGGTATGATTGTTGTTCGTCCTATGGACTAAAACCCTTCGGTTTATATAGGCACCGAATAGGGTTAGGGTTACACAGAGTCGGTTACAATGGTAGGAGCTCTACATATCCGTACCGCCAAGCTTGCCTTCCACGCCAAGGAAAGTCCCATCCGGACACGGGACAAAGTCTTCAATCTTGTATCTTCATAGTCCAGGAGTCCGGCCAAAGGTCATAGTCCGGCCATCCAGACACCCCCTAATCCAGGACTCCCTCACCGAGCGAAGAAGTTAGCAAAGAAATTCAAAGTATAAAGACTACGGTCGACTGCCAGCAGTCCACCATAGTCTCGGGGACTACACCCAATGGGTGCACTCAGCGTGCCCCCACCAATCCAAAAATTCAATTGACACACCCAGTGGGTGTACAGATACGAAGATCTTCAGAAAGAAGAGTTTTCGGTAGCATATCCTAACAGAACAAGTGGTGACCAACTAACTCGGACGTTGCTACGAAGAGCTGAGCTAGCATCATAGGCCGCTGGCTGGCCTCCGGACCACCTTCACTTGCTCCATCATGATCCCCGCCTAGCGTATAGCTTCCTTAGCCGCACCCACTTGGTCCTTCCGGGACGTGGTGTGTGGCGAAAAGGAGGGCGGATCAACTGTCGACGATGAAGGCGGATACTGCGCCAGCACAGCGAAAGACACGAAGTCCGAGTGATGTTGCCACCCTCATGAACCAGCGTCTCGTGCACCGATACAACCCGAAAGGGCCTTGCCAAAGATGCGCCTTTTATTCCTCCTCCGCCTCGGCGGTGCCTCATCGTCATCAGGGAGATCAATGACATGAGGAGGGACTACAGGAAAGATTCAAAGTTAAAAACGGAAATCCAATCGACCAAAAGCGAAACTACAGAGATCATACCAAGGTTAGAGGTGGCAGCATCTTCCATTTCCTGGTCTTCATTCCTGGCTGAGGTCTCGGAGGTAGCAAAGACTGCAGATTTCAGAAATCAGTTGATCACCACAAGTCGACCAAAAGTATGTCCATGCTAAACAAGAAAACACAAGTTCTCATTACACGGAAATGGTGGGAATGGCCATCCTCATCTTGGGCAGAGCCTTCGTCGGCTTTGATGGCGTCGCTGGGTTGCTTGGCGCTTTTGATCGGCCGGAGAGGTCGTCCGAGGCGTTTAAATCATTGCCCGGCTGTAGCGGTAGCCTTGCCACGTTCAACCGCGGGGTCATGGGTGAGCTTGGATCGCCTTTCCATGCGAGGAGGGTCGACTTATTCCTCCTCTTCCTCCTCCTCCTCTTCCCCGGAGCTGTCGTCGTCTTCGTCCTCCTCACCATCAGATTGCCATTCCTCCTGACTTTCACCTCCGCTCCCCTCCTCCTCCTCGACCTGTTCTTGCGCCCCGTTGGGCATCGAGTACATCTCAGTAGTGGCCTCGAAAACAACAAACGAGACAAAAGTCAGTCGACCGATCTTAAGAAAACAAGATGGAGAAAGCGGGATCACAGTCAAAGATGCAGGAATGGACCTTGTCTACCAGATGATCGGTCGAGTGGAGGAATCCTCCTGGCTCCTCGAGGGTTGTCCTTGTTTCTGTGATGCTCGCCGGACACCTTTCCAAAGATGGCGCCCTCGACCTCCTCCGGGTTGATCCGAGTGGTGTCTTGATTGCGAGTACAACCACATCGGATGGTCTCGAGCTTGAAGCGGTTGGATGCGTCGTCGGAGGAAGACCTCCAAGAGATCCATGCTACCGATCCGTCTCGAATGAGCTGGACAACGCGTTCGACCAACACCTTCACCCGCGCCCTCTCTTCCGGGATCACCTTCAAATAAGATGGCTTGCTCACTTGGTCCATGGAAAAATGAGGGAGTCCAAATGACCGCTCAAGGCGTTGGCTGGTCCTTGCGATAGAACCAAGTCGATCGCCATCCACGGACCGACTCGGGTAAGATCATGGCGGAAAAGAACTTTTTCCTCTCATTTGAACCCCAAGACCCCCACACATCTGAATCACGTGAGTTCTCTCGTCACTCGGATTGGCCTTTTTCACCATCTGGGAGCGACAAGTGAATATGTGCTTGAAAAGACCCCAATGAGGCCGGCAACCCAAGAAATTCTCGCACAAAGACACGAAAGCAGCGAGATACACGATGGAGTTGGGAGTGGAGTGGTGAAGTTGTGCCCCAAAGAAGTTCAGAAATCCCTGAAAGAAAGGGTGAGGCGGCAGAGAAAACCCGCGGTCAACATGGGTGGCCAAGAGAACACACTCACCCTCCTGAGGTTGCGGCTCCGACTCCTTCCCGGGGTGCCGCGCTGATCCATGGGGGATCCGTCCCTCATTGGCCATGTCGCTGAGATCCTTCTGATGGATCGTCGAGCGGATCCAGTCGCCCTGGATCCAGCCCCGCGGCAAGCCGGCCCTTGACGAAGATCCGCCCCGACTGGTCGCCCTTCCCTTCGCTTTTGCCGTCACCTTCTTCGCCCGCTCCAAAGCCGCCGTCTTCTCTTTCACCATTGTCGCCGGCGAAACACGCACGGAGCAGCAGTGCTGAGGTGGGAGCGAACGCGGCGGATGAATATGGGGAAGGGAGGAGGAAAGGAGAGCGCACTGTTCAAAAACCCCCGTCCGGGGCCTTATATGAGGTTGCTTCCGAGTGATCGAATGGTAGGCCCGGCGATCTATCAAATCTCGCAATGATCCGCGCGATACGTGGCGAAAAAGGTGGCGCGGAGATCGAGGTGTCCCTACCTTATCCCATCTGATTACTGCGGCTTCCTCCACCCCGCTCACTTCCCGAAATTCGAATCCCGCTAAATCTGCGTGCCACAAAGCAAATCGTCAGACAGAAGATTTCCTCCGTCCTATCATTCAGAGTTCTCCAAGTACGAAAAACACACTCGACGGATACAAAGAATGGATCAAGGCGACTGAAAAAGAAGTTGAAGCCGTCACCTAAGCTCGTTGATCCAGAACAAGACATGCTCATCGCACGAAAAGTGGGTCGGAAGAGTTCTCAACTCCTTCCCCACTCAAACCTCGATCCATTCGGGGGCTACTGATGAAGCCATGTACCTAGGGTAGGGTCATGGACCTGTCCAAGATACCCTCCCCAAGGACATCTCTTGAAGAAACCACCTTCAATCGACACGGAAGGATTCCACTCGACGGACTGAAGACACTCGACCATGAAGCCAACCACTTTCGACCGCCAGAGATCTCTGATCAATCAAGACGCATAAGCGGTCGGTCATTAAGTGGCTTTATGGTCATCATAGCACTTTATGTGGGACGTTACGATTACTCCCCATCTTAATGTACCTTAATCCCTGCATAATCGAGGGCCGGAGGGGTGCAGTGAACTCTATATAAGCCACCCCTCCTCGGTGTAAAGGGTTCGCACTTCGTAACTCATACGCACATAATACAGTCGACCGCCTCCGGGCTCCAAGACGTAGGGCTGTTACTTCCTCCGAGAAGGGCCTGAACTCGTAAACATCTTGCGTCTCCATTCCTACCCCCCATTCTACTGTCAGACTTAGAACCACGACAACGGTCGCATTGCACCCCACACACGTTCGGTCCTGCACACGGCTCACGCAAACAGAACGCGCTTCGGCTTGCCTCTTCACTGACACATGGGACTGCACTTGGAGAAACCGACCATGCGCCAAACTCCCCCCGCCCACCGTGCGAAAATCCTCCCCCCCCACACCCAAAAATTCCCCCCAAATCCGATTCAACCGCCCTTCGGCCAACTAGCCAATAATATTCCCCAAACCCCCTACCCCCCTGTCCCCCTCCACTCCATTCGCTCCGCCAAAGCCACCCTCCCCGCCGTGCCGATACGTCGGCGCTGTGGTTCGGCGATCGTCTCGCTCCCACAGTACGCTCTCGTAGACTGCCGTCCTCTAGCCGCGCCGCCACCTCTTGCTACGTTCTTGTGGAGGCGCACGACGGTCAGCGCCGCCACCGCTGGCGGCGTCAGGTGGATACGCACGGCGGTCGACTTCTCCGGCAATGCGCATTCTAGGCGAGGCCCGTTCATGTCGGTGTAGCGCTGAATGTTAGCCGATAGACGCTGTTAATCTCACTTTGTTTGCGAAGTAGTTTCTTGTCAATATGCTCTCTTAAGAAGCTTCCTTGCCCTGTTCTGCACTCAATCTGCTTAGCTGAGATGGCATGCCAAGGCCGATTAGTTGCTAAAATATCCTGCCATATATTTATTGTGACGTAGATTGCCATGGTCTAGTAGCCAATCTGTTAGGTGAAATAGCTCTACACCGTTTTATACTCGATCTTTGTTGCTGCGATGGCCTTCGATAGTTCGATAGCTGTGTGCTCGGCCTCATTGACTGCTGAAATAGCCTGCCATAATTTGGCACTCAAATTTGTTTGCTCTACGAAATGCTCGTGCATTCTGTGAACTTTCACCTGCAGAAGAAAAATGGTGGGCCCGCATGTTGGAACAATGCAACGTTGCTGTCACCCCAGGAAATAAGCTTTCAGTATTCTCAGCTATGGTCACCTTTCTGCAGGTGAATACATCTGAGTGGATGACTAACAAATCATTCGATGCGATGTTGGCTGCTTTCCGCAAATATTTCCCAGATGCGTCTGAGCTGCCACACACCTACAGTAAAATGAAGAATTTCCTTCATGCAGTTGGAATTGGATATGATATGATCCATGTTTGTAAGAATAATTGTGTTATTTTCCGGAAGGATTATGCCAACTTAAGTGAATGCCCGAAATGCAAATCATCAATATGGAAAGATGGCGATGCTGTGAAGAGGATTCCTCATAATGTTACGAGAAATTTTCCAATTACACCAAGATTGCGAGAGGTTGTTTCATGATCTTTGAAACAAGAGAGGATGTCTTGTGGCATTCTAGGAACCAGAGTATAGAGATCAGAATGTAATGAGCCATCCATCTCATGGTAGTGAGTGGAAAAGCTTCAATGATAAACACAAAGAGTTTGCTGCTGACCTGAGAAACATTAGACTTTGCTTAGCTTCAGATGGATTTAACCCATTTGGCCACCGGAGCGTCACATAGAGCATGTGGCCAGTGCTTGTTATCCCTTACAACATGCCTCCAAATGCATGCACCAAAGAATCAAACTACATGATGGCCTTGCTCATCCTAGGTCCAAAAAGTCCTGGAAAGGATTTTGATTTGTTCATGGAGCCTCTTGTGGAGGAACTTCAACAGCTATGGAAGGGTGTTCTCACTCGAGACCTATATAGCAGCCCACCAAATTGATTTCTTTCTGCGTCGTTATAATTTGGTGCATCCATGATTGTCCGGCTTTGGGCACTATGTCAGGGCGAACGACACATGGTTACAATGCATGTGTTCGCTGTGACAAGAATCCGCTATCATACGCAATACTTAGCAAGATCGGTTACATTGGACACCGCCGTTTCGAGGACGAAGAAGAAGATGACACCGTGGGGAATTACGATTCAGACTGATACATGGCGAAGATGTTGATGCTGCTGCTGCGGATGATGATTACATTGCTTTTGTCATATTTGCCTGTCAGAAGACGTTTTTTATCTACTATGTGAAATTGTGTTTGCTATGACAACTAAACCTGATGAACATGTTGTTTAGTATTTTCCGTGAGAACATCACTTGTTATGTATCTTGACTTGTGTTTGGTGATTGTATGAAAACTAAAACATGATGACATTGTTGTTTAGTTGTACTCATATTTGGCTGTGAAACTTGAATTTGATGACATAGTTTGCTGTTGGACTGCAATTTGCTCGGCGCCTTGAATGAGAAAAAAGCTGACCCGACAGGACCTCTGCTATTTATTTATTTATACGAGCAAAAGGGGATACCCCTGATTTCCGTTAATAGAAATCATTAGATGTTCACAAAGATTACGCCCATGACTCGCTACATGTGTTTCATTCATTACTAGTTTCAAAGCAAAGTGCTCATGTCGTAGCCACTGAATACATCACGAGTGCTACATACACTGCAAATAAAGAGACAATCATCCTACAGAGCACATCGATTTTGCCCATTATCTTCACAAGCTCTTTCATCTCCTCATTGTTGTCAAGGCCATTCAGCAGCTGTTGCTTGGCCATGATCAGAGGAACTGCATCTTTAACCTTCTGCTCTGCATCTTCCTCTTCTGCCGTTCCTTCAGTTACTTGTCCAACACCCCAACCTGCTGGTATTGGGATTCCTCGGCTAACCAAATAATCAACGTAGTTGCATTCCCCCACATCAGCAACTTCCCAGAAATACAAATCACACGAATCTTCCCTTTTCTGCACGAATCAAATTGGAAGATCATCAACCAAACTATTAAAAAATCAGCAACTGAAAGCAGTAGAACAACACTTAAACATATTATTACCCCATGATTCGGGCATTTGTAGAAGACTCGGCCAGGGTTGCGGATTGTGGTTGAGACGCGACAGAAGACTCTGCGTGATTTGCAGCAGTGGCACCACACCAACGGCAGCGGGTTGCGATGAGCAATCGGCTGCGATCTTGGCGGGCGGGGTGTGATGAGACCCACAGGCGATGGTATGGGTGGCGACTTGGCGCATATTCGGTTGTTACTCGTCAAGAAGCGGTGGACGAGCAGCCGGCGGACATGGTTGCTGCGGCTAGAGCTTCGATGCTAAGCGAGTAAGTAGAGAAGAGGAGAAGCGAACGTTGGATATGTCAGTTTCATTACTTGCAGAGTAGCATAACACCATATATAGTCATAGTCTAGGTTTGGATTCGAACCAGCTACATGAGCACGTCTTTCTTTTTTCTAAAACTTCGGCAACGTCACATTTCTTTGGTACACTAGCTTGTCCTCAGACGCCTTCCCAAGTCTTTGATTTTATTTCCCTTTTTGCGTGGAAGGAAGGAGGACAAAATTGAGAGTTCTGGGACTCGAACCCAAGACCTCTCGGTTGAAAACCAAGGGTGCTAGTCACTTATGTGGCGAACGTTCCCTGTGAGGAGGACGGCAGACAAACGCATTTTCCTCGCAGTTTTCTTCCTATATATAAAAAAGTATGCTACTTGGTGTCTGCTTAGTCAACAAACGATTGTGCTAACCTTGACCGTTGGATTGACATTCAACGTCTATCACGTTTCTTCAGTCTCTTCTTCCTCGAGCCGCCAAAGCCAAACCAGCACCGGTGGGACTGCCTGCTCCCGCCTCCCACGGGTTGGTCAGGATCTTCCCGGCTCTGCTCGTTCCCGTACGAGGCCTCACCATCATCCTGCGCCTTGGTTCGCTCGCCACGGCGCCGCCCTCCGGTGTTGTCAACATGGTCAACAATCGAGAGGAATAAGGAGATGATTGTACATGGTGAGGATGCCAGTAGGGACCCAACAGCGCGCGTTGATTTTTTTGGGACGGAGAAGGGTATCAACTGGGTTGTGCGGGACCCGTGGCCCTTCTAGCCCAGGCTTTTATTTCATATGTTTAGCACATGACCAGCCCAGTTTGTTTTTTCCTTTCTGAAAATGTCTAGCTAGCTATTTTGTTTTTTGCAGAATAACCAACGTAGGCCTACTTGCTTTTCTACGCCCTGCTGGGCCGGAAATCTTTCAAGATGAGGAGGGATGCATTTTGCCCAGAAAATGGGCTATAAGTAATAAGAAATGGGGTATAAGTAATAATAAATGGGCTCTAAAATAAAAAAATACAGCAAACAGGCAATTAGTTCCAAAATACTGTTTTCTTTCGGATTTTGATATTTTAAATTTCATTGTTTTTGTGTGGGTAAAATTTCATTGAATTTAAATTAAGGTATATTTAGATTTAAAATTAATTTGAATCTGGCTAGAAATTTCGGGGCTGTATGCTTGTTTGGGACAGATTTGGAGGCTGACTTGTGGGTCTACTAGGTTGACGTGTACTTTGGCTTTGTCCACTTAGTCACTGCTTGATTCTAGCAGCGGTGACCGTTGGATGTTAATCCAACGGCCATGCTGCTTCTTCAATATCTCGATCTTCTTGCTCCAAATTACCAAACCATCTCCGGTGGGACTGCTGCTCCGCCTCCCGTGGCGGTGTCTGTGCTGCCTGACAGCCGCATCGCCCCACCCTACTTCATTGCTGGCCAGGCCATTCCTCTACTCACCCACACCTCCTGTTATTTTCCGGCGACGGCAGCTGGACCAGTAAACCCTCATACTCCCCATCACGTGGGCAACCATTGCCGAGTCTTCCCCGGCTCCGTGTCGTTCCCTTCCTAGGCCTCGCCGTCGTCCACCGCCATGGTGCTCTCGGCGCGGCCTGGTCAATGTGGTCAATGAACGACATCCATCGGCCGTGGACTGTCAGACGCAAAAAATAATGATTCCTCCACCGACAGCCGGGACCCACCGAAGGGCCTCTCAGTATTTCGCGAAAACGCTCCCTCACGACATGTCGGACCCACCAGCTATATCTTCACATGCAAGGAAGTGCCTCCTTATTACGCACAAAAAAATGAATACCCCCTGCTAGCTGGTACCCACCATAGTGGGAGGATGACTTGTGGGCCAATTAAGTTTACGGGGACGGAGGGCTTTGTCAACTTAGTCAATATGAACGATTCTAGCTCCAGTGACCGTACGATGTCCATCCAACGGCTTCTTCAACCTCTGGTCTTCTTGCTCCAGCCGCCCAAAGCAGCGCCGGTCGTGCCGCATGCTCCTGCCTCCCGTGGCCGGCTGTGCTGCCGCGGATGCCTCATCGCCCCCTACTATTCACACCACTGGCCAGCCACTGCAGCTGACGGCAGCCTCACACCGCAGCCGAACCAGTGAACCCTCGTACTCCTCTCCGCGCGGGCTTCCACTGTCGCGTCTTCTCGGGCTCCGCGTCGTCCCCTTCCTAGGCCTCGCTGTCGTCCACCGCCGTGGTGCTCTCGGTGCGGCTTGGTCAACGTGGTCCAGGAACGACTTCCATCGGACGTGGACTGTACGTGGAGAGGCTGACAGCTAGGTCCACGGCCGCAACAAGGAAGTGCCTCCTTATTACGCGGAAAATAATGATTCCTCCACCTAACAGCTGGGACCCACCGAACGGGCCACTGTATTTTGCAGAAAAAAAGTTTCCCCACGGCGGTGGGACCCACTGACTTCATCTTCGCACGCAAGGAAGTGCGTCCCAGCAAAAGAAAACGATTCGCTTCTCGATTGCTGGGACCCACCAGCTACACCTTCGCACGCAAGGAAGTGCGTCCGGGCAAAAAAAACGATTCGCCCCCGTTACTGCTGGGACCCACCGGCTACATCTTCGCACGCAAGAAAGTGTGTCCGAGCAAAAAAAAATGATTCGCCCCCCTGACTGCTAGGACCCACCAGCTACATGTTCGCAGGCAAGGAAGTGCCTAACAGTCGGGACCCACCTGGTCGAAGCGTACGTAGCATTGTCATTCTGGTCGCGAACGTGTACGTACATACTGGTCGATGTAGAGGCGCGCACGTGTCGTAGTAAAGGCGCGCACGTGTCGTAGTAGAGGCGCGCACGTAGCATGTACACGTACGTACAGCGGCCAGGGTGCAAGAAAGAAAATACGGCCATGTATGTGTACATACGGATGGGGTATCGAACGCCTACTCGCGCATATGAATGGCCATGGCTCGTGTACATGGCTGGGTTGGAACGGAGAAACAACGTCGTCGTCGTGTTTATGGGGAGGCAACGGAATGCGTCGTGTTCATGGGGAGGTAACGGAATGCGTCGTGTTCATGGGCAAAGGAACGCGTGGGAGACAATTGGCTGGGTCGGAACAGAATGCATGGTTGTGTTCATCGGGAGGGCTTGGACGGAACAGGCGATGGAAACGAGGCCTGGCGTACCACAAAACGGAGGAAACAGACCTTCTACGTTCGGAATGGGGTCCTATTGATCGGGAGGGGTGTGGCGTACCGCAAAGCGGAGGAAACAGACCTCCTACGGTCGAAACAGTGGTCCTGCTGATCGGGAGGGTGTGGCGATCGCCAAAAGCAGATTTAAACGGACCTCCTACGGTCAAACGGGGTCCTGTTGATTGGAGGGTGTGGCGATCAAGAAAACGGATTTAAACGGACCTCCTACGGTCGAAACGGGGGTCCTGTTGATCGGTAGGGGTGTGGCGTACCGCAACACGGACGAAACAGATCTCCTACGGTCAAAACGGGGGTCCTGTTGATCAGGAGGGGTGTGGCGTACCGCAAAACGGGACTCCACGGGATAATGTTCATCTCCACCATCGACCTCCTCCAGCCTCCACGGGCTCCTGTTCATCCAGCCTCCACCGCGCACTACTCCACCGGCTACTGTTCAACCACCCCTCCACGGGCACCCCTCCACCATCTACTGTTCATCCAGCCCTCCACACCACGGGGGCCTGTTCAACCACCCCTCCACGGGCACCCCTCCACCGTATACTGTTCATCCAGCCCTCCACCACACCACGGGGTCATGTTCATCCAGAGGCAACGCCACCGCTCACCGTTCATCAAACCCCCACCCCATAGCAACGCCACTTTGTTCATCCAATCGACCGCTTGATTAGCAGCGATGGCGAAGGAATCGCTCGATCGGGTTCGATTAACGACCATCGATCGATCGCTCGGGTTCAGTAACGCGTAGCTTGCAGTGCAATCGCTCGGGTTCAGTTAGAGCCCAACGCCTCGCTCGGGTTCAGTTAGAGCCAACGCCTCGCACACATGCGCGTACATGTACGAGAGAAATGCGCATCTCTCAGCCCCCGACCTCCCACCGTAACCGGGAACTCCCCGAAATTTTCCTCCCCCTCGCTTCTACCACGGTTTTTTCCGTCATGGACGGCCCAAAGAATGTCATGCAGCTGCGTCTTCGGCCCGCCCAGGACGAAAAGCCCATTTTTTGTCATAAAAGTAGGAGCCCACCACATCTATGATGATACCAGGTTTTGTCACAATTATCGTCATAGAAGTGTCATATGTATGACAGAAAAAAATTTCGTTCGGCCCAAAATGTCACGAATGTGTCTTTTTTTTGTAGTGTGTGTGCCACTGTGGCAGCCCCTTTTGACTATAAGAGGAGGCCCGAGGCGTACTGAGGAAGGATTCAGATCTTTTGGACTACGCACGCACCGTAGCTAGTTCAAGAACTCAAGGACACTCAAATAGACACCAAAGCAGGACTAGGGTATTACACATCTACGCGGCCCGAACCTGGGTAAACGATCCTCGTGCTGGCTCCTAGACCCGCTCTTTGCACAACCCGCGCCCGCCAACCGCAGAAGGGATCCTCATGATCCCATAGGTGTCATTCTCACCGACATCTCTGGCGCGCCATGTAGGGGGCGCAGTTGTGAAAATCTGGCCTAGCAGTTGGTGTAGCAGTTCTCCATCGCCATGCCTCCTAAAAAGAAGACGATCACGACGATCGATTCATCTGGAGCCGAACCGCCCGTACCAGTGATGACCCACAAGTATAGGGGATCTATCATAGTCCTTTCGATAATTAAGAGTGTCGAACCCAACGAGGAGCATAAGGAAATGATAAGCGGTTTTCAGCAAGGTATTCTTTGCAAGTACTGAAATAAGTGGTAACAGATAGTTGGGGGATAAGATAAATTGTAATGAGCAAAAAGTAACAATAGTAAATAAAGTGCAGCAAAGACGCCCAATCCTATAGAAGCAAAGGACAATCCTGGACAAAAACTTATAATAGGGAAAGCTCTCCCGAGGACAAATTGGAATATCGTCAAGCTAGTTTTCATCACGTTCATATGATTCGCGTTCCGTACTTTGATAATTTGATATGTGGGTGGACGGTGCTTGGGTGCTGTTCTTACTTGAACAAGCATCCCACTTATGATTAACCTCTATTGCAAGCATCCGCAACTACAACAAAAGTATTAAGGTAAACCTAACCATAGCATGAAACATATGGATCCAAATCAGCCCCTTTACGAAGCAACGCATAAACTAGGGTTTAAGCTTCATCACTCTAGCAACCCATCATGTACTTATTACTTCCCAATGCCTTCCTCTAGGCCCAAATAATGGTGAAGTGTTATGTAGTCGACGTTCACATAACACCACTAGAGGCTAGACAACATACATCTCATCAAAATATCGAACGAATAGCAAATTCACATGACTACTAATAGCAAGACTTCTCCCTTGTCCTCGTGAACAAACGTAACTACTCACAAAGCATATTCATGTTCATAATCAGAGGGGTAATAATATGCATAAAGGATCTGAACATATGATCTTCCACCAAATAAACCAACTAGCATCAACTACAAGGAGTAATCAACACTACTAGCAACCTACTAGCACCAATCCCGGACTTGGAGACAAGAATTGTATACAAGAGATGAACTAGGGTTTGGAGATGAGATGGTGCTGGTGAAGATGTTGATGGAGATTGCCCTCTCCCGATGAGAGGAGCGTTGGTGATGACGATGGTGATGATTTCCCCCTCCCGGAGAAAGTGTCCCCGTCGAACAGCTCTGCGAGAGCCCTAGATTGGTTCCGCCAAGGTTCCGCCTTGTGGCGGCGGAGTCTCGTCCCGAAAGGTTACTTCCTATTTTTCTCTCATCGAAAGACTTCATATAGGCGAAGATGGACGTCGGAGAGCCACCAGGGGGCCCACGAGGTAGGGGGCGCGCCCAGGGGGCGCCACCCACCCTCGTGAGCAGGGTGTGGTCCCCCTGGCCTTCATCTTTGGTGACGATTTTTCTTTATTTATTTTAAGATATTCCGTGGAGTTTCAGGACTTTTGGAGTTGCGCAGAACAGGTCTCCAATATTTTCTCCTTTTCCAGCCCAGAATTCTAGCTGCCGGCATTCTCCCTCTTCATGTAAACCTTGTAAAATAAGAGAGAATAGCCATAAGTATTGTGACATAATATGAAATAATAGCCCATAATGCGATAAATATTGATATAAAAGCATGATGCAAAGTGGACGTATCAACTCCCCCAAGCTTAGACCATGCTTGTCCTCAAGCGAAAAGCCAATAACAATAAATATGTCCTCATATTTAGAGGTAGAGGCGTCGATAAAAATAAAATACGGACATGAAGGCATCATGATTATCCTCATAACAGCAACATATATAGATTTTGTCATATGATTACTTATGTTCAAGTGATGATCTTTTCATAATGCAAAAGTATGAATCAGAAGCCTTATTGAGCACCAACAAATTATAACCTCAGTCATTGAAGAAATTGCAATTTATCATAACGTCGGAAAGAGTCTATGTTAGAGCTTAAAAGCAAGTCCACATACTCAACTATCATTTAGTCCTTCATAACTGCTAACACTCACGCAATACTTGTGGTTACGGAGTTTTAATCGGACACAAAGAAAGATAGGGGCTTATAGTTTTGCCCCACAACCTTTTACCTCAAGGGTAATGTCAACAATAATAATTCATGCTCCCTACATCCAATTAGATATATATATATATATATAGATATATATATATATATATATATATATATATATATATATATCATGTTCTTTCCAACATGCTGGGCTTGCCAAAGGATAAAATGGAAAGGAAAGGTTAAGATCACCGTGACTCTTGCATAAGGTAAAGGATAATAATAAAAGATAGGCCCTTCGCAGAGGGAAGCAGAGGTTGCCATGCGCTTTTATGGTTGGATGCACAAAATCTCGATGCGAAAGAACGTCACTTTATATTGCCCCTTGTGATGTGAACCTTTATTATGCAGTCCGTCGCTTTTATTACTTCCACATCACAAGATCGTATAAAGCTTATTTCTCCCACACCAATCAATCATACATGTTTAGAGCAATTTTATTGCTTTGCACCGATGACAACTTACTTGAAGGATCTTACTCAATCCATAGGTAGATATGGTGGACTCTCATGGCTAAATTGGTTTAAGGGTATTTGGAAGCACAAGTAGTATCTCTACTTGGTGCTTTGGGAATTTAGCTAGCATGAGGGGAAAGGCAAGCTCAACATGTTAGAGGATTCATGACAACATACTTTATCTCAGATATAAGAAAACATAACTCATCACGTTGTCTTCCTTGTCCAACATCAACTCTTTAGCATGTTATATTTTAATGAGTGCTCCCAATCATAAAAGATGTCAATGATAATATATCTATATGTGAAACCTCTCTTTCCTTATTACTTCCTATTAATTGCAACGATGACCAAAGCTATATTTGCCAACTCTCAACAACTTTTAATCATCATACTCTTTCTATGTGAAGTCATTACTCTCAATAAGATCAATATTAACTCTTTGTTTCTTTTTATTCTTTTTCTTCTTTCTTTTCTCTTATTCACCCAGGATCATGGCAAAATAATCAAGCCCTTGACTCAACACTAAACTTTATTATATATATAGCTCACGGACTCGATTACATAGAGGGATCATAAAGCAAAACTCAAAACTAGATCATGCCATAAACTTTATTCTACTAGATCAAGATACTACTAAAAGGATCGAACTAAGAAAAACGGTAAAGATAGGAGTTGTGATGGTGATACGATACCGGGGCACCTCCCCCAAGCTTGGCAGTTGCCAAGGGGAGTGCCCATACCCATGTGATTATGTCTCCTTCTTTGTTGTTGGTGTAATATTCTTGGCGATGATTCCCCTCAAGATACGGTTCTCCTCCTCGAGCTTATTGACTTGCTGCTTGAGGTCCATTATTTCCTTGCGAAGCTTTCACAGAACGGCTAAAGCTCCTTGCACCCAAAGGGTGTTGCATAGCAGCGGGAGAACAAGAGACACTCCTCCTCATATTTTCATAAGAAAGAAATCTAACATTGGAAGGGATAACCGAGTTTGGAATAGCTGAGCTGTGGTTCCCCATCGTAAACCCAGCTCGGAGGCGAGAGGTGACTTCTTGATCCTCCATGGCATCTACCCTCATCAAGTCGGCCTCATCTCTTCCTCCGTTGCTGGCCCAAAGTGGTTAGCATCGCTGTTTGCCCTTGGTTCCAGTGCCGAATTAGATACCCGGCTCTCCCCGACTGACTCTTGAGAAGAGATCTTGCTCTAATCTGCAGCAGCAACAGCTCAAAACAAGAACAGAGGATATTTGCATGATACGAGAGTCAAAACCTTCAGGAGAATATATAATGGATTTTTACCGACCAAAATACGTATCGTGCAACAGAACGGAGTCCGGAGGGCACACGAGGTGCTCACGAGGTAGGGGGCGCGCCCACCACCCTCATGGGGCCCTCGTGTCCTTCCCGGACTGCTACTTATTTTTCTATTTTTCTAAATGTTGCAAAACGGAGAAATATTGCCTTAAAAATTGTTTTGGAGTCGGTTTACTTACCGTACCACATACCTATTCCTTTTCGGAGTCTGAAACGGTCTGGAAAGTGTCCTTTATGTATTCCTCCGGGGTTACGGTTTGAATAATATTGGTTTCAACATTTATGGGATTACCTGAGATATAATGTTTGATCCTTTGACCGTTTACCACCTTCGGATTTGTGCCTTCGAAGTTGTTGTTAGTTATGGCACCGGAACGATAGACCTCCTCGATAACGTAGGGACCTTCCCATTTAGAGAGAAGTTTTCCTGCAAAAAATCTTAAACGAGAGTTGTATAGCAATACATAATCACCTACATTAAACTCACGCTTTTGTATCCTTTTGTCATGCCATCTTTTAACTTTTCTTTAACAACTTGGCATTTTCATAAGCTTGGGTTCTCCATTCATCAAGTGAGCTAATATCAAATAACCTCTTCTCACGGCAAGTTTGAAATCATAGTTGAGCTCTTTAATAGCCCAATATGCCTTATGTTCTAGTTCGAGAGGTAAGTGACATGCTTTTCCATAAACCATTTTATACGGAGACATACCCATAGGATTCTTATATGCAGTTCTATAGGCCCATAATGCATCATCAAGTTTCTTGGACCAATTCTTTCTAGACCTATTAACAGTCTTTTGCAAAATTAATTTGAGCTCTCTGTTGCTCAATTCTACTTGACCACTAGACTGTGGGTAATACGGAGATACAATTCTATGATTAACATCATATTTAGCAAGCATTTTACGGAAAGCACCATGAATAAAGTGTGAACCACCATCATTCATTAAATATCTAGGGACTCCAAACCTCGAAAAAATAACTTCCTTAAGCATTTTAATAGAAGTGTTATGATCAGCACTACTAGTTGGAATAGCTTCTACCCACTTAGTAACGTAATCAACAGCAACTAAAATATGTGTATATCCATTAGAGGCGGGAAAAGGTCCCATATAATCAAAGCCCCAAACATCAAATGGTTCAATAACAAGTGAATAATTCATAGGCATTTCTTGACGTCTACTAATATTACCAATTCTTTGACATTCATCGCAAGACAAGACAAACTTACGAGCATCTTTGAAGAGAGTGGGCCAATAAAACCCGGATTGCAATACCTTATGTGCAGTTCTATCTCCAGCGTGGTGTCCTCCATAAGCTTCGGAGTGGCACTTGCGTAGGATTTGTTCCTGTTCATGCTCAGGCACACAACGTCTAATAACACCATCTACTCCTTCTTTATAAAGATGTGGGTCATCCCAAAAGTAATGTCGCAAATCATAGAAAAACTTTTTCTTTTGTTGGTATGTGAAGCTAGGTGGTATAAATTTAGCAACAATATAATTAGCATAATCAGCATACCATGGAGTACTACGAGAAGTGCTTATGACATTTAATTATTCATCAGGAAAGCTATCATCAATAGGTAGTGGGTCATCAAGAACATTCTCTAACCTAGATAAGTTATCTGCAACGGGGTTCTCAGCTCCTTTTCTATCAACAATATGCAAATCAAATTCTTGCAGCAGGAGAACCCATCTAATAAGTCTAGGTTTTGCATCTTTCTTTTCCATAAGATATTTAATAGCAGCATGATCAATGTGGATAGTTACTTTAGAATCAACAATGTAGGGTCTGAATTTATCACAAGCAAATACAACTGCTAAAAGTTCCTTTTCGGTAGTAGCATAATTTCTTTGAGCAATGTCTAGAGTCTTACTAGCATAATGGATAACATTTAATTTATTATCAACTCTTTGCCCTGGAACAGCACCTACAGCATAATCACTAGCATCACACATAATTTCAAAGGGTAAATTCCAATCAGGTGGATGAACAACAGGTGCAGAGACTAATGCTTTCTTAAGTATTTCAAATGCTTCTACACAATCATCATCGAAGACAAATGGTACATCTTTTTGTAATAAATTAGTCAGAGGCCGAGAAATTTTCGAGAAGTCCTTAATGAACCTCCTATAAAATCCGGCATGACCAAGGAAACTTCTTATACCTTTGATGTCCTTGGGACATGGCATCTTTTCAATAGCATCGACCTTGGCTTTATCAACTTCAATACCTCTTTCAGAAACTTTGTGCCCCAAGAAAATACCTTCATTAACCATAAAGTGGCACTTTTCCCAATTCAAGACAAGATTGGTTTCTTCACATCTCTGCAAAACTCGATCAAGATTGCTCAAGCAATCATCAAAAGAGGAACCATAGAGCGAAAAATCGTCCATGAAAGCCTCACAAATTTTTTCACAAAAATCAGAGAATATAGCCATCATGCATCTTTGAAAGGTAGCAGGTGCATTACATAAACCAAAATGCATACGTCTATAAGCAAAAGTACCAAAAGGGCAAGTAAAAGTAGTCTTTGATTGATCCTTAGCTGACACAGGTATTTGGGAAAAACCAGAATAACCATCTAGAAAGCAATAATGTGTATGTTTGCATAATCTTTCTAGCATTTGATCAATAAAAGGTAAGGGGTAATGATCTTTCTTAGTATGTAGCGACCCGACCCGAATGGATCAAGTCTCTGTGCTTTCGTGTCATCCCTGGATCGGTATGCTGACACACACAGTACTCGAAGGATTTATAACAGAGGTAAATCACATGTATAAAGTAACGTAAATACTATTACCTCAATCCAAATATAAGCGGAAGCAACAAGGTTGTGGATTCCCATCAACACCAACGGCAAAGTTGACTATAGGAAATCGTAACCCTAACGTATCACTTACTCGTAAATGCGAAAAAAGCGCAACATGAAAAGTTGCAGCCCGAAAACGGGTCAGCACATGGAATATGCTGGCAATGTAACACATAGAGAGTAATGAAGGAATCAGCCTATACTACATGCATATATGGCTGGTGGAAAAGCTCTATGGTTATAAGTTTTTGCGAAAAGCCAATTTTTCCCTACTTCAAAGGAATAAATTTATTTAACTATCATGGTGGTTGTTGAACATTGAGAATGGTTGACAGCATCCTCAATCCCAATTAAAAGTACTCATTAAAAACCCCACAATATTAATTAGAAGTAACATGATGAGATTCACATGATATCCAGGTACTAGATACTCAAGACGTCCATAACCGGGGACACGGCTAACCATGATTAGTTTATACACTCTGCAGAGGTTTGCGCACTTTTCCCCACAAGACTCGATTGCCTCCGTTTGGTTTCTCGCACTACATGGTGTTTGAGAAACGGATGACCGAGACATAGTCTTTCAGAAGCGCTAGCACCTTACATGTGGGTAGACCGTACCAACCTACATCCCCTACATCAGCTAGCCTACCCGTAAGAGTTCGCACAACTTAATCAACTATGCGAGCCCATAATGGCTTGTGGCTGCACACGGAAGTTTCTAGTTTGAATAATCTCATGATCCCTTTGAGCCTGGGTGGCGGTCCGAAGAAATACAGGCAAGTCCTGATAGAAACCAGGTGCCTCAATCCACCCGGATGTGTGTTTAAGTTGCCACCTTAAATAAACCATTAAATAACAATCTCACATACATCATGGAATGCACTCACCCAATCCACGTCTACTAGCATAGCATAGCATAATAAGCAAACGTAGAAGTAACTCCCAAAGGTTTGATAATAAAACAGGTAATAGGTACTACCTCAACTACTTCCCATCCCACAATTTAATTAGATCCTAATCATGCAAGTGTTTGAGAAATAGATCTAATGCATAAAAACTGGGTATGAGAAAAGTATGATCAAAGTGTTACTTGCCTGCAATGTTGATGAAGATGATTCGCACTCAACAACTCTTGATAGTTCTCGTCACACTCCGGTCAATCTATCGTAATCAAGCAATAGTAACCACACATAAGCAATCACTCAAAAGATCGGAAAGAACGAAGAAAACGATTCGAAAAACACCAAAACCAAGTAACTAATTCTTGCAACATAAAACAATTTCTAACAGTACCAAAATTATGTGAATTTGGCCTTATCAGAAAGTTTAGGTCAAGAGCTTCTATTGGCAAAAAGAATCAACTAAATCGAGATTACTGAAACTCAAGTTATGATCAAACGAAGTTCAAATTCAAATCTGATCTAATTCAAATTTTAAACTTTCAAAAACATGTTTGAGTTGGATTACTGGATAGAGGGGATCATAACAAAGAAGTGGGTGTTGGTTTCGTTGAATTTGGACTAACGAGTAAAAAGTTATAGTCGTTTAAAATACAGGGGCTAATTTGTGAAGAAAAATCTCACAAATAGGTCCCTGGCCGGAAATTAAAATAAAAAGAAAAATCTATCGAGCGAACTCTCGCTACAGAACCTAAACCGACGAAAACCGTTCGCTAAGGAGATCTAAATGGCGAACGCTCACTATATAAACTAACTAAATAAAAAACGGGTTTTTTAAACAAAACCGAAACCCAAAAAAACCGAACTTAAAGAAAAGAACCGGTCGGTTTATACCGTTCATGGCCAGTTCGGACGGCTCACGACAATGTCTCCGTGAAGCTGGGCGAGGCGGCGACTTGGGTCGGCGGCCTCGGTCGACAATGAAGGCCTTGTGGGCGGCGGAGAGGTGGGTGGTGGCTGCGGGGTTCGGGGAGGTGCGGGGCGGCGGTGAGGAACTTGGCGGCGCCGGCAGTTCCTGCGAGGCGGCGGCGAGATGCGAGAGGAGGAGAGGGAAACGGGCCGGGGCGGCGGTGGCTTTATAGGCCGGGAGCGAGGAGGTGGCGTGGGGAAGGGGCAGGAGGAGAGGCGGCGCGAGGAGTCCGCGGAGGTCACGGCGGCGGCGGAGACGCGTGTTGGAGCCGGTCTCCTGCGGGAGATCGGGGACGACCTGGGTGGGCCGGCGTAGCGTTGGGCCGGCTGGGCTTCGGTCCAGTCGGTCCGAAGAGTTTTTTTTTTAACATTTTCTCACACAAAAATAAAGAAAACAGAATAAAAACAAATATATTATATAGGCATATAATATATCAAAATTTTCAGAAAAAGATTTCCTATAACATGGACATTTCTATAGCATTAAATAAAATTCACACAAATTCAAATAAAGCAAAGAGTGCTTCTGGTCCAATAAAATCCAATAAAAATCATTTTAAAATACCAAAATGACTTCAAATTAATTTTTATCCAATGTTCTGATGTAGGGAATCATGTTACCCTATTTTCCATATATTTTATTTTTGGAGAAAAATAATTTGAGTTAAAACTCAAATAACTCCAAATTGAAAATAAATTCAATAGAACTTTGAATTTAATTCTTTGAAACTCCCAACTCGTATTTCATATGTTTTGAAGAAGTCATTTTATCTTCGCTCGTGAAAATCATTGAGTTGCATAAAGTTTCAGAATTGGAAATATTCTCAAATGAAATTCAAATATTTTCAACACCCTTGTCATTTAAATAAATGGAAGAAGTCATGTCATCTTCTCTCCAGGGTTTTGTGATGAAAAGAATTTGAATTTTCGAAGATCATAAAAGCAAAAATGAAAGTTTGGGAAAGTCCTTTTATTCCCTCTCATTTAACTTTCAAAAAGTTTCGAATTCACCCACTTTCAATCAATCAATCAAACAATCAATCACAACTATCTATGAGTTTATAACATTCCAAAATTTAGAATTTTGGGATGTTACAAAACTACCACCCTTAAAATGAATCTCGTCCTTGAGATTCGGAGAGGCTAGCAAGAAATAGGTTAGGGTAGGAGTCTTCAAAATCCATCGATCGTCTCCGGGGTCTCAGGTGCTACCACCCTTAGAAGCATTGTTAAGGTTCCATCAAAACTCATATACTCCATCCTTATCACTGACAGTGTCGGTCTTCTCAGGTCGGAAGGATAATTCCTTCTCTGGGCTCTTCCGGTAGTGGCATAACCTTTTCCTCAATTCCTGTGTCCTTTCATCTTGATAAGGTTATCCCGAAACTGGGTCTTCATAGCTGACGGGTCTGACGCCAATTCTAAACAACTATCGATATCTCATGGTGGTCAACAATTTATGGTTTGTCCTGCGAGAAAAGCAGATGCAGGCTGAACCTCACCGTATATCCTACGATTGGCAATAGCTGCTGTGTACGAGGGAAAATACTTATACCATTCTAAGGTTCAAACAAGGTTTTGATCATCGTCTCGCAACTATAGGTAGGTCACTCAGATTTACCATCCCACATAGCAAAGCGAATAATAAGAGTAAGTCGGTATGGTGATCAATCCATCCCGCACCCAAATCATTACCTTGTACATGGTTTAGCGAATCTCGCATTCTAACACTCAGTCATCCTCACAAGCCTTGCAGAATTTCTCGAAAATCCATTGATTCTGCAGGCCAAACAAACATCTATCGTTCCTTAACAACTCTCAGGTTTTGCGTAAGCTCCTATAGAATCGTCGGTCGGTAAAATCGTAACTTCTTCCAGGGTTTTTCCTTTAGCAAGAGTGTGCTTGTTTCTTGGCAGGTCCTAGAGCCTGTGGGTTATGGCCCATCTCATCACTTAAAATCCTTGAACACATCCTCGGGGCAACTGATCATTATTCCAACTTCCGACTTCCTAGTATACTTAAAATCCATCCAATTGTATTGTCTTCCTTCCTTCTATTGGCACCAAACTAGGACATGATTACTCAGACTCATCATGGAATTTCCATTGATCCATATTACCAACATCATACCTCCTTTATATCCAATAGTAATTCATCTCTTCATCCTCGTGCAATATCCCACATACCGAGATAAAAAACTTATACTTATGAAGTCCATACTCCACTTCGTGGAACATCATTATCCTTTCCAGGGTCAAGCGTCCTTACAAGGGAATATTGGTCATCTCTGCATGGCACTTCCTCAACCGGGAAACGTGAAACACGTCATGAACTCCTGATAGTCCTTCGGGTGACTCCAACTTGTTTAGCCAATTCTCCCATACGTTCCAAACTCGGTATGGTCCTACAATCTCGGGGCTAACTTTACCTTAACTCCAAATTGTTTAACTCCTCATAGAGGGGACACACGAAGATATGCTCTATCTCCGATTTCATAGACTACCTCCTTGCCTTTTTGAGTATGCATAAATATTCTGCCTGGACTGAGCTACCTTCAGTCTATCTCGAATCCACTTAACATTCTCTTCTGACTCCTTGATCATATTTGGTTCAAACAACTGACAGTCTCCAACTTCATCCCACATCAATGGTGTCTGGCTCCTTCTCCCATACAACGCTTCACAAGGGGCCATCTTCAAACTGGCTAGGTAACTGTTGTTGTATGAGAACTCCGCGTAAGGTAGATTATCATCACTACTAGATCCATAATCTTGCGCACAAGCTCTCAACATGTCTTCCAGATTCTGATTGACTCTCTCGATTTATCCATCTGTCTGTGGATGAAAGGTTGTACTGAACTCTAGCCTAGTACCCAAAGTCTGGTGCAGCTGATTCCGAAACTTTGAGGTAAACTGTGCTCCTCTACGATGGTCCTCGGAACTCCATGCAGACATACGATCCTTGTCAAATATATCTTGGCCAACTTCACACTTGTATTTCGGGTTCTGCGAAATCCGGTAATGAAATCCATGCCAAGCTTATCCTACTTCCATTCGGGTATCGGCATAGGCTGTAGTAATCCTGTTGGCTTCTGATGCTCTGCTTTTACTCTCAGACATACATCACCTACGACTACATACTCCGCAATATCTTTCTTCATACTAGTCCACCAGAAACGCTCCTTTAAATCCAAATATGTCTTGGTGTTTCCGGGGTGAATCGATTATGGTGAGTCATGAGCCTCCTGAAGTATTAACTTCCTGATCTTTGCATTATTGGGCACATGTACATGATCCTTGAACCATAAGGTGTCGTGCTTATCCTTACGAAAGCCTTTGGCCTTTCCTTTGTTCATCCTCTCTTTTACATCAACAGTCTCTTTGTCATCCTTCTGAGCTTCAAGGATCTTTCCCAACAATGTAGACTGAACTTCCGTTGCTGCAACAAAACCTTTGGGAACAATCTCCAATCGAAGTTCCCTGAAAATCCTCGGCTAACTCCTTTGATAATCCTCCGATTATGAGGGTATTCGTCCTTGTTTTCTGTATGGTTGTATCCTATTTCCCCGCAAAACTTGTATGCACAAGGTTTCTTCATATCCTTTCCATATGGCCTCAATTTCTGGGTCACAAACCGAGACTTTAGCAAAGTCAACTTTAATTCTTTCCAAGTGGTTACTCCTTGCAATCCATTGATGGTTTGGTACATCCTCCACCAAGTAGCAGCACCTCTTTCAAAACACTCAAGAGCATGCTGGGTCATATCCTTTCTGGCTATAGGGTTATTCTCCATGTGATCCTCCATGTTCTGAATACATCGGTCTGTCTCCAATTGACTCATTGGTCCAGACAATACAAGCTCATCTCCATTCATCCTCTATTGGGTCCATGGGTTTGGGGTGGGACAAGAGAGATAGAGAGGGATGCACACAATACAAACAATGGTTTTGAAAATACAGATTTTATTGTGGCTGTCAGAAAAACATCAAACAAATAACAGCTCACAAACGTCGCATCTAACGTAGGTATATAACAGGGGTTTGGTCTTCTAAAGATCAATGTCGTCAAAGTCTTCAAGTCTTGGTCATGTCCCCGATGGCTTCTTCTGATCATGCTTGTCCTTCTCAAGTTGTTATGACAATCTCTGTTGTCGCAAAGTCTCTTGTGGCGTCCTTCAATATTTCTGGAGTTACGTTCCAACTTCTGGGTTTCATCAACCTCGATATGAACGATGATCCTACTGTCCTTCAGTTCCTGACGAATCTCTAGTATCTCGAGGTTTTGCTCCTCCAACTTGGCTACTTTCAGCTTCTGGATCCTGAGTTCTTCATGATATGCTCCTTGTCAAATACTGCTTCTTGTAGGTCCATCTTAACTTCTTGATGTAACACTCCAGATCCTGGTGATACGCCAGCTAAGGTTAACACTTCGTCTTGCTGATAGGTGCTCCATCAGCCTTCTACCATCCAATCCTTCCATGCATATGCATGCTTGACTCAGCATGGTGAAAATAGCATAAGCGGGTGATAACATCGTGGATAGCCGTGTTTCTGCTCTTGTCATTTCCATGAGCTATCATTCCATAGTTGATATCTCCTGTCTTAGGGTTTTCTTGACAAAACTTTGAGTTTCTAACTCTCCATGTTCTGGTTTTACTCCAATGCACCTTGATCTCGGGTATTGATAACTTCCATAGTCTGTCAATTTCCATAAGCGTAACCTTCCTAGGTCATACCAAAACTGGAAATTCTTCATATTCTCCTAGTCTTTGAAGTCTTTATCCGTCGTAGTTTCCATCATTATAATGCTCGGTAAAATCCTCTTCATTCCAAATGGTCTTAGTTGTCCGATATCTTATCTCCTTGGAGTGGTCTCATCAGTCGAATCTACGAGTGATCAAAAGGGGAAAGGGGTATGGTCTCACTAAAAGGGAATTTTTGAATAAGCTCAGAAGAGAAGAGAGGTAAAAGATCTTTTTGAAAATGAAGTTGTAGAGAAAAATCTTTCCTATGGGCTTGCCATTTTCTAGGGTCACGTCCTACAGTCAACATGTGCTCTGATACCATCTTGTAGCGACCCGACTAACGGATCAAGTCATTGTGCTTTCGTGTCATCCACGGATCGGTATCTTTGACACACACGATTACTCGAAGGATTTATAACAGAGGTAAATCACATGTATAAAGTAACGTAAATACTATTACCTCAATCCAAATATAGCAGAAGCAGCAAGGTTGTGGATTCCCATCAACACCAACAGCAAAGTTGAGTATAGGAAATCGTAACCCTAACGTATCACTTACTCATCGTCTGAAAAGTCTGCAACATGAAAAGTTGCAGCCCGAAAACGGGTCAAGACATGGAATATGCTGGCAATGTAACACATAGAGAGTAATGAAGGAATCAGCCTATACTACATGCATATATGGCTGGTGGAAAAGCTCTATGGTTATAAGGTTTTGCGAAAAGCCAATTTTTCCCTACTTCAAAGGAATAAATTTATTTAACTATCATGGTGGTTGTTGAACATTGAGAATGGTTGACAGCATCCTCAATCCCAATTAAAAGTACTCATTAAAAACCCCACAATATTAATTAGAAGTAACATGATGAGATTCACATGATATCCAGGTACTAGATACTCAAGACGTCCATAACCGGGGACACGGCTAACCATGATTAGTTTATACACTCTGCAGAGGTTTATGACTTTTCCCCACAAGACTCGATCGCCTCCATTTGGTTTCTCGCACTACATGGTGTTTGAGAAGCGGATGACCGAGACATAGTCTTTCGTAAGCGCTAGCACCTTACATGTGGGTAGACCGTACCAACCTACATCCCCTACATCAGCTAGCCTACCCGTAAGAGTTCGCACAACTTAATCAACTATGCCAGAGCCCATAATGGCTTGTGGCTGCACACGGAAGTTTCTAGTTTGAATAATCTCATGATCCCTTTGAGCTGGGTGGCGGTCCGAAGAAATACAGAGCAAGTCTTGATAGAAACCAGGTGCCTCAATCCACCCAGATGTGTGTTTAAGTTGCCACCTTAAATAAACCATTAAATAACAATCTCACATACATCATGGAATACACTCACCCAATCCACGTCTACTAGCATAGCATAGCATAATAAGCAAACGTAGAAGTAACTCCCAAAGGTTTGATAATAAAACAGGTAATAGGTACTACCTCAACTACTTCCCATCCCACAATTTAATTAGATCCTAATCATGCAAGTGTTTGAGAAATAGATCTAATGCATAAAAACTGGGTATGAGAAAAGTATGATCAAAGTGTTACTTGCCTGCAATGTTGATGAAGATGATTCGCACTCAACAACTCTTGATAGTTCTACTCGTCACACTCCGGTCAATCTATCGTAATCAAGCAATAGTAACCACACATAAGCAATCACTCAAAAGATCGGAAAGAACGAAGAAAATGATTTGGAAAACACCAAAACCAAGTAAATAACTCTTGCAACATAAAACAATTTCTAACAGTACCAAAATTATGTGAATTTGGCCTTATCAGAAAGTTTAGGTCAAGAGCTTCGATTTGCAAAAAGAATCAACTAAATCGGAGTTACGAAACTCAAGTTATGATCAAACGAAGTTCAAATTCAAATCTGATCTAATTCAAATTTTAAACTTTCAAAAACATGTTTGAGTTGGATTACTGGATAGAGGGGATCATAACAAAGAAGTGGGCATTGGTTTCGTTGAATTTGGACTAACGAGTAAAAAGTTATAGTCGTTTAAAATACAGGGGCTAATCTGTGAAGAAAAATCTCACAAATAAGCCCCTGGTCCAATTCTATAGCATTAAAATAAAATTCACACAAATTCAAATAAAGCAAAGAGTGCTTCTGGTCCAATAAAATCCAATAAAAATCATTTTAAAATACCAAAATGACTTCAAATTAATTTTTATCCAATTTTCTGATGTAGGGAATCATGTTACCCTATTTTCCATATATTTTATTTTTGGAGAAAAATAATTTGAATTAAAACTCAAATAACTCCAAATTGAAAATAAATTCAAAAGAACTTCGAATTTAATTCTTTGAAACTCCCAACTTCGTATTTCATATGTTTTGAAGAAGTCATTTTATCTTCGCTCGTGAAAATCATTGAGTTGCATAAAGTTTGAATTGGAAATATTCTCAAATGAAATTCAAATATTTTCAACACCCTTGTCATTTAAATAAATGGAAGAAGTCATGTCATCTTCTCTCCAGGGTTTTGTGATGAAAAGAATTTGAATTCTCGAAGATCATAAAAGCAAAAATGAAAGTTTGGGAAAGCCCTTTTATTCCCTCTCATTTAACTTTCAAAAAGTTTCAAATTCACCCACTTTCAATCAATCAATCAAACAATCAATCAAAACTATCTATGAGTTTATAACATTCCAAAATTTAGAATTTTGGGATGTTACATAGTAGCTTTATTTAATTTGCGGAAATCAATTACCATCCTATAACCTGTGATAATTCTTTGCGTGATCAATTCATCTTTATCGTTAGGGACAACAGTAATACCTCCCTTCTTAGGGACACAATGGACAGGACTTACCCAATCGACTATCAAAGAACGCGATAAATTATACCTGCCTCCAGAAGCTTGAGTATTTCTTTTCTTAGCACTTCTTTCATTTTAGGATTCAAACGTCATTGAGGATCACGAACTGGTTTGGCATCCGCTTCCAAATTTATTTTATGTTGACATAGAGTGGGACGAATGCCCTTAAGATCATCAAGAGTATATCCAATAGCGGCACGGTTCTTCTTCAGAGTTTTCAATAATCTTTCTTCTTCATGCTCTGAAAGGTTAGCACTAATAATAACATGATATATTTTCTTTTCATCAAGATAAGCATATTTAAGATTATCAGCAACGGTTTAAGCTCAAACACGGGATCACCCTTGGGTGGAGGAGGATCCTAGGATTTCAACAGGCAAATTGTGTTGCAGAATAGGTTCCTGTTTAAAGAATACTTCATCTATTTCCCTTCTATCATTCATAAACATATCATTTTCATGGTCTAGCAAATATTGTTCTAAAGGATCACTAGGTGGTACGGCAATAGAAGCAAGACCGATAATTTCATCCTTACTAGGCAATTCTTCCTCACGATGTTGTTTACTAAATTTAGAGAAATTAAACTCATGAATCATATCATCCAAGCCAATAGTAACAACATTCTTTTTGCAGTCTATCTTAGCATTAATGGTGTTCAAGAAGGGTCTACCAAATATAATGGGACAAAAGCTATCTTGTGGAGGCGAGAACAAGAAAATCAGCAGGATATTTAGTTTTCCCACACAAGACTTCAACATCTCTAACAATTCCCATTGCAGATATAGTATCTCTATTGGCAAGTTTAATTGTAACATCAATATCTTCTAACTCAGAGGTGCAATTTCATGCTTAATTTCTTTATATAAATCATAAGGTATAACACTAGCACTAGCACCCATATCACATAAGCCATGATAACAATGATATCCTATTTTAACAGAAATAACAGGCACGCCTACCACAGGTCCATGTTTATCTTTAACGCTAGGTTTAGCAATTCTAGCTGATTCATCGCAGAATTGAATAACATGCCCATCAATATTATCAGACAAGAGGTCTTTAACAATAGAAATATTAGGTTCTACTTTGACTTGCTCGGGAGGTGTATAAGTTCTAATATTGCTTTTACGAACCACAGTTGAAGCTTTAGCATGATCCTTTATTCTAACAGGGAAAGGTGGTTTCTCAACAAAAGAAGTGGGAACAATAGGATCATTATAAGTGACAGTCTTTTTTTCAACTTTAATAGGTGCAACTACTTTTACTTCTATGGGAGGATGATATTTAAACCACCTCTCATTGGGGAGATCAACATAAGTAGCAAAAGATTCACAGAAAGAAGCTACTATCTCAGAGTCAAGTCCATATTTAGTGCTCAACTTACGGAAAATATCGGTATCCATAAAAGATTTAACACAATCAAACTTAGGTGTCATACCTGACTCCTTACCTTCGTCGAGGTCCCAATCTTCAGAGTTGCGTTTAATTCTATCCAATAAATTCCATTTGAATTTCAATAATCTTCATCATAAAAGAGCCAGCACAAGAAGTATCGAGCATGGTGTGATTGTTATCAAAAAGCCGAGCATAAAGATTCTGAAGAATTGTCACTCTTGAAAGCTCATGATTGGGGCATGAATATAACATTGATTTAAGCCTCCCCCAAGCTTGACCGATGCTTTCTCCTTCGCGAGGCCAAAAATTATATATATAATTGCGATCACGATGAACAAGATGCATAGGGTAATATTTTTGATGAAATTCCAATTTCAATCTTTTGTAGTTCCATGATCTCGTATCATCACATAGCCTATACCATGTCAATGTGTCTCCCTTCAAAGATAAAGGGAAGACCTTCTTCTTAACAACATCATCGGGTATACCTGCAAGCTTAAATAGTCCACAAACTTCATCCACATAAAGTAGATGTTCATCAGGATGCTTTGTTCCATCTCCTGTAAAAGTATTAGCTAGCAGTTTTTCCATCATACCTGAAGGAAATTCAAAAGGAGTTTCATTTTCAATAGGTTCAGTAGGTTGAGGAGCAACTCTTTGCTTTGCTGGACGGGGTGAAGATACCCCGAACAAGCCCCTCAGAGAATTACTTTCCATAGTAACAAGTGACAGTAAATTTCAGCATACTATATAAATTTTTCCTTACCAAATTCCACCTACCAAAGGCGCTACACTCCCCGGCAACGGCGCCAGAAAAGAGTCTTGATGACCCACAAGTATAGGGGATCTATCGTAGTCCTTTTGATAAGTAAGAGTGTCGAACCCAACGAGGAGCAGAAGGAAATGATAAGCGGTTTTCAGCAAGGTATTCTTTGCAAGTACTAAAATAAGTGGTAACAGATAGTTTTGTGATAAGATAAATTGTAACGAGCAACAAGTAACAAGAGTAAATGAAGTGCACAAAAGTGGCCCAATCCTTTTTGTAGCAAAGGGCAAGCCTGGACAAACTCTTATAATAGGAAAAGCGCTCCCGAGGACACATGGGAATATCGTCAAGCTAGTTTTCATCACGTTCATATGATTCGCGTTCGGTACTTTGATAATTTGATATGTGGGTGCCGGTGCTTGGGTGATGTTCTTACTTGAACAAGCATCCCACTTATGATTAACCTCTATTGCAAGCATCCGCAACTACAACAAAAGTATTAAGGTAAACCTAACCATAGCATGGAACATATGGATCCAAATCAGCCCTTACGAAGCAACGCATAAACTAGGGTTTAAGCTTACGTCACTCTAGCAACCCATCATCTACTTATTACTTCCCAATGCCTTCCTCTAGGCCCAAATAATGGTGAAGTGTTATGTAGTCGACGTTCAAATAACACCACTAGAGGCTAGACAACATACATCTCATCAAAATATCGAGCGAATACCAAATTCACATGACTACTAATAGCAAGACTTCTCCCTTGTCCTCGGGAACAAACGTAACTACTCACAAAGCATATTCATGTTCATAATCAGAGGGGTAATAATATGCATAAAGGATCTGAACATATGATCTTCCACCAAATAAACAAACTAGCATCAACTACAAGGAGTAATCAACACTACTAGCAACCTACTTGCTGAAGGAAATATGCCCTAGAGGCAATAATAAAGTTATTATTTATTTCCTTATTTCATGATAAATGTTTATTATTCATGCTAGAATTGTATTAACCGGAAACATAATACATGTGTGAATACATAGACAAACAGATAGTCACTAGTATGCCTCTCTTGGACTAGCTCATTAATCAAAGATGGTTATGTTTCCTAACCATAGACATGTGTTGTCATTTGATTAATGGGATCACCTCATTAGGAGAATGATGTGATTGACATGACCCATTCCGTTAGCTTAGCACTTGATCGTTTAGTATGTTGCTAATGCTTTCTTCATGACTCATACATGTTCCTGTAACTATGAGATTATGCAACTCCCGTTTACCGGAGGAACACTTTGGTACTACCAAGCGTCACAACGTAATCGGGTGATTATAAAGGAGTACTACAGGTGTCTCCAAAGGTACTTGTTGGGTTGGCGTATTTCGAGATTAGGTTTTGTCACTCCGATTGTCGGAGAGGTATCTCTAGGCCTTCTCGGTGATACACATCACTTAAGCCTTGCAAGCATTACAACTAATGAGTTAGTTGTGAGATGATGTATTACGGAACGAGTAAAGAGACTTACCGTAACGAGATTGAACTAGGTATTGGATACCGACGATCGAATCTCGGGTAAGTAACATACCGATGACAAAGGGAACAACGTATGTCGTTATGCGGTTTGACCGATAAAGATCTTCGTAGAATATGTAGGAACCAATATGGGCATCCAGGTTCCGCTATTGGTTATTGACCGAGAATAGTTCTAGGTCATGTCTACATAGTTCTCGAACCCGTAGGGTCCGCACGCTCAAGGTTTCGATGACAGTTATATTATGAGTTTATGAGTTTTGATGTACCGAAGGAGTTCGGAGTCCCGGATGAGATCGGGGACATGACGAGGAGTCTCGAAATGGTCGAGACGTAAAGATCGATATATTGGACGACTATATTCGGAGTTCGGAAAGGTTCCGAGTGATTCGGGTATTTTTCGGAGTACCGGGGAGTTACGGGAATACGGGGAAAAGTATTGGGCCTTAATGGGCCTTAGTGGGAAGGAGCCAGGAGGTGGCGCGCGCCCCTCCCAAGCCCAGTCCGAATTGGACAAGGGGTTTGGGGCGCAGCCCACCTCTCCCTTCCTTCTCCACTTCCCCTTTCCCCTTCTCCTAGTTGGACTAGGAAAGAAGGAGTCCTACTCCCGGTGGGAGTAGGACTCCCCTTGGCGCGCCTCCTCCTAGGCCGCCACCTCCTCCCTTGCTCCTTTATATACGGGGCAGGGGGCACCCCATGACACACAAGTTGATCTACGGATCTTTCCTTAGCCGTGCGGTGCCCCCTTCCACCATATTCCACTTCGGTCATATCGTCGCGGAGCTTAGGCGAAGCCCTGCGCCGGAGAAGTCATATCGTCGCGGAGCTTAGGCGAAGCCCTGCGTCGGTGGAGCATCAACATCGTCACCATGCCGTCGTGCTGACGGAACTCATCCCCGACACTTTGCTGGATCGGAGTCCGGGGATCGTCATCGAGCTGAACGTGTGCAGAACTCGGAGGTGCCGTACGTTCGGTGCTTGGATCGGTCGGATCGTGAAGACGCACGACTACATCAACCGCGTTGTTATAACGCTTCCTCTTTCGGTCTACGAGGGTACGTGGACGGACACTCTCCTCTCGTTGCTATGCCATCACCATGGTCTTGCGTGATCGTAGGAAAATTTTGAAATTACTACGTTCCCCAACAGTGGCATCCGAGCCAGGTTTTATGCGTTGATGTCATATGCACGAGTAGAACACAAGTGAGTTGTGGACGATACAAGTCATACTGCCTAGCAGCATGTCATACTTTGGTTCAGCGGTATTGTTGGACGAGACGATCCGGACCAACCTTACGCGTACGCTTACGCGAGACCGGTTTCCTCGACGTGCTTTGCACATAGATGGCTTGCGGAAGACTGTCTCTCCAACTTTAGTTGAACCGAGTGTGGCTACGCCCGGTCCTTGAGAAGGTTAAAACGGAGTCTATTTGACAAACTATCGTTGTGGTTTTGATGCGTAGGTAAGAACGGTTCTTGCTCAGCCCGTAGCAGCCACGTAAAACTTGCAACAACAAAGTAGAGGACGTCTAACTTGTTTTTGCAGGGCATGTTGTGATGTGATATGGTCAAGACGTGATGCTATATTTTATTGTATGAGATGATCATGTTTTGTAACCGAAGTTATCGGCAACTGGCAGGAGCCATATAGTTGTCGCTTTATTGTATGAAATGCAAACGCCATGTAATTGCTTTACTTTATCACTAAGCGGTAGCGATAGTCGTGGAAGCAATAGTTGGCGAGACGACAACGATGCTACGATGGAGATCAAGGTGTCGCGCCGGTGACGATGGTGATCATGACGGTGCTTCGGAGATGGAGATCACAAGCACAAGATGATGATGACCATATCATATCACTTATATTGATTGCATGTGATGTTTATCCTTTATGCATCTTATCTTTGTTTGTTTGTGGTAGCATTATAATATGATCTCTCACTAAAATTATCAAGAAGTGTTCTCCTGAGTATGCACCGCTATGAAAGTTCGTCGTGCTGAGACACCACGTGATGATCGGGTGTGATAGGCTCTACGTTCAAATACAACGGGTGCAAAACAGTTGCGCACGCGGAATACTTAGGTTAAACTTGACGAGCCTAGCATATAACAGATATGGCCTCGGAACACGGAGACCGAAAGGTCGAGCGTGAATCATATAGTAGATATGATCAACATAGTGATGTTCACCATTGAAACTACTCCATCTCACGTGATGATCGGACATGGTTTAGTTGATTTGGATCACGTGATCACTTAGATGACTAGAGAGATGTCTGTCTAAGTGGGAGTTTTTTGATATGATTAACTGAACTTAAATTTATCATGAACTTAGTCCTGGTAGTATCTTGCAAATTATGTTGTAGATCAATAAGCTCGCGTTGTTGCTTCCCTATGTGTTTATATGTGTTCCTAGAGAAAATTGTATTGAAAAATGTTAGTAGCAATGATGCGGATTGGATCCGTGATCCGAGGTTTATCCTCATTGCTGCACGTAAGAATTATGTCCTTAATGCACCGCTAGGTGAGGACCTATTGCAGGAGCGTATGCGCACGTTATGAAAGTTTGGCTTGCTCAATATGATGACTACTTGATAGTTTAGTGCACCATGCTTAACGGCTTAGAATCGGGACTTCAAAGACGTTTTGAACGTCATGGACCATATGAGATGTTCCAGGAGTTGAAGTTAATATTTCCAGCAAATACCCGAGTAGAGAGATATGAAGTCTCCAACAAAGTTCTATAGCTAAAAGATGGAGGAGAATCGCTCAACTAGTGAGCATGTGCTCAGATTATGCAGGTACTTCAATCACTTGAATCAAGTGGGAGTTAATCTTCCAGATAAGATAGTGATTGACAGAATTCTCTAGTCACCATCACTAAGTTACTAGAACTTCGTGATGAACTATAGTATGCAAGGGATGACGAAAACAATTCCCAAGCTCTTCGCGATGCTAAAATCAGCGAAGGTAGAAATCAAGAAAAATATCAAGTGTTGATGGTTAACAAGACCACTAGTCTCAAGGAAAAGGGCAAAGGGAAGAAGGGGAACTTCAAGAAGAACGGCAAGCAAGTTGCTGCTCGAGTGAAGAAGCCCAAGTCTGGACCTAAGCCTGAGACTAAGTGCTTTTACTGCAATGGAACTGGTCACTAGAAGCGGAACTACCCCAAGTATTTGGCGGATAAGAAGGATGGCAAAGTGAACAAAGGTATATTTGATATACAGATCATTGATGTGTATTTCACTAGTGTTCGTAGTAACCCCTCGGTATTTGATCTTGGTTCAGTTGCTAAGAGTAGTAACTTGAAACGGAGTTGCAGAATGAGCGAAACTAGTTGAAGGGAAGTGACGATGAGTGTTGTTAGTAGTTCCAAGATTGATTTGTTCATCATCACTCACTCCCTTTACTTTCGGGATTAGTGTGGAACCTTAATAAGTGTTATTTGGTGTTGAGCATAAATATGATTTGATCATGTTTATTGCACACTGATTATTCATTTAAGTAAGAGAATAAATTGTTGTTACTGTTTACATGAATAAAACCTTATATGGTTACACACCCAATGAAAAAGGTTCATTGGATCTCGATCATAGTGATACACATATTCATAATATTGAAACCAAAAGATGCAAAGTTAATAATGATAGTGCAACTTATTTGTGGCAATTGCCGTTTAGGTCATATTGGTGTAAAGCGCATGAAGAAAAATCCATGCTGATGGACTTTTTGAATCACTTTATTTTTAATCATTTTATGCTTGCGAACCGTGCCATTTTGGCAAGATGACTAAAACACCGTTCTCCGGAACAATGGAACAAGCTCTTGACTTATTGGAAATAATACATACCGATGTATGCGATTCAATGAGTGTTGATGCTCGTGGCAAGTATCATTATTTTCTGACCTTCACAGATGATTTGAGCAGATATGCGTATATCTTCTTGATGAAACATAAGTCTGAAATAGTTGAAAAGCTCAAAGAATTTCAGAGTGAAGTAGAAAAACATCGTAACAAGAAAATAAAGTTTCTGCGATCTGATCGTGGAGATGAATATTTGAGTTACGAGTTTGGTCTTCAATTAAAACAAAGTGGAATAGTTTCACAGCTCACGCCACGGAACACCACAACGTTATGGTGTGTCCGAACATCGTAATCAGCATTTTATTTTGATATGGTGCGATCAATGATGTCTCTTACCTATTTACCAATATCGTTTTGGGGTTATGCATTAGAGACAGCTGCATTCACGTTTAATAGGGCACCATCTAAATCCGTTGAGGCGACACCGTATGAACTATGGTTTAACAAAGAAACCTAAGCTGTCGCTTTCTTAAAGTTTGGAGTTGTGATGCTTATGTGAAAAAGTTTTCACCGATAAGCTCGAACCCAAATCGGAGAAGTGCGTCTTCATAGAATACCCAAAGGTAACTATTGGGTACACCTTCTATCACAAGATCCGAAGGCAAGTTATTCGTTGCTAAGGTGGATCCTTTCTAGAGAAGAAGTTTCTCTCGAAAGAAGTGAGTGGGAGGAAAGTAGAACTTGATGAGGTAATTGTACCTTCTCCCTTATTGGAAAGTAGTTCATCACAGAAATCAGTTCCGGTGATTCCTACACCAATTAGTGAGGAAGTTAATGATGATGATCATAAAACTTCAGATCAAGTTGCTAACAAACCTCGTAGGTCATCAAGATAAAAAAACGCACCAGAGTGGAACGGAAATCGATTTATGCAAGTCAAGTTACTAGACAATTATGAACCTACAAACAATGAGGAAGCGATGATGAGCCCAGATTCCGCGAAATGGCTTGAGGCCATAAAATCGAGAAAGGATCCATATATGAGAACAAAGTGTGGACTTTGGTTGACTTGCTCGATGATCAGCAAGTCAAGTTAAATAAATGGATCTTCAAGAGGAAGACAGATGATGATAGTAGTGTTACTATCTACAAAGCTCGACTTGTCGCAAAAAGGTTTTCGACAAATTCAAAGTGTTGACTACAATGAGATTTTCTCAACTGTAGCGATTCTTAAGTCTGTCCGAATCATGTTAGCAATTGTCACATTTTATGAAATCTGGCAAATGGATGTCAAAACTACATTCTTTAATGGATTTATTAAAGAAGAGTTGTATATGATGCAACCAGAAGGTTTTGTCAATCCTAAAGGAGCTAACAAAATGTGCAAGCTCCAATGATCCATCTATGGACTGGTGCAAGCATCTCGGAGTTGGAATAAACGCTTTGATAGTGTGATCAAAGCATATGGTTTTATCTGAGACTTTTGGAGAAGCCTGTATTTACAAGAAAGTGAGTGGGAGCACTACAACACTTCTGATAAGTATATGTGAATAACATATTGTTGATCGGAAATAATGTAGAATTATTCTGCAAAGCATAAAGGAGTATTTGAAAGGAGTTTTTACATATTGAGCATCAAGATCTATAGAGATGGATCAAGACGCTTGATAAGTTTTTCAATAAATACATACCTTGTCAAGATTTTGAAGTAGTTCAAAATGGAACAGTCAAAGAAAAGTTCTTGCCTGTGTTACAAAGGTGTAAAATTGAGTAAGACTCAAAGCCCGACCACGGCAGAAGATAGAAAGAGAATGAAAGTCATTCCCTATGCCTCAGCCATAGGTTCTATAAAGTATGCTATGTTATGTACCAGACCTATTGTATACCTTGCTCTGAATTTGGCAAGGAGTACAATAGTGATCTAGGAGTAGATCCTTTGGACATTGGTCAAGAACATCCTTAGTGAGGACTAAGGAAATATTTCTCGATTATGGAGGTGATAAAAGAGCCCGTCAGAAAGAGTTACATCGATGCAAGCTTTTTATACTGATCCGGATGACTCTAAGTCTCAATCTGGATACATATCGTAAGTAGGAGCAATTAGCTAGAGTAGCCCCGTCTGAGCATTGTAGACATAGAATATTTGCAAAATACATACGGCTCACGAATGTGACAGACCCGTTGACTAAGCTTCTCTCACGAGCAAAACATGATCATCCCTTAGTACTCTTTGGGTGTTAATCACATAGCGATGTGAACTAGATTATCGACTCTAGTAAACCCTTTGGGTGTTGGTCACATGTCGATGTGAACTATGGGTGTTAACCACATATAGATGTGAACTATTGATGTTAAATCACATGGCGATGTGAACTAGATTATTGACTCTAGTGCAAGTGGGAGACTGAAGGAAATATGCCCTAGAGGCAATAATAAAGTTATTATTTATTTCCTTATTTCATAATAAATGTTTATTATTCATGCTAGAATTGTATTAACCGGAAACATAATACATGTGTGAATACATAGACAAACAGATAGTCACTAGTATGCCTCTACTGGACTAGCTCATTAATCAAAGATGGTTATGTTTCCTAACCATAGACATGTGTTGTCATTTGATTAATGGGATCACCTCATTAGGAGAATGATGTGATTGACATGACCCATTCCGTTAGCTTAGCACTTGATCGTTTAGTATGTTGCTAATGCTTTCTTCATGACTCATACATGTTCCTGTAACTATGAGATTATGCAACTCCGTTTACGGAGGAACACTTTGGGTACTACCAAACGTCACAACGTAATCGGGTGATTATAAAGGAGTACTACATGTGTCTCCAAAGGTACTTGTTGGGTTGGCGTATTTCGAGATTAGGTTTTGTCACTCCGATTGTGGAGAGGTATCTCTAGGCCTTCTCGGTGATACACATCACTTAAGCCTTGCAAGCATTACAACTAATGAGTTAGTTGTGAGATGATGTATTACGGAACGAGTAAAGAGACTTACCGTACGAGATTGAACTAGGTATTGGATACCGACGATCGAATCTCGGGTAAGTAACATACCGATGACAAAGGGAACAACGTATGTCGTTATGCGGTTTGACCGATAAAGATCTTCGTAGAATATGTAGGAACCAATATGGGCATCCAGGTTCCGCTATTGGTTATTGACCGAGAATAGTTCTAGGTCATGTCTACATAGTTCTCGAACCCGTAGGGTCCGCACGCAAGGTTTCGATGGCGGTTATATTATGAGTTTATGAGTTTTGATGTACGAAGGAGTTCAGAGTCCCGGATGAGATCAGGGACATGACGAGGAGTCTCGAAATGGTCGAGACGTAAAGATCGATATATTGGACGACTATATTCGGAGTTCGGAAAGGTTCCGAGTGATTCGGGTATTTTCGGAGTACCGGGGAGTTACGGGAATACGGGGAAAAGTATTGGGCCTTAATGGGCCTTAGTGGGAAGGAGCCAGGAGGTGGCGCGCGCCCCTCCCAAGCCCAGTCCGAATTGGACAAGGGGTTTGGGGCGCAGCCCACCTCTCCCTTCCTTCTCCACTTCCCCCCTTTCCCCCCTTCTCCTAGTTGGACTAGGAAAGAAGGAGTCCTACTCCCGGTGGGAGTAGGACTCCCCTTGGCGCGCCCTCCTCCTAGGCCGGCCACCTCCTCCCTTGCTCCTTTATATACGGGGCCAGGGGGCACCCCATGACACACCAGTTGATCTTCGTGATCGTTCCTTAGCCCTGTGCGGTGCCCCTTCCACCATATTCCACTTCGGTCATATCGTCATGAGCTTAGGCGAAGCCCTGCGCCGGAGAAGTCATATCGTCATGAGCTTAGGCGAAGCCCTGCGTCGGTGGAGCATCAACATCGCCACCACGCCGTCGTCGACGGAACTCATCCCGACACTTTGCTGGATCGAGTCCGGGATCGCCATCGAGCTGAACGTGTGCGTAACTCGGAGGTGCCGTACGTTCGGTGCTTGGATCGGTCGGATCGTGAAGACGTACGACTACATCAACCGCATTGTTATAACGCTTCCGCTTTCGGTCTACGAGGGTACGTGGACGGACACTCTCCCCTCTCGTTGCTATGCCATCACCATGGTCTTGCGTGATCGTAGGAAAATTTTGAAATTACTACGTTCCCCAACACTTGCACCAATCCCGGACTTGGAGACAAGAATTGGATAAAAGAGATGAACTAGGGTTTGGAGATGAGATGGTGCTGGTGAAGATGTTGATGGAGATTGCCCTCTCATTGTTGGTGATGACGATGGTGATGATTTCCCCCTCCCGGAGGGAAGTGTCCCCGGCAGAACAGCTCTGCCGGAGCCCTAGATTGGTTCCGCCAAGGTTCCGCCTCGTGGCGGCGGAGTCTCATCCTGAAAGGTTGCTTCCTATTTTTTTCTCATCGAAAGACTTCATATAGGAGAAGATGGGCGTCGGAGAGCTACCAGGGGGCCCACGAGGTAGGGGGGCGCGCCCCAGGGGGGGCGCCACCCACCCTCGTGAGCAGGGTGTGGGCCCCCTGGCCTTCATCTTTGGCGATGATTTTTCTTTATTTATTTTAAGATATTCCGTGGAGTTTCAGGACTTTTGGAGTTGCGCAGAATAGGTCTCCAATATTTGCTCCTTTTCCAGCCCAGAATTCCAGCTGCCGGCATTCTCTCTCTTCATGTAAACCTTGTAAAATAAGAGAGAATAGCCATAAGTATTGTGACGTAATATGAAATAACAGCCCACAATGCGATAAATATCGATATAAAAGCATGATGCAAAATGGACGTATCAACCAGCGCGGGCGGGTGACGGAGCGGTCATGGGTGGGAGCCGAGGCACGGCTCGCGAGCACCCACGACGCTCTGGCAGACAGAGCCCGGCAAGCGGCATCGTTCGCGCACGAGACGACAGGCCGCACGCCGCTAAATCCAAAAATGGAGCCATGCCCCCCGCAGGCGGCGCGGGGCCCTCCAAGAGCGGTGTCGTGCCACCTACAGGTGGCACGGCGACTTCCAGGACGCCCACGCTGGCGCCCGCAACACGCTTTTACCAGGTTGTGCATGACGAGCAGCGCCACCACGCCAGTGACACCGGGCGCCGCCGCGGGAAGAGTCCTATGCATCATTCACGGGACGTAGAAGACCAACATGCACGCCGAGGCGCTGGCGAAAATGGCGCGCAGCCGCAAGGCGGTGACAGAGCTCCTTTTAAGAGCAACTCTAGCAGACCCCGCATCCGGCCGACCCGCAAAACGCGTTTGCAGTTCGCGCAAAACAGCTTTTGCGGGCTGACACAGATGCAAACCCCCCAAACAGATCCATAAAAAGGCATATTCACGGAATATGCTATTTTACGGGTCGTCTATGCGGGGTATGGTCTTTGCGCCGCTGCATCCCGCATATCATCAGCCCGCAAAAATCAAATCCAACATAATTCAACTATCGAAAACAAACTGAATTATTCAAATCAAACATAAAACAATAATCATCCGTATTACAATTAATTATTCAAATCACCGTAGCAAACTTAATCATCCGCATTACAATCGCTGCGAAGATTTTTTGATATGCACTAAATCCCTTTAAGCCCGCGACATTTCTTCTTGGGGTAAAATACCGGCAATTTGCCTCGCAAGCTTCAACAAGTTTCACAAAGAGGGATCGGCGCATTCAGTACCTTCTGCGGAAGAGGTGTGCAGGATAGGTAGGATTCTCCGCAAAATAATCTTGCATCAACATCTCGTTCCCAAGATGGCGATTCCCAGGAATGCACAGACGCCCGACAGTAGATCCTCGCCTCCTCTTCCGGTACTCGTCTTCATGCTCCTTCACGGCAAGCACCATGACTAATGTTTGCAGCCGAAAGTTCGCAAGCATGGTCTCCACATCTGAGTCGTCCAAATCGGACGAATCGGATAGCACGAACTTCTCGCAAAGGGTCAACTCCATCTACACGCACATCGGCGCGTCAATCTACCACACAGCTCGCAAAAATCACAAAAAAGAGACTAACCGGTGGCGGGTGATCCCGGGTGGCGACGAGGGGGGTGCGCTCGACGGTGGTCGATCCCCAGCGGCGGCGGCGGCGGGGGAAGGCTCTTCTCCCCGGATCCGGAGGGGCGGTGCAGCGGACCGGCGCGGGAGGGTGTGGGCGGCCCCGAAGAGCGATTCCGCCCACAGATATGGCCGGAATCGCCGGCGGCGGGCGAGCGGAAGCTAGGGAGGGCGGCGGCGGAAGGAGGGGGAAAAGAGCGCGGGACTAAAATGTCCCTCCCGCCAACTGCTTCTCTGTGATGCAGGGTACCGCAGCCGCGGGGGCGAAACCCGCGTTTTCCCGGGTTGGTGTCAGGAATTTGCCCCGCCCTCTAAAAAATTGGCGGGCCGGGGAGGGATGCGGGGGTCTGGTCGGGCAGGCTTTCCGGACCGTACCCGCATTTTGGCGGTTATTTTGCGGGTCGGGGCCGGATGCGGGGTCTGCTAGAGTTTCTCTAACATGATTAGAAGTCGGAGCGCGTCACGATCCACGCAGCTTTCGCCGCCGCCCACGCCAGCAGAGGCCTTAGCGCGCGCAGCTGCTCCTCGACTTCCCTCCTGCTGCTTAAAAGCTCGACGAGTGGAGAGCCACTATCCGGAGCCTCGTCGGCGTCGCCAACAAAGACGAGCCACGATCAACGGGGCCCTCGGGCCGACGCTCTGTCGAGCCACCGCACGCCAGTGGTGGAAGGACCGGAGATGCTGCGGCCACGGTGCACTCTCCTCCTCCACGCCAGCTTGGACAGAAGATTTACAGCACGCTAGTGGTGTTTTAACTGCTACCAGTTTTGCATTTGCTTGATTGGTAGTGCTTGGATAGAAGATTATGGATTGTTCATGGGTTATAATGTGGAAACACACAAATGGATGAATTTCGGTGTCGAATTGACGTTGTGAGTAAAATCCGAACATGAATTGCAACCAAATACACCTACTAGGTTTGGTACTATTGATCTAGTTAGACCGACTTGGTGTAGTTATAGCTCAGTTTTTTAGCCCGCATTTGGTGTAGTTGTACCTCAGTAAGATCCAAATTATATCTATTCAGACGACTACTATGTTCATAGCAAGTAACAACACATAGTTTATATTGTTATAAATTGTTCTGGGTTAGCAATATTGCATTTGTTGTTTAAGTTTATATTATACTACCTTGACTGTGGAAAACATTTTTTCAGGCAAGAAGGATGGCTTGGAATCAACAGATGATCTGAGTAGTTTCATCTAGAAGTAGGGAATGGGTATGAATCTGGCAGCCAGCTTATGCATCTCTGGGTATTATTCTCTTATATAATGCTTCTTTGTTCATCATCCACTACTAGTCATCCATTCGCCTTGTCAGGACTTCGGAATGCTTTGTTTTTGCTTGTCGTATTGCTGAGTGCTTATTTCTGTTTCCTTAAATGTTACTCCCTCTGGTAATATAAGACATTTTGAGTCACTACTTTAGTGATCCAAAACGTCTTATATTAGTTTACAGAGGTAGTATAACAATTGATAAAGTCTAAAATTGAAGATTGCTAGAATATTTCCAAACAAACAATAATGTTGTAATTCTGTGCTGTAAAGTACACATGTTGCTCGGATGCTAACTCCCTGGGCCTCTAACCCACTTTCTGTTTCATTTTTGGAGGTGAGATAGATTTTAGACTACAATAGCACTTGTGTTTACTCAGTCTTTTCCATGTTGAGTCAAACGTCCCAAATACATTTTCTTTACTTTTTAGGTTTCCTGGAACTAATGGACGCAGGGGTTGCGCTATATTAGGACGATTGTTTGTCAAACTCTCATTTTGGAGAAAATCTAGATGAGTTTGGGTTTATTGTAGTTGTTTATGACTGATTTGTTTAGAGAGAAATCTGGCTGTGGTTTCTGCTGGAATTTAGTCTATTTTGGGCAGCCCAATAACTATTTCAGAAATTCCTAATAAATCCTAGAGGCCCACTTAGCCCATTTGTGCAAGGCAAGGGATACTACTAAAAGTTTAGTCCCACATTGCTAGTTTAGTGGGAGTTGGACCTCCTTATAAGGGGGGTTCTTTCCCCACTTGTATGAGCATGAGAACAAGAGGGACATCCACGCGCGCTCCTCCTCCGCCGCCCGCCTCGCCGCGGGTTGCGGGTTGCGGGAACGAGCCGATGTCTAAATTTTTGCCACGCACTACGGGTATACGAAAGGTCACTCGAGAGATGGAAAGTTTTGCTGTAGTGGAGATTAAATGCGAACGCTGCACCCTTCGGCTGCTGTCTGTTCGTTTCGTCTCCCTCGTTCCCTTCAGCTCCCGGCGCTGCCCTCTCGCCTCCTTCTCTTGCGCCTATAAAAGGGAGGTCGCTCCTCTCAGCAAGACGCACCAGAACCTCTTCTTCCTCTCGCCACAAGTTCCTGAGCACTGCGCTGCTGCTACGTTCTTCCTCATCCCGGCTTGCGGCGTGCACCGCAGGTCGGGACAGTAGGTCTCCGGAACCGCACCTTTTGAGTCTTGTACGGGAGAAGGGTGATAAGGTTTTTGGGGAGCGCTCAGCGCGACTACTGGTTGTTTCATCATCACAGACGATCCGGTCGCCGACGACTACTTCCCGACGATTTACTTCTTCCCCGACGTCCACGACCTCCTCGACGACATGGCAGGCGAGGACACCGATCCCAAGTCCAGCGCTTCTGCTGCTGCTGTGCCGTACGTGTTCTTCTCCTTTCTGTTAGAAGTCCTCCTACAGTTCTTGGCTCTAGTTTCTGTCCTACGTATGTTAGGTTCTGTTTCGTATAAGCATCTTCATCTAGTGTCTGTTCTAGATGTGTTTACCTCAAGTTCATATAAGCAGACGATGTTTACCTTCTCTCTGTCAGATTGCATGACTTGCTCTATATTTGATATTTTAGTCATGCTTTATCTAGTATTTCTGTTAATAAAATTATTCGGTAAATTGCTCATATTTCCAACAGTTTCAACACACACAGTTACAATATTCTGTAGAACTAGAGTTGCTTCAGCATGTAACGGCTTCCACAGGACAACATCCATAAAGGCATGTACAATGGTGGCAGCACCTAGGTGCTGCCCCAGCCCAGCCACATGAGCACATACTGCTGAAGCACCATTTAATTTATCATACACCAGTGCACCTGTAGCCCCATGATGTGAGCCACCGTATGGATGGATGGATGAGCGTCCGGACGACATCTCTCTCTCTTTCTTTCTCTATCTCATTGCTTTTTCTGCTCGAGCAACTAGTTCTTCTACAAGCTATACTGACACGTTTGCGGCATCTATTTTTAGTCCACGGTGGCATCCGAACCTAGTTGGCACATGGGGCACTAGGTCTAGGGCTATGCATTGGGCATATGCCCAAATGTGCTCATCAAGTTCAGGAAAATATACATGCTCATCTTTTTGTAGGGAAACATGGATGCATCTTATCATTTTTATTCTCGCGGTCTTGGGGGATCTCCACTGTGACATCTGTGATGATGAATTGATGACTGTTTCAACAGATCGCTAGTAGGAGTATTTTTAGCTGACAAATTGCATGTTTTCACCGTTTTTATTGCCACACACGAACATACTCCCTCTCCTATAATATACACTAGTGTAAAAAAACGCTCTTATATTATGGGACGGAGGGAGTACATCACTAGCTCAACAAAATTCAAAATGTCTGTACCAAGTTATCTCTATCAGGCATCATTGCACAACAATCGATTCATGGCTTGCATAGACTTGCTATTCTGTGCAAATGTAAACTATTTTCAACATTTGATGCCTGATCCGCGACCAATTCCTTCCCGTCAAGCAGTGGCTCAGCAGCTTGTCGGCTCCCCATTGCCGGTCATAAAGTGCGACGACTGCCCGTGGCACGTGACGCGCCGAGTTTCGATCACGCCAGAACATCCCGGATGGGTTCTCCAAGTGCCAAAAAGATGGCGTGAGTGCGTCTTTTTATCTGGTTGTTTATCAGATTCAGCGGAATTTATAGATCATTGTTTGCTCAAATTTGTGTGTAGGATGGATGCGAGTCTTGGTATTGGGGAGAAGATCACATCGATCTACTGATAGCGAGAAATTTGATAGATGTTCGTGCACTCCTTGCTAGAGTAGAGACTAGAGGCGGCACAATGTCAAATTATGTGAAACTGAAGAAGAAAGAAGTGTGCAAGCTCAAGAAGCCAATTGAGAGAATAAACAATGAAGACTTAGAGATAATATTAATCCAACTAGTGGGTGCAGTTATGAAAGTTGGATTTCTATTAAAATGTACTTCCTCCGTTCTGAAATACTTGTCGGAGAAATAGATGTATCTAGATGTATTTTAGTTCTAGATACATCCATTTTTATGCATTTCTACGACAAGTATTTCTGGAGAGAGGGAGTATAATCGCGATTCTTGTTTTCTTTGTTTCATTCTTGTAGCAAAGAATTGATGAACTATGTACTCCGATAATTATGTGCTCCGATGTATTTCCTCCGTTCGTAAATATCAGTCCTTTTTGAGCTTTTAATATGGACTACACACGGATGTATATAGACGTAGTTTAGAGTTTAAATTCAATTATTTTGCTCCGTATGTAGTCCATATTGGGATCTATAAAAAAGACTTATATTTAGAAACGAAGGGAGTATAAAATATCATTCTGTGGGAAAATAGGGAGAAAAGAGGGACGGATTTTGTGGTGCTGTACTAGTATATGTGTGTGTACTCTGTGCTCTCTTGTCTCAAATCAGAGCTTGAATACAGCACTACTTATGTTTGTGATTCACAAGTTTATGACCTGGAACCGGCAGCATATAGCAGAAATTAGCAGATGTAAACAGGATAATATAGAAGGAAAATGCAAATCAGGCTAAAGATCACGATGCCGAACATTTTCCCCTGGGCTTCCTTTCTCTCAGGAAACATAAGCTTGTAAGCGAGCGAGATCACAGGCTAAATATCAACAAGGATTCCAAGGTCACCAGTGCAGAATTTTACATAACCTGACTAACAGTAAATTGCATTTGCTCAACTCTATAAACAGTGGCGGAGCTAGACGAAGATGTCGGGGGGCTAAATAGAAAACATGCATGCTTGGGGCTAATTACTACACTTTCTTGTATTTAAGATTCCAAAATATTTTTTCTTCAATAATTATATCATAGGGGGTGTCTGGCACAGCCCCCCCAAAGACACACATAGCTCCGCCGACTATAAAACAACTTGATCAGCAAGTAAGTTAAGTCTAGGAAACTACTCCCTCCGTTTCTAAATATAAGTCTTTGTAGAGATTCTACTATGAACTACATATGAAGCAAAATGAATGAATCTATACTCTAAAATGCATCTACATATATTCGTATGTGGTTTGTAGTGAAATCTCTATAAAGACTTATATTTAGGAACGGAGGGAGTACCTGCCTAGTATGCTGAAACCTCTTAGCCCAGCAACCAATAGATAAAAACTTAGCCCAGCAACCAACTCCGAAAACTGCTTGATGAGAAACAAACTACCTAGTAACTTGTAGAGAAATAGCAGGAACTACTGATAAAATCCTGAAACTTAGCCCAGCTACCAACGTTTCTGTCATAAGATGGAAGCTAACCGAGGTGAGTTCGTGAGTCGGCCGAAAAGGTGGGAATATCAAAGAGTTTAAGGTTGATCCTGTATCTTTATGACATCCGTCAAACACAACATGCAGTAAATCAATCATGCACACGACACAATGATGAGCAGAACCAACTGACCTGCAGATCAAACCCATCATAGGATCATCCAGTTTACTACTACACCTTAGAGACGGACCAGAAACAAAATGATCACCGTAAGTTCACGAGTCCAAACGGAAAGGGGGATACCAAGGATTTTCAGTTAGCAATTTAGCATGATCCTATATAGCTTTCGCGCTGTATAATCCATGGTACAAAACACAGAATATGCAGATGGTAAGGATGAGCGGAGCAAACAAACTGAAGTACACAAACCATCACATGATCATCTGCAAGAAACAAGAACGAAACGATCATTCCAGTGAGTGAGTTTGGGGCATCCGTGCCTGTGCATGTGCCTGATTGATGATTACACACGCGCATTTCAAACAGAATCCTACCAACTGAACAACATTCCTTGTATGCATGCATGCATAGGATGAAAATTGGAAGTGAATTGAGCAATCTAAACAGTAACTGACGCGTGCAGTAACAAAATTAGCACAAGCAACAACAAAAGTTCAGCAAACAGTGGGAACAGAGCAACAAAAAGATCAACCAAATTTGCACCAAAACTCATTCAAGTCGTACTGGATAAGCTAGGCAACAACCATTCGGTGCCACAGAATGTGATCATAGAATAACACGTTACTCATCACGTCGACTGCCCAATCTCTCATCTCAACCTCTATGAACTAAACGGCTGCCCAAATGTCTCACATCCAGATCAAATCATCACATGATCATCCAGTCTACATCTTAAGAGAACACACAATCAAGATGATAACCATAAGTTCAGGAGTCAAAACCAACAGGGGAACATCAAATATTTTCAGTTAGCTTGATCCTCTGTGTCTGTGTGACATTTGCGCTGCATAACACAGAAATCTGCAGATGGCAATGATTATGAGAACAAACTGAAGTGCACAAAGATCCTGCATGTCAGACCATCACAAGATCATCTGTGCTGTCGATCATCTCGGAAAGGATCATCATAGATTATTCAAAAAAAATCTTAAAATTCTTTAAAACAACAGGATTATCTGCAAACTGAATGTAGTACTAGATCTTAACAGGATAAAAACAAAACTATCATTGCAGCAAGTTTCGGGCTTCCGTGCCTGTGCCTTATCAAAACACACATGCGGTTCAAACTTCGAACATAATCTTACTTATCTGTACCAAAATATAAGACGTTTTTGTAGTTCAACTTAAACTACAAAAACATCTATATTTTGGTACAGAGGGAGTACCAACTGAACCACATAACCGAGACGGCAAGATTCAGAATAAAAGTTGGAAATAAACGGGGCCATCTTAAACACTAGCTGACGCATGAGGGAACGAAATTAGCACAAGTAACACAAACACATGCATTCAGTGTAAGCAGAAATCTCTAGAGTACATGCATGTAATCTGAACATTTTCCTATGCAGTTTCTTTCCTTGTCTCAAAAAACACATGAAAGTGAGCGAGATTACTGGCTAAAACCATCATGAGACCTTTATCGGTGCAGACTATTACAGAAACTGCAAGTTGTATTTGCACAACTCTAGAAAACAGCTTGATCAGCAAGTAAGTTTAAACTAGTTGCATTTGCATTTTCAAGGAAACTACCTAGTATGCTGAAACTCAGCCCAGCAACCAACTCTTGAAAACTACCTAATCAGACACAACTCTATGAAACAAACTACTACCATTGATGGAATACTGAAAGATAGCCGAGCAGCACACGATATTTCTGTCATACAGTGTAATCTATGTGAGGTAAAGTTCATGAGTCAAAACAAGCATATGAAGTTGATCAATGATGTACACAGCGGTGACAATAACAAACTGAAGTATATAAAGAAACAGCAGATCAAATCATGACATCCAATTTACATCTTAACATATCAGAAACAAAATTATCACTCATGACTCATGAGTCAAAACCAAAAGGGGAATATCAAAAAATTTCAGTAAGCATGTATGACATTTGCGCTGCATGATCCATGGTGCGAAACACAGAATATGCAGATGGTATGGATGACAGAACAAACTGAGGTACAAAAAGGTCATGCAGATCAAAACCATCACAAGATCATATGCAAACTCAGTTTAGTACTAGTACATCTTAACATGACAAGAACAAAATGATCACGGCGGTGTGTTTGTGGCATCCGTGCCTGTGCCAAGATATGCTAAAACTTAGCTCAGCAACCAACAGAAAGTAACTTAGCCCAAGAACAAGCTCCGGAAAACTGCTCGATGAGACACGAGTCTAGGAAACAAACTACCTAGTAACTTGAAGAAAACCGTGTGATGAAACACAATTCAAGGTAAAGTCAGGTTCTGTAGTTGATCAATCATAACTACTGATAAAATCCTGAAAGTTAGCCCAGCTACCAACATTTCTGTCATAAGCTGGAATTTAACCAAGTTGAGTTCGTCAGTCAAAACCAAAGAGGCGGGAATATCAAAGAGTTTCAGTAAGGCTGATCCGGTATCTGAATGACATTCGTCCTACATGACCCACGGTGCAAAAATAGAACATGCAGTCGATCTATCATGCACACCTTAACAGATCAGAACAAGATGAACACCGTAAAAGTTCACGAGCCATAACCGAAAGGGGACTGCCAAAGACATTCAGTTAGCAATTTAGCATGACCAGAACAAACAAACTGAAGTAGACAAAGATCCTGCAGATCAACCATCACAAGATCATCTGCAAACTCAACTTAGTACTGCACATCATAACAGAAGAAGAACGAAACGATCATTGCAGTAAGTTTGTGGCATCGGGTCCTGTGCCTGATCAACAAACACGCACGCTTTTCAATCAGAATCCTAACAACTGAACAACATTCCTTGTATGTATGCATGCATAGGATGATTCAGAGTAAAAATTCGAAGTGAATTGAGCCATATAAACTGTAACTGATGCATGCAGGAACAAAATTAGCAAAAGCAAGAACAGAAGTTCAGCAAACAGTCTGGAACAGAGCAACGAGAAGTTGAATCAAATTCGCACCAAAATTGATTCAAGTCGTACTGGATAAGCTAGGCAACAACCATTCGGTGCCACAAAATGCAATCAGAAGTACTCATCTCTCATCTCAACCTCTATTAATATTGAACTAAACGACTGCTCAAATTCGAACCACTACTCCACTACGCACTAGCAGTAAATCCTCCATAGCTAGAAACATATAACAGAGCAAAACGATGGAGACGAGACGAGACGTACGCATCGCATCACTCGCCGGGAGCTACTTGCCTCTTGGGAGAGGTGATCGCTGAGGAGGCGCAGTCGCCGAAGGGCCCCCCGACGCCGCAGGTGCCGTTCGTCTGGTCGGTGGCGGACGCGACGGCGAGGTCGGCGAGGTGGAGGCGGGGGAACGGCACGTAGACGCCGTGGACGGCGATGCGCGAGTTGACCACCACGTCGGGCTCCTTGATGGGTATGTAGTTGATGCGGACGTCGTCGTTGGAGGAGGCCGAGCCGGTGGCGTAGTGGGTGACGACGAGGCTCTGGCCCTCGCCGGCCAGCGTGGGGAGGACCGTGCCGGGGCGGAGGCGGTGGAGGTCTGCGCGCGTGAGGCGGTGGTTGGGGACGATGTGGAAGCGCACCGCCGAGACGTAGTCGTGGCCTCCGCCGACGAAGATGGCCGGGTCGTCGAGCGCGAAGAGCGTCAGGTTGGCCAACTTCTCGAGCTCGGCGAACTTGACGCGCATGGCCAGCGCCACGAAGCCGTAGCCCCCGTCGCGGAGCCGCGCCATGGCGTCGCGGATCATGATGCGCACCACGGAGGCAGCGGTGGCCGCGGAGGCTGCGGCGGAGCGGCCGGTGAGGTGATGGTGGTGCGGGCCGTCGAAGCAGGAGTGCGTGAGCGGGCGCAGGAAGCCGTGGAGGCCGTGGACGACGTAGCGGCCGTCGTTGTAGAGCTCGGGGTGGGACACCTCGACGCCGTCGGCGTAGATCCTGGCGTAGTGGATGCCGAAGGGGCCCCGCTCGGTGGCGACCTTGATGCAGAAGCCGACGGAGGCGGAGGGGATCTTCATGGTGGCTGCGGCGGCGAGCTCGGAGTAGGGGTAGTAGCCCATGGCGATGTGCTGCTCGAGGAGGTGGCGGCGCGAGCACATGGGGCAGGCGGCCTGGAGGAAGGCGTCGGGGGCGGCGAAGACGGTGATGGCCCCGGGCCACCTCGCGAGCGGCGGCGCGTGGGCGAGGAGCGGCGCCTCCGACGCCATCTCGTTGTACCCCAGCGAGGTGAGCACCCTGGAGAGCTGCTGCAGCCCCTGCTCGGCGTCGGACACGGCGGGAGGCGGAGGCGGGGTCGCGGTCGTCGCCACCGTGGCAGGGAGCGGGAGAAGCGTGCTGGTCGTCGCTGTCGTCGCTGCAGCGGGCGTCGTCGGCGTCGCCTCCGCGAGATCCGGCACCGGGAGGACGAGCGTGGGAGGCGGTGATGCCGCTTCGGCCTGGGGCGGCACGAGCGTAGCGGGACGGGCCTCCGCCGCGTCCGTGGCCTGCGCGTCGGCGAGGACGGGGTCGACGTCGACGGCGGAGAGCAGGGACTGGGTGTCGGCGTGGAGGTGGTTTTGGTGCATGGAGGGCGCGGCGCTAGGGACGGGGTGGAAGTGGGCGGTGGCCGTGCCGAACGGCGAGCGGTGGTGGTGGTGGTGGACGCGGGCGGTGTCCGGCGAGTGGGTGGCGAAGGCGGTGGATAGCACGAGGAGGAGGAGGAGGAGGAGGAGGGGTAGGTGGTGAAGACGGAGAGCCATGGCTGGCTGAACTGGTGCCAAGGAAGGAAGGAACGAACTGGAATGGGGATGGGGATGGATCCGGAGGGGGCTATAAAGCGTAGCCGGCCGCGGTGATGGGATGGCAGGGAGAGAGCAAAGCGGAGCACGGCGTCAGGTCACATCACGTCACGTAACCGTCTTGTGCGACCCAAGTGGATTGGATTTCAAATTCAAATTTGTGCAAGTCGAAATTGGGAAGAACACAAGCTGGTCTGTTTTTCTTCGTCCGCGGCGTCAACCGGAGACGGTGGATCCAGGGCTCGAGTTGCACGGGGTCCGTTTCATGTCCGCGCCAATGCAAATGACCATTAGTGCGCAGTTTCTAGTATACGTAGCCCAACCGAAGCTTGCTGCCATAAGCATGATTATATGATTTGATTGACAAAACTTAAATGCAAGTATCCGATAAGGATATATTTTGTATACAAATTATTTGCACAATTACAGTCGCTATGAGATTATCGGTTTTATGTTTAAGATCTTTTAGTCGAAAAGACATACTTATATTTGACATGTTTATTTTATCTTGGCAATGCTGTGTGGCATACTTGCAAAGAATGCTCTCTTTTGTCAGAAAGTGGTTCATAGAGCAATTGATGTATGCCGAAAACAAAACCACCTCATAAAAACGTCCAAAAAGATGCCTCCTTGGTTGGTTGAATTTTATCACGAGACCTGCATGTGTATGTTCAGATGGTCTTCTACAAACAAATATGGCACATGTTTTGATCCTATTGGAACTAGTACTCCTAATATTGATGGTTGCTTTTACACGGTGTGAGAGATGCATAATTCAAGAGGGCGCAAGTGTTTGTTGGGCAAGCCAAGACGCGTTGCAATATAACTTCTACTAATTTTTTTAGATCTTTGGATGCAATGGCTGTTGGGGAACGTAGTAATTTTAAAAAATTTCCTACGCACACACAGGACCATGGTGATGGCATAGCAACGAGAGGGGAGAGTGTCTGTCCACGTACCCTCGTAGACCGAAAGCGGAAGCGTTATAACAACGCGGTTGATGTAGTCGTACGTCTTCACGATACGACCGATCCAAGCACCGAACGACGGCACCTCCGAGTTCTGCACACGCTCAGCTCGATGGCGATCCCGGACTCCGATCCAGCAAAGTGTCGGGGATGAGTTCCACAAGACGACGGGCGTGGTAACGATGATGATGCTCCACCGACGCAGGCTTCGCTTAAGCTCCGCTGACGATATGACTTCTCCGGCGCAGGCTTCGCCTAAGCTCCGCGACGATATGACCAAGTGGAATATGGTGGAGGGGCACCGCACACGGCTAAGGAACGATCCGTAGATCAACTTGTGTGTCATGGGGTGCCCCCTGCCTCAGATATAAAGGAGCAAGGGGGTGCGGCCAGCCCAAAGGGCGCGCTGGAGGAGTCCTACTCCCACCGAGTAGGACTCCCGCTTTCCTAGTTGGAATAGGATTGGGAGGGGGAAGAGGGAAGGCGCGCCCCTCTCCTTGTCCTATTCGGACTAGAGGGGAGGGGGCGCGCCTGCCCGGGCCGGCCCTTCCTCTTCTCTCTTATGGCCCATTAAGGCCCATAGACCCCCCGGGGGGTTCCGGTAACCCCCCGGTGTTCCGGTAACTTCCTGTTTTCATCCGGAACCCTTCCGAAGTCCAAACATAGGCTTCCAATATATTTCAAATTCAAATTTGTGAAGTCGAAATTGGGAAGAACACAAGCTTGTCTGTTTTTCTTCGTCGACGGCGTCAACCGGAGACGGTGGATCCAGGGCTCGAGTTGCACGGGATCCGTTTCGTGTCCGCGCCAATGCAAATGACCATTAGTGCGCAGTTTCTAGTATACGTAGCTCAACCGAAGCTTGCTGCCATAAGCATGATTATATGATTTGGCTGATGAACTTTAAATGCAAATATCTGATAAGGATATATTTTGTATACAAATTATTTGCACAATTACAGTCGCTTATGAGATTATCAGTTTTATGTTTAAGATATTTTAGTCAAAAAGACATACTTATATTTGACATGTTTATTTTATCTTGGCAATGTTGTGTGTCATACTAAGAATGCTCTCCTTGAAGGAAATATGCCCTAGAGGCAATAATAAAGTTATTATTTATTTTCTTATTTCATGATAAATGTTTATTATTCATGCTAGAGTTGTATTAACCAGAAACTTAGTACATGTGTGAATACATAGACAAAACATAAGTGTCCTTAGTATGCCTCTACTTGACTAGCTTGTTTATCAAAGATGGTTATGTTTCCTAACCATAGTCATGTGTTGTCATTTGATGAACGGGGTCACATCATTAAGAGAATGATGTGATGAACAAGACCCATCCTTTAGCTTAGCATTATGATCGTTAAGTTTTATTGCTATTGCTTTCTTCATGACTTATACATGTTCCTCTGACTATGAGATTATGCAACTCTCAAATACCGTAGGAACACCTTGTGTGCTATCAAACGTCACAACGTAACTGAATGATTATAAAGATGCTCTACAGGTGTCTCCGAAGATGTTTGTTGAGTTGGCATAGATCGAGATTAGGAGGACGTACGCTGATAGTAGTGTTACTATCTACAAAGCTCGAATTGTCGCAAAAAAGTTTTCGACAAGTTCAAGGTGTTGACTACGATGAGAATTTCTCACTCGTAGCGATGCTTAAGTCTGTCCTAATCATGTTAGCAATTGCCACATTTGATGAAATCTGGCAAATGGATGTCAAAACTGCATTCCTTAATGAATTTCTAAAAGAAGAGTTGTATATGATACAACAAGAAGGTTTTGTCAATCCTAAAGGTGCTAACAAAGTGTTCAAGCTCCAGCGATCCATCTATGGATTGGTGTAAGCATCTCCGAGTTGGAATATACGCTTTGATGAGTTGATCAAAGCATATAGATTTATACAGACTTGGTGAAGCCTGTATTTACAAGAAAGTGAGTGGGAGCACTACAGTTTTTCTGATAAGTATATGTGAAAGACATATTGTTGATCGGAAATGATGTAAAATTTTCCGGAAAGCATATAGGAGTGTTTGAAAGGAGTTTTTCAACCAAAGACCTCGTAAAGCTGCTTACATATTGAGCATCAAGATATATAGAGATAGATCAAAATGCTTGATAAGTTTTTTCAATGAGTACATACCTTGACAAGATTTTGAAGTAGTTCAAAATGGAACAGTCAAAGAAGGAGTTCTTGCCTGTATTGCAAGGTGTGAAGTTGAGTAATACTCAAAGCCCAACCATGACAGAAGATAGAGAGAGAATGAAAGTCATTCCCTATGCCTCAGCCATAGGTTCTATAAAGTATGTCATGCTGTGTACCAGACCTATTGTATACCCAACCCTGAGTTTGGAAAGGGAGTACGATAGTGATCTAGGAGTAGATCACTAGACATAGGTCAAAATTATCCTTAGAGAACTAAGGAAATATTTCTCGGTCATGAAGGTAATAAAGAGTTCATCGTAAAGAGTTACGTCGACGCAAGCTTTGACACCGATCTGGATGACTCTGAGTCTCGATCTAGATACATATTGAAAGTGGGAGCAATTAGCTAGAGTAGCTCCGTGCAGAGCATTGTAGACATAGAAATTTGCAAAATACATACGGATCTGAATGTTGCAGACCCATAGACTAAAATTTATCTCACAAGCAAAACATGATCACACCTTAGTGCTCTTGGGTGTTAATCACATAGCAATGTGAACTAGATTATTGACTCTAGTAAACCCTTTGAGTGTTGGTCACATGGCGATGTGAACTATGGGTGTTAATCACATGGTGATGTGAACTATTGGTGTTAAATCACATGGCGATGTGAACTAGATTATTGACTCTAGTGCAAGTGGGAGACTGAAGGTAATATGCCCTAGAGGCAATAATAAAGTTATTATTTATTTCCTTATTTCATGATAAATGTTTATTATTCATGCGAGAATTGTATTAACCGGGAACTTAGTACATGTGTGAATACATAGACAAAACATAAGTGTCCCTAGTATGCCTCTACTTGACTAGCTCGTTTATCAAAGATGGTTATGTTTCCTAACCATAGTCATGTGTTGTCATTTGATGAACGTGGTCACATCATTAGGAGAATGATGTGATGGATAAGACCCATCCGTTAGCTTAGCATTATGATCGTTAAGTTTTATTGCTATTGCTTTCTTCATGACTTATACTTGTTCCTCTGACTATGAGATTATGCAACTCCCGAATACCGGAGGAACACCATGTGTGCTATCAAACGTCACAACGTAACTGGGTGATTATAAAGATGCTCTACAGGTGTCTCCGAAGGTGTTTGTTGGGTTGGCATAGATCGAGATTAGGATTTGTCACTCCGTGTATCGGAGAGGTATCTTTGGGCCCTCTCGGTAATACACATTACTATAAGCCTTGCAAGCTATATGACTAACGAGTTAGTTCCGGGATGATGCATTACGAAATGAGTAAAGACACTTGCCAGTAACAAGATTGAACTAGGTATGAGGATACCGACGATCGAATATCGGGCAAGTAACATACCGATGACAAAGGGAACAACGTATGTTGTTATGTGGTTTGACCAATAAAGATCTTCGTAGAATATGTAGGAGCCAATATGAGCATCCAGGTTCCGCTATTGGTTATTGACCAGAGATGTGTCTCGGTCATGTCTACATAGTTCTCTAACCCGTAGGGTCCGCACGCTTAACGTTCGATGACCGAAGTTTGTTCAGAGTCCCGGATGAGATCACGGACATGACCAGGAGTCTCGAAATGGTCGAGAGGTAAAGATTCATATATTGAAAGGCTATATTCGGACACGGAAGTGTTCTGGTGATACCGGTCACCGAAAGGGGTTCGGGCAAACCCCGCAAAGATATGGGCTTTACGGGCCAAGTAGGAACACACCAGCCCACAAGGGGCTGGTGCGCCTATAGGGCCAGCCACGTGGGGAGAAAGGGAAAGGAGAGGAGGAAAAGGAAAGTATGAAGTAGGACTCCTACTTCCTTCCCCTCCCCCCTCCTTCCTTTCCCCCTTGTCCAAATGTGGTAAGGGGTGGGGGCGAATTGGACTAGGGGCCCAAGTAGGATTCCTCCTACTTGGGTGCGCCCTAGGCTGCCTTCCTCCCTCTCCCTCCTTTATATACGTGGGGAGGGCACCCCTAGAACACACATCAATTGTTCATAGCCGTGTGCGGCGCCCCCTCCACAGTTAACACCTCGGTCATATTGTCGTAGTGCTTAGGCGAAGCCCTGCACCGGTAACTTCATCATCACCATCGCCATGCCGTCGTGCTGACGAAACTCTCCCTCGGCCTCAACCGAATCAAGAGTATGAGGGACGTCATTGAACTGAACGTGTGCTGAACACGGAGGTGCCATACGTTCGGTGCTAGGATCGGTCGGATCGTGAAGACGTACGACTACATCAACCGCGTTGATAAAACGCTTCCGCTTTCGGTCTACGAGGGTACGTGGACACACTCTCCCCTCTCGTTGCTATGCATCTCCTAGATAGATCTTGCGTGATTGTAGGAATTTTTTTGAAATTACTGTGTTCCCCAACACTCTTTCATCAGAAAGTGGTTCATAGAGCAATTGATGTATGCTGAAAACAAAACCACTTTATAAAAATCGTCAAAAAAAAGATGCCTCCTTGGTTGGTTGAATTTTATCACGAGACTTGCATGTGTATGTTCAAATGGTCTTCTACAAACAAATATGGCACATGTTTTGATCCTATTGGAACTAGTACTTGTAATATTGATGGTTGCTTTTACAATGTGAGAGAGATGCATAATTCAAGAGGTTGCGAGTGTTTGTTGAGCAAGCCAGTATGTTGCAATACAACTTCTATTATTATTTTAGATCTTTGGACCCAATGGCAACATAAAAAATGGTCAAATTATCTGGTCCGAGATTGCTGAAACACATGAGTTCCTTTGCAGGGACAAATGTCAGGAAGTAGCAAGTCTAGAAGTTGATCTAATTAAGATGTTATGGTGGCCGCTTTTGTTCATAATATGGTTGACACATTTTGTTCATATGAAAGTTGTTGTCAGCTTGGTGTTTGAAGACTTGGTCTCTTCCATAATATTCCGAGTGATTGAACACGCTTGGTAGCATAGGAACTTGAGCATCATATTTTGTAACATGACACGACTTGTACGTCGACTTTTGCATTTCCTTAATGGTTGTAGCTAAGATTGCTATTATTGATATATGTATTGCAAACTGAACATGCATTGCATATTTTGAGTTTAATTTCATGATAATATACATGGTGCGTCTGGATTTGTGCTAAAATGTCAAACCCTGAGCAGTGTTTCGATAGAAATATTGGACATCGAACTATCTGTGCATATAAAACAATGTCATATGAACTATAGGCATAACAACGTATGTCGGTGTAGAATGTCTGGCGGTGTAGATCACACCTAACCTATAATAGTGCTAGTCAAATTATATTTATATTTTGATAAAGACCTTTGCCGACGGCAGTATAGTCGGCAACTGCGTTTTCTCATCAATTTTTTTGCCGACATTAAGTATGTCCCTCTATGTGGCCTATCTCAACAAATTTTTTGACACTGCTTTGAGTGTCATGGTGTAGTGCAGTTGAATGAAAGTAAATGATCAAACTTGACTGCCATGACAGTTATAGACATAGTATCGCTGCTAGCATGATGACCGTCTATATTGTAGTCAAGCAGTAGTGCTTGTAAAGTGAAGTAGATATTACAAGTGCATATTTCCTGCACACACTATAAGCACAACATCAATAAAAGCAACACGCTTATAAGAGAACTAGTATTTCGCCCTTATCTCCATCATCAGCAAGCAAGTTCAGTAGGGATAACATAAAGCACACATATAACATGTAATGGCAACAAAATGGGCTAGTTGTTGGGTTGGATTCATATCAGCCACATTCAACAAGTCTTACAAACTCATAACATCCATAAGTATTTAGACAACAAGTTATGATTTATGAATGCCAAAGACGGTGTAAGGCACCAGAACTGTATTTGTTGAATTGTACAAAGTTAGAACCCGACCCACTTAATCGCGTACTTTCAGAACGAGTGATGTTGTTGAAGCATGCAACGTGAAAACGCTGGTCGCGAAGAATATCGAGGGTGGATGTGGCACATGGCGACAAGGCCCCTTGCTGAGGTTGTCGTAGGCGGAGGCGAGAGGGAGCAATGGGGGTGCTGGAAGTAGGTGGTGTTGTGTGAGGGAGTGGGAGAGGTGACAAAGGAGGAGCACTGCTACCTCTTGAGATTGTGTTGGATTTCCCCGAAGAGGAGAGGATAATGCAGCAAAGTAGCATAAGTATTTCCCTCAGTTTTTGAGAACCAAGGTATCAATCCAGTAGGAGGCCCTGCGCGAGTCCCTCGTACCTACACAAAACAAATAGATCCACGCAACCAACGCGATTAGGGGTTGTCAATCCCTTCACGGTCACTTACGAGAGTGAGATCTGATAGATAATATTTTTGGTATATTTGGTATAAATATGCAAGCTAAAATAAAAGGCAAAGTAAAAAAGCAAAGCAATAATAAAGTGATGGAAGATTAATATGATAGAGAATAGACCCGGGGGCCATAGATTTCACTAATGGCTTCTCTCAAGAGCATAAGTATTTTACGGTGGGTGAACGAATTACTGTTGAGCAATTGATAGAATTGAGCATAGTTATGAGAGTATCTAGGTATGATCATGTATATAGGCATCACTTCCGAGACAAGTAGACCGACTCCTGCCTGCATCTACTACTATTACTCCACTCATCGACCACTATCCAGCATGCATCTAGAGTATTAAGTTAATGAAAACAGAGTAATGCCTTAAGCAAAATGACATGATGTAGAGGGATAAATTCATGCAATATGATAAAAACCCCATCTTGTTATCCTTGATGGCAACAATACAATACGTGCCTTTGCTGCCCTTATACATCATCGGGAAAGGACACCGCAAGATTGAACCCAAAGCTAAGCACTTCTCCCATTGCAAGAACTACCAATCTAGTTGGCCAAACCAAACGGATAATTCGAAGAGACTTGCAAAGATGACCAATCATACATAAAATAATTCAGAAAAGATTCAAATATTGCTCATAGATAATATCTTGATCATAAACCCACAATTCATCGGTCTCAACAAACACACCGCAAAAAGAAGATTACATCGAATAGATCTCCACGAGAGGGGGAGAACATTGTATTGAGATCCAAAAAGAGAGAAGAAGCCATATAGCTACTAACTATGGACCCGAAGGTCTGAGGTAAACTACTCACACTTCATCGGAGAGGCTATGGTGTTGATGTAGAAGCCCTCCGTGGTGGATTCCCTTCTCAAGGAGCTCCTAATGAGCCCCAAGATGGGATCTCGTGGATACAGTAAAGTTGCGGCGGTGGAATCAGGTTTTGGCTCAGATTCCGATCGCTCGGGGTACGTAGGTATATATAGGAGGAAGGAGTACGTCGGTGGAGCAACGGGGGGCCCACGAGGCAGGGGGCGCGCCTCCCACCCTCGTGGCCACCTCCTGGCTTTCTTGACCGGGGGGGGGGGTCCAAGTCTCCTGGATCATGTTCGGTGAGAAAATCGCATTCCCAAAGGTTTCATTCTGTTTGGACTCCGTTTGATATTCCGTTTCTTCGAAACTCTAAAATACGCAAAAGACAGCAATTCTGGGCTGGGCCTCCGGTTAATAGGTTAGTCCCAAAAGTAATATAAAAGTGGAAAATAAGCCCAATATGGTCCAAAACAGTAGATAATATAGCATGGAGCAATCAAAAATTATAGATATGTTGGAGACGTATCAAGCATCCCCAAGCTTAATTCCTACTCGTCCTCGAGTAGGTAAATAATAAAAAGATAATTTTTTATGCGGAGTGCTACTTGGCATAATTTCAATGTAATTCTTATTAATTGTGGTATGAATATTTAGATTCGAAAGATTCAAGACAAAAGTTTAATATTGACATAAAAATAATAATACTTCAAGCATACTAGCAAAGCAATCATGTCTTCTCAAAATAGCATGGCCAAAGAAAGTTATCCCTACAAAATCATATAGTCTGGCTTTGTTCTATCTTCACCACACAACGTATTTAAATCATGCACAACCCCGATGACAAGCCAAGAAATTGTTTCATACTTTTGACATTCTCAAAACTTTTTCAATCTTCACGCAATACATGAGCGTGAGCCATGGATATAGCACTATATGTGGACTAGAATGGTGGTTGTGGAGAAGACAAAAAGGGAGAAGATAGTCTCACATCAACTAGGCATATCAACGGGCTATGGCCCACTACAAAAAAATACACTTCCGTGATGATACGTGCTTGTCACAGTAGGTCGCGTTTTTTGTCATGCATGTACATCCATGACAAATTTATGACAGAATCAAGATAGTCATACCGTGGTCGTCAGAGAAGTGTTCCATGACATTACGAAAATTATCATCACGGAAGTGTCCACTTCCATGAAGATAAATCTCGTGTCACAGAAGTGCTTTCGTCAAGGGTGACCGACACGTGGCATCCACCGTAACGGAACGTCGGTAAGCTATTGGGTCGGGTTTTGTATCCGATAACCCGTTAACAGCCCCGACCAATGGGGATTTTCCACGTGTAAAATCATCATTGGCTGGAGGAAACACGTGTCGGCTCACCGCTGGGAAAGATGTCATCCACTCATTGGACAGAAGACGCCTATGATACGTCGACACGTGGCACGGCCCAACAAGTTTAATTGGGCCGGCCCAATTAAAGGCCCACAAGTTTTGCGGACCATAATGGGCCGGCCCAGCTAAAGGCCCACAAGATTTTGCGGACCATAATGGGCTGGCCCAGCTAAAGGCCCACGAGATTTTGCGGGCCATAATGGGCCGGCCCAGGTAAAGGCCCACAAGATTTTGCGGGCCATAATGGGCAGGCCCAGCTAAAGGCCCACAAGATTTTTGTGTGCCATAATGGGCCGGCCCAGGTAAAGGCCCACAAGTTTCTTACGGATCATAATGGGACGGCCCAGCTAAAGGCCCACGATATTTCGCCGACATTAATGGGCCAGCCTAGCTATAGGCCCACAAGATTTTGAGGACCCTAGTAGGCCGGCCCATTAACTGGCTGCCATGTTTTGGGCCAAATGCCGGCCCATATCTGATCCGGTCCATTAATTGCCTGCCATGTTCCGGGCCTAAAAGTGGCCCATATGAGATCCGACCCGTTATAAGCCTACCACGTTCTGGGCCAAATTAAGGCCCAGATCAGGTCCGGCCCTTTAAGAGGCTTTGGGCTCAATTATGGCCCATATCAAATTTGGCCCTAAGAATCGGACACTATGCTTTTGGGCCCACTTGCTAAAGGCCCACTTAGTAATTCGGCATGATATTAGTTTTGGCCTGTTAAGGGCCCGCTTTAACATTTCAGCCCTATATTAATTTCGGCCGTTAAAAGCCCGTCATATAGTTGGGCCTAACTACGGCCCGATTGCATCCGCCCGCCGCATCCGATATCCGATTGGGCCAAACAAGGACCGAGACAATTTTGGCTCGTTAAAAGCCCGTGATTTGATTCGCACAATCATGGGTCGGGTTCATTTTAGCTGCCGCCGCCCGTGAGCTGTTCGCACGCTTTCAGCCCAACCTACATCGTGATTGCATGACGGCCCGATTATGTACCATAATTTTACAGATTTGGCGGTTTATCGCGAAGACAAGATATATATACTGATAAAATAACTGCAGCATCGTGAATAAGAAAAACCTAGACTATACAATAAATAAATTACGGCATATTACATCCATCGGGCATCAAAGTTCGCCACTATGATAATAAAGCACAAGCAGACAGCAGATTACATACACTGGGCATCAAAGATCGCCACTAGTGCAAATAAACACGCCGGCAAAATAATATACAAAACATACATCACTTCAATAGAGTTCAAGAAAGGTTAGCCTATTTGGGAGTCAGCTGCAAGCGGTGAGCAAGATGATGAGATCAAGGCTTGTTCAACACGTAGATCTTCCTCACTCTGAAAGATAAACAAGCAAACAGATGATGTGTTTTGCACGTAAAAGTATCAAGTCTTGACAATTCATCACATTTCTTCTTGATTTAATAAAGTGACATAATTTAAAATTGCATTAACACAATATGGTATTGTTCAGGTCAAGACATGGCAGGAAATGACATTGTGAAGGAGTTGGCAGCTTCACGACAACAACTGGATTACAGATCAAGAACTCATAAGTATCAATGGTTAGTGTCTTTGTCAATTTATACCATTTCAGATTGGCAAATAAAGAGACAGTTTAAATAATAGTATAATGATATGACATTGTTCATAGTTAAGACATTGCAGAATATGACATTGTCTTTGTAGTGGGTAGGTTCACCACACCACTGGATTATGGATGAAGAACAGAAGCATACATGCAGTGCAAAAGAAGATCACTTGCTCTGTATAGTTTAATTTACATGGTATGGAGAAGGAACTTGGTTGTACAACTGAAAACTTAAATTGAGAAAGGACAAACTTTTATTTATGAACTACATAATAAACTTTAAATAAGCAATTTGATGTAAACACCAAAAATAAACAGCTGTTGCAGTCATGCCTAACCAAATATATACAACAAAGTTTGAAGGCTTGAGATGGACAAACTTACATTATTGTTGAAGACAGGCTCTATAAAGGCCATGTCCATGCTGATGGGGAATTTAAGAAGTTTACCACAGAATCTTCTTCAAAAGCATTGCCTTTATTCTATATTTTGTTAAGAGTAAATATAGATGTGATAATATACGAAAAAATGGAGAATATTTAAGATAAGATGAAGAGTGATGCTACATAACCAAGTAGCTATAAATGTAAGTGCAGCGATACAGGCAAAAGGTACAGCCAAGAGCAATGTATAGCTAAACTTCTTCAGTACCAACCTTATGGTAAGAGTAAATATAGATCTGGTGTGTAGAAAATGGGGGGCAAAGGAAAATAAGCTGCAGAGTGATAGTACATGAACAACTACCTGTCATTATAAGTACACTGATAAAGGACATCATGTACTTACAAGAACAATCCAGAGCTAAAAAAACATTGGCATTGGATATATTCTACACTAATGTAACCATTCATACAGATCAGATAATTTGGAGCGAACAATTGATAAGCAAGCTATCATGCATACTTCGGTCACATAATGAACCAGGTATGTATACAAGTACAGTGATACAGGACAACAGGTACTAACAAGAGCAAAGCAGCGGGCAGCATATTTGCGATATCCTGTCGTTCTTTTCAAACCGAATTCTTCTTCGAGCAGATTTCCTGCAAAAAAGATCCGTAAGGCACATGCGGAAAAGTAGAAGTTCAAATTCTCATGTGATTTTATAGACAAGACCTCATCACAGGAATGAGACCGGTGCATAACAAGGTTTTTCCATTCAATGTCTTCTAAATTTAGCACAGGAGACTTCACCGAAATTCGTTTATAGACTTGCCATCAAAGTGTGATTTCCACAGTAACACCGACATCGCTGCAATGCTTCCTTGAAAAGCACAAGCAAGCTTTGCTTGTCATGACTATCCAGATTGACCCTCGCCTAGTTACAACAATGTAATGTAAATCATTGATGAGTTCAATCAGCGTAAAACAGGAAAATAATAACCATGAATAATAGCACTTACACGTAAGTTGCACAGAAGATGTGAAAATGGTGTTTGTCTTCACTATAATCTTCCCATGATGGGAATATATGCACGTAGTCCCTAACAACATTGAAAGCATTGTCTTTTAAACTGGGAATAAATGGAATGGGGTTCCAATCTGCAGGAATTGGCCGTCTCTGCAGTTGGGATAGGTCTTCGGCCGGTGGACTTGCTTTGTACTTTTTCTTTGGGTGGGATTTTTCTGTGGTACAACTGGTGCTATGGCAAATGAAATCGGTATACCTTTTGCTGGAGTGCAGGTCCTGTGTGGTGGGGCTAGTTGTGTGGCCAGTGAAGTATGGGTACAGTCTGCTGGAGTCGGTCCTACGCTTTGTGTCACTGGTTGTACATCCAATATAAGTGGGGTGTTGTCTGATTTCTCCGGCACAACCACGCTTTTTCAAGGACTTTTTGGTGCTCCTTCGTGTTCGGCAATCACCCTCTTCCTTTTTGATGTCTGATTCACAAGAACAGCATTTGAGTGAAAAAACATGGTATGATGACAGATGGAATATGTATTGATAATGGATGGGCATGGCATCTCGACATATATGATGAGTAAACAAAGCAGATGGAGGTGCAACAAAGTAGAAGAAATGCAAGACAACATATGCAAGATACCCGCAATCAATAAAACATTGCCAAATTAGAACAGTCACCTTGATGGGTGAACAGGACAGGCCATCTGCCTTTGACTCCTCGAGGTTAGAATAGTCATTAGGATCATATTCTGAACAAGAATCAACAGGTGGGGAGCGTATGAGTTTCATTGCTTCCAGAATGGCACTGAATGCCTTGGTGCCAATTTTGTAAGTCATTGCAGTGTTTAGCTTCAAGAGTGGATTGCTGCTAGTGTGACACAAAGCAGCTACACAGATCATAGTGTAAATATAACGGGAAAACCTTAAGCATCAGAGTAAAATCAACAAAGTGGAACTTGCTGGAATATATGTGCTAGTATTGCCGGTACGGCTAGAAAGGCTTCGGATACCATCTCTCTTCAAGTGAAGGTGTGGTACTGTTAATATCAGTGTAACTCTCAAAGGCGACACAGCTCCCCGCATTTCCTTGCTATTCTTATAGGATTCAAGTGGGCAGGCCACTACAAATCCTATTCCTATGTTTACAAGATCCTACGAATCAAAGAGGCTCAAATTGTCCATCACAACCGACCGTATAGACCTCTACACTGCAAATGTCCCTGCTCCTCTTCAGTACAAGGAACATATCAGTACTACTAGCATACTCCCTCCGTTCCAAAATATAAGTCTTGGTAGAGATTTCCACTATGGATCACATACGAGATGTATCTAGATACATTTTAGAGTGTAGATTCACTCATTGTGCTCCATATGTAGTCCATGGTGGAATCTATACAAAGACTTGTATTTAGGAACGGAGAGAGTACATATTAAAGAAGAACGGAAGAAGAACATGGTAAAGAAGAGCAAGCAGATTTTGGATAATGAAATGTTGGTTGCGCAGTGCCCACACATGATGAACCAGAGCGCATTAAGAATGCAACTCCCAGCTGTCTCTCGACCATTTCAGGCGGTTGGATGAAGATCCTACGTCTCCTAACCCTTCTTCCTCGTCTCTGATTCTTCCCATACGTAACATCGTGACGGGTCGCCAGACCACCGGCCCCCACCGCTGTGTTCCTCCGGCCATCCCCACCCCCACCCGCCCTCTAACCCCACCCGTGTCGAAGTTTTCTTCGCTCGGGCGAGGCCCCACAACCACCCGAGCCCTTCGATCGCACCGCGAACTCCGCGAGCTCTGAAAAATCGACTGACCCAATTTTGAAATTTAGTCTACTGTGATTTAACTAGTGTGGAATATAAAAGAGGAAAACCATAAGCATTGGGAGTATAGTGTTGAGCGTGCCATGGCGGATCTGAAGGTGCAAACCGGACAAAGGCAACTTCACAACCAAGACAAGAAATCAGAGTAAAGCAGTGGCGATCTATTTTCTTGCTGTGATAAATAAGTTGAGCAGAATCTGAAAGAGTACCGCCTGCAGTGCGGCGTGCACGATCTGCTGAGAATTTGACGGTGCTGCGGTAGCGATGGCTGTCGGCGTGGAAGCAGATCTAGGAGGGTAGACGGTGGCGGCGGGGAGTGGTGGACGAGACGGTCGTAGGAGCGGCGCCGGCAAGGTGGACGACGGAGGGGATGAAGCGAGAGGACGGGATGCAAGGATCCCTGTCCGAAGGCGTGGATGAGAGAGGTCGATCTCTTGTAATGGACGTCGGCGCCGGGGTATCAGCTCTGGCATGGTGGAGGAGGACGGCGGTGGATGGGGCGGCGGACGGCGGCGGACGGAGGAGGGTGGGGTGGAGAGGGTGTTTTGGCACCCACGGAGTACGAATGGGGAAAAGGGAGGTAGATAGGAAGGGGGGAACCATGTATTCAGGGCGCACTTGTCTCAAATGCGAGAAATTTACAAACTTAGCCCCTGTTTCAAATTTCTACTACATCACAACAACATTAGTCGGTTGGGGATAGGACGGTAATCTCGCATACACCCAATATTTGCCGACGAGAGTTTGTTTTTGGCGCCCACCGTGTATGAATATGAATCGGGGAGGGAGTCGATTTCGGCCGAGGACACACTGTGTTTTGGCGCCCACCGCATATGAATCCGGGTGAGAGGCGGTTACGTCACGTTTGGGTGAAATTACAAACCTTGTTGGAAATATGCCCTAGAGGCAATAATAAATTAGTTATTATTATTATTATATATTTCCTTGTTCATGATAATCTTTTATTATCCATGCTGTAATTGTATTGATAGGAAACTCAGATACATGTGTGGGTACATAGACAACACCATGTCCCTAGTAAGCCTCTAGTTGACTAGCTCGTTGATCAATAGATGGTTACGGTTTCCTGACCATGGACATTGGATGTCGTTGATAACGAGATCACATCATTAGGAGAATGATGTGATGGACAAGACCCAATCCTAAGCCTAGCACAAAGATCGTGTAGTTCGTATGCTAAAGCTTTTCTAATGTCAAGTATCATTTCATTAGACCATGAGATTGTGCAACTCCCGGATACCGTAGGAATGCTTTGGGTGTACCAAACGTCACAACGTAACTTGGGTGGCTATAAAGGTGCACTACGGGTATCTCTGAAAGTGTCTGTTGGATTGGCACGAATCGAGACTGGGATTTGTCACTCCGGTTGACGAAGAGGTATCTCTGGGCCCACTCAGTAGGACATCATCATAATGTGGACAAAGCGACCAAGGGGTTGATCACGGGATGATGTGTTACGAAACGAGTAAAGAGACTTGCCGGGAACGAGATTGAACAAGGTATCGGGATACCGACGATCGAATCTCGGGCGAGTACTATACCGCTAGACAAAGGGAATTGTATACGGGATTGATCGAATCCTCGACATCGTGGTTCATCCGATGAGATCATCATGGAACATGTGGGAGCCAACATGTGTATCCAAATCCCGCTGTTGGTTATTGACCGGAGAACGTCTCGGTCATGTCTGCATGGTTCCCGAACCCGTAGGGTCTACACACTTAAGGTTCGATGACGCTAGGGTTATAAAGGAAGTTTGTATGTGGTTACCGAATGTTCTTCGGAGTCCCGGATGAGATCCCTGACGTCACGAGGAGTTCCGGAATGGTCCGGAGGTAAAGATTGATATATAGGAAGTATGGTTTTCGCCACCGGAAGTGTTCCGGGCATCACTGGTAGTGTACCGGGACCATCGGAGGGGTCCGGGGGTCCACCGGGAGGGGCCACGGGACCCAGAGGCATACATGGGCCAAATGTGAGAAGGGACCAGCCCCTAGGTGGGCTGGGGCGCCTCCCACCAAGGCCCATGCGCTTAGAGAGAAGAGGGGGGGGGGCAAACCCTAGGGCAGATGGGCCCTAAAGGCCCATGCCAGGTGCGCCTCCCTCTCCCCCAACTTGGTCGCCACCCCAGATGGGGATTGGGGCTGCCGCCACCCTTAGGGAGGGAACCCTAGGTGGGGGCGCAGCCCTCCCTCTCCCCCTATGTATAGTGGAGGCAAAGGGGCAGCCCAACAAATGAGTTTCTCCTCTCCTTGGCGCAGCCCTACATCTCTCTCTCCTCTTCTCTTGCGGTGCTTGGCGAAGCCCTGCTAGAGTGCCACGCTCCTCCACCACCACCACGCCGTTGTGCTGCTGCTGGAAGGAGTCTTCCTCAACCTCTCCCTCTCTCCTTGCTGGATCAAGGCACGGAGACGCCACCGGGCTGCATGTGTGTTGAATGCGGAGGTGCCGTCTGCTCGCACTAGGATCTCCGGTGATTTGGATCACGACGAGTACGACTCCTTCAACCTCGTTCTCTTGAACGCTTCCGCTTAGCGATCTACAAGGGTATGTAGATGCACTCTCCTCTCTCTTGTTGCTAGTTTCTCCATAGATAGATCTTGGTGACTCGTAGGAAAATTTTGAATTTCTGCTACGTTCCCCAACAATGGCATCATGAGCTAGGTCTATGCGTAGTTTCTATGCACGAGTAGAACACAAGTTGTTGTGGGCGTTGATTTTGTTCAATATGGTTACCGTTACTAGTCCAATCTTGTTTCGACGGTATTGTGGGATGAAGCGGCCCGGACCGACCTTACACGTACACTTACGTGAGACAGGTTCCACCGAGTGACATGCACTTGTTGCATAAGGTGGCTAGCGGGTGCCAGTCTCTCCCACTTTACTCGGATCGGATTCGATGAAAAGGGTCCTTATGAAGGGTAAATAGCAATTGGCATATCACGTTGTGGTTTTTATGAGGTAAGAAACATTCTTGCTAGAAACCCATAGCAGCCACGTAAAACATGCAAACAACAATTAGAGGATGTCTAACTTATTTTTGCAGGGTATGCTATGTGATGTGATATGGCCAAAAGAATGTGATGTATGAGATTGATCATGTTCTTGTAATAGGAATCACGACTTGCATGTCGATGAGTATGACAACCGGCAGGAGCCATAGGAGTTGTCTTAATTTATTGTATGACATGCGTGCAACTGAACAACGCCATGTAATTACTTTACTTTATTGCTAAACCGTTAGCCATAGTAGTAGAAGTAATAGTTGGCGAGACAACTTCATGGAGACACGATGATGGAGATCATGATGATGGAGATCATGGTGTCATGCCGGTGACAATGATGATCATGGAGCTCAAGATGGAGATCAAAAGGAGCAAAATGATATTGGCCATATCATGTCACTTTTTGATTGCATGTGATGTTTATCATGTTTATGCATCTTATTTGCTTAGAATGACGGTAGTAAATAAGATGATCCCTCATAATAATTTCAAGAAAAGTGTTCCCCCTAACTGTGCACCATTGCGAAAGTTCGTTGTTTCGAAGCACCACGTGATGATCGGGTGTGATAGATTCTAACATTCACATACAACGGGTGTAAGCCAGATTTACACACGCGAAACACTTAGGTTGACTTGACGAGCCTAGGATGTACAGACATGGCCTCGAAACACAAGAGACCGAAAGGTCGAGCATGAGTCGTATGGTAGATACGATCAACATGAAGATGTTCACCGATGATGACTAGTCCGTCTCACGTGATGATCGGACACGGCCTAGTTGACTCGGATCATGTAATCACTTAGATGACTAGAGGGATGTCTATCTGAGTGGGAGTTCATAAGATGAACTTAATTATCCTGAACGTAGTCAAAAGGTCTTTGCAAATTATGTCGTAAGCTCACGCTTTAGTTCTACTATTTAGATATGTTCCTAGAGAATATTCAGTTGAAAGTTGATAGTAGCGATTATATGGACTAGGTCCGTAAACTAAGGATTGTCCTCGTTGCTTCGAAGAAGGCTTATGTCCTTAATGCACCGCTCAGTGTGCTGAACCTCGAACGTCGTCTGTGGATGTTGTGAACATCTGACATACACATTTTTACGTGATAGTTCAGTAATGTTAAACGGTTTAGAGTTGAGGCACCGAAGACGATTTCAAAACGTCGCGAAACATATGAGATGTTTCGAGGGCTGAAATTGAGATTTCAGGCTCGTGCCCACGTCAAGAGGTATAAGACCTCCGACGAGTCTCTTAGCCTACAAACTAAGGGAGAAAAGCTCAATCGGTGAGCTTGTACTCAGATTGTCTGGGTACAACAATCACTTGAATCGAGTGGGAGTTAATCTTCCAGATGAGATAGTGATGTTTCTCCAAAGTCATTACCACCAAGCTGCGAGCTCCGTGATGAACTATAACATATCAGGGATAGAGATGATGATCCTTGAAATATTCGCGATGTTTGACACCGCGAAAGTAGAAATCAAGAAGGAGCATCAATTGTTGATGGTTAGTGAAACCACTAGTTTCAAGAAGGGCAAGGGTAAGAAGGGATACTTCATGAAACGGAAAATCAGCTGCTGCTCTAGTGAAGAAACCCAAGGTTGAACCCAAACCCGAGACTAAGTGCTTCTGTAATAAGGGGAACAAATAACTGAGCAGAATTACCCTAGATACTTGGTAGATGAGAAGGCTGGCAAGGTCGATAGAAGTATATTGGATATACATTATGTTAATGTGTACTTTACTAGTACTCCTAGTAGCACCAGGGTATTGGATACCGGTTCGGTTGCTAAGTGTTAGTAACTCGAAATAAAAGCTACGGAATAAACAGAGACTAGCTAAAGGTGAGATGACGATGTGTGTTGGATGTGTTTCCAAGGTTGATGTAATCAAGCATCGCATGCTCCCTCTACCATCGAGATTGGTGTTAAACCTAAATAATTGTTATTTGGTGTTTGCGTTGAGCATAGACATGATTAGATTATGTTTATCGCAATAAAATTATTCATTTAAGGAGAATAATGGTTACTCTGTTTATTTGAATAATACCTTCAACGGTCTTGCACCTAAAATGAATGGTTTATTAAATCTCGATCGTAGTGATACACTTATTCATGCCAAAAGATATAATATAGTAATGATAGTACCACATACTTGTGACACTGCCATTTGAGTCATACTGGTATAAAACGCATGAAGAAGCTCCATGTTGATGGATCTTTGGACTCACTCGTTTTTGAAAAGATTGAGACATGTGAACCATGTCTATTGGTATATACGCATGAAGAAACTCCATGCAGATGGACCGTTTGGATTCACTTGATTTTGAATCACTTGAGACATGCAAATCATACCATATGGGCAAGATGACCAAAGCCTCGTTTTCAAAGTGAAATGGAACAAGAAAGCAACTTGTTGGAAGTAATACATTTTGATGTGTGCAGTCCAATGAGTGCCGAGGCCTGTGATGGATATCGTTATGTTCTTACTTCACAGATGATTTGAGTAGATACTGAGTATATTTACTTGATGAAATACAAGTCTGAATTATTGAATGGTTCAAGTAATTTCAGAGTGAAGTTGAAGATCTTCGTGACAAGAGGATAAAATGTCTATGATATGATCATAGAGATGTATATCTGAGTTACGAGTTTTGGCACGCAATTAAGACATTGTGGAAATTGTTTCACAATTAATACCGCCTGGAACACCATAGTGTGATGGTGTGTCCGAACATCATAGTTGCACCCTATTGTATATTGTGCGTACCATGATGTCTCTTATCGAATTACCACTATCGTTCATGGGTTAGGCATTAGAGACAACCGCACTCACTTTAAATAGGGCACCACGTAATTCCGTTGAGACGACACCGTATGAACTATGGTTTGGAGAAACCTAAGTTGTCGTTTCTTAAAACTTTGGGGCTGCGACGCTTATGTGAAAAAGGTTTCAGGCTGATAAGCTCGAACCCAAAGCGGATAAATACATCTTCATAGGACACCCAAAACAGTTGGGTGTCCCTCCTGTCTCAGATCCGGAAGCAAAAGGGATTGTTTCTAGAATCGGGTCCTTTCTCGAGGAAAAGTTTCTTTGGAAAGAATTGAGTGGGAGGATGGTGGAGACTTGATGAGGTTATTGAACCGTCACTTCAACTAGTGTGTAGCAGGGCAGAAGAAGTTGTTCCTGTGACGCCTGCACAAATTGAAGTGGAAGCTTATGATATTGATCATGAAACTTCGGATCAAGTCACTGCCAAACCTCGTAGGTCGACAAGGAGACGCACTACTTCAGAGTGGTACTTAATCCTGTCTTGGAGGTCATGTTGCTAGTCAACAATGAACCTACGAGCTATGGAGAAGCGATGGTGGGCCCGGATTTCGACGAATGGCTCGAGGCCATAAAATCCGAGAGAGGATCCATGTATAAGTATAGACTTTGGAAGAACTACTCGATGGTCGTAAGGCTGTTGAGTACAGATGGATTTTAAAAGGAAGACAGACAATGATGGTAAGTGTCACCATTAAGAAAGCTCGAATTGTCGCTAAGATGTTTTCCGACAAGTTCAAGGAGTTGACTACGATGAGACTTTCTCACTCGTAGCGATGCTAAGAGTCTATTGAATTGGATTAGCGATTCTTTGCATTATTTATGAAATCTTGCGTATAGGATGTCAAAACATTGTTTCCTCGACAATTTTCTTGAGGAAAGGTTGTATGTGATACAACCGTAAGGTTTTGTCAATCCCGAAAGATGCTAACAAGTATGCAAAGCTCCAAAGAACCCTTCTAAGGACTGGAGTAAGCATCTCGGAGTTGGAATGTACGCTTTGATGAGATGATCAAAGATTTTGGGTTTGTACAAAGTTTATGAGAAACTTGTATTTCCAAATAAGTGAGTGGGAGCACTATAGAATTTCGATGAGTATATGTTGTTGACTATTGTTGATCGTAAATGATGTAGAGTTTCGAAAGCATATAGGGTTATTTGAAAAGTGTTTTTCAATGGAAAACCTGGATTAGGCTACTAGAACAATGAGCATCAAGATCTATAAGGATAGATCAAAACGCTTAATGGTACTTTCAAATGAGCACATACCTTGACATGATCTTGAAGGTGTTAAAGATGGATCAGTCCAAGAAGGAGTTCTTACTTGAGTTGTAAGGTATGAAGTTAAGACTTAAAGCTCGACCACGGCAGAAGAAAGAGAAAGGACGAATGTCGTCCCCTATGCCTTAGCCATAGGCTCTATACAGTATGTCATGCTTTGTACCGCACCTGATATGTGCCTTGCCACGTGTCTGGCAAGGGGGTACAAGAGTGATCCAGGAATGGATCATTGGACAACGGTCAAAATTGTCCTTGGAGTAATAAGGACACATTTCTCGATTATGGAGGTGATAAAGAGTTCGCGTAAAGGGTTACGTCAATGCAAGCTTTAACACCTATCCGAATGACTCTAAGTAGCAAACCGGATACGTATAGTGGAGCAACCATTTGGAATAGCTCCAAGTGGAGCGTGGAAGCAGCATTTACAATATGACCTAGAGATTTGCGAAGTACATACAGATCTGAATGTTGCGCACCGTTGACTAAAACCTCTCTCACAAGCAAAACATGATCAAACCCCAGAACTCATTGAGTCTTACTCACATGATGATGTGAACTAATTTATTGACACTAGTAAACTCTTTGGATGTTGGTCACATGGCGATGTGACCAGTGAGTGTTAATCACATGGCGATGTGAACTAGATTATTGACTCTAGTGCAAGTGGGAGACTGTTGGAAATATGCCCTAGAGGCAATAATAAACTAGTTATTATTATTATATATTTCCTTGTTCATGATAATCGTTTATTATCCATGTTGTAATTGTATTGATAGGAAACTCAGATACATGTGTGGGTACATAGACAACACCATGTCCCTAGTAAGCCTCTAGTTGACTAGCTCGTTGATCAATAGATGGTTACGGTTTCCTGTCCATGGACATTGGATGTCGTTGATAACGAGATCACATCATTAGGAGAATGATGTGATGGACAAGACCCAATCCTAAGCCTAGCACAAAGATTGTGTAGTTCGTATGCTAAAGCTTTTCTAATGTCAAGTATCATTTCCTTAGACCATGAGATTGTGCAACTCCTGGATACCGTAGGGAATGCTTTGGGTGTACTAAACGTCACAACGAATCGGGTGGCTATAAAGGTGCACTACGGGTATCTACAAAAGTGTCTGTTGGGTTGTCACGAATCGAGACTGGGATTTTTCACTCCGGTTGACGGAGAGGTATCTTTGGGCCCACTCGGTAGGACATCATCATAATGTGCACAATGTGACCAAGGGGTTGATCACGGGATGATGTGTTACGGAACGAGTAAAGAGACTTGCCGGTAACGAGATTGAACAAGGTATCAGGATACCGACAATCGAATCTCGGGCGAGTACTATACCGCTAGACAAAGGGAATTGTGTACGGGATTGATCGAATCCTTGACATCGTGGTTCATCCGATGAGATCATCGTGGAACATGTGGAAGCCAACATGGGTATCCAGATCCTGCTGTTGGTTATTGACCGGAGAACGTCTCGGTCATGTCTGCATGGTTCCCAAACCCGTAGGGTCTACACACTTAAGGTTCGATGATGCTAGGGTTATAAAGGAAGTTTGTATGTGGTTACCGAATGTTTGTTCGGAGTCCCGGATGAGATCCCGGACGTCATGAGGAGTTCCGGAATGGTCCGGATGTAAAGATTGATATATAGGAAGTATGGTTTTCGCCACCGGAAGTGTTCCGGGCATCACCGGTAGTGTACCGGGACCACCGGAGGGGTCCGGGGGTCCACCAGGAGGGGCCACTGGCCCCGGAGGCATACATGGGCCAAGTGTGAGAAGGGACCAGCCCCTAGGTGGGCTGGGGCGCCTCCCACCAAGGCCCATGCGCCTAGAGAGAAGAGGGAGGGCAAACCCTAGGGCAGATGGGCCCTAAAGGCCCATGCGAGGTGCGCCTCCCTCTCCCCCCCACTTGGCCACCACCCCAGATGGGGATTGGGGCTGCCGCCACCCCTAGGAAGGGAACCCTAGGTGGGGGCGCAGCCCTCCCTCTCCCCCTATATATAGTGGAGGCAAAGGGGCAGCCCAACAGATGAGTTTCTCCTCTCCTTGGCGCAGCCCTACATCTCTCTCTCCTCGTCTCTTGCGGTGCTTGGCGAAGCCCTGCTAGAGTGCCACGCTCCTCCACCACCACCACGCCGTTGTGCTGCTGCTGGACGGAGTCTTCCTCAACCTCTCCCTCTCTCCTTGCTGGATCAAGGCACGGGAGACGTCACCGGGCTGCATGTGTGTTGAACGCGGAGGTGTCGTCCGTTCGGCACTAGGATCTCCGGTGATTTGGATCACGATGAGTACGACTCCTTCAACCTCGTTCTCTTGAACGCTTCCGCTTAGCGATCTACAAGGGTATGTAGATGCACTCTCCCCTCTCTATCGTTGCTAGTTTCTCCATAGATAGATCTTGGTGACTCGTAGGAAAATTTTGAATTTCTGCTACGTTCCCCAACAAACCTACCCCTATCGAAACCTATAGAAATCCAGCAGATAGGCTTTGCGTGGCAGGTATAGGCAGTAGTTATTTCCATCTCGCAGATTTTGGTTTCGGGCGGTTACTGCGACTTTCCACGCTTCATTCAAATATTGCAGAGTGCATGTTTACCGTGCCAACTCAATTCGAATCCCGTTTGTATTCTATTTTTTCGGGCGGGATCCATTTTCAATTGGAATTACATTCTATATACATCATTTCTTTATATATACTTTCAAAAGCACAACAAAGAATTCTGCTCCTTTATATGTATAATATGATTTACAAATACAACGATCTCGAAATCTTATGGTTGAATTCGAAAAAAATTAACCAAATTGTTGGGGAACGTAGTAATTTCAAAAAAATTCCTACGCACACTCAAGACCATGGTGATGGCATAGCAACGAGAGGGGAGAGTGTCTGTCCACGTACCCTCGTAGACCGAAAGCGGAAGCGTTATAAAAACGCGGTTGATGTAGTCGACGCCTTCACGATCCGACCGATCCAAGCACCGAACGTACGGCACCTCCGAATTCTGCACACGTTCAGCTCGATGACGATCCCCGGACTCCGATCCAGCAAAGTGTCGGGGATGAGTTCCGTCAGCACGACGGCGTGGTGACGATGATGATGCTCCACCGACGCAGGGCTTTGCCTAAGCTCCGCGACAATATGACTTTTCCGACGCAGGGCTTCGCCTAAACTCCGCGACGATATGACCGAAGTGGAATATGGTGGAGGGGGGCACCGCACACGGCTAAGGAACGATCCGTAGATCAACTTGTGTGTTCTGGGGTGCCCCCTGCCCCCGTATATAAAGGAGGGAGGGAGGAGGAGGCCGGCCCTAGTAGGGGCGCGCCATGGGGAGTCCTACTCCCACCGGAGTAGGATTCCCCTTTCCTAGTCCAACTAGGAGTCCTTCCATGTATTGGGAGTAGGAGACAAGTAAGGGAAGAGAGAAGGAGGGAAGGAAGGTGCGGCCTCCCTAGTCCAATTCGGACTAGGCCATGGGGCGCGGCCTGCCCTAGGCAGCCCCTCTCTCTTTCCCGCAGGGCCCAATAAGGCCCAATACTTCTCCCGGCGAATTCCTGTAACTCTCCGGTACTCGAAAAATACCCGAATCATTCGAACCTTTCCGAACTCGAAATATAGTCGTCCAATATATCGATCTTTACGCCTCGACCATTTCGAGACTTCCTCGTCATGTCCCCGATCTCATCCGGGACCCCGAACTCCTTCGGTACATCAAAACTCATAAACTCATAATAAAACTGTCATCGTAACCTTAAGTTGCGGACCCTACGGGTTCGAGAACTATGTAGACATGACCTAGAACTATTCTTGGTCAATAACCAATAGCGGAACCTGGATGCCCATATTGGCTCCTACATATTCTACGAAGATCTTTATCGGTCAAACCGCATAACATACGCTGTTCCCTTTGTCATCGGTATGTTACTTACCCGAGATTCGATCGTCGGTATCCAATACCTAGTTCAATCTCGTTACCGGTAAGTCTCTTTACTCGTTCCGTAATACATCATCTTACAACTAACTCATTAGTTTCAATGCTTGCAAGGCTTATGTGATGTGTATTACCGAGAAGGCCCAGAGATACCTCTCCGACAATCGGAGTGACAAAACCTAATCTCGATTCATGCCAACTCAACATATACTTTTGGAGACACCTGTAGAGTACCTTTATAATCACCCGATTCACGTTGTGACGTTTGGTAGCACACAAAGTGTTCCTCCGTAAACGGAGTTGCATAATCTCATAGTTTCGTGAACTTTGTATAAGTCATGAAGAAAGCATAAGCAACATACTAAACGATCAAGTGCTAAGCTAACGAAATGGGTCATGTCAATCACATCATTCTCCTAATGAGGTGATCCCATTAATCAAATGACAACACATGTCTATGGTTAGGAAACACAACCATCTTTGATTAATGAGCTAGTCTAGTAGAGGCATACTAGTGACTATCTGCTTTGTCTATGTATTCACACATGTATTATGTTTCGGTTAATACAATTCTAGCATGAATAATAAACATTTATCATGGTATAAGGAAATAAATAATAACTTTATTATTGCCTCTAGGGCATATTTCCTTCAGTCTCCCACTTGCACTAGAGTCAATAATCTAGTTCACATCATCATGTGATTCAACACTAATATTCACATCTGTATGTGATTAACACCCATAGTTCACATCGTCATGTGACCAACATCCAAAGGGTTTACTAGAGTCAATAATCTAGTTCACATCGTTATGTGATTAACACCCAAAGAGTACTAAGGTATGATCATGTTTTGCTCGTGAGAGAAGCTTAGTCAACGGGTCTGTCATATTCAGAGCCGTATGTATTTTGCAAATATTCTATGTCTACAATGCTCTGCACGGAGCTACTCTAGCTAATTGCTCCCACTTCCAATATGTATCCAGATTGAGACTTAGAGTCATCTGGATCAGTGTAAAAAGCTTGCATCGATGTAACTCTTTATGACGGGCCTTTTTATCACCTCCATAATCGAGAAATATTTCCTTAGTCCTCACTAAGGATGTTCTTGACCAATGTCCAGTGATCTACTCCTAGATCACTATTGTACTCCCTTGCCAAATTCAGAGCAAGGTATACAATAGGTCTGGTACATAGCATAGCATACTTTATAGAACCTATGACTGAGGTATTTCTTTTCTATTTTCTGCCGTGGTCGGGATTTGAGTCTTTACTCAATTTCACACCTTTACAACACAGGCAAGAACTCTTTCTTTGACTGTTCCATTTTGAACTATTTCAAAATCTTGACAAGGTATGTACTTATTGAAAAACTTATCACGCGCCTTGATCTATCTCAATAGATCTTGATGCTCAATATGTAAGCAGCTTCACCGAGGTCCTTCTTTGAAAAACTCCTTTCAAATATTCCTTTATGCTTTGCAGAATAATTCTACATTATTTCCGATCAACAATATGTCATTCACATATACTTATCAGAAATGCTGTAGTGCTCCCACTCACTTTCTTGTAAATATAGGCTTCTCCAAAAGTCTGTATAAAACCATATGCTTTGATCAACTCATCAAAGCGTATATTCCAACTCCGAGATGCTTGCACCACTCCATTGATGGATCATTGAGCTTGCATATTTTGTTAGCTCCTTTAGGATTGACAAAACCTTCTGGTTGCATCATATACAACTCTTCTTTAATAAATCCATTAAATAATGTTGTTTTTGACATCCATTTGCCAGATTTCATAAAATGTGGCAATTGCTAACATGATTCGGACAGACTTAAGCATCGCTACGGGTGAGAAAGTCTCATCGTAGTCAACCCCTTGAACTTGTCGAAAACCTTTTGCAACAAGTCGAGCTTTGTAGATAGTAACACTACTATTAGTGTCTGTCTTCCTCTTGAAGATCCATTTATTTAACTTGACTTGCTGATCGAGCAGGTCAACCAAAGTCCATACTTTGTTCTCATACATGGATCCTATCTCAGATTTCATGGCCTCAAGCCATTTCGCGGAATCTGGGCTCATCATCGCTTCCTCATAGTTCGTAGGTTCATCATGGTCTAGTAACATGACTTCCGAATATGATTACCGTACTACTCAGTGCGGATCTTACTCTGGAAGACCTACGAGGTTTGGTAGCAACTTGATCTGAAGTTTTATGATCATCATCACTAACTTCCTCACTAATTGGTGTAGGAATCATCGAACTGATTTCTGTGATGAACTACTTTCCAATCTGGGAGAAGGTACAATTACCTCATCAAGTTATACTTTCCTCCCACTCACTTCTTTCGAGAGAAACTTCTTCTCTAGAAAGGATTCATCTTAGCAACGAATAACTTGCCTTCGGATCAGTGATAGAAGGTGTACCCAATAGTTACCTTTGGGTATTCTATGAAGACGCACCTTTCCGATTTGGGTTCGAGATTATCAGGTTGAAACCTTTTCATATAAGCATCGCAACTCCAAGCTTTAAGAAACGACAGCTTAGGTTTCATCGCTAAACCATAGTTCATACGGTGTCGTCTCAACGTATTTAGATGGTGCCCTTTTTAAACGTGAATGCAGCTGTCTCTAATGCATAACCCCAAAACGATATTGGTAAATCGGTAAGAGACATCATTGATTGCACCATATCAAAATAAAGTACGGTTACGACGTTCGGACACACCATAACGTTGTGGTGTTCCAGGTGGCGTGAGCTGTGAAACTATTCCACTTTGTTTTAATTGAAGACCAAACTCGTAACTCAAATATTCATCTCCACGATCAGATCGCAGAAACTTTATTTTCTTGTTACGATGATTTTCTACTTCACTCTGAAATTCTTTGAACTTTTCAACTATTTCAGACTTATGTTTCATCAAGAAGATATATGCATATCTGCTCAAATCATCTGTGAAGGTCAGAAAATAATGATACTTGCCACGAGCATCAACACTCATTGAATCGCATACATCGGTATGTATTATTTCCAATAAGTCAAGAGCTTGTTCCATTGTTCCGAGAACGAAGTTTTAGTCATCTTGCCCAAAAGGCACGGTTCGCAAGCATCAAATGATTCATAATCAAGTGATTCCAAAAGTCCATCAGCATGGAGTTTTCTTCATGCGCTTTACACCAATATGACCTAAACGGCGGTGCCACAAATAAGTTGCACTATCATTATTAACTTTGCATCTTTTGGTTTCAATATTATGAATATGTGTATCACTATGATCGAGATCCAATGAACCATTTTCATTGGGTGTGTAACCATATAAGGTTTTATTCATGTAAATGTAACAACAATTTATTCGCTTACTTAAATGAATAACCGTATTGCAATAAACATGGTCAAATCATATTTATGCTCAACACCAAATAACACTTATTTAGGTTCCACACTAATCCCGAAAGTATAGGGAGTGTGCGATGATGATCATATCAATCTTGGAACTACTTCCAACACTCATCGTCACTTCCCCTACAACTAGTTTCTATTCATTACGCAACTCCCGCTTCAAGTTACTACTCTTAGCAACTGAACCAAAGATCAAATACCGAGGGGTTGCTACGAACACTAGTAAAATACACATCAATAATCTGTATATCAAATATACCTTTGTTCACTTTGCCATCCTTCTTATCCGCCAAATACTTGGGGTAGTTCTGCTTCTAGTGACCAGTTCCATTGCAGCAAAAGCACTTAGTCTCAGGCTTAGGTCCAGACTTGGGCTTCTTCACTCGAGCAGCAACTTGCTTGCCGTTCTTCTTGAAGTTCCCCTTCTTCCCTTTGCCCTTTTCCTTGAGACTAGTGGTCTTGTCAATCATCAACACTTGATGCTCTTTCTTGATTTCTACCTTCACGATTTCAACATCACGAAGAGCTCGAGAATCGCTTTCGTCATCCCTTGCATACTATAGTTCATCACGAAGTTCTAGTAACTTAGTGATGGTGACTAGAGAATTCTGTCAATCACTATCTTATCCGGAAGATTAACTCCCACTTGATTCAAGCGATTGAAGTACCCGGACAATCTGAGAACATGCTCACTAGTTGAGCGATTCTCTTCCATCTTTTAGCTATAGAACTTGTTGGAGATTTCATATCTCTCAACTCGGTATTTGCTTGAAATATTAACTTCAATTCCTGGAACATCTCATATGGTCCATGACGCTCAAAACGCCTTTGAAGTCCCGATTCTAAGCCGTTAAGTATGGTGCACTAAACTATCAAGTAGTCATCATATTGAGCTAGCCAAACGTTCATAACGTCTGCATTTTCTCCTGCAATAGGTCTGTCACCTAGCGGTGCATTAAGGACATAATTCTTCCGTGCAGCAATGAGGATAAACCTCAGATCACGGATCCAATCCGCATCATCGCTACTAACATTTTTCAATACAATTTTCTCTAGGAACACATATAAAAACATAGGGAAGCAACAACGCGAGCTATTGATCTACAACATAATTTGCAAAATACTACCAGGACTAAGTTCATGATAAATTAAAGTTCAATTAATCATATTACTTAAGAACTCCCACTTAGATAGACATCTCTCTAGTCATCTAAGTGATTACGTGATCCAAATCAACTAAACCATGTCCGATCATCACGTGAGATGGAGTAGTTTCAATGGTGAACATCACTATGTTGATCATATCTACTATATGATTCACGCCGACCTTTCGGTCTCCGTGTTCCGAGGCCATATCTCGCATATGCTAGGCTCACAAGTTTAACTCGAGTATTCTGCGTGTAAAACTGGCTTGCACCCGTTGTAGATGGACGTAGAACTTATCACACCCGATCATCACGTGGTGTCCGGGTACTACGAACTTTTAGCAACGGTGCATACTCAGTGGAGAACACTTCTTGATAATTTTAGTGAGAGATCATCTTATAATGCTACCGTCAATCAAAGCAAGATAAGATGCATAAAGGATAAACATCACATGCAATCAATATAAGTGATATGATATGGCCATCATCATCCTGTGCTTGTGATCTCCATCTCCGAAGCACCGTCATGACCACCATTGTCACCGCGCCGACACCTTGATCTCCATCGTAGCATCGTTGTCGTCTCACCAACTATTGCTTCTATGACTATCGCCATCGCTTAGTGATAAAGTAAAGCAATTACATGGCTTTTGCATTTCATACAATAAAGCGACAACCATATGGCTCCTGCCAGCTTGCCGATAACTTCGGTTACAAAACATGACCATCTCATACAATAAAATATAGCATCACGCCTTGACCATATCACATCACAACATGCCCTGCAAAAACAAGTTAGACGTCCTCTACTTTGTTGTTGCAAGTTTTACGTGGCTGCTACGGGCTGAGCAAGAACCGTTCTTACCTACGCACTAAAACCACAACGATAGTTTGTCAAGTTGGTGCTGTTTTAACCTTCGCAAGGACCGGGCGTAGCCACACTCGGTTCAACTAAAGTGAGAGAAACTGACACCCGCCGGTCACCTTTAAGCAACTAGTGCTCGAAGCGGTGAAACCAGTCTCGCGTAAGCGTACGCGTAATGTCGGTCCGGGCCGCTTCATCTCACAATACCACCGAATCAAAGTATGACATGCTGGTAAGCAGTATGACTTATATCGCCCACAACTCACTTGTGTTCTACTCGTGCACATGACATCAACGCATAAAACCAGGCTCGGATGCCACTGTTGGGGAACGTAGTAATTTCAAAAAATTTCCTACGCACACTCAAGACCATGGTGATGGCATAGCAACGAGAGGGGAGAGTGTCTGTCCACGCACTCGTGAGACCGAAAGCGGAAGCGTTATAACAACGCTGTTGATGTAGTCAGACGCCTTCACGATCCGACCGATCCAAGCACCGAACGACGGCACCTCCGGAAGTTACGCACACGCTCAGCTCGATGACGATCCCCGGACTCGGTCCAGCAAAGTGTCGGGGATGAGTTCCACAAGACGACGGCGTGCAGGACGATGATGATGCTCCACCGACGCAGGGCTTCGCTTAAGCTCCGCGACAATATGACTTTTCCGACGCAGGCTTCGCCTAAACTCATGACGATATGACCGAAGTGGAATATGGTGGAGGGGCACCGACACGGCTAAGGAACGATCCGTAGATCAACTTGTGTGTTCTGGGTGCCCCCTGTCCCCTGTGATATAAAGGAGGGAGGGAGGAGGAGGCCGCCCTAGTAGGGCGCCATGGGGAGTCCTACTCCCACCGGGAGTAGGATTCCCCTTTCCTAGTCCAACTAGGAGTCCTTCCATGTATTGGGAGTAGGAGACAAGTAAGGGAAGAGAGAAGGGAGGGAAGGAAGGGTGCGGCCTCTCCCTAGTCCAATTCGGACTAGGCCATGGGCGCGGCCTGCCCTAGGCAGCCCTCTCTCTTTCCCGCAGGCCCAATAAGGCCCAATACTTCTCCCGGCGAATTCCCGTAACTCTCCGGTACTCCGAAAAATACCCGAATCATTCGGAACCTTTCCGAACTCCGAATATAGTCGTCCAATATATCGATCTTTACGTCTCGACCATTTCGAGACTCCTCGTCATGTCCCCGATCTCATCCGGGACCCCGAACTCCTTCGGTACATCAAAACTCATAAACTCATAATAAAACTGTCATCGTAACCTTGTTGCGTGCGGACCCTACGGGTTCGAGAACTATGTAGACATGACCTAGAACTATTCTTGGTCAATAACCAATAGCGGAACCTGGATGCCCATATTGGCTCCTACATATTCTACGAAGATCTTTATCGGTCAAACCGCATAACATACGCTGTTCCCTTTGTCATCGGTATGTTACTTACCCGAGATTCGATCGTCGGTATCCAATACCTAGTTCAATCTCGTTACCGGTAAGTCTCTTTACTCGTTCCGTAATACATCATCTTACAACTAACTCATTAGTTTCAATGCTTGCAAGGCTTATGTGATGTGCATTACCGAGAAGGCCCAGAGATACCTCTCCGACAATCGGAGTGACAAAACCTAATCTCGATTCATGCCAACTCAACATATACTTTTGGAGACACCTGTAGAGTACCTTTATAATCACCCAGTTACGTTAGACGTTTGGTAGCACACAAAGTGTTCCTCCAGTAAACGGGAGTTGCATAATCTCATAGTTTCGTGAACTTTGTATAAGTCATGAAGAAAGCATAAGCAACATACTAAACGATCAAGTGCTAAGCTAACGAAATGGGTCATGTCAATCACATCATTCTCCTAATGAGGTGATCCCATTAATCAAATGACAACACATGTCTATGGTTAGGAAACACAACCATCTTTGATTAATGAGCTAGTCTAGTAGAGGCATACTAGTGACTATCTGCTTGTCTATGTATTCACACATGTATTATGTTTCCGGTTAATACAATTCTAGCATGAATAATAAACATTTATCATGGTATAAGGAAATAAATAATAACTTTATTATTGCCTCTAGGGCATATTTCCTTCACAAATTATGTTCTACTAAAATGTATGGATCAGTAATACCTACATATTAAATAACATAGATGTGCGTGAATTCATATGAGTATGCATGTTTGATAGATCAATTTTGGTTCGAGTATGGATTACATGTATCATCATCTCGAATTCAAATATTTGAATCCCTTTTTTCTTCACTCCTTTCACGCCCATCTCTTTCGCATGCATGCTCCTTCAGGTAGCTATCACTCTCTTTTCTCCAGCTCACCCGCGCGCTCACTTCATGTTTATCCTATCCTCGTAGACATGGTCTCTCGACGTCTCGCTTGAGAAGTGTCACACTCTCCCTATCATTATACATTACACGGTTTTCATTATCTCTCACGTCTCTACTTTTCTCTGGTACTCGGTACCTAAGCTTTCCTTTTCACCGCCACACACACAGTCTCCACTCGTTTTTCAGTTTGTCTTTCTCTCTATGGGATTCTCTCACACACCCTATATGTATCTACATATGACTCATACCACTAAAATTAATCTCTCTCTCTCCTGTAGACACAACATTTGTTGTGGTCTCCTTTTCGTCTCCATCCCAGACTGACATTATTCATTTGTTTACCGATCAGACAACCCCGACTACCATCTCCTCTCTCTCTCACACAGACACACACACACACACACAACTCCTGCTTCCACTCCCCTTCCCGACTACCGTCTCTCTCTCACACACATAAAACTCTCGCTTTTGCACCCCGACTCGTACTTCTCTCACAAACATTTATCGACTAGCTAGCCTCTAGATAGGTTTATACACCCGCACACTTGTGCTTCCACCATCGCATACATGTCTCTCTCCTGCTCCTTGTATCTATGTAGATTTTTCTTCCCTTCTCGAGACACACCCTCTCGATCGTGCGCACATGCACTATCGCCTCATTTTAAGCTGATACCTATCGCACACACACTCCTTGTGTCTTTGTCACACATGCACTCCGTCCTCCTCCACTCTCCCTCCTCACACACACATGGGCTTTTGCAACAACTAGCAAGATGCCCATGCTGTAATGGAACATCAAGATGCATTTGTATGAGTAGTTTATCTTGTGGGGGAAAAGGATGAACGAGGGAAGGCCTTATTTGCAAATGTGGAGAGGGGTGTGGGTATCGTTTTGCAAAATTGCCATAGTTTCCTTACTATCCGTCAGATATAGATCGGACGACCTATATTGCAGGATGGCAGGCACACTATCATCACCGACAATGCTTTTTATAAGAGTAGGGATAAAAAAATAGAGTTGGTGATGATGGTGGGCCTGCCATCCTGCAATGTAGGTCATCCGATTTATATCTGACGGATAGGAAGGAAAATATGGCAATTTACCCGCACTCTTCACCACATTTGCAGATAAGGCCTTCCTCGCTCATCCTTTTCTCCCACAAGATCTTGATGTTCAGTGCTATGCACGAGCATATTGTTAGTAAGAGTAGAAATTAGACATATACCACTTCTCGAATCTTGAAACCTACATCAGTCCTCCAGTATCTCATCTAAATCGCAACAGGAATATATTTTGAGTGAAACATAACATATTTTTAGTGATATACGTATTTCAAAACTAGACTTTTTTTCTATCAAATCAGTGAATATGTAATAATCTACTTTGATCGTGTGGCAACGCATTGGCACATTGCTAGTAGTTACTATAATTTTTTGGACACCAGACAAACGGTGGAGTACATATACGAAGAGAAGAGGCGCACGCATGCAGTCAGCCTCTCGCTGTCTCGCACACATGAGTGTTACGTAAAGGCGACGTTAACAAATAAACCCTAAAACCCTAGGTGCACGATTTTAGCATTCCCGGGTACGGGGTACGTGGTGGAGCACCTTTGTAGGAATAGTCAGCTCGCTTGATAATTTGATCCGTAGGAGTTGATGGTCCGGACCACAGGTGAACGACTTGGAGCGCGGTGGCTCGCCAGTTGCCACAGATCGAGTAGCCACGTTTAAAATATCGTTTTCTAGTGGGGTTAAGAGTTCCGATTTTCAATGGTGCGTTATAAGTAGTAAGTAGTTTTTAGAATGATTGGTATGGAGCGAAAATGGAATTCATAGTACTACGTACCTCCTTGGCGTATGGTTGTATGGTTTTTTTTGCGATGGAGGTTGTATGGGTTTATGTTGCGAGATGTTGAACCTGGTAGTTCTAGGGCAAATACTATGGTTTAGATTTAGATGCTGGTTTTCAGTAATGAAAATTGGAAGGGGAAACCCTTCTTTGATTAAAAAAACTACTACCTCCATTCTGGTTTACTAGTCCCCATCGTACTTTGGGTCAAAGTTTGTCCATGAATTTTACTTGTAAAATGTGAATGGAAAACGAGATTTTGTTATACCCAAACAAAAAAGGACTGGAGGGAGTGATTGCTCTGACACGGACGCGACCTCTCATAGCACAGGCATTGAACCGGCGCGCCGGCCAAGAGGGCCGCACTCGCTGCAGGCCCGGCTGAGCACGCCTCCTCGCCGCGTGCAACCAGCTTAAGACTGCCCCGCCTGCCTTCATTGAATCCGCGCATGTGCCGGCAACACGTCACGTCCTTCCGCGAGCCGGCAGGCATTTTAGAACACAAAAAATGACCAAAATATAATTAATTTACACATGGTCTTGACTTGTTGTGCTCGCACTGGTAGCAGGAACTAGTAGAGGTTTTTCTTTATTTATAACTCTCCTCACATTTTTTTGGATTTGAAATGAATCATGGTTGTGGACATTATGTATGAAATGTGTAGATATCTGTGAACATGAGTTTGATGTGGAAGTTGAACTTGGAATGTCGGGCTTGCGCGTGAACTATACCATGTCCAATGCTTAAATGCATTATTGTTTGGAAAATAATTGCTGTTATTACATGACCCTAAAAAAATTATTTTGTGCCACATCAGTAGATGCATGGACATCACAACAGGCATGCTGACTGGATAAACATTTGAACCTAGCTATTATGAAGGAAAATTTGTATTGACAACAGTTTTAGATAGCAGGAGACGCCTAGCCTGCTTCCTCGCCTCTGCTAGCTTGTTTCGGCTTCTTCCATATCTTCTTTGGCTTGGGTGAAGAGAGCATCTGATTGCTCTTTTCGCTTCTTCAGGAACTCAGCTACATTCTCAAGGGCTGCTGCATGCTTTCTTTCAGCCTTTACTAATGCCACGAGGACACGAACAGCTGACACTCCACCTGGCTTGTGTGTAATCCAGCATCATCTGGGAATTTGCACCTTGTGTCTAATCCATCATCATTAGGGAACTGGAACCTTGTGTGTAATCTAGCCTCATTTTGGAAACATGATCTCGAGGTTGACCATACTTCCCTCCTCGCAGGAACTGCATCCTGACATGAAGTTACTTCTTTTTAGATCAATACTCAGAGCAACCTAGATCCATTTAGTAGAAGCCAGATAAACAGAACTCGGAGAAGTGAATTCAAAAGGAAAAAGAATATAAAAACAGACTACAAGGTGAGAACACCCCACTTCCTACATCAAGCTAAAAACAAAAGCATTAGGACGATTAAGACTCTTCTTATTACACGTCGAAGAACACCACACTTAAGAGAAACAGAAACTACAACATATACACATCGAAGAACACGAGGCTACATGAAAGTAATTGAAAGGGTGTTACTTACCAAAGCTCGTTTTACAGGTTCGGTGCAGCTCCTCTTTAACTTGCCACGCTCCTTGAAGATGTCCCGAATATCCCGTGTTTGGTCTTCATTGATCCTCTGCATGTTCGCACTCGTGGTTTTAAAATCTCAACATGGCAAGAAAAATATACTACTAGTAATACTCACGCATCTTGTGGGCAACATTAAAGCACTCGTCTGCCATGTTAGAGCATCTCCAACAGAATCGCAACGCGCGGCGCTTTAAAAAAGCGTTTACAGTGCTGAGATCGAGAAGTAGATAGAGTAGAGGATAGTTCTCAACATAGATAGATAAAAAAAGATAATTCAACTACTCCTCGTCGTCCGACTCACCCTCGGTGATGTCCTCCTCCGACGTCTGACTGTAGGCGTGAACATACCGATCATCGTCGAATTCCCAGGGCGACGCTGCCCCTAGCCTCATGTTGAATTGAGCGTCCGCTTTTCGCCTATGCTTGTCCTCGCGATAGGCGGCTCGCTCCGCCCTCCTCTTATCCCTCTCGACCCTCCTTTGCGCGTAGAACTCGCGCTCTTTGATGATGTCCTGCGGGAAGTGTTGGCGCCACAGCGCCATGGCTTCCTCGTCCATCTCGGCGATGCCGAGACGGTGCTCCCGACTCCGGATGTCGCGACGATCTTCGTCGGTGCTAAGCCACGGCAGAGGCGCGAGCTCGCGCCGCCCCTGCCAAGACGTTGGGGAAGTTCAATGTTCTATGAGGCCACCGGAGTCGCCACGCCGCCGCGTCGTACGTGCGGGCGGCCTCGTTGGCGGTGTCAAAATTGTCGAGGCCGAGGCGCATCCCGCAGAACCGGATCTCGGCGGAGAAGCCGCCGGAGGGGCGCGCGCGTACGCCGCGGTATCCTCAAGTTTCCCGGCGATGCGGCGGCATGGTGGCGCGGAGGCGGCGAGGCAAAAATGAGTGGGGAGAGAGCAGTGGCAAGGCACAGAGCGGTGGGAGGGCGTTGGATTTTATAAAGCGCGCCGGACACCGCGCGCCAAAACTAGCGCACACCCGGCCGCTTTTTCCCGCACGCGTGCGATCCTTTCCCGACGTCTCTGCTATCTCTACTCTCTTCTCTACTGTTATATTTATTTAATATTTAATATTTAATATTTATCTCCACTTCCTTTACGGTCTATTTTTTTTCTCTATACTTTTTTTCTTGCAATATAGGTCGTCCAATTTATATCTAACAGATAGGAAGGAAACAAATGGGAATTTTGCAAAAATATACCCATACCCCTCTCCAGATTTGCAAATAAGGCCTTCCCTCGTTCATCCTTTTCTCCCACAAGATAAACTACTCATACAAATGCATCTTGATGCGTGCAACGCATGGGCATCTTGCTAGTTCTAAAAACATTTCCATCATTTGCCACACTACTGGTTGCAGATGAAAAACCTACCCAAGCACAGCGCGATACAGGAGCGACGCACAATTACAAGCTGATATTCTGTTGGACAATGGAGTCTATAACCAATTACTTTTACGGGAACAATAGCACCCAGGAAATTTGAAGGGTAGGTATGAACAAAATTGGAACTGCACATGTACTGCTAAGTGATTCAATACACACATTACCAATCGAGGAGGAGAACGACGGTCGCGGCGGCCTCTGTGGGTCATGGTCGGCAACGGGAGTTAGTTCATTGTCCACGACGGTGGTACTTCTGCGCTTGGCGTCGGCTTCCGGGAAGCAGATCCGAGACCGTGGAAGACGATGCCGGGGAAGAGGCTCCGTACGCATTTACGACGGTGGACCGGCTCCAGTGCGGCGTACGAGGTCATCGATGAGGCAGATGCGCTATGGTGGACGAGTGCGCCGATGTAAAGGGGAGGAGCACGAAGGCTGCGGTGCCGTGGAGAAGTCTATTTTGCGGTGGGGATAGAAAATGGGGAGTATTCAGGTGTACTACTCTGGGTGCCGGGGTGGGGTTGCCTGGGTAGGGTGAACCTGAAGTTACGAAAACAGCCCCTACCAAGCGCCATCCGTAGGCCTATTCCAAGGCTATGATGGTAACTTCCCACCGTCGAATCAGGGTCGCGGAGATTTTCCGCCGACCTCAAAATTTTGTGACACCGGACTCCCGTGTGGCGTGTTGAGTGATTCGGCTAAGCAACTAGCGAGTAGTAGTAGTAAACTCTGCATATTAGGTTTGATCAAGTCAAACTTCCTAAAGTTTGACCAAGTTTATAGGAAAATATAAACATTTACCATAACAAATATGTATGATGTGAAAGTACATTCAATAATGAATCTAATGGTATTTATTTGTTATTGTATATGTTAATTTTTTTGTTATAAGCTTTCTGAGAGTTTACAGAACTTGACTTTGACCAATGCTAATATGCGGACTTAAATAAAAACAGAGGGAGTACACATTTGTTTTCTTATTTTGTAGTGAACTAATCATTTGTTGAAATTGTGAAATAAATATATTAGGCTATTGACTTCGAATGTAATGGTCTATACAATTCAATAGTTACAATCATTGTCGAATCCCAAGATCTATACAAGGTCTATAGTACTTCACAACATGCTCAAACTCACATAATCCCAGTCAAATGAGAATCTAAATGCATTTCATAGTTATTACTTTGTAGGATGCAACAAAAACAACCATAACTCTACATCAGCCATAATGGCCCTGTTTGGATACTCTAACACAGTTAGAGTTAGAGTTATTTTTTAACCCACTCTAACCCAAATAAGCACCTCTCCACCGGGATAGTTGGGTTAGATGGAACTAACCCACTCTAACCCTCCATGTTTGGATACTTTTGGGTTATTTGAGCCCCCAACTAACCCAAACTAGCTCTAACCCCATGATCCAAACAGGGCCATTATAGAAGCAACATTTTGACATATCCCAATGTGTGAATGAAACATGCAGAGAGAGCTTTTGAAGATGGAGCAGATAGGGCGGAAAGATTGTATGTATGTGGACGAGAGAGTAGGTGACAAACCTAATGAGACAGAGAGAGAAATAGAGAGAGAAAGAGAGAGGAAGAAGTTAGGTCTGTGAGAAAGATGGAGACATGTAATATACGTGAGATGCGTGTGCATCCAGATTCTGTATACATGGAAGGAGAAGAGACAACATGTTTGATGAGAGAGCTGGAAAAACATGGACGAGAGGGGAAGGATCTCGTGGGTTGAGGGATTGACAATTTTGTGCGGGGGAGAGAGGGATTGGTAATTTTGTGCAAGAGAGAGAGAGAGAGAGGGTGGGGGAGGAGTCAGTCAGCCGTCATCACGTCACCCTGCTTCCAAATGACCCCGCATTCCCTAGCGCGGTGAGGTCACCGTCTTCGATCTGCTCGATGCCCTCTTTGAAGATTGAGTTGTTGTGCATGTTGGGGTGCAAAGAAGCACAAGCGAGAGTGGTCGCCGTATAACCTTGGATGGGGATGAATTGTGTGCTTGGGGGAGTGTGTGTGTTGTGTTGCGTGTGTCTCTGTGTGTGTGTGTGCGTGTGTGTGTGTGTGTGAGAGAGAGAGAGATATATTGAGAGAAAACAAACCTAAGGAGAGAAATGGGTATTCAAAAGAGATTGTGCGGGCCTTGAGGTTGGCAGGGGCTGGGTGAGGGTGTCAAAATGTGCGCGTTGATGCATGTGTTGCATGCGACCGTGCGAGGGACGGACAAATCGAGAGAGATGGTTGTTGTGTTACGGATGCTCCTCTCTCTCTCCCCATCTCTCTCTCTCTCTCTCTCTCTCTCTCTCTCTCTCTCTCACACACACACACACACACACACAAGTAAACTAGAAGACCGTTCTCTCATGTATACACAACGTATCGGCATATCTATCTATGTCTCACTCATGCATGATCATTTGCACATTCACACCTTTCTATGTCTGTATCACACGCACACCGTCTCCACATTGCCCTTCTGCCACAACACACATATGGACACATACACACGTTCTCTCTCAGTCACACACACACAAAATCAGTATTAAAAAAACTAGGGCGCACCTAAAACATCCAAATCCAAATAAACACGAACTGGAGCTAAATTCAAATATAGGGAAATATTGCAGCGTCAAGAACTTTCCCAGGAAAAAAAGTTGAGTAATATTCGAGGATTGTTTTCACACACACAAAAAGGTTCGGTGGATGTCCTTCGAGGACGACATGGTGACGTACCGTTTGATCGACCGCGCGGCCACGGTTCACGTGCTTGCACGGGATTCCGTATTGTGGCTGTGGTACTAACTAATAAAAGCGCTGCCTAAGTCTAATGTTTACGTGTACTAGTACGGTTTTCTTTTAAGTTTGACCAACCTTATATAAAACTAAAGTAAGCTCCCACACGCGCACTCATCAATATGCCGCCGCCGCCGTTGTGCATGCCGGCGCCCGCCTGCTCCAGCCAACAATTTCTCGCCCATCACCATCGTGTCGCCGCCATCCCTGTGCCATGAAGCCGAAGGCTCGCCCGCTCACGTCGTCTGCAGTCCCTCTTCGCGATGCCGCCGCGCTGCCAAGCACACGAGCAGCTGGTGGAGCCGCGTCTATGCACGCAGCGTACGAAGAGGAGGACAAACGCGTGCTCCAGCACGCCGGCGAGGAGGAACTAGCATGTCATTGTTGTCTCCGCTCGCGCGGAGGAGGCGCGCATGGTGGCTGTCGCGGCGGAAGCCGGTCGCGCACGCATCGATCCTGCAAACTGGGTGCGGACGCGGAATCTACCTTCGAGACCTTGAATGCCACGTGGATCCTGCAATCTGATGGAGCAATTTGGGTGGTCCGACTCATGTGAGCCGTTTGATGCAACATGGATGGCTAGAAGGGCTTCTTCCACCTCTTCTGTCGTCTTCTTCCTTCGCTCCGTCGAACTTCTTTCACAAATCGACTGACCCAAATTATACTACTAGTATGAACGTATTAAGTACAGTAGGAACACGAAGATACGAGCAGTAGTACCAACTGCAAGAAGAACAGTAGTAATACATAGTACTAGTACTACTGTACGTACTAAAGATTTCAAATAACGAGAAAGAACATACTAAACATAGTTCTGCTGGGGCCTCAGCACAACACACCCTTGAAAATAACTAAGCAACTAGTCCGCTTGATGCTGCAGTAAAACCAGCATGAGCGACGACACTGCCACGTACTCGGAGTCCGAGTCCACGTCCACGACTTCGTCCTCGTCCCTCTTCTTTGCTTGAACCGGACACTGGGCTCTGCTTCTTCATCCAACCCTCGCAGATATTTAAACAAAGGTAGGCATCCATTGCTGCGTACAGGATGTGATCTTCATCTAATGTCTTCGACTCCCATGCATGATGAAACTCGTGATGAGGTTTCTTCAGTTTAGCGTACGAAGGATCAATCATGGTTGCTGCCAGGGTCAGCATTGAAGGTTGAGAGGAGGACACCAGGCTTGCCTTCTGAAGATCGAAGGGCTGGCCTACAACGAGACCTATCCGACGCAGGACATCCTTGTCGTTCTTAAGGCCTACAGTAACGAATTTCACTCTTTTGTCCTTGAGGAAGTTCTTAAAATCCTAGCACTCAACATCGGCATGGCATATGTGGTAGACCAAGCAAACGTTATGTACGCAAACCTGGATCACGGCGGGCTTCTTCCTCTCTTCGTCCTTTAGATCCTTCTCTCGTCCCAGGACTATGGTGTACTCAACATCTAGCCCAGCGACCCACTCATCCGTTGAACTGTTGAACATGCGTAGGAAGCGAGCAAGCCATGCTTTCACTGTCGGCGGATCCACATGTGTAGATGACGATGAACTGATCGCCGGTGATGGCTCTAACCTGGTACTCAGCGGCGGCCATGGATATTTGGGAGGCCATGGATTTTGGAGGAGGGTTAGGAGAAGCTGAACTGTTGTACCCCGCAAAAACTGGGAGCGAACTAATGTGAAAGGACGGGACGATTGGGAGCGAATTGTTGTAAGGTAGTAGAAGACGGGGACGAGTAGGCGGTGAGAACGGCGTGGGGTTGCTGTCTTTCCCGGTGGATAAACGGCTGCAAGCCCCCAAAGAGTTCTCGAGAACTATGCGAAACCCACTAGATGTCATGTCTACTAGACCCATATCGTAGGCCTGACGATATAGCTTCTGCCTGTTCGCACGCCATGTCGGCGCATGGACGTAACTTCACTTAATTCCGTCAACCGCGTGCCTCCCACGACCTTCGCCTCCCTCGCGCGGTCGGGCCCTTTGAGACTTCGACCGGCTATAAATGAGCAATTTTTTTGCCTACTCCGCATGCATGATACTCCCTATGGTCCTTTTTACTCTCGTCAACCGTGTGCAAAGTGTTTGACCAAATTTATACTCTTTTTTAACACCACCTTATATTAATTAACCAGCGACACTAGTACACTCATTCGATACAATATTCACCACACAGGGCGGTATGTTATTTACAAGAATACCATCTAATCTATTGTCAAAGCTATACTTAGCGATTTAGTGTGCCACCTTATTGGCCGAACGACTAATCTTTGACAATTGAAGATTGTTGATCAACTTCGAGATGCTCAACACTTTCATCTTCAGGTCACGCATAACAGACCTGTCATAGTCCCCCGATGCAAGAGACGCTACCACAAAAGTGCAATTAGTCTCTATAATTACAGGATTATGAAGAGAAATACCTATGTAGAGACCGGCAATGCAAGCCCTAAGCTCCGCTTCCTCCACGCTTTGACAGCCATCAATGAAATCCCACGACCAAATTTATACTAAAAATATCAATATCTACAATACTGATTATAATGAGTATAAGAACTACTTTTTATAATGAGTGTAAAAATATTGATTTGACATTGTGAATGTTGATACATTTTTCTATAAGTCTGGTGAAAGTAGAGGTACATTGACTTCAGACAAAACTTAAATGCACAATGCAGACTAGTTCCTCAGTCCAGGTGCGTGCCATGTCCTATCTTGTCATCACAACAAGGTCAGCTATTAGAGTACCACTACCTCCCTTCTAGTTTAAAGGGCTCGATTCAAAAATTTCACCTACTCTTAGCAAGATAGTAGAGGCGGTGGAATAGTTTTTGAAGTCTGCAAAAGTACTCAACTAGTGCTGTTGTTCTTCAGACAAAAATGTGTTTACCAATGCATGCATGAACACTAGTTACTCTAACCCCCCTCTCTTCTTTAATTCTTTGCCAGTCATAATGTTTGCTACTATTCCCGTGTGCATGATACCAGCTAAGATACCACCATTATGGCCAGCCTTAATCATCGCATGCAATAATTTAGTGCACCTTGAAATATGAACATGTGTGGGATTTCAAGGTGCACCTTGCTACTATTCCCGTGTGCATGTTTGCTACTAATCCCGTGTGCATGATACCAGCTAAGATACCACCATTATGGTCGATGTTTTTAATGACTTGAGACTATACCTAGCCCGGCATGCAAGATGACTTATTATGCACCGTTCCCCATACCTGCAGGAAGCCCGTTCGTCTCCAAATTTTTTCATCTCCATGTGTGGAAACAATATGCCTGCCAAACTCTCCTTCTCCCTCCGGCGGTCCCACCACTCCACCCCATGTGAAAAAATCTGCATGCATGACTCTCCTCCCCCACGCTCGTCCAATCCGTTAGGACCAGCAATATTTCCACCCCTTCGCTCCCCCGTAATTTACTCCAACAAATATGCCCACGTAGATGTTACTTAACTGCAGGTGCATTGGGTCACAGACATATGGGCCCAATAGGTGCTCGGCCCACATGTCAGTGGCGCAACTGGACCTGCAGTTAAGTCAGAGCAGCTCAGTCCATATCTTACGTAGGTGTGCCATTGCTCGCTATAAATACTGCACCTCCGACGACATCGCTATCTCCTCCCCCTCACGTTCACGTTCATCGCTATCTCCTCCCCCTCCCTCTCACGTCGACCACCATGGCATCGCCCCTCCCAAGCCCTAGGAGCCCCTCGCTGCACCGCGCGGACGGTCACGCGTCGCCGTTCCGTTCCTCGCCGCCACTAGTCGAGGAGGACGTGTCGGTGTTCCGCTCCTCGCCGCTACGCGACGCGTCGCCGTTCCATTCCTCGCCGCCACTAGTCGAGGAGGACGCGTCGGCATTCCGCTCCTCGCCGCGACGCGACGCGTCGCCGTTCCGTTCCTCGCCGCCACTAGTCGAGGAGGACGCGTCGGCGTTCCGCTCCTCGCGACGGCAGCGTCGAGGTGGACGATCGGCGTTCCCAATCTCATCAAGACGCTGTCGGAGGACGCGTCGGCTCCCGCCATAAGGAGAACGCCGCGCCGCCGCCGAGCCCCCAACTTGAGGAGCTTTGAAAGAAATTGCTGTCGCCTTGTGGGAGGCTTTGCCTCCAGCAGAGCGCGCCAAAATAGAGGCGGAGAAGAAGGCCGAGGAAGAGAAGCGCACCACAGAACAAGCTGCCTGGGAGGCCTATGTCGCATCCGAGAGAGTCAAGCAATTGGCTCTTTGGCAGAAGGCTCGTGCGAGGGCTGTGAGGGTGGCGGAGGACGCCTGTGCCGACGCCCTGCGTGCAGTCGGGCCCAAGCGCCTCATCTACGCTTGGCGGTACGTGGACCGGGTGCATGCTTCAATGAGGCGGAGTACCTGTTGGCACCGGATCACCACACCGGTGAGATCGCCGCTCACGGCAAGCCGCCAATCAGCACCTTGCAAGTTGCGAGGCTGAGGAAGAGGCGTTGTGTCGGCGCGCTGGGAAACGGCCGCGCACCAGGGCACTCGTGGCGTGCCGCAAGCGCTCCTGCGAGCGTCGTGGCTTTTAAGAGGAGTATAATTTTTGTTTCGTAAGGTGATATCATTAGTTTTGGGACGCAAATGATAAATCCCGAATGTTCAGGAATTTTTAGCGTCCTTAATTAAGTATGTAAAAGAGAAAGTTTGGAAAACTTGTGTATTCGTACGCATTTTGCAAGTACGTGCATATAGCACAAACTTTACTATATACTATCGCACTACACATCTCTCTCGATGTATGCTTGCAGACTGTGCTACTCTCCGTCCACGTCAATAAGTCATCTTTGGTTGTGCACCGTGACCAAGGAGGGAAGACTTGTACACCTAGACGGAGGGAGTACTACTATTACTTATGTACGTGCAAATGCACGTTTTAACATTATGATGCGGTTTTTGTAAAAGTAGAAAACAACACGATTCTATTAACTGGAAGGGAGGATCTCACATGAATCTGGCCCAGGTACATGCTCATGGTCCCCTAAACATAAATAAGTAAATAAATAAATAAAGCTAAATGCTCACGCACCAGTTCTTTGGGAAAATAGGTAGCCCAGTATTTCTTTTTGAAGAATACCCAAGCTAGGCCTATTTGTTTTCTCTGAATTACTGGGCTGCAGATCTTTCAAGACGAGGAGGGATGCATTCCGTCCTGGCCAAAGATTATGGTCAATGTCTGTTAAATCTAATATCAAAAGGGGTTGAAAATTCCAAAAAATTTATAGCAAATGGGATATTAGTTTTTTGTTTGTTTTTGTTCTTCACTGATATCTTATACATATTTCATTAGATTTAACATGACATAGTACTAATTTATTTTTAAATTATGGCTATTAATTTTTGTATTAAGAATATTTCGTTCCCCAGCAAAAATTTGCGAATTTTCAAAATTTCCCACATATTTAGTTAATTTTTTGACACTGGTACTGACCAGAAAATGGCCAGCAATTCTAAAAATGGAAAACGGGCTGCAAGAAATTCTATATGAATTAGAAAATGAGTAAAAATTATAAAAATAATAGCAAATGGTTGACTTGTTTACGCAAGGCTTTGTCAGTGAACACACGATTCTAGCAGCAGTGACTGTTGGATGTCCATCCAACGGCCGACGTGCTTCTTCAATCTCTGATCTTCCTGCTCCAGCCGCCTAAACTAGCGCCGGCGGGACTGCCTGCTCCCTCCTCTTGTGGCCCGTTGTGATGCCGCGCAGGCTTCCCCGGCCCACCCTACTCCCTCCGCTGGCCTGGCCGCACGCAATCAACTGCCTCCTTATTACGCGAAAAAAATGATTCCTCCCACTGACATCTGGGGCGCACCGGTTGGGAGGCTGACCTCTGGGCCTACTACGTTGACGCGTACGCAGGGCTTGTCAACTTAGTCAACAAACGATTCTAGCAGTAGTAACCGTTGGATTTGAATCGAACGGTCCTGCTGCTTCTTCAATCCCTGCCCTTCTTGGACCAGCCGCCCAAACCAGCGCCAGGGAGACCGCGTGCTCCTGCCTCCAGTGGCCGGCTGTGCTGCCGTTGAGGCCTCATTGCCCCCTACTACTCCCACTGCTAGCTAGGCCATGCGGCGACGGCAGCCTCACACCGCAGCCGAACCAGTGAACCCTCGTACTCCTCTCCGCGTGGGCATCCACTGCCGCATCTTCCCCGGCTCCGCGTCGTCCCCTTCCTAGGCCTCGCCGACGTCCACCACCTTGGTGCTCTCGGCGCGGCGTGGTCAATGTGGTCAACGACATTCCATCGGAAGAGTACTGTACGTGGAGAGGCTGACAGTTGGGTCCACGGCCACTGCCCAGTTTTTTTGTGATTTGCTAAGTAAGTCACTTTGTCAGGCCTGTTGGGCTGCAAATCTTTCAAGACGAGGAGAGCTTTCACTCGGCTGGCCGAGAAAATGGCCCATCAGTAATGAGAAATGGGTTGTACATTTTTGAAACACATCAAACCGGCAATTAGTTTCAAATATCTTTTTTTTTCATTTCGAAATTTTAAATTACATTATTTTTTATGCGTGGAGAATTTGTTGGATTTTATATTGATATACATTTATTTTTAAAATCAGTTTGAATGTGAGTCGAAATTTCGGGATTAAAAACAGTTCGGACCGCACCGAAATATGCAAAATTTCGTATAATTTTTTAACCGTGGCCACAATATGGGCTGTAATGCTAACAAAAAGAATATGGGCTCGAAAAAAACCCTTAAGAACTAGCCATCCCTATACTAACCCACACCTGCTGTTATTCTCCGGCGACGGCAGACGAACCAGTAAACCCTCGTACAGTCGTACTCCCCTCCGCGTGGGAAACAACTGCCGAGTCTTCCCTGCATCCGTGTCGTCCCCTTCCTAGGCCTCGCCGTCGTCCACCGCCGTGGTGCTCTCGGCGCGGCGTGGTCAATGTGGTCAACGACCGACTTCCATCGAAGAGTATCGCGGCGTGGAGACGCCGATACCGGGTCCACGGCCGCAGCAAGGAAGTGCCTCCTTATTACGCGCAAAATAATTATTCCTCCACCTGACAGCGGGGACCCATCGGACGGGCCACCATATTTCGCGAAAAAACATTTCCCCCCTGACTGCTGGGACCAACCAGTTACACCTTTGCACGCAAGGAAGTGCGTCCGGGCCAAAAAAAACAAAACGATTCGCCCCCCTGACTGCTGGGACCCACCAGCTACATCTTCGCACGCAAGGAAGTGCGCCGGGCAAAAAAAAACGATACGCCCCCTGACTGTTGGGACCCACCAGCTACATCTTCGCATGCAAGGAAGTGCCTGACAGTCGGGACCCACCTGGTCGAAGCGTACGTAGCATTGTCATTCTGGTCCTGAACGTGTACGTACATACTGGTCGTTGTAGAGGCGCGCACGTAGCATGTACACGTACGTACAGCAGCAATGGTGCAAGAAAGAAAATACGGCCACGTATGTGTACATACGGGTGGGGTCTCAAACGCCTACTCGCGCATACTTACGGCCAGGGCTCGTGTACATGGCTGGGTCGGAACGGAGAAACAACGTTGTCGTCGTGTTCATGGGGAGGCAACGGAGTGCGTCGTGTTCATGGGGAGGCAACGGAATGCGTCGTGTTCATCGGGAGGCAATCGAACGCTGGGAGCCAACCGGCTGGGTCGAACGGAATGCGTGGTCGTGTTCATCGGGAGGGCTTGGACGGAACAGCGATGGAAACGTAGGCTGGCGTATCGCGACAACGGAGGAAACAGACCTCCTACATTCGGAACGGGGTCCTGTTGATCGGGAGGGGTGTGGCGTACCGCAAAACGGAGGAAACGGACCTCATACGGTCGAAACCGGGGTCCTGTTGATCGGGAGGGGTGTGGCGTACCGCAAAACGGACCTCCTACGGTCGAAACGGGGGATGGAAGGGTGTGGCGTACCGCAAAACGGACGAAACGGACTTGTGTTGGAGCGCTACGGTCGAAACGGGGGTCCTGTTCATCGAGAGGGGTGTGGCGTACCGCAAAACGGGACTCCACGGGATATTGTTCATCTCCACCGTCGACCTCCTCCAGCCTCCACGGGCTCCTGTTCATCCACCCTCCACCGCGCGCCACTCCACCGGCTACTGTTCAACCACCCCTCCACCGTCTACTGTTCATCCAGCCCTCCACACCACGGGATCCTATTCAACCACCCCTCCACGGGCACCCCTCCACCGCTCATCGCTTATCCAGCCCTCCACCACACCACGTGGTCCTGTTCATCCAGAGGCAACGCCACCGCCATCGCTCATCCAACCCCCGCAACGCCACTCGCTCATCCCATGGCAGCATCGATCGGCTTCAGTTAGTAGCAATAGCGGCGAATCGCCGATCGGGTTCGATTAACAGCCATCGATCGATCGCTCGGGTTCTCAGAACGCGTAGCCTGCAAAGGTAATCGCCGGGTTCAGTTAGAGCCCAATGCCTCGCTCGGGTTTAGTTAGAGCCAATGCCTCGCACACACGCGCGTTCGTGTACGAGAGAAACGCGCATCACTCGGCCCCCGACCTCCCACCATAACCGGGAACTCCCCAAAATTTCCTCCCCCTCGCTTCTACCACGGTTTTTTCCGTCATGGACGGCCCAAAGAATGTCATGCAGCTCCGTCTCCGGCCCGCCCAGGACGAAAAGCCCATTTTCTATCATGATTTTTTGTCATAGAAGTAGGAGCCCACCACATCTATGATGATACCGGGTTTTGTCATAATTATCGTCATAGAAGTGTCATATGTATGACAGAAAAAAATTTCGTTCGGCCCAAAATGTCACGGATGTGTCTTTTTTTTTTGTAGTGTGGAGATTCCCATCAATAGATATATCAATGTGAGTGAGTAGGGATTGCCATGCAACGGATGCACTAGAGCTATAAGTATATGGAAGCTCAACAAAAGAAACTAAGTGGGTGTGCATCCAACTCGCTTGCTCACGAAGACCTAGTGCAATTTGAGGAAGCCCATCATTGGAATATACAAGCCAAGTTCTATAATGAAAAATTCCCACTAGTATATGAAGGTGACAAAATGAGAGACTCTCTATCATGAAGATCATTGTGCTACTTTAAAGCACAAGTGTGGTAAAAGGATAGTAACATTGTCCCTTCTCTCTTTTTCTCTCATTTTTTATTTGGGCCTTTTCTCTTTTTTATGGCCTCTTTTCTTTTCTTTTTTTATTTATTTTTCGTCTGGAGTCTCATCCGGACTTATGGGGGAATCATAGTCTCCATCATCCTTTCCTCACTTGGGACAATGCTCTAAAAATGATGATCATCACACTTCTATTTTTCTTACAACTCAACAATTACAACTCGATACTTAGAACAAAATATGACTCATGTGTATTCCTCCGGCGGTGTACCGGGATATGCAATGATTCATGAGTGACATGTATGAAAGAATTATGAACGGTGGCTTTGCCACAAATACGATGTCAACTACATGATCATGCTAAGCAATATGACAATGATGGAGCGTGTCATAATAAACGGAACGGTGGAAAGTTGCATGACAATATATCTCGGAATGGCTATGGAAATGCCATAATAGGTAGGTATGGTGGCTGTTTTCAGGAAGATATATGGTGGGTGTATGATGCCGGCGAAAAGTGCGCGGTATTAGAGAGGCTAGCAAGGGTGGAAGGATGAGAAAAGTGTGTATAATCCATGGACTCAACATTAGTCATAAAGAACTCATATACTTATTGCAAAAATCTACAAGTTATCAAAGCAAAGTATTACGCGCATGCTCCTAGGGGGATAGATTGGTAGGAAAAGACCATCGCTCATCCCCGACCGCCACTCATAAGGAAGACAATCAATAAATAAATCATGCTCCGACTTCATCACATAATGGTTCACTCATACGTGCATGCTACGAGAATCACAAACTTTAACGCAAGTATTTCTCAAATTCACAACTACTCAACTAGCATGACTCTAATATTACTACCTCCATATCTCAAAACAGTTATCAAGCATCAAACTTTTCTTAGTATTCAACGCACTCAAAAGAAAGTTATACAAATCTTGAATACCAAGCAAATAGGATTGTTTAAGCAAATTATCATGCTATTTAAGACTCTCAAAATAATCTAAGTGAAGCATGAGAGATCAATGGTTTCTATAAAACAAATCCACCATCGTTGTCGGTGTGAGGACGACACCTATGGGATCACAAGAATCCCTACTACGGTTGCGGGGCGCGGGGTCGTGAAAAGAGCGGATCAAACAGATAGCACACGGTTCCTTTATCCAGGTTCGGGCCGCGAGGATGCGTAAACCCCTACTCCTGCTTTGGTGGTTTGTTTATCTGTGTTCTTGAACTAGCAATGGGGCGTGAGGAGCTCCAAAAAGCCGAATCCTCCACCTGGTCGCCTTGGGCCTCCTTTTATAGGGAAAGGGGTTGCCACAGTGGCACACAGGAGATGGAAAGGGTACAGTGATGCGAGTTTATACCTCGTATTACATGACAAGGCGCCTTTAATGCGTCTTGCTTAGGTGTCCTTGCTTTATCGGGGATGAGAGAGAGCCCTGTCTCGTCCGCCGCCGCTCCCTTTCGTGTCGACAAGCGCCCTGGCCAGCGGTGCCCGTGGTGCCATGTAGGCAGGCAGGCAGCTGAGGTGGCGCAGTGGTGGGTCTCCACGAGGATTCGCTTGCCGCCACGCAGGTGCTTGCCCAACTGGTTGGGTCGGCGGCTGCATGCAAGCGGTGGTGGAGGTTTGATTGGCGTGGGCCTGATGGTGGCCCGACGGGTGTCCTTGGCAAGGGCCTCGTCGTAGCCCCGGCAAGGGTCTTGCCGTGGCGCCTGCTGTCATCCCCGGCAAGGCTCTTACCGGGGGCCTTGTGATCCTCCTTGGCTGGGATCCCGCCAAGGGTCGTCATCTTCTATAGTGTGTATCTGATCTTGAATGTCTTCACAAAGATCTGCATGCCACCACGGGGATGTCTCCCGAATCCTTGCCCCATGGGGGCAGTGGACTCAAGGGTGATTCGCTCCGTAGGTGTGGGGCGAGCCGCCCCGGCAAGGGTCTTGCCGGGGGAGTCCGCTTCGTCCCCTTTGCTCTTTGTGCTCTTGTTCTTGGCGTCGTCCTGCTCCTTTCGAGCTTCGGCCTTACCTTGGCTCACCACCCATGCCTTGCTCAAGGCGGTGGTGCTCATGGCTCAGACTGCCTGCCGCAGCTTATAGGGGTACAAAAGTGCACCCCTCTTTTTGTACACCGACAGGAGCCCCCGGGCCTGGGCCACACGTAAGCGCAATCGCGTCGTTGGGCTAGGCCCAAAAATGGTGCGCGGTCAGGCGGGGTGGTTTTTACCGTGGTAAGTTTTTTCGCGCACTGCGCTGCCTATGCCTCCCGCGCATGACTCGGCATTGGGAGGCGTGCGTGACGTGGGCGGCATGCGTGGGGCTGAGCTCTGCGCGCATGCGTCACGTCGTAGTAAAGGGGGCGGTTCGCGCCTTCCCCATAACGGAGGGAGGCATGGAGACGCGGCCCATTTACTAAGCGGGCCCGAGGCGTGGTCTTCAAGGCGTCCACTCCCCACGATCACAGGGCGGGGAGAGGTCGCCTCACCCGTCGCCTTGGTCCTGCATGCCTGCCATGTGGTTCTTATGCGCTTGGGGTGGCGAACGGTGGAGGCGGGAAACCGGGCCGGGGCAGCGGGTTGGTCCCAGTTCCCTGCGCCTTCCGCGTCTTGATTGGCCGAGCGGGGCGGCCGAGCCCCCACCCCGTTCCTTTATAAAAAGCGGGAAGGGGGGGGGATGGCATCCCGCATTCTTCCATCTCCTTCTTCCTTCAGCTTCTGCTCCCCCTCCATCCGCCATGGAGAGAGGGAATCCTGGCCCTTCAACGGTGGCGGCGAGGGTCGCCGCTCGACAACGTGTCCTTCCTTCTCCTGCACCTGCGGTGGCAGAGCCAGCCGCGAGGGGAAGGGGGAAGCGAGCCGTGGGCGAGGCCGAGGCGCTCGGGGAAGAGGAGGACGGGGCGGCGCGCCGGTCTCGCCTCCGCCAGTAGTTCCTCCCCCCATGGAGGGCCATGTTGGGGATGACCCTTGCGAGTTCTTCATCAGGCTGCGCCGGCCGCCTCGCCGTCGCCTTCGTCTCCCGACTCCATTCGCGAGCGAGATGGAGCTGGACCCGCCGGAGTCACCGCGGCTGCACATGAGGGGCTGTTGGATCAGCGGTACGCGAGTCCGCGTCGACTTCCCAGCCCCTCACATGATGTATCTTTGCCGAGGGTGGAAGACGTTTGCTCACATCCACCGCTTGACGGAGGGGCTCACTCTCCATTTCAAGCTGATGGAGGGTGGCCTCCTCTCCGTCAAGGTCTTCGGGTGCTTCGGGACTCGGGCAAGGTGCTGCGTGGAGAGCTCTTCTGATAGCGAAGACTCCTCCTCGGGCGGGAGTGGCGAGGAGGGCAGCGGCAGCAACGACGAGGGTAGTAGGCGGCAGGATGACGGGTCCGACTAGGTGTCGGGCGCCGCTCCGTGCGGCACCGGCGATCCCATCATCCGTGTCGCCGGCTTCCTGAACTTCTCGGGGTCGTCTCCTTGGGCGGCTGGCGTTGGGAGGCCGCGGAAGAGGAAGAGGGCGGGCGGCAAGGCCGTCAAATCAGTCTGCGGCACCGACGCCGACAGCGTGTTGACGTCCTGTCGCCTCGTCTTCGAGCTCTGCTTCTGGCGTCGCCATCACCATCCAGCCTTTGGATGGCAACCGAGATGTTTTCTTGGCGTCTCCTGCCACTTGTAGCTCGCCTAGGCGCCCCTTTTTCCCTTTTCGTCTCCTTGACCTGCCTCCTGAGGAGAGGGACAAGAAAGGGGTTACGGGCACCTTATCTCTTTTTAGCTTGTAATCCTTTCGGCCTTGGTTGAACTTAAAACTTGTAATCCCATCATTCATGTTTTTCATTCCCCATGGACTGTAACTGAGTGGAATGTTTTTAGTGAAAAAGGGATGCTTGCCGGGTCATTTGTTTGCGGGTAGAACCCACGACAAGGAGTAAATCCTTGATATCCCTAAGATAAACATTTCCTTGCCCGACAACAGGCCCTGCCGTCTTCCCACATCGCTCGACCTTTCTCACACTTTTGGCGGAGGCAGGGATGAGGTGGGTTCAGGCTCCTCGTTTCATCCTTTTGCTGCCGCGACTACGACCAAACCTGGCCCCAGGAACGAGCCCTAGGGCCTAGAGTTTTTAGGGGAGCACGGTAGCTTTGGGAAAAAACGAGGTTTCACATACCTCAGTCCATAAGGGAATGCATGATAAAGGATGGAGAACTTATCTGAAGCTGTAGCCCCCGGCAATTCTGGTTTGTCGTGGGTGAATCCTTGCACTTGCAGCCCCCGGCAATACTGGCTTGCCGGGGTCTAGATGCCGGTCCGTACCTCTTCTCTTTCTCGTCCTCAAGTGATCCGGCAAGGATATCTGTGAGTCCTGTGAACCAAAGAAGACAAAAGAACGGCTAAGAGACACACACTCGACCTCTAAGCTAGGGGTTAGCCGCCGCTAAGCACTATCAACCCTAACCAAGGACGAGACTCGACCTAGCATGCATGCTATGACTTAGGGCGCCAGCGCTTCATTTATTTATGCTCAGGGTCTGCGCCTGGCTTTGTACAAAGGGTTACATGCATCATCGGCAATGCTTGTACAAAAGGTGGCTTGCCGGGGGGCCCGGCAAGCCGCGCCTCACGGGTAAAACTTGCGAAGATGCTCAGTGTTCCAGGAGTTACTCACTGGAACGGCATCCTCAGACTCCAGGCGGATTGCGCCGGGCCTGGTGACTCGTATTACCCGATAAGGGCCTTCCCACTTTGGCGTCAAATTGTTGGAATTCTTGGCCGATTGAACGTGCCGAAGGACAAGGTCGCCTTCCTCAAGGCTTCGGGCATGAACCTTGCGGCTATGGTAGCGGCGCAAGGCTTGCTGGTAGCATGTTGCTCTCACAGCCGCCCGAAGACGATCTTCCTCAAGGAGCATTGCGTCATCTTGCCGCAGTTGCTCTTGCTCAAGCTCGTCATAAGCGAGCACTCGAGGTGACCCGTATATGAGTTCAGTGGGGAGAATTGCTTCGCCCGTGATACCGTGGCAAAAGGTTTCTGGCGGTGGCTCGATTTGGCGTCGTCCTGATCGACCAAAGAACCGCCCGGCAACTCATCGATTCAGCGACTTCCACTCTTGTGCAGCATGTCAAAGGTCTTGGTCCTTAAGCCTCGCAGTACTTCAGCATTTGCCCTCTCAGCTTGACCATTGCTTCGCGGGTGAGCAACGGAAGCGAAACAGACTTTGTTGCCGAGGTCTTGGGTATATTGCATGAAGGTGCGGCTTGTGAACTGTGTGCCGTTGTCGGTGATAACCCTGTTGGGTACGCCAAAACGGCACACTAGTCCCTTGAAGAACTTGATGGCTGACTGAGCTGTGACCTTCCTCACTGCCTCCACCTCCGGCCACTTTGTGAACTTGTCGATTGCAACATACAAGTACTCAAAGCCCCCGATAGCACGGGGGAAAGGGCCCAGTATATCGAGCCCCCAGACCGAGAAGGGCCAGGAGAGAGGAATGGTTTGAAAGGCTTGGGCTAGCTGATGAAGCTTCTTTGAATGGGCCGACACGCTTCACACACGGTGACTAGTGTCGCCGTGATCTGGAGGGCGGTGGGCGAGAAGAAGCCTTGCCGAAATGCCTTGCGGCAAGAACGGCCCTTGACCCAATGTGGGATCCACATATGCCTCCGTGTATCTCCGCCAACAGCTCCAGTCCTTCCTCTCGAGGGATACACTTCAATTTCACACCGTTCGGCATCTTTCGCATGACAGGGGCGTCATCGATTTAACCGGTACATGGTAGAGCCGACGGGCTACTTTTTTCCGCTTCTTCCTGCTTCCTCGTGAAGTTCCCCTGTTTGGAGGAATCGGACGGTATGTTGTGCCAACGCTGGAGAATTGGGCTCGACGGCGAGTACTAAAGGCAATTACTCCTCTATAGGAGCGGCAGTCTCGACGGCAAGAGCTTGACGCTGCCGAGCCGATCGTCCGTGGCGTGCTCAGTATCCCCGGCAACATCCTTGCCGGCGGCTCCGGGGAGCTCGGCGGGAAAGTACTTGTCGGGCCCTGATTTCCTCCTCTTATTCTGCTTTGTTGATGGATCAACGGATGGCTGAGTTAGCTGAAGCACAAAGGTACCTGGTTCCACATGTAGCTTGAGGGCAGCGCGTTTCGACAGGTAATCGGCGATATCGTTCTCCGCTCGGGGAACGTGTTCAGCCTGTATACCGTCGAAACACTCTTCCAGCTTTCTCACTTCATCGACGTAGGCCTTCATCAACGGGCTCTGGTAATCCTTGTTGACTTGCTTGACGACAAGCTGCGAGTCTCCCCTGACGATGAGTTTCTTGATTCCGAGGTCCGCCACGATCCTAAGACCTTCGTACTCTGCCGTATTGTTTTTGACACCTCCACGGGAAGTGCATCCGGATCACGCACTTGAGGTGCTCTCCGTGGTAGCGACAAGCAAAGACGCCGCCCCGGGCGCCTTGTAAGGAGAAAGCTCCATCAAAGTACATGATCCAATCACAACTTGCCTCCTTGCCGGGAGAGCAGTCTCTTGGGCTTCTCGTCAGGCGTTGCGGTCCATTCTGCAATGAACTCCGCTAGGACTCGGCCTGAATCGTCAAGTACTTTCAAACTTGAGGCCAAAAATTTGGACAGCTCTAGTGCCCATTCCACAATTCTTCCCGTTGCATCCAGATTGTGCAATATCCGTTGCAGAGGGAAGCGAGTGACGACAGTGATCTCGTGTGCCTGGAAGTAGTGACGCAGCTTCCTCGAGGCCATAAGAAGGCCGAAGAGCAGTTTCTGCACGCCGGAGTACCTTGATCTAGCCCCCTGCAGGAGGGAACTAACAAAGTAGACCGGGTGCTGCATCATTTTCTTCTTCGGCGGCACGTCAAATGGCCCTGTCATCTCTGCATTGGTGGTGTCGGGCTCTGCCGCTGCCATAACCTCGTCGTCAACCTCTCTGCGCCACTAGTGCGGGCTGACCATTCGGTCCGTTGCCGCTGTGTATAGCAGCAACGGCTCCTGTGGCCTAGGCGCAACTAGTATTGGCGCGGAGGAGAGGTACTTCTTCAAACCTTGCAATGCTGCTTCGGCTTCTGGCGTCCACTCCATCGGGCCTGCCTTTTTCAAGATCTTGAAAAAGGGAAGGGCGCGCTTGGCAGACTTGGAAATGAACCTGCCCATGGCGGCGTTGCAACCAGCAAGCCGACACACATCCTTGATTCGCTTGGGTGCTTCAATCCGCTCTATAGCTTTGATTTTGTCCGGATTGTTCTCTATCCCACGCTGTGACACCAAGAACCCGAGAAGCTTGCCAGACGGGACGCCAAAGACGCACTTCTCAGGGTTCAGCTTGAGATTGATCTTGCGCAGGTTTGCAAATGTTTCTTGCAAATCTGGTATGAGGGTTGCCCTGTCCTTGGTTTTGACCACTATGTCATCCATATAAGCTTCCATATTTCTATGGAGCTGGGGTTCAAAACCAATCTGGACCGCCCTTGAAAACGTCGAACCAGCACTCTTCAACCCGAAAGGCATCCGCATGAAACAATACGTACCACATGGGGTGATGAATGCTGTTTTCTCTTCGTCTTCTCTTGTCATGAAGATCTGGTGGTAGCCGGAGTAGGCGTCGAGGAATGACAACAGATCACACCCAGCCGTGGAGTCAACAATCTGGTCGATGCGCGACAACGGGAAGGGGTCTTTAGGGCAAGCCTTATTGATATCTGTGTAATCAATACACAGTCTCCACTTCCCATTTGCCTTGCACACCACGACCGGATTGGCCAACCACGCTGGATGGAGCACTCCTCTTACCAAACCCGCTGCTTCCAGTTTCCGGATCTCTTTTGTGATGAACTCTTGTCGTTCCAAAGCTTTCTTTATGACCTTATGCTTGACTGGCAGCGCATGAGGGCAGACAGCAAGGTGGTGCTCAATCACCTCCCTGGGAACACGGGGATGTCGGAAGCTTGCCATGCAAACACATCGACATTCGCCCGCAGGAAGGTGACGAGCGCGTCTTCCTATTTGTCGTCAAGGGTGGAGCTTATGGTAAAAGTTCCTCCCGTGCCGTCCTCATTGACAGAAACCTTCTTGGTTCCCGGCGGTATGGCCCTGGGCTTCTTGTTTCCGTCGGTGGAGCTCTCTGGCATGTCCTCGACGGCAGCGCTACACTCCGAAGAGGTGCGCTTGCCGGAGTGGGTGTCCGAGGTCTCACTGGTCTTCTTCTTCTTCTTCTTCTTCTTCCCCCCGGGGTCCCAGCGGCAGGAGCAACTGCCCTAGTGGCGGAAGCTGCTGCAACTGCTTGCTGGTATAGTTGGTCAGCGCAAATCAGCGCATCTTTCTTATCGGAGGGGACGGTGATGATCGTCACAGGCCCTGGCATCTTCAGGGTGTTGTAGGCGTAGTGTGACGCCGCCATAAACTTGGCCAGCGTTGGGCGGCCAAGGATCCCGTTGTAGGGCAAGGGGATCTTGGCAACATCAAACATGATCCTCTCCGTCCTATAGTTCAGGTCGCTTCCAAAATTCACGGGCAGTGTGACCTTTCCCTTGGGTTGGCTTCTTCCCGGGTTGACCCCCTGAAACGTGCCCGTCTCTTCGAGGTCTCCATCAGGAATCTGCAGTTTCTCGACCACGGCAGGCGAGATCAAGTTCAGACCGGCCCCGCCATCGACTAGCATCTTCGTCACCTTGAGGTTGCGTATTGTTGGTGAAACCAACAACGGCAAGCACCCGACCGCAGTAGTGCGATCAATGTGATCCTCAGTGTAAAAAATGATAGGTGTGCTGGACCACTTCATGACCTTTGGGCATCAAACGACGGCTCTGCGCTGTAATCTCGCACCTTTGTTTAAGCTGGCGGTGAGAAGTATGCAGCGAGGCGCCGCCGTCGACGCACATGGCCTCTGTAGCTTTCTGAAATTCTTGGTCGCCGGATTCATCGTCCTCTTCGCGATCGTCGTCTTCTAGCTTTCTGTCACGGCCCCTGGCGGGCCTCTCCTATTGTTTATCCTTGCCGCGATGGCCCGCCTGGCCGTCACGCTTCTTGCCGGACCCCTCAGCACCGTCTGGGCCCTTCTCCTTGTCCCGCCTCTCTCAGCCCTCTGCTTATCAGCGAGGAGCTCAACTTGTTGGCAGTCTTAGAGAGCATGGCCTTTGGTGCGATGGATCTTGCAGTATCGCTTGTCGAAGTTCCCTGGCTTCTCGGCAGCCGCCAAGGCCCGGCAGGCGACACATCCGGCAATTTCCTTGTCGGGGTCATCTGCCTTGGTTTTCTTGGTGGAGCCGGCGTCATCAGATCCCTCGACGGCAAGCACGGTTTTTCCTTTGCGCTTCCTGTTGCGGCGCCGGCCTTTCTTCGCCGGGGCGGCAATATCCTCATCTGAGGAGTCGGTTTCCATGCCCGCCGGGGTACTTCCTTCCCTCTTCAGCTCGGGCACATCTGTCAGCAAGAACATAGAGTTCTGCTACATCTTTCACCTTGTTCATTGCCAGCTCTTCGCGCATCTTGCGATTCGCACGCGTTACGATGGAGCAGCGCTGATGATGGCGGCGATGTGAACATCGAGGATATTATCTTGCGGCTGAACCTCTGTATGTACTTGCGGAGACTCTCGCCTCCCTTCTGGGGAATGACGTGCAGGTCGCTTGCTTGGCCATGGGCTTGGTGGCCTCCCGTAAAGGCGCCCACGAACTCATGGCACAAATCCAACCAGGAGGAAATGGAGTCTACCGGCAAGTGCATCAACCATGACATGGCGCTGGGTTTAAGGGTCAACGGAAAGTAATTCGCAAGCACCTTATCGTCGTGGGCTCCGGCAGCTTGCATCGCGATGGTGTAGACGCTGAGGAACTCGGACGGGTGGGTCTTGCCGCTGTACTTTTCGCCCACGTCGGGTTTGAAAGTGCGGTGAGTGGGCCATTGGAACTGCCGCAGCTCGCGGGTAAAAGCCGGACAGCCTACATCGTAAGGTAGGCCTCCAAGGCTCCCCGGTGCCGGGTGGCTCACAGCAGGCCCTGCTCGCCTGTCTGATTGGTGGCGTGCTCCGCGCTGGCGGTCGATAGTGGTTCGAGCGTCTTCATGTTCTCGTTCCCGAAGAACTTGGCGCTGGTCACAGTGGGCCCGCGGGTCGGACGATGCTACAGAGATTTCGTCGCCCGTAACGTCGCGACGGGCTGGCGTCCACGGTACCGGGCGAGGAGGAGGCGAGGGCACCGTGGTCGCGGCGCCGCCAGCTCTCCTGCAACTGGTGCGTGGGACTCCGTCGGAGCGTCGACCCGGGGGCTCCGCCGGACTCGGTTCGTCTTTGTTGGCCACCGCAACAAGGCTTCGGATAGTGGCTCTCCATTCGTCGAGTTTCCCCGTAGTGGGAGGAAAATCAAGGAGAAACTACGCGCACGCCAGGGCTTCCGCTGGCGTTGGTGGCAGCGAAACCTGCACGGATCGCGACGCGCTTCGACTTCTGACCATGTCAGAAGGAGCTCTATCATGACTCCGCAGTCGCATGCCATCTTCACCAGCACCTCGGCGAGCGGGCAGGTCTTCTAGATCCCGGGAGTGGCGCTCGGGGCTCTTTCCGCGGCGACGCCCGGGATCCTCGGCGTGATTACGCCGTTCGCCGCGCGCTGCTTGGGAGGACCGCGCCGTCGGCGCCGGCGTGGGAGTCTTGGAAGCCCTCGTGTCGCCTTCGGGCGGGGTGGCAGCGATCTTGGAAGGCCCCGCGCCACCCGCGGAGGGCCTGGCTCCGTCTTTGGATTTGGCGGCGTGTGGCCCGTTACCAGGTGCACGAACATCGCCGCCTCCCAAACTTCGGCTGCTGGGACGGAGTTGGTGTTCGCGAACAGCGCCCCGGGTCCTTTCTGCAACCCTTCCGCTGCTCGCCCGCGTCGGGACGGGATGCCCGGCCTCCGACGGGCCAACCGCCACCGTCGTCTTCTTCTTGGGCGCCATGACGATGAAGAAGCGTCGAACTAACTGCTAGAGCCGATTCTCAGAACTGCGCCCCCTACCTGGCGCGCCAAAGGTGTCGGTGTGAGGAAGACACCTATGGGATCACAAGAATCCCTACTACGGTTGTGGGGCGGGAGGTCGTGAAAAGAGCGGCTCAAACAGATAGCACACGGTTCCTTTATCCAGGTTCGGGCCGCGAGGATGCGTAAAACCCTACTCCTGCTTTGGTGGTTTGTTTATCTGTGTTCTTGAACTAGCAATGGGGCGTGAGGAGCTCCAAAAGCGAATCCTCCTCCTGGTCGCCTTGGGCCTCCTTTTATAGGGAAAGGAGTTGCCACAGTGGCACACAGGAGGTGGAAAGGGTACAGTGATGCGAGTTTATCCCTCGTATTACATGACAAGGCGCCTTTAATGCGTCTTCCTTAGGTGTCCTTGCTTTATCAGGGACGAGAGAGAGCCCTGTCTCATCCGCCGCCGCTCCCTTTCGTGTCGACACGTGCCCTGGCCAGCCGTGCCCGTGGTGCCATGTAGGCAGGCAGGCAGCTGAGGTGGCGCAGTGGTGGGTCTCCACGAGGATCCTCTTGCCGCCACACAGGTGCCTGCCCAACTGGTTGGGTCAGCGGCTGCATGCAAGCGGTGGTGGAGGTTTGATTGGCGTGGGCCTGATGGTGGCCCTACGGGTGTCCTTGGCAAGGGCCTCGTCGTAGCCCCGGCAAGGGTCTTGCCGTGGCGCCTGCTGTCATCCCCAGCAAGGCTCTTGCCGGGGGCCTTGTGGTCCTCCTTGGCTGGGATCCTGCCAAGGGTCTTCATCTTCTATAATTTGTATCTGATCTTGAATGTCTTCACAAAGATCTGCATGCCACCACGGGGATGTCTCCCGAATCCTTGCCCCATGGGGGCAGTGGACTCAAGGGTGATTCGCTCCGTAGGTGTGGGCGAGCCACCCGGCAATGGTCTTGCGGGTTTGCTAAACCGCCTCCGGCAAGGGTCTTGCGAGGGAGTCCGCTTAATCCCTTTGCTCTTTGTGCTCTTGTTCTTGGCGTCGTCCTGCTCCTTTCGAGCTTCGGCCTTACCTTGGCTCACCTCCCTTGCCTTGCTCAGTGCGGTGGTGCCCGCGGCTCAGACTGCCCGTGCACAGTTATAGAGGTACAAAAAGTGCACCCCTCTTTTTGTACACCGACAATCGTGCTCTAAAAGATATAAGTGAAGCACTAGAGCAAAACTATATAACTCAAAAGATATAAGTGAAGCACATAGAGTATTCTAACAAATTCCAAATCATGTATGGCTCTCTCAAAAGGTGTGTACTGCAAGGATGATTGTGGTAAATTAAATAGCAAAGACGCAAATAATACAAGACGCTCCAAGCAAAACACATATCATGTGGTGAATAAAAATATAGCTCCAAATAAAGTTACCGATGGAAGTAGACAAAAGAGGGGATGCCTTCCGGGGCATCCCCAAGCTTTGACTTTTTGATGCCCTTAGATTATCTTGGGGGTGCCATGGGCATCCCCAAGCTTAGGCTCTTGCCACTCCTTGTTCCATAATCCATCAAAAGATTTCACCCAAAACTTGAAAACTTCACAACACAAAACTCAACAGAAATCTCATGAGCTCCGTTAGCGAAAGAAAACAAAAGACCACTTAAAGGTACTGTAATGAAATCATTATTTATTTATATTGGTGTTAAACCTACTGTATTCCAACTTCTCTATGGATTATAAACTATTTTACTAGCCATAGATTCATCAAAGTAAGCGAACAACACACGAAAAACAGAATTTGTCAAAAACAGAACAGTCTGTAGTAATCTGTAACTAATGCAAACTTCTGGAACTCCAGAAATTCATCCAAAATAGGAAGAACTAGGCAATTTGTTTATTGATCATCATCAATTGGAATCACTATTTTATGACGTTCTGGTGATTTTTAACTATTTGTTTCGTGAACCGAAAGTTTCTGGAAATTACAGCAAGATCAAATAACAATCATCCAAGAAGATCCTATCGGTTTAACTTGGCACAAACACTAATTAAAACATAAAAACACATCTAACCAGAGGGTAGATGGATTATTTATTCAACGACAGAAAAGAAATATATTGGTTTGTCTCCCAACAAGCGCTTTTCTTTAAAGCCTTTTTAGCTAGGCATTGAGATTTCAATGATGCTCACATAAAAGACAAGAATTGAAGCACAAAGAGAGCATCATAAAACATGTGAAAACCACATCTAAGTCTAACATACTTCCTATGCATAGGCATCTTATAGGCAAACAAATCAAGGCAAGCAAAAACTAGCATATGCAAGGAAGCGGAAAGAGACAATAGCAATCTCAACATAGCGAGAGGTAATTTAGTAGCATGAAAGTTTCTACAACCATATTTTCCTCTCTCATAATAATTACATGTAGGATCATAGGCAAATTCAAAAAAATAGCTATCACAAAGTATATTCTCAACACGATCCACATGCATGCAAAGTTGACACTCTTCCAAAATAGTGGGATTATCATTAACTAAAGTCATGACCTTTCCAAACCCACTTTTATCAAAAACTTCATAAGATTAAACATTCTCCAAATATGTGGGATCTAAAGTTGACACTCTTCTGAACCCACTTTCAATATTATTGCAAACAATATTATCAATCTCATATTCATCATGGGGCTTAAATAAAATTTCAAGATCATAAGAAGAATCACCAAAATCATGATCATTGCAACAAGTAGTAGACATAGCAAAACTAGCATCCCCAAGCTTAGGGTTTTGTATCTTATTAGCACAATTGACATCAAAAGAATTTATAAAAAAATCATTGCAATCATGCTTTTTATTCAGAGATCTATCGTGAGTCACTTCACGGATTTCAGGCAAAACCATATAAAGATAATCTAGTGCATCCAAATCACTAGGAATTGGTTCATCATAATCGGATCTCTTAAAAAGATTGGCAAGCGGAGGAGGATCCATAGATATTAGCTTCCCTGTTTAGGAATAAATACTCAACTATTTCAACCAAACGAGCAAACGAGCCAAGTAAGACATCAAGGCAAACGAAAAGACGAACGGAAAAAGGGCGAATAAAACGGCAAGGGTGAAGTGGGGGAGAGGAAAACGAGAGGCAAATGGCAAATAATGTAATGCGGGAGATAAGGGATTGTGATAGGTACTTGGTATGTTGACTTTTGCGTAGACTCCCCGACAACGGCGCCAGAAATGGCTCGTTGTCGGGAGTCAAATCTTGACTTGACTTTTGCGTAAGCCTCCCCGGCAACGGCGGCAGAAATTCTTCTTGCTACCTCTTGAGCTTGCGTTGGATTTCCCCGAAGAGGAGAGGATAATGCAGCAAAGTAGCGTAAGTATTTCCCTCAGTTTTTGAGAACCAAAGTATCAATCTAGTAGGAGGCCACGCGCGAGTCCCTCGTACCTACACAAAACAAATAGCTCCACGCAACCAACGCGATTAGGGGTTGTCAATCCCTTCACGGTCAATTACGAGAGTGAGATCTGATAGAGATGATAGATAATATTTTTGGTATTTTTGGTATAAAGATGCAAGGTAAAATAAAAGGCAAAGTAAAAAAGCAAAGGAATAATAAAGTGATGGAAGATTAATATGATAGAGAATAGACCCGGGGGCCATAGATTTCACTAGTGGCTTCTCTCAAGAGCATAAGTATTTTACGGTGGGTGAACGAATTGTTGTTGAGCAATTGACAGAATTGAGCATAGTTATGAGAGTATCTAGGTATGATCATGTATATAGGCATCACGTCCGAGACAAGTAGACCGACTCCTGCCTGCATCTACTACTATTACTCCTTTCATCGACCGCTATCCAGCATGCATCTAGAGTATTAAGTTAATGAAAACAGAGAAACGCCTTAAGCAAGATGACATGATGTAGAGAGATAAATTCATGCAATATGATAAAAACCCCATCTTGTTATCCTCGATGGCAACAATACAATACGTGCCTTGCTGCCCCTTCTGTCACTAGGAAAGGACACCACAAGATTGAACCCAAAGCTAAGCACTTCTCCCATTGCAAGAACTACCAATCTAGTTGGCCAAACCAAACGGATAATTCGAAGAGACTTGCAAAGATAACCAATCATACATAAAAGAATTCAGAAAAGATTCAAACATTGCTCATAGATAATCTTGATCATAAACCCACAATTCATCGGTCTCAACAAACACACCGCAAAAAGAAGATTACATCGAATAGATCTCCATGAGAGAGGGGAGAACATTGTATTGAGATCCAAAAGAGAGAAGAAGCCATCTAGCTACTAACTATGGACCCGAAGGTCTGAGGTAAACTACTCACACTTCATCGGAGAGGCTATGGTGTTGATGTAGAAGCCCTCCACGGTGGATTCCCCTTCGTGAGCTCGGAACAGGCCCCAAGATGGGATCTCGTGGATCTGAGAAAGTTGCGGCGGTGGAATTAGGTTTTGGCTCCGTATCTAATCGTTCGGGGTACGAGGGTATATATAGGAGGAAGGAATGCGTCGGTGGAGCAACGGGGGCCCACGAGGCAGGGGCGCGCATACAGGGGTAGGGCGCGCCCCCCACCCTCGTGGCCACCTCCTGGATTTCTTGACGGGGGGTCCAAGTCTCGTGGATCATGTTCTGTGAGAAAATCGCGCTCCCGAAGGTTTCATTCCGTTTGGACTCCGTTTGATATATTCCGTTTCTTCGAAACTCTAAAATAGGCAAAAAACAGCAATTCTGGGATGGGCCTCCGGTTAATAGGTTAGTCCCAAAAGTAATATAAAAGTGAAAAATAAAGCCCAATATGGTCCAAAACAGTAGATAATATAGCATGGAGCAATCAAAAATTATAGATATGTTGGAGACGTATCAAGCACCGACACATTCTCTCTCTCTCTCAAAGGTTTTATTTGGGCTTGGCCCACTCATTCATTCGCTTTCATATTTGAGTTGGAACGAAATTCCTTCCATCGCTAAAAACTGAAGAAGCCCATATTAGAAAAAAAAATCAGAAGAGGAGACATGTTTTTTCATTTCCTCTCAGAAGAAGATGAAAATTCCAAGTCAAGTAGCGGCCGTCAGGGACCACCAAACCCCATGTTGTCCTCTCCTCTCACTATGCCACAAGGCGCTCCGCTCTTTTAACAGAAGATTAGTGCAAGTATAATAGTGGGCCATAAATCCGCTTACATGACACTTTTGACTATGTGGAGGAGAGAGACAAGGAAAAAGTGAAGGAGTGGACTCTCATGCAAGAGTCAGGCTCTACGCGTGATGAAGTCATGTACCTGGGGTAGGGTCATAGACATGCCCAAAGGTACCCTCCACAAGGACACTCGCAAGAGAAGCAGCCTTCCAGTCGACCTGGTAGGTTTCCACTCGACAGATTCAAAGACACTCGACCACCAGGAGTTGGAGGTGGAGGTGGCAGCATCCTCCGTTTCCTGATCTTCGTGCTTGGCTGAAGTCTCGGAGGTAGCGGCGCTGTAGATTTTAAGAATCGGCTGATCAGTCATCAAGTCGACCAAAAGTTCACTCATGTTGAATAAGGAAATACAAGGTTCTGCTGGTTACCCGGAGATGGTGGGGATGACCATTCGCATCTTAGGCAGGGGCCTTCGCCCGGCTTTGACGACGTCGCCGCCGAGGTTGCTTGGTGGTTTCTCGGTCGGTAGCAGGGAAGTTGTCCTAGGTCGCTTTGTCGACTGCCCAGTGGGCACAACACCTTTACCGCGCCCGTCCGCCGGGTCATGCGTCAACTTGGACCTTCCCTCCGAGCGAGGAGGATCGACTTCTTCCTCCTCTTCCTCCTCCTCCTCCTCGTCATCAGAGCTATCATCCTCCTCATCCTCCTCGGTGTTGGACTCCCATCCCTCCGGACTTTCACCTCCACTTCCTTCTTCTTCTTCGACTGTTTCCTGCGCCCCGTTGGGCATCGAGTACATCTCAGTGGTGACCTAGAAGACAACAAAACAAGGCGAAAGTCAGTCGACGAATTGGCATCAAAACAGAATGAATGCAGCAGAATCACGGTCGGAGATAAGTGGTTATACCTTGTCTGGTTCGTAACTCTGGTCGAGTGGTGGAATCCTCCTAGCTCATGAGGGTTGTCTTTGTTTCCTGTGATGGCATTCATCCACTTCTCGGTGATGGCGTCATCGACCTCCTCTGGATGGACCCGAGTGGTATCATCCGTACCATAGTACATCCACATCGGATGACCTCGGTATTGGAGTGGCTGAATACGCCGTAAGAGAAAAACCTCCAGGAGATCCATGCCGGTCACCCCATCGCAATAAGCTGGACTACACGCTCCATCAGCAACTTTACTTGGGCCTTCTCCTCTGGTAACACCTTCAGGGAAGATGGCTTGTTCACTCGACTCATGGAGAAAGGAGGGAGCCCGGTCGATTGCCCGGCGTCGGCTGGTCTTGGCGATAGAACCAGGTCGATTGCCACCCTCTAACCGAGTCGGGAGAGTCATAGGCTGAAAAGCGCTCTTCCCCTCATCTGGACCCCGAGTCCCCACACATCTGGATTACTTGGGTCCTCTCGTCATTCGGGTTCGTTTTCTTCACCGTTCGAGAGCGACGGTGAATATGTGCTTGAAGAGACCCCGGTGCGGTCGACAACCCAAGAAGTTCTCGCATAGCGAAATGAAAGCAGCAAGATAGACAATGGAGTTTGGAGTGAAATGATGGAGTTGCGCTCCGAAAAAGTTCAAAAACCCCCGGAAAAAAAGATTTGGCGGCGGAGAAAACCCCCGATCTACGTGGGTGGTCAGAAGGACACACTCACCCTCTTCAGGCTGCGGTTGCCACTCCTTACCCGGGAGCCTCACCGACCCATGGGGGATCAGTCCTTAATTGGCCAGATCGGTGAGATCCTTCTCAGTGATGGTCGAGCGGATCCAATCTCCTTGGACCCAGCATTGCGGCAGCTTGGACCGCGAAGAGGATCCGCCCCGACTGGGCGCTCTCCCCTTGGCCTTCGCCGCCGTCTTCTTCATCCATTCCAGGGCTGCGGTCTTCTCCTTCACCATGGTCGCCGGCGAAGCGAGTACCGAGCTGCGGCGCTGGACAGGCGAAGAGCGCAGCGAGAAGGTTTGGAGGTGGAGGGAGGAGAAGATTGGGGTTGCACTATTGAAAATGCTCCGTCCAACGCTTTATATGGAGCCGCTTCCGACTGGCTGACCGGTAGGCCCAGGCAATCCCGTCACAATCCCAAGAATAGCGCCAAGACACGATACGTGGCGAAAAAGGCGGCGCGAAGATCGAGGCGTCATCGTCCTATCCCATCCGAGTGCCGCAGTTTTCTCCACTTCACGCGCTTCCCAAAATTCGGATCCCGCAAAATCCGCTAACCGCAGAGCAACTCGTCAGATAACAGATTTCCTCCGATCCGTCGCTCGGAAATCCTCAGGTTCACGGAGTTCACTCGACAAACGTGAAGAATGGATCAAGGCGAATGAAAGAGAAGTTGATACCATCACTAAAAGGTCATTGATCCAGAGTAAGACGCACTCACAACACGAAGAACAGGTCGGAAAGATTATCAACTCCTTCCTCACTCAAACCTCGATCCATTCGGGGGCTAATGATGAAGTCATGTACAGGGTAGGGTCATAGACCTGCCCAAAGGTACCCTCCACAAGGACACTCGCAAGAGAAGCAGCCTTCCAGTCGACCTGGTAGGTTTCCACTCGACATATTCAAAGACACTCGACCATGAAGACCCACTCGACCACCAGGAGTCCAAGAGCCACTCGGTGTCCAAACGGTCTGTAATTAAATAGTCTTTATGATCTTAATGACACTTTATGTAAGGCATTACCAGTAACGCCTAGCTTTAACGCACCTTAAACCCTCTACTACGTGGGCTGGCTGGGGTCCTGGCGCACTCTATATAAGTCACCCCCTCCACAGGTAGAAGGGTTCGCACCCCTGTAACACATACGCATATAATTCAGTCGACCGCCTCCGGGCTCCGAGACGTAGGGCTATTACTTCTCCGAGAAGGGCCTGAACTCGTAAATCCCTTGCGTATACAACTACTCCATAGCTAGGATCTTGCCTCTCCATACCTACCCCCATTCTCTTTGTCGGACTTAGAACCACGACAGTTGGCGCCCACCTTGGGGCAGGTGTTCTAGCGATTTGTTGGAGAAGTTGGGATTCTTTCGATTTCCTACATCATGGTTTCAGGTGGAGTTCTGGTCGACGGCCACGAGATCCGTCTCGGTGCGCTCACGTTCGTCGCCGACGACTCCGCTTGGCTTCAGGAGGCTCCACTCGACGTGGACGCGCTCCCTGTCCGCGAGGCGACGCACTTTCGCGTGTGTGTCCGCGGCGTCCTCCTGCGGCAAACGTCGACCCAGTATGGGTCGGCTCCTGCTCCGTCTTCACTCCCAGTCTCCCACCGGCGCAAGCGTTCCGGTCGGTCGAGACTTCAACGGTGGGTGAGGCATGCAATGGCCCGCCAGTCGGCCACCCCCCAAGTCACGGCGATCGAGCCCAACGAATCTCTCTACGGCCTGTTCAACCTGTCGACTGGCTCCACAGAGACTGCGTCCGAATGCGATAACAGTGACCCGGGGGCAGAGGTTCTGATGGTCGATGGACCACGCAGTCCCCTCGGATTCACCCGCACCAACGGATGTGACGGTGGAGGCAATCCGGAGCAAGCCCACGAAGAGTACCTGCCCGAGCCCCTTACTTCGCTCCAGAGGGAGGAGCTTCGCCGTTGGAACATGGATGCACTTCACACTCCTATCGTTGGAGAAACCCCCGAGGCTTGTGCCTTGGAGGATGCGCAACAGCCAACCTGGCTGAGCGCACTCGACTGGAGAGTCTTCAGCGAGTACTCGACGAGCGCACGCGACCAAGGGTTCCAGAATCCAGTCGACGTCAGCTCTTTCAAATGCCAACTCAGGTATATCGAACTCCGATTCAGAATTTAGCAGCTGCCGCCCATATAGCAGAGTCAATTCAGCCTTCCCAGTCGGAGGCGGGTAGAGGTTTGCAGCAAATCAGGGATCTGCTCCGGGCGGCAGGAGATCAAAACTCAGTTGTATCGATCAGCGGAACAGGGTTCACAAATCGATCCGTCGCTGCGAATTCAGTCCGATCGGCCCATAGTCCGAGATCGCCCCGGCGTGGGGAACGTGAGGGCGGTGTGATGATCAATACAAGGGCGCTGGCGGTATGAGCACCGATTCGATCGCAACGATCGGCGCCGAGTGCCCACTCCTCCCCAAGGGGTGGATCATACGCTCCTCGGCAGCAGACGGCGACGCCCGACAAAGTCTTTGGGCGAAGAGTTCGGTCGACCCAGGAACCAAGCTTTGATGCGAGATCTATTATCGTTCAAGGTTTGGTCGACAGAACAGCGCTCACCGAGACGGCCATGATAGAGATGTTTCTTCCAAAGCAGAGTTCATGTCTCGGGACGAGTGTTTCAGTGAGCCATCGAGCTGCGGTAATTCCTCCTAACTTCAGGTTGGCGATCGGAGTCGAGAAGTTCACTGGTGAATCCAAGCCCCGACACTTGGCTTGAAGATTACCGAGTGGTTGTTCAGATCGGGCGGGCGGCAACGATGAAGTAGCCATGAAGCATTTGCCTCTTATGTTGGAGGGTTCAGCCGAGCGTGGCTGAATCGGTTGGCACCAATGATTTACACTTGGGAAGATCTTGCCCGAGTGTTTGTCGGACATTTGAAGGAACTTGCAAGCGACCAGCGGGATTGACGGAGTTGCGATCGCGTGTGCAAAAGTCGAGTGAAACTTTGAGAGATTATATCCAGAGGTGGACCACTTTGCACCACACAGTTGAGAATGTATCGATCACCAGGCGATCTGTGCCTTCAAAGAAGGAGTCAAGAACAGAGTTGAATTTGAAATTTGGTCGAACCGGAGATATGACCACGAGTCGGATGATGGAGATTGCCACCAAGTATGCAAATGGTGAAGAAGAGGATTGGCTCGGAGTGGTAAATATAAATCGGCCGCCAATGAGGCCGGGCGGAGGAAATTCGATCGAAGCGAAGCGCAAAAGCCGTGCCAGCCGCTCCCGAAGAGGCCTTGGCCGTGACCCCAGGAAAGTTCAAGGGGAAACCCAAGGGTCCTTGGAATCCCAAGAAGGTGAAAGACCAGGATGGAAACGACGTGTTGGATTTGCCATGTCATATTCATACAAAGAAAGATGAAGAGGGTAAACTCATTTACGAAACATACCACTCGACGATGTCGGCTCTTGATTCAGCGGTTCAAGGAAACAGCTCAAGGATAAGGATAAGGAAGCAGACAAAGTTGAGGACAGAGATGGCGGTGATGGTGGATATCCCGTGTCAATTCCACCCTGATGATTTTTGCTGACGTCGAAAGCAAAAGTCGATTGAAGGTTATCAATCGGGAAGTGAACTTGGTTGCTCCGGTGACTCCCAATTATCTGAAATGGTCCCAGACCGCCATCACATTCGACCAGTCGATCACCCGACGACATTGCCACCTGGGAGGCCGGCATTGGTGGTCGACCCGGTTGTTGAGGGCACTCGGTGACCAAAGTCTGATGGATGGTGGTAGTGGTTTGAACATATTATACGCGGAGGCGTTGAAAGGGATGGGCATTTCGATGTCGGACTCGATTACCGATAACATGAGCTTCCGCGAGTCATTCACGGAAAGAAGGCTGAATCACTCGGCCAAATTACTCTTGATGTAGTTTTGGTGATTGAAGCATTTCCGGAAAGAAAAGTTGACCTTTGAGGTCGTGGATTTCCAGAGCGCTTATCACGCTATCCTGGGAAGGCCAGCTTATGCATGTTTCATGGCCCGACCATGCTACGTGTATCTTAAATTGAAGATGCCTGGTCCCAAAGGCGTGATCACTGTCACGGGCAATCGGAAGAAAGCAGAAGAGTGCTTCCAGAAAGGCTCTAAGATCGCCGATGCTCAGTTGGCAGTGGTAGAGCTACAAGAGTATCAGAAAACTGCAGATCCGAGTGATTTGTTGCGAGCTAAGAAGCCTGCTACGGAGTCAACATTTCGATTTGGTGAGACGAAACAGGTTCACATTCACCCGACCGATCCCAATGCTGCTCCGACCAACATCTCAACAACACTCGACGCAAAATAGGAAGAAGCGCTCATCCAGTTCCTCCGTGAGAACTGGGACATCTTTGCATGGAAGCCTGTTGACATGCCGGGTGTTCCCAGGGGGCTGGCTGAGCATTGCCTATGAGTCGACCCAAAATTCAAACCGGTTAAAGAGTATCTTCGGCGGTCCGCCGTCGGAAGAGAAAGGCCATTGGCGAGGAGGTGGCTCGGCTCTTAGCAGCAGAGTTCATCCGAGAGATCTACCACTCAGTGGCTCGCCAATGTCGTCATGGTCCCCAAGAAGGACAAGTCGTTAGCATGTGCATCGATTTCAAGCATATCAATCGGGCCTGCCCGAAAGATCATTCCCTCTTCCTCGCATCGACCAAATAGTCGACTCAACTGCGGGATGTGAGAGGTTGTCTTTTTTAGACGCCTATTCCGGGTACCATCAGATCCATCTGTATGGACCCGATGAGATTAAAACAGCGTTCATCACTCCATTCGGGTGTTTCTGTTATGTCACCATGCCATTCGGTCTCAAGAATGCCGGAGCCACATTCATGAGGATGATTCAGAAGTGTTTGCTCACTCAAATCAGTCGGAATGTGGAAGCGTACATGGATGATATAGTGGTCATGTCACGAAAGGGTTCCGACCTGTTGGTGACCTTCTTTGAAACATTTGCCAATCTCGGGAGGTATGATATCAAGCTTAACCCATCAAAGTGTACATTTGGAGTTCTGGTGGAAAGTTACTCGGTTTTCTCGTTTACGAGCGAGGAATCGATGCTAACCTGAAAAGGTTGGCACCATACTCCGAATGAAGCGCTGCAATGCGTGCACGATGTCGAGAAACTTCTTGGATGCTTGGCCGCTTTAAGTCGATTCATCTCTCGCCTCGGTGAAAAGGCATTGCCTCTTTACCCGGTGATGAAGAAGTCGAGACAAGTTCAAGTGGACTCTAGAAGGCGATGCAGCGTTTGCGAGCTCAAAGCTCTACTCTCCACCCAGCCGGTGCTTGCTGCTCCAATCAGCAAAGAGCCTTTGCTGCTTTACATTGCAGCCACTGGACAAGTCGTCAGTACCGTACTTACGGTCGAGAGGGAAGAAGAAGGAAAAGCCTTCAAAGGTCAACGCCCAGTTTATTATCTTTCTGAAGTGCTGACCCCATCAAAGCAAAGATACCCTCACTATCAGAAGCTTGTTTATGGGATCTATATGACCACAAAGAAGGTTGCTCATTATTTCTCCGATCATTCCATTACGATCGTCGTGATGCCCTTTGTCGGAAATTCTTCATAACAGAGATGCAACTGGTCGAGTGGCAAAATGGGCGATTGAACCCCTTCCCCTTGATATCAAATTCGAGGCAAAGAAAGTCATCAAGTCCCAAGCAATAGCAGATTTCTTCGCCGAGTGGACCGAGCAGCAACTTCCGACTCAAGTTCACTCGGAACACTGGACTATGTTTTTCGACGGTTCCAAGATCTTTGAAGCAGTTACAGTGCAGGAGTTGTATTGGTTTCCCCGAGGAGATAGGCTCAAGTATGTTCTCCAGATTCACTTTGATTCTTCCAACAACGAAGCGGTATGAAGCACTCTGTATGGGTTGCGCATGGCCATTTCACTTTCGGCGTCCGTCGCCTTATGGTCTCTGGCGACTCGGATCTGGTTGTTAATCAAGTGATGAAGGAGTGGGATGTCGAAGCCCAGCTATGACAGGTTATTGTAATGCATGAGAAAATTGGAGAAGAAATTTGAGGGTTAGAGCTTCATCATATACCCCGGTGAAAAAATCAAGCTGCGGATGATTTGGCGAAGATAGGATCCAAAGGGAAGCCATTCCTAGTAATGTATTTTTGGAGCACATTCATGCACCTTGATGACAGGAGGATCCTTTCACGGAAGAAGCCCGCAGCAAAAGAGTGCCAATGATCCGTGAAGTTGAGGTCCCAGCTATGGTCGACCTAATTATGGAAGTGGTGGTCATCACTCCCGGACGGACGATGCCGTACATCGCATATATCCTAAGGAAATATCTCCCGAGAGAATGAAGAAGAGGCTCGACGGATCGTCCAAGCGATCCAAGGCCTTCTGATGATCAAGGGACAGTTGTTCAGAGAAAGCGTATCGAGTCGGCGAAGTGTATCACAGGTCGAGATAATTCTTGAGGATATCCACTCGGGGACTGTGGCCATCATGCGTCCTCTCCGACCATTGTGGCTAAAGCATACCGGCGGGATTTTCTTGGCGAAAGCAAATGAAATGGCAAAAGAAATAGTTGACAAGTGTGAAGGATGTCGGTTCTATTCCAACATGTCGCACAAGCCCGCCTCAGCCTTGAAGACCATTCCACTCGTCGGCCCTTCGCTGTTTGGGGATTGGACATGATTGGACCGTTGAGAACTGGCGTAAGCGGCTTCACTCATTTGCTAGTAGCGATCGACAAGTTCACCAAGTGGATCGAAGCCAAGCCCATCAAGAACCTCGATGCATGCAATCGCTATCGGTTTCATTAGAGAGTTGATATTCAGATATGGAGTTCCGCATAGCATCATCACCGACAATGGGTCAAACTTTGATAATGACAAGTTCAAAGCCTTCTGCGCCTCTCAAGGCACGCAGGTCGACTATGCTTCAGTGGCTCATCCTCAGTCGAATGGACAAGCGAGCGAGCAAAGCGACCTCATTCTCAAAGGGCTGAAACCACGGCTGATGCGTGATCTCAAGCACGCAGCAGGAGCTTGGGTCGACGAACTTCCATCAGTTCTATGGGGATTGAGGACCACTCCTAATCGGTCGACTGGGATAACTCAATTCTTCCTGGTCTATGGAGCTGAAGCAGTTCTGCCGAGTGACCTGCTTCACAATGCGCCTCGAATCGAGCTATACTCTGAGGAAGAAGCGGAACAAGCCCGGCAAGATGCAGTCGACCTCTTGGAAGAGGAGAGAGAAATGGCCCTGATCCGCTCGACCATCTATCAGCAAGACTTGCGTCGATTCCATGCCAGAAATGTGAAGAGTCGAGCCTTCCAAGAGGGAGATTTGGTCCTCCGAGTGGATCAACAAAAACCACACAAGCTCGCCCCCTATTGGGAAGGTCCCTTCATAGTCACAAGAGTCCTCCACAACGGAGCATATCATCTCTACAACATTGATCGCCAGATCGACGAGCCTCGAGCTTGGAACGCGGAGCTGCTCCGCCCCTTTTACACTTAAAACTCACTCGGTTGAGATGTAATAAAAGTACTTTTGTAGTTTGTTTATCTAAGACAAGAATGTTATAATTTTCCAAGTGATTGTTATTACTTTTTGTCGAAATTTCCCCCAGTGGGTGGCTTAGTTGTGAATCCGATTCGCCTAAGTTTGTAAAAAAAATCCTTTTCGAGTGCGAGCCAGTCTTTCACTCAGGGGCTTAGCTGCGAATCCTCTTCGCCTAAGTATTCAAAATCCTACCGAGTGGCGAGCCAGCCTCCCACTCGGAGGCTTAGCTGCAGTCCAAGTACTCGCCTAAGTATTCAAAATCTTACCGAGTGGCGAGCCAGCCTCCCACTCGGAGGCTTAGCTGCAGTCCAAGTAATCGCCTAAGTATTCAAAATCCAACCGAGTGGCGAGCCAGCCTCCAACTCGGAGGCTTAGCTGCAGTCCAAGTACTCGCCTAAGTATTCAAAATCCTACCGAGTGGCGAGCCAGCCTCCCACTCGGAGGCTTAGCTGCAGTCCAAGTACTCGCCTAAGTATTCAAAATCCTCACCGAGTGGCGAGCCAGCCTCCCACTCGGGAGGCTTAGCTCTGATCCAAGTACTCGCCTAAGTATTCAAAATCCTACCGAGTAGCGCCAGCCTCCTCCCACTCGGGGCTTACAACAGCCCAAGGATTCGCCTTAACATCCAAAATAATAAAAATCCTACCGAGTGGAGAAAACCTCCCACTCGGGGCTTAGCTGCAGCCAGTGCTCGCCTAAGTAATGAGAAATCCTACCGAGTGGTAAGCAAACCTCCCACTCGGGGCTTAGATGCAGCCCAGTGGCTCGCCTAAGAAATAGAAATCCTACCGAGTGGTGAGCAAACCTCCCACTCGGGGCTTAGCCGCAGCCCAGCGCCGCCTAAAAATAGAAATCCTACCGAGTGGAGAGCAAACCTCCCACTCGGGAGGCTTAGCTGCAACACAATGCTCGCCTAAGTAATAAAATCCTACCGAGTGGAGAGCAAACCTCCCACTCGGAGGCTTAGCTGCAGCCTAGTGCTCGCCTAAGTAATAAAAGTCCTACCGAGTGGAGAGCAAACCTCCCACTCGGAGGCTTAGCTGCAGCCCAGTGCTCGCCTAAGTAAGGAATTCATCCCAATCTGCAAGGACGACGAGGTGCAGGTCGACTGTTACCTTCTCCTTGAGCTTCGCCACAAGTACAACGTGCGGTCCATCCCAATCCATAAGGACTGACGAGGTGCAGGTCGATCGCTACCTCCTCCTTCGGAGCTTCGCCACAAGTACAACGTACGGTTCATCCCAATCTGCAAGGACGACAAGGTCAGTCGCAGTTTGTGTTCCATCCCTACCTGCAGGATAGATGAAGCACAAGTCGACTGGAATTTCAACGGAATATCTTCCGAATGAGGGATAAAGTTCTCTAGAAGGCAAACAAAGCATGTTAAAGGAAAAATCAAGTTCGGATAAACGTCCTACGGATCCAAAGGTGCTCAGGCGTCAAGCCTGTTAAAGTTTATCGGTTACAAAAACCACTCGGCATTCCGAGGCAAATTTAAAGTGGGACTTAGAAGTTTTTTACTCCTCCGGCGGAGGACTGGAAGGTGCAACAAACTGGTCGAGGTCGATTCCATCGGCAATACGGGTAGCAGCAGCAATGAAGGTCTCCATGAAAGATTTGAAGTCGTGCTTCCTGGTATTGGCAACCTTGAGAGACACCAGCTTGTCCTCTTGCGCTTCTTTGCAGTGGACACGAACCAGAGATAGAGCAACATCAGCACCACACCGCGAAGACTTTTTCCATTCCTGCACTCGACTTGGAATCTCATTCACCGAGTCATCAGGATTCAAGATCATTACGAAGAGTCTGCATTACGCCAGAGAGTCGAGTCGATCCGCGACATCGCAACTTTCGGTCGAGCAAGATAGTCCACCACGCTTAGCAACGCGAGACTCGGTCGAGCACATTCATAGCAGCTTCGTCCTTCACAGGAGAGTTGATGGGGTCCAAGCTGGTTTCCACTCGACCGGTTTCTTCTTCAAAGTTTTGGCAGAATTCTGAAAACACAGCTCAGACTCAAAATAACGATCGTGTGATGAGCCGGTGAGAGCAACACGGTCGGATAAAAGAGATTACCTTCAAGCATGAGAAACAGCTTCTTGGCGAGCCCTCCAAGATAAATCTCCAGTCGTTTTGCTTCCCCGCCAGTTGGCCAGCCTTGTCAGACAGAACAATCTTGTCGTTCTTCAGTCGACTAACTTCCTTGTTAGCCGCGTCAAGAGCGGCTTTCAGCTTGGCATTTTCATCTTCAAGTTTGTCGACTGAGGCAAGCCTCTCTTCAGCAAGCTTTGTTTTCTCCAAAGCCACCTTCTATGCCTCTGCAAGGTCAAGGTCCTTTTCTTCAAAGTCTCTTCCAGTTTATCTGCAAAGCAACAATGAGAACAGAGTTGAGAATGAACAGAAAAACAAAGGCAGTCGTCAAAAATTCTCACCAGCCATACCTTTTGCTTCATCCTTTGCCTTCTGCAAATTCTCCTGAGCAAGCTTCAAATCGAGGTTGAGCTGGATCTGCTTGTTCTCTAACTTCATTATAGCGAGCCACAAGCACGCAAGATTTCTACAAAGAGTCAACCAACGAAAGACATCAAAGACAGATCACTTTCGAGTGACTAAGGAAAAATAGTAGCATTTCTAAGACTACGGTCGAATCAAAACATTCGACAGTAGTCTCAGGGACTACACCGGCGGTGCACTCAGCGTGCCCCACTGGTTTACCAATTTGGTTCACCGATCGACCAAAAGAGGCAAAAAGGTTATGATTTTAAAACCATGGCTAATTGTCAGCGGTCAGCCGCAATAAAAAAACAGTTCTTTAGACTATAGTCGACTGCACGCAGTCGACCATAGTCTCGAGGACTACACCCAGTGGGTGCACTTAGCGTGCCCCCACCGGTTTACGGTTCCATTCGACTTGGTCCGTCCAGGTCGAGTGAAGAAGTTCACAGCATACAGACTATAGCCGACTGCGCGCAGTCGACCATAGTCTCGGGGACTACACCCAGTGGGTGCACTCAGCGTGCCCCCACAAAAGTTCAATCGACAAACCCACCCAGTGGGTGTACAGATATGAAAATCTCCAGAAGGAAGCAGTTTCAGGTAGCATATCCTAACAAAGCAAGCAACGATTGACTTACTTGGACATTGCTTTGGAGAGCTGAACTAGCATCATAGGCCGCCTGACTAGCCTCTTGGACCGCTTTCACTTGCTCCATCATGATCCCGGCCTGGCGTATGACCTCCTTAGCAGCACTCACTTGGTCTTCCGGGACGTGGTGTGTAGCAAAGAGAGATGGTGGATCAGCAGTCGACGAAGTGGGTCGGGCACTTGTCAGCGGTACAATGAAGACACGAAGTCCGAGTGGGGTTGCCTCCCTCGGAAATCAGCGTCTCGAGAATCGCCATGATCGGTGCAGCCTTGCCGTGAGCACTTTCTTGTTCTTCCTCTTCCTCAATGGCGCTTCCTCGTCATCATCGGGGAGATCAATGACGTGAGGCGGAACTACAAGAAAGATTCAGAAGTAAACATGGAAGTCCAATCGACTAAAAGCTCTAGTCGACCAAAAGCGAAACCTCAGAGATCTTACCAAGGTTGGAGGTGGCAGCATCCTCCATTTCCTGATCTTCGTGCTTGGCTGAAGTCTCGAAGGTAGCGGCGCTGTAGATTTTAAGAATCGGCTGATCAATCATCAAGTCGACCAAAAGTTCACTCATGTTGAATAAGGAAATACAAGGTTCTGTTGGTTACCCGGAGATGGTGGGGATGACCATTCGCATCTTGGGCAGGGGCCTTCACGGCTTTGACGACGTCGCTCGAGGTTGCTTGATGGTTTCTCGGTCGGCGCAGGGAAGTTGTCCTAGGTCGCTTCATCGACTGCCCGATGGGCACAACAGCTTTACCGGCGCCGGCCGCCGGGTCATCGTCAACTTGGACCGTCCCTCCGAGCGAGGAGGATCGACTTCTTCCTCCTCTTCCTCCTCCTCCTCCTCGTCATCAGAGCTATCATCCTCCTCATCCTCCTCGGCGTTGGACTCCCATTCCTCCGGACTTTCACCTCCACTTCCTTCTTCTTCTTCGACTGTTTCCTGCGCCCCGTTGGGCATCGAGTACATCTCAGTGGTGACCTAGAAGACAAAAAAAACAAGGTGAAAGTCGATTGCAATTGGCATCAAACAGAATGAATGCAGAGAATCACGATGGAGATAAGTGGTTATACCTTGTCTGGTTGGTAACTCTGGTCGATTGGTGGAATCCTCCTAGCTCCGTGAGGGTTGTCTTTGTTTCCTGTGATGGCAGTCATCCACTTCTCCAGCGTGGCGTCATCGACCTCCTCTGGATGGACCCGAGTGGTATATATCATCCGTACCAGAGTACATCCACATCGGATGACCTCGGTATTGGAGTGGCTGAATACGCCGTCAGAGAAAAACCTCCAGGAGATCCATGCCGGTCACCCCATCGCGAATAAGCTGGACTACACGCTCCATCAACAACTTTACTTGGGCCTTCTCCTCTGGTAACACCTTCGAGGGAAGATGGCTTGTTCACTCGACTCATGGAGAAAGGAGGAGCCGGTCATCGCCGGCCGGGCTGGTCTTGGCGATAGAACCAGGTCGATTGCCACCCTCTAACCGAGTCAGGGAGAGTCATAGCTGGAAAAGCGCTCTTCCCCCTCATCTGGACCCCGAGTCCCCCACACATCTGGATTACTTGGGTCCTCTTGTCAGTCGGGTTCGTTTTCTTCACCGTCTGAGAGCGACAGGTGAATATGTGCTTGAAGAGATCCCAGTGCGGTCGACAACCCAAGAAGTTCTCGCATAGCAAAATGAAAGCAGCAAGATAGACAATGGAGTTTGGAGTGAAATGATGGAGTTGCGCTCAAAAAGTTCAAAACCCCGGAAAAAAGGATTTGGCGTGGAGAAAACCCCCGATCTACGTGGGTGGCGGAAGGACACACTCACCCTCTTCAGGCTGCGGTTGCCACTCCGTGCCGGAAGCCTCGCCGACCCATGGGGATCAGTCCTTAATTGGCCAGATCGGTGAGATCCTTCGGTGATGGTCGAGCGGACCCAATCTCCTTGGACCCGGCATTGCGGCAGCTTGGACGCGAAGAGGATCCGCCCGACTGGCGCTCTCCCTTGGCCTTCGCCGCCGTCTTCTTCATCCGTTCGAGGCTGCGGTCTTCTCCTTCACCATGGTCGCCGGGCGGCGAAGTACCGAGCTGCGGCGCTGGACAGGCGAAGAGCGCAGCGAGAAGGTTTGGAGGCGGAGGGAGGAGAAGATTGGGGTTGCACTGTTCAAAATGCTACGTCCAACGCTTTATATGGAGCCGCTTCCGAGTGGCTGACCGGTAGGCCCACGCAATCCCGTCACAATCTCATAGAATAGCGCTACACGATACGTGGGCGAAAAAAGGCGGCCTAAGATCGAGGCGTCATCGTCCTATCCCATCCGGGTGTCAGTTTTTCTCCGCTTCGGCGCTTCCCAAAATTCGGATCGCGAAATCCGCTAACCGCAGAGCAACTCGTCGAGATAACAGATTTCCTCCGATCCGTCACTCGAAATCCTCGAGTTCACGGAGTTCACTCGACAAACGTGAAGAATGGATCAAGGCGATCGAAAGAGAAGTTGATACCATCACTAAAAGGTCGTTGATCGAGTAAGACGCACTCACAACACGAAGAACAGGTCGAAAGATTATCAACTCCTTCCTCACTCAAACCTCGATCCATTCGGGGCTAATGATGAAGTCATGTACCTGGGTAGGGTCATAGACCTGCCCAAAGGTACCCTCCACAAGGACACTCGCAAGAGAAGCAGCCTTCGGTCGACTGGTAGGTTTACGTTGGGAAGCGAGTAATTTCAAAAAAATTCCTCACGATCACGCAAGACCATGGTGATGGCATAGCAACGAGAGGAAGAGTGTCCGTCCACGCACTGAGACCGAAAGCGGAAGCGTTATAACAAAGCGGTTGATGTAGTCAGACGCGTCTTCACGATCCGACCGATCCAAGCACCGAACGTCACGGCACCTCCGAGTTCTGCACACGTTCAGCTCGATGGCGATCCCGGACTCCGATCCAGCAAAGTGTCGAGGATGAGTTCCGTCGGCCTGACGGCGTGGTGGCGATGTTGATGCTCCACCGACGAGGGCTTCGCCTAAGCTCCTGACGATATGACTTCTCCGGCGCAGGGCTTCGCCTAAGCTCGCGACGATATGACCGAAGTGGAATATGGTGGAAGGGGCACCAGACACGGCTAAGGAAAGATCCGTAGATCAACTTGTGTGTCTTGGGGTGCCCCTGCCCCGTATATAAAGGAGGCAAGGGGAGGTGGCGGCCCTAGGGGGCGCGCAAGGAGGAGTCCTACTCCCACCGGGAGTAGGACTCCCCTCTCCTAGTTGGACTAGGAATGGAGGAGGGAAGAGGAAGGCGCCGCCCCTTCCTTGTCCTATTAGGACTAGAGGGGAGGGGGCGCGCAGCCCACCTTGGCTGGCCCTTCCTCTTCTCTCCTATGGCCCATTAGGCCCATGGACCTCCCGGGGGTTCCGGTAACCTCCGGTACTCGGTAAAATCCCGATTTCACCGGAACACTTCCGATGTCCAAATGTAGGCTTCCAATATATCAATCTTTATGTCTCGACCATTTCGAGACTCCTCGTCATGTCCGTGATCACATCCGGGACTCCGAACAACCTTCAGTGCATCAATACTTATAAACTCATAATGAACTGTCATCGAAACGTTAAGCGTTGCACGGACCCTACGGGTTCGAGAACTATGTAGACATGACCTAGAACCATTCTCGGTCAATAACCAATAGCGGAACCTGGATGCCCATATTGGTTCCTACATATTCTCTGAAGATCTTTATCGGTCAAACCGCATAACGACATACGTTGTTCCCTTTGTCATCGGTATGTTACTTACCCGAGATTCGATCGTCGGTATCCAATACCTAGTTCAATCTTCGTATCGTAAATCTCTTTACTCGTTCCGTAATACATCATCTCACAACTAACTCATTAGTTGTAATGCTTGCAAGGCTTTAAGTGATGTGTATTACCGAGAAGGCCTAGAGATACCTCTCCGAGCAATCGGAGTGACAAAACCTAATCTCGAAATACGCCAACCCAACAAGTACCTTTGGAGACACCTGTAGTACTCCTTTATAATCACCCGATTCACGTTGTGACGTTTGGTAGCACCAAAGTGTTCCTCCGTAAACGGGAGTTGCATAATCTCATAGTTACAGGAACATGTATGGGTCAGGAAGAAAGCATTAACATACTAACCGATCAAGTGTTAAGCTAACGGAATGGGTCATGTCAATCAGATCATTCAACCAATGATGTGACCTTGTTAATTAAATAACAACTCCTTGTTTATGGTTAGGAAACATAACCATCTTTGATTAACAAGCTAGTCAAGTAGAGGCATACTAGTGACATCTTGTTTGTCTATATATTCACACATGTATTATGTTTCCGGTTAATACAATTCTAGCATGAATAATAAACATTTATCATGATATAAGGAAATAAATAATAACTTTATTATTGCCTCTAGGGCATATTTCCTTCAGTCTCCCACTTGCACTAGAGTCAATAATCTAGATTACAAAGTAATGATCCTAACACCCATGGAGTCTTGGTGCTGATCATGTTTTGCTCGTGGAAGAGGCTTAGTCAACGGGTCTGCAACATTCAGATCCGTATGTATTCTCTATGTCTCCCACTTGGACTTGGTCCCGAATGGAATTGAAGCGTCTCTTGATATGCTTGGTCCTCTTGTGAAATCTGGATTCCTTTGCCAAGGCAATTGCACCAGTATTGTCACAGAAGATCTTCATAGGTCCCGATGCACTAGGTATGACACCTAGATCGGAAATGAACTCTTTCATCCAGACTCCTTCATTTGCTGCTTCGAAGCAGCTATGTACTCCGCTTCACATGTAGATCCCGCCATACGACGCTTTGTTTAGAACTGCACCAACTGACAGCTCCACCGTTTAATAAAAACACGTATCCGGTTTGCGATTTAGAATCGTCCGGATCAGTGTCAAAGCTTGCATCGACGTAACCATTTACGACTAGCTCTTTGTCACCTCCATTATCGAGAAACATATCCTTATTTTACTAAGGATAATTTTGACCGCTGTCCAGTGATCTACTCCTAGATCACTATTGTACTCCCTTGCCAAACTTCGATTGTAGGGTATACAATAGATCTGGTACACAGACATGGCATACTTTATAGAATCTATGGCCAAGGCATAGGGAATGACTTTCATTCTCTTTCTATCTTCTGCCGTGGTCGGGTTTTGAGTCTTACTCAATTTCACACCTTGTAACACAGGCAAGAACTCTTTCTTTGACTGTTCCATTTTGAACTATTTCAAAATCTTGTCAAGGTATGTACTCATTGAAAAAACTTATCAAGCGTCTTGATCTATCTCTATAGATCTTGATGCTCAATATGTAAGCAGCTTCACCGAGGTCCTTCTTTGAAAAAACTCCTTTCAAACTCTCCTTTATGCTTTGCAGAATAATTCTACATTATTTCCGATCTACAATATGTCATTTACATATACTTATCAGAAATGCTGTAGTGCTCCCACTCACTTTCTAGTAATTACAGGCTTCACATGAAATGCGTATAAAACTATATGCTATGATCAACTTATCAAAGCATGTATTCCAACTCTGAGATGCTTGCAGGTCCATAGATGGATCACTTTGGAGCTTGCATATTTTGTTAGCACCTTTAGGATTGACAAAACCTTCTGGTTGCATCATATACAACTCTTCTTTAATAAATCCATTAAAGAATGTAGTTTTGACATCCATTTGCCAGATTTCATAAAATGTGGCAATTGCTAACATGATTCGGACAGACTTAAGCATCGCTTCTGATTGAGAAAATCTCATTGTAGTCAACACCTTGAACTTGCCGAAAACCTTTTTGTGACAAGTCGAGCTTTGTAGATAGTAACACTACTATCAGTGTCCGTCTTCCTCTTGAAGATCCATTTATTTAACATGGCTTGCTGATCATTGAGCAAGTCAATCAAAGTCCATACTTTGTTCTCATACATGGATCCTATCTCAGATTTCATGGCCTCAAGCCATTTCGCGGAATCTGGGCTCATCATCGCTTCCTCATAGTTCGTAGGTTCATCATGGTCTAGTAACATGACTTCGAGAACATGATTACCGTACCACTGCAGTGCGGATCTTACTCTGGAAGACCTACGAGGTTTGGTAGCAACTTGATCTGAAGTTTCATGATCATCATCATTAACTTCCTCACTAATTGGTGTAGGAATCACTAGAACTGATTTACGTGATGAACTACTTTCCAATAAGGGAGAAGGTACAATTACCTCATCAAGTTTCTACTTTCCTCCCACTCACTTCTTTCGAGAGAAACTTCTTCTCTAGAAAGGATCCATCTTAACAACGAAAAACTTGCCTTCGGATCTGTGATATAAGGTGTACCCAATAGTTACCTTTGGGTATTCTATGAAGACGCACTTCTCCGATTTGGGTTTGAGCTTATCGGTGAAAACTTTTTACATAAGCATCACATCCCCAAACTTTTAAGAAAGCGACAGCTTAGGTTTCTTTGTTAAACCATAGTTCATATGGTGTCGTCTCAACGGATTTAGATGGTGCCCTATTAGCGTGAATGCATTTGTCTCTAATGCATAACCCCAAAATGATAGTGGTAAACCGATAAGAGACATCATAGATCGCACCATATCCAATAAAGTGCGATTCTGACGTTCGGACACACCATAACATTGTGGTGTTCCGGTGGCGTGAGCTGTGAAACTATTCCACATTATTTTAATTGAAGACCAAACTCGTAACTCAATTAATCGTCTTCGCGATCAGATCGCAGAAACTTTATTTTCTTGTTACGATGATTTTTCCACTTCACTATGAAATTCTTTGAACCTTTCAACTATTTCAGATTTATGTTTCATCAAGTAGATACACCCATATCTGCTCAAATCATCTTGTGAAGGTCGAGAAAATAACGATACTTGCCACGAGCATCAACACTCATTGGATCGCATACATCGGTATGTATTATTTCCAATAAGTCAAGAGCTTGTTCTATTGTTCCGAGAAGCGGAGTTTTAGTCATCTTGCCCAAAGCGGCACGGTTCGCAAGCATCAAATGATTCATAACCAAGTGATTCCGAAAGTCCATCGACATGGAGTTTTCTTCATGCGCTTTACACCAATATGACCTAAGCGGCAGTGCCACAAATAAGTTGCACTATCATTATTAACTTTGCATCTTTTGGTTTCAATATTATGAATATGTGTATCACTATGATCGAGATCCAATGAACCATTTTCATTGGGAGTGTAACCATATAAGGTTTTATTCATGTAAGCAGAACAACAATTTATTCTCTTACTTAAATGAATAACCGTATTGCAATAAACATGATCAAATCATATTTATGCTCAACACCAAATAACACTTATTTAGGTTCCACACTAATCCCGAAAGTATAGGGAGTGTGTGATGATGATCAAATCAATCTTGGAACTACTTCCAACACTCATCGTCACTTCCCTTTCAACTAGTTTACATTTCATTCTGCAACTCCGTTTCAAGTTACTACTCTTAGCAACTGAACCAGTATCAAATACCGAGGGGTTTACTACGAACACTAGTGAAATACACATCAATGATCTGTATATCAAATATACCTTTGTTCACTTTGCCATCCTTCTTATCCGCCAAATACTTGGGGTAGTTCTGCTTCTAGTGACCAGTTCCATTGTAGCAAAAGCACTTAGTCTCACGCTTAGGTCCAGACTTGGGCTTCTTCACTCGAGCAGCAACTTGCTTGCCGTTCTTCTTGAAGTTCCCCTTCTTCCCTTTGCCCTTTTCCTTGAGACTAGTGGTCTTGTCAATCATCAACACTTGATGCTCTTTCTTGATTTCTACCTTCGTTGATTTCAACATCACGAAGAGCTCGGAATCGTTTTCGTCATCCCTTGCATACTATAGTTCATCACGAAGTTCTAGTAACTTAGTGATGGTGACTAGAGAATTACTGTCAATCCTTGTCTTATCCGGAAGATTAACTCCCACTTGATTCAAGCGTTTGAAGTAACCAGACAATCTGAGCACATGCTCACTAGTTGAGCGATTCTCCTCCATCTTTTAGCTTTAGAACTTGTTGGAGACTTCATATCTCTCAATTCGGGTATTTGCTGGAAATATTAACTTCAACTCTGGAACATCTCATATGGTCCATGACGCTCAAAAACGTCCTTTGAAGTCCCGATTATAATCCGTTTAAGCATGGTGCACTAAACTATCAATTAGTCATCTTTTTGAGCTAGCCAAATGTTGATAACGTCTGCATCTTCTCCTGCAATAGGTTTGTCACCTAGCGGTGCATTAAGGACATAATTCTTCTGTGCAGCAATGAGGATAAACCTCAGATCACGGATCCAATCCGCAACATTGCTACTAACATTTTTCAATACAATTTTCTCTAGGAACATATATAAAAACTTAGGGAAGCAACAACGTGAGCTATTGATCTACAACATAATTTGCAAAATACTACCAGGACTAAGTTCATGATAAATTTAAGTTCAATTAATCATATTACTTAAGAACTCCCACTTAGATAGACATCCCTCTAATCTTCTAAGTGATTATGTGATCCATATCAACTAAACCATGTCCGATCATCACGTGAGATGGAGTAGTTTCAATGGTGAACATCACTATGTTGATCATATCTACTATATGATTCACGCTCGACCTTTCGGTCTTCGTGTTCCGAGGCCATATCATTATATATGCTAGGCTCGTCAAGTTTAACTTTGAGTATTCTGCGTGTGCAACTGTTTTGCACCGTTGTATTTGAACGTAGAGCCTATCACACCCGATCATCACGTGGTGTCTCAAAGACGAAGAACTTTATAGCGGTGCATACTCGGGAGAACACTTCTTGATAATTTTTAGTGAGAGATCATCTTATAATGCTACCGTCAATCAAAGCAAGATAAGATGCATAAAGGATAAACATCACATGCAATCAATATAAGTGATATGATATGGTCATCATCATCTTGTGCTTGTGATCTCCATCGCGAAGCTTACCGTTATGATCACCATCGTCACCGGTAGCGACACCTTGATCTCCATCGTAGCATCGTTGTCGTCTCGCCAACTATTGCTTCTACGACTATCGCTACTCCTTAGTGATAAAGTAAAGCAATTACATGGCGTTGCATTTCATACAATAAAGCGACAACCATATGGCTCCTGCCGATTGCCGATAACTTCGGTTACAAAACATGATCATCTCATACAATAAAATATAGCATCACGTCTTGACCATATCACATCACAACATGCCCTGCTAAAACAAGTTAGTCGTCCTCTACTTTGTTGTTTGCAAGTTTTACGTGGCTGCTACGGGCTGAGCTAGAACCGTTCTTACCTACGCATCAAAACCACAACGATACTTCGTCAAATAGACTCCGTTTTAACCTTCTCAAGGACCGGGCGTAGCCACTCGGTTCAACTAAAGTGAGAGAGACAGACACCCGCCGGTCACCTTTAAGCAACGAGTGCTGGAGCGGTGAAACCAGTCTCGGCGTAAGCGTCGCGTAATGTCGGTCCGGCCGCTTCATCTCACAATACCGCTGAACCAAAGTATGACATGCTTTGGTAGGCAGTATGACTTGTATCGTCCACAACTCACTTGTGTTCTACTCGTGCATATGACATCAACGCATAAAACCTGGCTCGGATGCCTTTGTTGGGAAGCGTAGTAATTTCAAAAAATTTCCTACGATCACGCAAGACCATGGTGATGGCATAGCAGCGAGAGGGAAGAGTGTCCGTCCCACGTACCCTCGTGAGACCGAAAGCGAAGCGTTATAACAACGCTGTCGATGTAGTCGTAAATGCGTCTTCACGATCCGACCGATCCAAGCACCGAACGTCACGGCACCTCCGAGTTACGCACGTTCAGCTCGATGGCGATCCCGGACTCGATCCAGCAAAGTGTCGGGATGAGTTCCGTCGACCTGACGGCGTGGTGGCGATGTTGATGCTCCACCGACGCAGGGCTTCGCCTAAGCTCATGACGATATGACTTCTCCGGCGCAGGCCTTCGCCTAAGCTCATGACGATATGACCGAAGTGGAATATGGTGGAAGGGGCACCGCACACGGCTAAGGAAAGATCCGTAGATCAACTTGTGTGTCTTGGGGTGCCCCTGCCCCGTGATATAAAGGAGGCAAGGGAGGTGGCCGGCCCTAGGGGCGCGCAAGGAGGAGTCCTACTCCCACCGGGAGTAGGACTCCCCCCCTCTCCTAGTTGGACTAGGATTGGAGGAGGGGGAAGAGGGAAGGGGCGAAGCCCCCCCCTTCCTTGTCCTATTCGGACTAGAGGGGGGAGGGGGGCGCGCAGCCCACCTTGGCTGGCCCTTCCTCTTCTCTCCTATGGCCCATTAGGCCCATGGACCTCCCTGGGGGTTCCGGTAACCTCCCGGTACTCGGTAAAATCCGATTTCACCGGAACACTTCCAATGTCCAAATGTAGGCTTCCAATATATCAATCTTTATGTCTCGACCATTTCGAGACTCCTCGTCATGTTCGTGATCACATCCGGGACTCCTAACAACCTTCGGTGCATCAATACTTATAAACTCATAATGAGCTGTCATCGAAACGTTAAGCGTGCGGACCCTACGGGTTCGAGAACTATGTAGACATGACCTAGAACCATTCTCGGTCAATAACCAATAGCGGAACCTGGATGCCCATATTGGTTCCTACATATTCTACGAAGATCTTTATCGGTCAAACCGCATAACGACATCGTTGTTCCCTTTGTCATCGGTATGTTACTTACGAGATTCGATCGTCGGTATCCAATACCTAGTTCAATCTAGATTACGGTAAATCTCTTTACTCGTTCCGTAATACATCATCTCACAACTAACTCATTAGTTGTAATGCTTGCAAGGCTTTAAGTGATGTGTATTACCGAGAAGGCCTAGAGATACCTCTCCGACAATCGGAGTGACAAAACCTAATCTCGAAATACGCCAACCCAACAAGTACCTTTGGAGACACCTGTAGTACTCCTTTATAATCACCCGATTACGTTGTGGACGTTTGGTAGCACCAAAGTGTTCCTCCGTAAACGGGAGTTGCATAATCTCATAGTTACAGGGAACATGTATGGGTCATGAAGAAAGCATTAACATACTAAGCGATCAAGTGTTAAGCTAACGGAATGGGTCATGTCAATCAGATCATTCAACCAATGATGTGACCTTGTTAATTAAATAACAACTCCTTGTTTATGGTTAGGAAACATAACCATCTTTGATTAACAAGCTAGTCAAGTAGAGGCATACTAGTGACATCTGTTTGTCTATATATTCACACATGTATTATGTTTCCGGTTAATACAATTCTAGCATGAATAATAAACATTTATCATGATATAAGGAAATAAATAATAACTCTATTATTGCCTCTAGGGCATATTTCCTTCAGTTTCCACTCGACAGATTCAAAGACACTCGACCACCAGGAGTCCAAGAGCCACTCGGTGTCCAAAAGGTCTGTAGTTAAATAGTCTTTATGATCTTAATGACACTTTATGTAAGGCGTTACGATGGCGCCTAGCTTTAACTGCCTTAAACCCTCTACTACATTGGGCTGGCTGGGGTCTGGCGCACTCTATATAAGCCACCCCTCCACGGTAGAAGGGTTCGCACCCTGTAACACATCGCATATAATCCGATCGACTGCCTCCGGGCTCCGAGACGTAGGGCTATTACTTCCTCCGAGAAGGGCCTGAACTCGTAAATCCCTTGCGTATACAACTACTCCATAGCTAGGATCTTGCCTCTCCATACCTACTCCCCATTCTACTGTCAGACTTAGAACCACGACAACGCGTGCTCCTAGGTAAAAAAACATTTAACAAGAAGAAAGAGATAGAGAGAAAAAATTATAAAATTATAGGCAACCTTTTAGCCAGTTCTATGGTATGAGTAATTAATAATGCTAACTCTCAATGACATGACATGTCTGTATAGCCAGCAGCTAGCTATACTATTAACCATGCTCTTCATAATTGATTAAACTGAATTAGCTGGCACCTACTTGCTACGTAAGTAAAGTCGGGAGCGACACTAGTTACTCGCCCTGGTTGCTTTGGGGAAGCACAGGAAAGACCTGCATGTATCTACTCCTACTACATATGTCTTGGATACTGTGATGGCGTCTCCTGGGAAGGTGTTGGAGGGCGGGGGCGGTATGCACGCACAATGTGGGTTTGCTTCGTTGTGACGGTGCTGTTTTTGTGTTTTACCGTCAATGGAGCGTATTCTATTCAATGAAGCGTATTTTATTAATGGTCGTACGTATATTCAATGAAGCCATGACGATCATCAGCTGGAACTGCTGGGGCCTAGGGAAACCCCGGACAGTTCAGGAGCTTGTGTGCCTCGTGCACACATATAAGCCTAAGATCGTGCTTCTCTCAGAAACTAGGCAGAGTAATAAGTATGTCAATAACCTGGGATGGAGACTAGGCCTCAAGCATTGTATCTCGCATCCCGGCATTGGTAAGGGTGTCGGCATTGCGCTTTTTTATGATGAGAGCATGGAAAGAAAGAAGCTCGATGTTGGCCCAAGGTATATCGATTTGTTGATCTGATTGAGTAGTCAGGGAGTGCAATGGAGAGGAACTTTTGTGTATGGGGAACCGAAAACGCATGAGAGGCACCACATGTGGACGTTGCTTAGAAGAATAAAGGATGCAACAAATGTGCCATGGTTTATGGCTGGGGACTTCAACGAAACAATGTGGCAGACATAACATATGTCAGTAGCCAAAAGATCAGAAAGAAACATGGAAATTTTTCGAAATGTGCTGGTTGATTGCAACTTATTTGACTTTGGCTTCAAAGGTCCGAGATGGACCTATAATAATAAGCAAGAAGGCCGTGACAACGTTCGAGCTCGACTGGATCGAGCGGTGGCCTCACCTGGGTGGTCTGAAGTGTTCCAAAATGCAAGGGTTGAGCATATTTGCTCTTCCCAATTAGACCACCTCCCGGTTCTGATAAATTAGGGAATAGGAAAGAATGGAGGCCGGTGATGGATAAAAGGAGCCAAAGATTCAGGTACGAGTAGATGTGGGAACGGGTGGACTCCCTGAAGGAGACGATCGAGAAAACATGGAAACAGGGTGGCGCTTCATGCTCTCTGCAAGAGGTACACGAAAAGATATCAAACATGCAGCAGGCCTGAGAAACTGGGCAGAAAAGGACTTCGGTTCAGTGGTTAAAAAGGCAGCGGAGTTAAGGAAAAAACTGAGTGCTCTTTGGTGCTCCCTGCCCTCAACAGAAAACCAAAGGAAAGAGCAGCTATACTCGAAGGAACTAGATGAAATTCTGCTGCGGGAAGAGATCATGTGGAGACAGAGGTCGAGAGCAACATATTTGAAATGTGGTGACAGAAATACAAAGTGGTTCCAGAGGAAAGCTACTTGGAGGAAGAAAAAGAATGAAATTACAAGGCTAAAAACGACCAAGGTGTCTGGGTAGAAGACAAGGATGAGATCCATTCAATCACCTACTCTTTTTTTAAGAATCTGTATAAGGGAGGAAGGCACGGTACCAAGCGAAATTCTGAACCTGGTTGTAGAAAGAGTCACTCAGAATATGAATGCCAGGCTGACGAAATCCTTCTCTCCGGAAGAGATCAGCGACGCTCTGTTCCAAATAGGCCCCCTAAAGTCTGTTGAAAGGATCGATATGGTTGACTAAAGTGGGGGGGGGGGTGAATAGGCAACTGGCAAAATTTAGCTCATCTTTACCAAATTAAAGTTAGCATCAAAGTAGGTTGTCTAGATATGCAACTAGGTGAGCAACCTATAGGATGCAACTACAACAAGCACACAAGAAAGCAAGAGATACAACACAATATAAGCTTGCACAAGTAAAGGTAAGAGATAACCAAGAGTGGAACCGGTGGAGACGAGGATGTGTTACGAAGTTCCTTCCCTTTGAGAGGAAATGCGTCTCCGTTGGAGCTGTGTGGAGGCACAATGCTCCCCAAGAAGCCACTAGGGCCACCGTATTCTCCTCACGCCCTCACACAATGCGAGAAGTCGTGATTCCACTATTGGTGCCCTTGAAGGCGGCGACCGAACCTTTACAAACTAGGTTGGGGCTCTTCCACAACCGAAATGGAGGCTCACAATGAAACCACGGAGCTTCACCACAATGGAATATGGCTTCGAGGTGACCTCAACCGTCTAGGGTGCTCAAACACCCAAGAGTAACAAGATCCGCAAGGGATTAGTGGGGGGGGGTCAAATTTCTCTTCGTGGAAGTGAAGATTGGGGCCTTCTCAACCAATCCTTAGAAAATCAACAAGTTTGATTGGCTAGGGAGAGAGATCGGGCAAGAATGAGCTTTTGAAAGGCAATGGAGCTTGGGGGGAAGAGGTCAACCCTAGGAAGAAGAAGACCCCCCCCCCCTTTATATAGGGGAACCAAAATCCAACCGTTTTTTGCCCAGCCCCGCAGCTAAGCGGTACTACCGCTCCAAGGAGCGGTACTACTCCGCACAAGCCTATAAATACACATAGTGTATCTACGGTAGTGGCGCCAGAGCGGTACTACCGCTGACCCCAGCGGTACTACCGCCTTGGGTTTTAGACCTGGAGAGGCAGCGGTACTAGAGGGTGCCAGGAGCGGCAGTACCGTGCCAAGCGGTACTACCGTCCTAGTGCCGCTCTACTACCGCTTCGAGCAAAGTGGGAACAGAACCTTGCACAGAAGAAAACCCCGCAAGCGGTAGTGGCGACGGTAGAACAGGCTGTAGTACCGCCAGAGCGGTACTACCGCTCTACTACCGCCCTACTACCGTGAATTACAAATCGACAACCGAAAGTTGCAAGCTCGGGGAAACCCTAAGCAGTAGTGCCACGAAGTACCAGTGGTACTACCACATAAGCGGCACTACCGTGGGCACTAGCGGTACTACCGCTGGCAAGATGTTGAAAACACCACATAAAACATTGGAAAGGCTCCAGAGAAGGGAAAGGAGGTTGTTTGTGCATATGGGGCGATGTACGTGTTGATTCCACCCATACCTTTCCGAAGCGGACCCCCCCTTAATAGTACGGCTTTCCTACAAGTCAAATCCATCGAAAAGAAATGTAGAGAACCACCGTCTTCGATAGGATCCGAGGGGCATCTAATCGTCAAGTGCCTAGACATGAGATATCTAAAATGCTCAATGCACACGATTAGTCCGCAGATGCATTGTCATCAATCACCAAAACCACTTAGGGAGAAATATGCCCTTACAGTTGTTCAGAGGTTCTTTGAGGATGGAGTTATGCCGTTAGGAATTAATGACACGGTGATCGTTCTCATACCTAAATGTAAAGATCCCCAAAACATGAAGGATTAGAAGCCCATCAGCTTATGTAACGTGATATATAAAGTAATATCAAAGTGCCTTGTCAACCGCCTCCGGCCAATTCTTGATGATGTCATCTCCGAGACCCAAAGTGCATTCATCCCAGGGAGAATGATCATGGACAATGCCATAATTGCGTTTGATTGTTTTCATAAAATCCAGAACAGCAAAGCAGGCCATGAATCCCACTGTGCGTACAAGCTGGACCTAGCAAAAGCTTATGACCATGTGGACTGGAGTTTCCTCAAGGGGTTCTCACAAAAACATGTTTCAACCCTATATGGACAAGTTGGGTGATGCAATGTGTGAAATCTGTGAGGTACTCACTGAGATGTTATGGGGACCTCCTGGAAACTTTTCTTCCATCTCGTGGGCTGAGACAAGGTGACCCGCTCAGTACATACCTCTTCCTTTTCGCTGCGGATGGCCTGGTATCTCTACTGAAGAAAGAAATCATGGAAGGAAATTTGACACCCATCAAAATAGCTAGAAACAGCCCGAGTATCTCTAACCTCCTTTTCGAAGATGATAGTTTGCTTTTCTTCAAGGCATCGATAGATCAAGCAAAGGTTATCAAGAGAGTTTTGGAGACCTTCTAAAGGGCCACGGGTCAACTACTGAGTGCAAACAAATGTTCGCTTCTTTTTAATGAATTCTGTCCGGAGGAGACCAGAAATGGAATCAAAGGTGTTCTGGAGGTAGAAACAACATCCTTTGAGAGTAAATACCTTGGGTTACCGACACCTGATGGGAGAATGAAGGATGAACATTTCCAGCCCATCATGGACAGATTCCGGAAGCATTGCAATGATTGGTCCGAAAAATTTATGTCTTTTGCTGCTAAGGAAGTGCATGTGAAGTCGGTAGTCCAGGCCCTCCCAACCTACACGATGGGTGTCTTCCTCCTATCTAAAGGTTTCTGCGAGAAGTATGAGAGGATGATTCGGGAGTTCTGGTGGGGAGAAGAGGAAGGGCATAGGAAAGTGCACTGGATGTCGTGGGAACACATGATAAAACCGAAAAGAGTAGGGGGAATTGGTTTTAGGGATATGCACCTTTTGAACCTAGCCTTATTAGCGAGACAAGGCTGGAGACTTATCCAGAAACCAGACAGCCTATGTGCGAGAGTGTTGAAATCCAAGTACTACCCAAACGGGAACCTACTGGATACCGTTTTTGCCACTGATGCTTCACCGGCCTTGGAGGGCCATCGAAGCTGGTCTACAGTTGCTGAAAAAAGGCATTGTATGGCGTGTGGGTGATGGGAGAAAAATTCAGATCCAGAGAGATCAGTGGATACCAAGGGAAGGAGGGCTCGAGTCGGTAAGCTTTATCAGAAGGTCAAGACTAAGATGGGTCAACCAACTTATGTTGCCTGACAGAAGAGAATGGAACGAGGAATTGATAAGACAATTTTTTTACCCTTTTGATGCTGACGAAATTTGCAGAATTAAGATCCCTAATGCAGTGGTGGATGATCGGATTGCAGGGCATTATGAGAGCAATGGGGTTTTCTCGGTCAAGAGCGCATACAAACTGGCTGCCTCCATTGAATAACAAAACAGGCATACCCCTACCAGCTCATGTAGCTCCCCGGAAGATCGAAGCATTTGGGACATAATATGGAAAGCAAAAGTTCCGGAGAAGGTCTAAATATTCTGTTGAAGGATTGCAACAAACACCCTTCCTACAAAAAAGAACAAGTTCCGAAGAACTATAACACACGATGCCACATGCAATATCTGCGGCAATGGAGTGGAAGATGAGTATCATGCTGTTGTAAGGTGTACGAAAAGCAGGGCGCTAAGATTTGGCATTAGGAAACAGTGGCAATTGCCGGCAGAGGAGAAATTTTGACACAGGTGATGACTGGCTGCAGCTGTTGCTAGGCACGGAACCTGAGGAATCTCGTCGCAAAATAATGTTACTGTTCTGGAGGTGCTGTTACTTGCGGGATGATTGTGGGGAGGAAATGCAACACCATGGCACATGAAGCTGCTGCGGTTGCGAGAAGAGAAGGCAATTTCATGAAGATAGCCGACGTGCCAGACTGCATGCGTTCGCTCCGTTACTCTTGTTTCTAAAAAAAAGAAACACAGGAAAAGAAGAAGAGGCGGCGCCCCGTGGTGTAGTAAGGAAGGAGCAATTCCAAATGAAGAATGTGGGTGGGTAGAAAAGCAGTAACCGCTCGCCTGCGGGTGTCAGAGCCTCAGAGAGGAGAGAGAGAGAGAGAGAGAGAGAGAGAGAGAGAGAGAGAGAGGCGGGCGAGCTGTGGGTTGCACCTGCACCGCACCGGCACGTCTCCTCGCGTCGATCTCCCCGGTGTATATAACACCCACAAACCCACCCTCCCCTCGCAGCGCTCGCTCACATCGCTCGCTGGCTGCCAATAAGCCATCTCTCTTCCCTTGCTCCCCGTCTCTCTCCCTCACGCAGTCAGTCGCGCCGGCCTGCTTCTGGATCCATCCATGGCCACGCAAGGGCCAGCATAGCTACATCCACCTCTCCGTCTACCTGCTGCCAGCTACTCCGGCGGTCACCCAGGTACGCCCGCCCGCACGCCGTTCCGTACCTCCTCGTGGTTTGCTGCGGCGCACGCGTTTCAAACTTGCTTTGCTAGCCGGCGCCGCGTAGGAACGAACGAATCCGGCCGGGCAACTCGATCGACCTCTCGTGCACTAGAAACACGTACGTACGCCGTATGTACCACCACAGGGTCCGTGTCCTTCCACCGATATCCATGCTGCTAGCTGTGCTAATTTCGTTGCCGCACCCGGTGAGATCCTACTGATTTTGCTTGTTGGGCCGGGTTTAGTAATTTGTGAGCACCCGGTGAAATTTATCTATCTCTTCATGGAGTACCTACTTTGTTTACTTTACTGGGGTTTAATTTCGTTGCGGCACCCGGTGAGATGGCCGTACTAGTTTTGTTTGTTTGTTTGTTGGGGGTTTAATTTGTGAGTGCCCGGTGAAATTGATTTGTTCATGGATTAGTACCTAGCTTGTGAAATTCCTTTTCTAAATAAACTCCACGGTGATAATTTACTTGTTCATGAACCTTGGTTGGGTTGATGCCTTCATATGGAAAATGTACCATCTCCGTGCATGTAATTTTGCTGAGGCTGCTGCTGGATTGGATACCTGCCTGCTAATTTCGTTTGTTGGGGTTTAATTTGTGAGCACCCGATGGTGAAGTCTATTATTTGTTCATGGATTGGATGCCTGCCAGATGAGATACTGTACTAACCAATGGAATGGGTTCATTTTGTTTTTTGAGTAAAACAGGAATAGATTGATTTGCTTTTGCTTGCTGCATTTGCTCCCAACTCAAAACGTAATCAAGGTTTTGTTCGTGTCAAGTTAGTTAGTTATTAATCCTTGGATCCATATACATTTGCATCTCCGTGGTTACTTTCACTGATTACCTACATTGATTCATGTTCTGCTGGCAAAATTGATCAATGAAGCTGCACTTAGAATTTATTTACTGAGGCTGCTGCTGGATCGGAGTACCTGCCTGCTAATTTTGTTTGTTGGGGTTTAATTTGTGAGCACCCGGTGGTGGAGTTTATCTCTTCATCGATTGGATGTCTGCCAGCTAATTTTGTTTGTTGGGGTTTAATTTGTGAGTACCCCGTGGTGGAGTTTATCTGTTCATCGATTGGATGCCTGCCTGCTAGCTGCTGCACCCGGATGAGATACTATACTAACCAACGGAATGGATTCATTTTGTTCGTCTTCGGTTACTTAGTTATTAATCCTTAGATTCATACATGTTTGCATCTCCGTGGTTACTTTCACTGATTACTTACATTGATTGATGTTCTGCTGGCAATTGATCACTGAAGCTGCACTTCGAATTTATTTACTGACTTCACCTTTCAGACTATGCAATCTTCCCTAATAAGTAATCAGTGAAGCTGCAGCTCTTCTCTAACATCAATTACATTATTAATTTACTGATTACTTCCATATATAGATGGCGCAGGGATGGGCAGAGAGGATGGCCAAGGGATGGGCAGACGCTAGCCACCTGGATGTCTTTTGCTGGGGAACGGCCTGGATCAGCCCCCTCTTTTCACTGTAAGTACTATCAGTACTAGTTCAAGGAGTGCATTGTCGATCGATCGATCAATCATCTAATCGAATGAAGCAAGCAAGGAAGCATTGATTTTCTCGATGGATCATTTCTGACTTTCATCCATGCGCGCCTTGTACATGCATGTTGCAGCTGGGCGACATGCATCTCGTGGCGCCACCGCGCGCTGGGCGGGGGTGGCCGGCGCCCGGAACCCATCATCGCCGCGCTCATGGGTAGCTTGGCCTGGCTCGCGTACGGCTTGGAAGTCATCGACGACACGGTCGAGCCGCTGTCTGTCAACGCCTGGGGTGCCACGTTCCAGGCGGTGTACCTCGTCACTTTCCTCCTCCTGTGCACCGGTGAGGAGCGACGCCGTGCTATCAGGCTGATTGCGACCGCTGGGATCTACGTGGCCCTCTTGCTCAACATCGGCGGCGTCGACTCCGGCACCTTCAAGTTTCTCTGCACCATCGCGGGTTCGGTGTCCGCCGCCGCGCCGCTGCTCACCCACTGGTTCCTGGTACTGATCGAGCGTGATCCATCTCTCATCTTTCTACCAACTCAACCGAACAAGTGTATACTGAATGATGAACGAGCCTGAACCTGAACCTGAACCTGGATGGTTCCTTTGTTGCATTGCATTGCAGGACCAAGCTACGCTTCCACCCTGGGGCATGTCTGCCTTCTCCATCGTACACTGCTTCGCGTGGTGTATACGGGGCGTCACGAAGCCGGTACCACAGCATGAGGACTTATACATGGCGGTGCGAAATTTCTTCCTTCCTTCCTTTCCTTCCTTATTGGACTTCATACTTTCATAGCTCTACTGCTGCTGCACATTATTCATTCTTTCGTTATCTAGCTACCTTTGCTGCTGGTGGTGCTTAACATGCATGAACTCGCTGGATTTACTATGGATGCAGACGCAGAATGGGATCGGCGCTTTCTGCTCCCTGGTACTACTGTTCCTGGCCTGGTTTTTGCCCGGCGCCCTGGCACCGCCCATGGAAGAGGACATGGATCTCCTGGCGGCGCTCATCAACCCAGACGTCGTGGAAGTGGAACACCCTCTGTTGCCCGGCGCCCTGGCACCGCCCATGGAAGAGGACATGGATCTCCTTGCGGCACTCGTCAACCCAGACGTCGTGGAAGTGGAACACCCTCTGTTCCCCGCTCCCCCACCGCCGCCGAGACGCAGGAGCACCGGCGCTGACGTCGACGCGCACCACGACCCACCGCCGCCGAGACGCAGGAGCACATGAGCCGGACTCCGGCGACCGTCGCTCTGCGAAGAGGACGAAAGCGGCCGACCTGACGTGCGAACCAAGGCCAGCATGCCTTCTGTTTGACACTTGTCCTTCCTCACACTCATCACTGCATCAGTACGTCGCTTGCTAAGGCTGCCTGTCAAGTTAGAACTGAGTTGGATGTTGCTTTTGTGAGAATTCAAGTTCCAAAACTTACTCTGAGCTAGAATTCAGCACCCGACATTCATGTGTTTCACTTCATGCATATGTTGAAATGGAGTACATCACATAACACATTCTTACATTTGCAGCATCCACCAATTCACCTCGAACACAACTTTATGTGAACGACATAACCAGTTTCAACAAAAAAAAAGCAAAAGTGTGGAAATTTAAATACACACAAGTTTAAACACAAAATCAACAGTGTGGCAATTGATCAATGTCGTATGTCATGAGAAGTTTTTTTTCAAGTCCAACATGAGAGTTGTTGGTGTTCACTAGTTGCTCTCTTCTCCGAAATTTCTCTTTCACATCGCGTCTAATAGCAGCCCACCAAGATATAATTAGGCTTTATCTTTCCTGTCTTATTTCTCCGTAACATCCCGTTTATGCGGTCAATTAGCCTCTACTAGGTAGAAAGTGCGGCTTACCACACCCAGCAGCACCGCTGCCGAGTATAGTCATATCCAATCCGATAATGCAGTCATTGAAGCACTAAAATATAAAAAGTAGCATACTATAGTTGTGGTTATCAATCTAATGTATCAACTTTATATTAGACACATCGCCTCGATACAGACACATACAATACATAGCATATATATATAAATATATATATATATATATATATATATATATATAATGATATAAAAATTCACCTATTAATATCTTCGGATGAAGTTGCGGGAATAAGAACGATATGGGCAATACATCAGAGCATATATGTGCACACAAAGTCATGTTAATTATACATGAAGCAACTTTACATCACCGATACAACTCATTCATCCAAATACCGACTGAAGCAACCTATTTTTACATAGAACATTGGGCAAAAAAGTTCACAGCCCATCTATAAGTCATCCTTGTATGATGATGCACCAGACAAAATAAAGTACTTAAGCTTGGATAGAGATTTGATAGCCAGCGCAATTTGTCATTGCCCTCACTTCGACCAGGTGGCTAAGAAAATATAATATAGTACAATCTGCCATAATGAAAGTACCCCCATTGCCCTGGTCCTGGTAATGCTTCCCAAACAGACCTTTGCGTGCAGTGAATCCAGGCTTAACTGAGTCATACTCTGCAAACAAGTGAAGCTTTCTTTTCCTTCTACAGCATTGATTCAAGCTTAAGAGAATGATTCAAGCTTTAGAGAACCAGTAAATCACCTAGTGTGAAAATAATATTAAGAACATTGAAATATGACGTGCAACCAATGTACAGGCCAGAATGAGAAAATAAATATATAAACTCATTAGGAGAAATGATTTCAGCAAGGGGTATTGCATATATGAAAAACCATAGTTCCACACTTCTATCAAACTATGCAGTATAAATTTACCACCAATCACTTGGTCACTTATAAGGACATAAATGCATGAAGTCACTTAAGAGCAGTTACCACGTACTCCCTCCGTTCGGAAATACTTGTCATTGAAATGGATGTATCTAGATGTATTTTAGTTCTAGATACATCCATTTTGGTGACAAGTAATTCCGAACGGAGGGAGTATATCACATTATCGTCTAAAATCAGCAAAAACTGTTTGAAAAAATAGAGATTCCTAGCAATGCCCAATTACAAATAGGAAAAGAGAAGCATTACATTCGTAAAATCAAGGGCATATAATGGTTCTCAAATCACTGGAAGGCAAATATTACCTAGCAAACACTATAGATAGATGATATTAGATGAATCTTCTCTCCTATTAGATGTGAATACCTCTAAAATGTTGAATGGATTGCAATGGAAAGAAAGAAAGTAGTAGGAAAATAACAATTAACCTGAACACGTAGCAGAGGGAACAAAATTAGCAGGCCATTACATTAAGCACCAAGCCACAAAATAAAAATTACAGAAAGGCTGCAAGCAGAAGTATTGTACCTTTCGAGCTTGGCAGGGATAGTGTTTGCGATTTTATTGCTGCAGTTGGCCTTGGGGAACTATCAAAAATTTCAAAGAAAGATGCTCTGATAGTTCATTTTTCCCTCTGGGGACATTTATTTTTCGTTCATTTATTCTCTTTCACTTCTTCTCCTCGTGTACAGCAGGTCTAGTCCCTGTAAACCTTGGGAAATCACAAATAAACAATTAGTTAAACTACCCGGGATTAAAAAATATGCCACTGATTATTTAGTGCTTGAGTATAAAACATACCACCTGAGATAAAACAATGGTACCCAAGTGCACACACCTTATAGCCATCATCCAATCACACTTGCTTGGAGTCATGCACTCATGTAACTAACATGCATCGCTATAGATGTTTTGCGTTTGTTACAACCTGTGATGGTCAACGGCTAAGTCTGAACATATGTGACTGTTGTACATACATTTACTTGATCATTTTTTTATGTGAATACGTACTCACGATCTTAAATTATAATAGTTCAGATTGAGTCTAATCATGTTCTAAATCATTTTGCTTTGTGACTTGTATTTTCCTATGAAGAAATTAGTAGTAGATGAAGCAATGGTGTACATATTTTCTATTTCTCACCCACTGATAGAACAGTAGCCACATATTTGCCATAAAAACATAGTTATTGTTGAGATACTAATTATTGTATGGTTTCATGACCCTCGTAGCTATAGAATTGGAAGCAAAGATATAATTCCCTGATAACTTGTGACAAGTGTTCTTTTCATAGATCAAATACATTAGCCATAGATTCTGGCTATCAAGAGAAGTATGCAAAAGTTTCCTAAGCACATTACTGATAATATCACTGTGTGACGATTAACTTCTACTCCCTCCATCCCAAAATAAGTGTCGCAGATTTAGTACAAAGTTAGTACAAAGATGAAGGGAGTATCTAGGAGAGCTCGAAAACAATGACCTCATGCTAATGGCTGGCTATATCTATATACCATATTTAGTACCAGAGAGTAGTTTTTCTATCTCGGAATACTTCTACTTATTTGTTATTTAGATTCTACACGTTATGATCCAGGTTTATATTATTGTCCATTGTAGATGTTACAAGTTCATATGCACATCAGCTAGATTTGTTCAGATAGTTTGTTGTTTTTTTTTTGTTTATTCAGGCTTTGTTCATGAATCATGACGACTTCTTTTTAATTTCTTTTGACTTCATACTGAGACAGTTCGCTGTGTATCCGTGCTATAGAACATTTTATAATATTTTTCTTCATATATATTGCAACAACATGTCAGATCCATTTTTCATTTCCTGATGCTATGTACTTCCTCCTTCCCATATTCTAAGGCGTATTAGTTTTCTGCACGGGAATTAACGCAGGTCAATCTTGTGAGGGAGAGAGAGGGATGGCTTGGGAACTGAGAGCTAACTACACAAGAGAACTATCGGGCAATATTTTTAGTTTCCAGAAAAATAGCGATTCTTAGCTTGGTTGTAACCGCACGAGAGGGAAAGTCACCTGCGCTTAATATTATGGGATTGCATGCAAAAGCTAATACGTCCAAGATTTTGGGAAGGAGGGATTTTGCAAAGATTTCCCTTGTCTGATCTGTACAAGACCTACAATACACATATACAATATGTAACAATGTTTGCACTGTTGTACAAAAGAATCCATTCTGATCTAGAGATATCCATCATGTGGATGGATTATGATAAATATCACCATATAATTAACTTATGATAATTGAGACATGCATTTGCACGTGCACAGTTACTAATTGACTGATAAATATACGTTTAACAGAGAGATAGTGTTCAAAAAGAATTACAGATAGATAGAAAGATGCATGGATTGATTTATTGATTAATAGAGTAACATGAATTTATCTACCAGCTTTTGCTGACCCTCCACATTGAGATACCTTTGGATAACAAAAGCCTCGAAAAGGCCGCAAAGAAATACGCCGAGGTAGCATAGCAGAAGCATGAGGATCCTCATCCGGGGGTTGTTGTGGTGGTCAACCAGACAGGCCATGCGAAGAAGCGAGACGCCGGCGCAGCCGATAAGGCACGTCACTGCCCATCTGCTACGCTCGTCGGCCTCTGCCACCACCAGCTCCACCTCCTCCTCCAGCTCGTCGGCGGCCACATCACTATATCATTTCTTAGTCAAACAAACAAGACACGCGTACATTCGTCCCCCAAAAAAGCAAGACGTACTACATGCAGAATATGGATCTTTTCAATAGAGTATCGATCATGGACAAATGTATAGTTGTAGATGTGTACTTACTACTTAGATGAATGCATCGACGGATGAGTGGATTTATATTTTGTTTCTTTTGAGAACTGAATGAATAAATTAATAGAGCAGCAAGAATTTATCTACTAAGGTTCTCCGGACAAAGGTACCTGTCGTTTGCATAAAGCCACGCAAGGTCGTAAAGAAATACGGCGAGGAGGTCGAGCAGAAGGATGAGGAGCGTCAAGGGCGGGTCGTCAGTGACCAAGTGGCAGTAGATGCAAACAAGCGAGACGCCGGCGCAGCCCACAGGGTGCCGCGCTATCCAACGGCTACGCTCGTCGGCCTCCGGCACCACCAGCTCCAGCTCCTGCTCCAGCTCGTCGTCGGCCATCGTCGGTTCAACCTCCGTCAAGCGATAGATCTACTTGGGGGGTGGCGTTGGGTTGGGTTGGTATGGTAGTGCGTTGTACAATGATCTGTTTGTTGGGATCCATCTTTATTTCAGGGAGGTTTGTTAGGGTCCATAGTCAGAAGGGGTGAAGAGATTTTTTTTATTTGTTTTTGAAACCGAGGCAAAAGATTTACCTCATGGATTAATAATTAAGCAGAAGAGAAAGATGAAGGATGGACTGAACCTAGCAAGCAACTTGGGATTCCATCGTGTTAAAGCGGTGAATGTGATTAATTATTGTACTGGACAATCTACCTGATGGGATTTGGCGGCGGCAATCTTTGCTGATTGTGTTGATATTAGCCCTTTGATTGGAAAGGTCAAATTTAAGCATTGTTTTCGTGCTGCTAATCAAGCGGCGCATGTGCTAGCTCAATTTAGCTTCTGTAATAAAATCTCTGATAGTTGGATTAACGAGATAAGCTCGTAGACGATGTATCTATTTTTTATTTGCAATAAAGCTAGCCATGATGGCCTTCCCTAAAAAAAAGCAGAAGAGAAAGATGAATAAGCTCGAGATTCATTGATGGCAGTCCACGCTCTACAACCACACAGCTAAACTAGCCTCCGTCGGCGATAGCACCCAAGACCGCTGGATTGTGGCCGTGACACAGGGGGTCTTCATCCCCGGACAGTTGGAGAGGGTGTTGAAGTCTCCTTCCCCCATATGCACAAGGCCACGAACCCTGTGTATCGACCGCCCATCAACGGTAGGTACTTCGACTACTAAGCCAGGAACTTTAGTTTGGTTGCTACTTGCTAGGACATCCCCCATGGAAGGGGCGGGGATTTCGACGATCCCATCGGGGTTTGCTCCGGTGCCATCTGCTCTATCTCCGTGGTAGCAGTTCTAACTCTGGCGAACACTGTAAGTACATCAAACTCGACATTGCTTCTCCGATTGTGTAGATTCGATTATATTTTAGCGGCTAGGTTTTTAGGGTGGTTGCTGCTCCATCGGTGATGCTAGGATCATAGCACCATATCGATTTTGCATCTTCTCATGCCATCTATCTTAACCCTCTTGGTCATTCTAGGAGCAACCACTTGTAACACCTCGGCCGCAACCACTGGTTCCATGCTGTTGCACCTCGCCTGGTCCTATGGACCAACACTAGTTTCCTCTACGCACATTGTCCTCATTCGAGCACCTCGCCAGATCTAAGAACTTCTCGGTCAGTCACCCATCCTAAAATTACCGCAGACCAAGCACGCTTAACCTGGAGGTTGTTTGGAGACGAGGTTTCCGAAAAGAAGGCGTACCTTGTTGATATGAGTAGTTTATCATTCCTATTAAGTTGGGATTTCACACCATCGGTCCTCATTTATAATTAGGTTCAAAATGATATCTCACAGTACCGAAGGTAAAACCACTTATCAGTGCCACTTGTCGCATTTTATGTAGCGTTTACCGGTTTTTGACCATTTGTACCCCCCCCCCCTCCCCCTTCCGTACTCTCCCGCCCCCATTGAAGTTGGCGCCTGCCAGTGTTAACCGCCAACACAACCCGCCTCACGCTCCTTAGCCAGGTACCCCTTTGCCGCCTCAACCTCTAGCTCGCCACACCTGCCCCGGTGAACCCTACCCACAACAAAGTTGCATCAGGGCATGACCAATGCATAGCCCCAGGGTGATGCCCCGTAGGCCACATAGGATCGGATGTCAAGAAAAGTAGGTTCGGACGGAGCAGCGGGATCCTCTGCATGAGGCAGGTGCTTTGGGAGAAAAAGTATGGTCCGATGCATAAAGCTGAAAAAGTTGAAGTGGAGAGTAGAGATGTATGTGTAGTGGGAGTCTTTATTTTCTATTCTCTCATGAGGTCCACTAGTAGTAGCTTATATTGGGGAGAAAAAATTAATGTAGATGCCTCAAGCTAATTTTTCTCATGGGGAAACCGTATTGATATGCCACCATAGTTCATGCCCTCATGTGGCTCCCCCGACCTCCAACACACCCTCCTTGTGGTTCCCCTACCTCCTCATGCTCCCCTGTGCTCCTCTTCGACACTTTGTATGTGTCTCCACCTCCCATGTTGATGTCGTAGGGGCGGCAATGGTCATCATAAGCCGATGGAGCTTGTTGACTATGGTCTGTTGACTATCACACTACTTCTCCATTTGTGGTTAATTATTTTTCTTTTTTCTCTTGGCTTTTCTTATTAACTATTTTCTTCTTTAGAAATTTCTTAATTAACTAGCTAAGATATTAGAAGAATGTTTCAGTAACTTGAAGATGCGTCGCACGTGCTCATGATAATTGAAATTTTGCGAAATATGGTCCCTTAACTTTCTTACTAAATCTGAAGAATCATAGGGCTAGAAGGATAACTGAAAATCTATTGGAAGCAACACAAAATTTCCTAGTTTCTTGCCCAAACTTTTATCTAAAATATGCGGTACTTTTCATATGATTATTCATTGGCTTGCAAAGGTGATCCATAAATTCACAAGAACTCTACAAAACCTTGTCAATAAATTTTTGATTGATTTAACCGTCTTTCCAAACTTGTTGAAATATCCCAAGAACTTTTTCAATAATATTTTTTATGAAAAACACAAAGGCTATCTCTTGTTCGTAACCGTCCTCCATGCTTGTTCTTGCACCTCCTCTGGTTTTTTAGTGGATCCGGTACTAAAGTTGAAGATTTATGCTAAAGGGCTTCGTGAAGACCATGTTAGAACTTTGTCAAAAACTTTGGAGGGCTTTTCACAAAATTTATAAGGAATGAACTGAGTACAGAGCTTTGCAAACATATTATCCAAACCTTGTGTTTAACTTCTGAAAAACTATTGAGGACGCATTACCGAACCTTTTAGTTTTTGCTAATAAAAACCTAATAACCTATTACTACAAATTAATTAGTGAGGTTTCACTTGACACATATGCTCACTCCTACATTCCTCACAATTTGAAATATGTTGGTCACCAGACTTCTTTTGAAGAGCTGGCCACGAAAAAAATGAAACATCAAAACAAATTTAAATTTGCACACCACAAAAAGTCTATACAAGCCATGAATGGGTTGTTGTGCATTGATGCTTGATCGAGATAACTTTGTAGTACCAGGAATATCTGTTGGTGACCATCCGACTAACATCCCCATCCGGAGGAAGTACATGTATTTATTTTTGTGAAGATATTATGGTAGGGAACTCTTTTGTCCTAGTGATTTCTGTTGCTGTGCAGCAATTAATAAAAGTGGTGAAAACATCTGTCATTAGAATACCGATGCATTGATAGAGTCATCAATCTATCATAGTAGATGTCACAATCAAAGATACCTAAGCTTAGACTAGCCACAATAGGAGTAACTTCAGCAGTAACATCGAGTCCAACTCAGCAAATTTGCTTATGAGGCAATGAGTTAATGATGAAAGAGGTAGTTTGAGTAACTTTGTGACGCCCTCGATTCAATCGTACACTAATCATGCACGCAAATGTGTACGATCAAGATCAAGGACTCACGGGAAGATATCACAACACAAACTCTACAAATAAAATAAGTCATACAAGCATCATAATACAAGCCAGGGGCCTCGAGGGCTCGAATACAAGTGCTCGATCATAGACGAGTCAGCGGAAGCAACAATATCTGAGTACAGACATAAGTTAAACAAGGTGCCATAAGATGGCTAGCACAAATTGGGATACAGATCGAAAGAGGAGCAGGCCTCCTGCACAGGATCCTCCTAAGCTACTCTGGTCCGTCGCTGGGCTGCACGTAGTAGTAGGCACCTCCGGAGTAGTAGTCGTCATAGGCGGTGGCGTCTGGCTCCTGGGCTCCATCTTCTGGTTGCAGCAATCGAGTAGAGGTAGGGGGAAAAGGGGGAACAAGGCAACCGTGAGTACTCATCCAAAGTACTCGCAAGAAAGGAGCTACACTACATATGCATGGATATATGTGCAAAGGGCCATATCAGTGGACTGAACTGCAGAATGCCAGAATAAGAGGGGGATAGCTAGTCTTAACGAAGACTACGCTTCTGGACACCTGTCTTGCAACAGGTAGAAGAGGGCAGTCTGAAGTCCTCCAAGTAACATCACATAGCAATAATCCTACCCGTGATCCCTCCTCATATCCACGAGAGAGAGCGACCACGGTTGTATCCGGCACTTGGAAGGTGTGTTTTATCAAGTATCCGGTTCTAGTTGTCATAAGCTCAAGGTACAACTCCAAGTCGTCCTGTTACCGAAGATCACGGCTATCCGAATAGATTAACTTCACTGCAGGGTGCACCATCTTACCCAAAGACGCTTGATCCCATTTGGCGGACACACTTTCACAGGTCATGCCCGGCGCGTAAGATCAACACGCCGCAGCCCCACCTAGGCACAACAGAGAGGCCAACACGCCGGTCTAAACCTAAGCGCCAGCAGGGTCTGGGCCCATCGCCCGAGCACACCTGCACGTCTGTGACGACGCGGGCCGAAGCAGACCTAGCCCAAAGGCGTTCCAGTCCAATCCGCGCCGGCCATTCGGCCGACGTCTGAAGTGCTTCGGCTGATACCACGACGCCGGGATACCCATAACTACTCCCGCGTAGATGGATAGTGCGTATAAGCTCGTAGCCAACCCAGATCAAATACCTAGACCTCGTTAAGCGTGTTAAGTAACCGCGAACGCCGAACAGGGCCAGGCCCACCTCTCTCCTAGGCGGTCTCAACCTGCCCTGTCGCTCCGACTCAAAGATCCACTCTCGGGTGCTCCATCATCCTACCCGAATTTAGTCTCACATTTATCATGTATAAGTATATAGTATATACCCGTGATCAACTCAGAGTGATCACCGCCCGATAGTATAGCACGGCAGACGGACAAGAAAGTAGGGCCACAGATGAAAGTACTAGCATCCTATACTAAGCATATAGGATTGCGGGTAAGGTAACAACGAAGTTACAAGGACAAAGGCTATGCAAAGATAGGAGTATTTGAAAACAGTAACATGCTATACTACTCTAATGCAAGCAGTGTAGATAAGAGTAGGCGATATCTGGTGATCAAGGGGGGGGCTTGCCTGGTTGCTCTGGCAAGAGAGAGGGGTCGTCAACACCGTAGTCGAACTGGCCAGCTGCAGCGTCGGTCTCGTAGTCTCCCGGAGAGAAGAGGGGAAGAAACAATGAATACAAAGTAAACAGATGCATATCGATGCATGACATGCCAAGAAGCGATGCTAGGCGTGCCCTAACGTGGTATGGGGGTACTGGTTAAGAAACATCCGGAAAGTAATCCGGTGTTTTGGGTTTTCAGCGAGGAAGGCCGGAGGAAAAGTTGCAGGTTCGATAGGTTAGGGGTGTGTGGCGGACGAGCGACTGCGATCCGGATTCGTCTCGCCGCTTACGAGTAACTTTGATGTTGAAAATATTTTAATCCGAGTTACGGATTTAAAGATATGATTTTTAAAAGATTTTAATAATTTCTGGAATTTAATTAATTAATTAATTAATTCGAAAATGTATTTATGACGTCAAGATGATGTCATGCCGACGTCAAGATCAACAGGGTTGACTGAGTCAACCCCGACAGTGGGTCCTGCTCACATACCTGTTATCTAATTACCTAATCAAATTTAATTAACAGTAGTTAATTAGGTTAATTAGTTATTAGGTTTAATTAATCAGGATTAATTAGATTAACTAATTACTTAATTAATTAATTAATTAATTAATTAATTAATTAATTAATTAGTTTTATTTAATTTTCATTTTACATTTATTATTAAAACCATTCTGGGGGTGGGGCCCCATGTCATAGACCCTGTGGGGCCAAACCAGGCGTCTTATGCGGGCGTGGCTCGGGCGCCAAACCGTGGGATGCGGGCGTGGCGCCCGCCCGATCTCGCCAAGCGTGGCGGAGGGGCCGACGAGGAGCCGGTGAGGCGGTCCCAGTGGGGCTTGGCGTCTGGCGGGGCTAGATGGTCCGGTCACGAGGCGGAAGTAGGCGGAGGGGGATGCGGGCGTGGGCCGGGCGTGAGCGTCGCAAGGCGTCGCGGGGAGCGACGGGAGGTCCGGGAAGGCGCCGTCGTCCGGGGAAAGAGAGGAAGGCCTGGCGTGGCTGATGAGCACTGAGAAGGAAGAGCGCCGCTTCGGGCGAGGGGAAGGAGAGGAGGCGGGGGGGCCGAGCCGGGCGACTGGCTCCGGGCGACAGCGTCGTTCGGGAGGGGAGAGGAGCGACGGGGAGAGGCGATGCTCACAGGGGGGGGCCGTGGGTTCTAGGTGGCGTAGCGGTGGAGCTTGGTGGCGACTGCCAGGAGGGAGTCGAGGCGGCCACGGCCGGGGAGGGGATCCGTGAGGCGGGAGGTCGGGTCGACCAAGGGCGAGCGCCCAGTGGGGGCGACGGTGTGGAGGAGGGGGTTCAAGGCGAGGGGCACAAGGGGGGCGACCGTGCCTGGGAGGCGGTGGGGTCGCCACGACGAGGGCGCGACAGGTGGTTCGGCCCGATCTGGATCGGGGCAGGGGGGGGAGAGAAGTGGATCGGGGGGGAGAGTGAGGGCGCGGGGGGGTGGTTCGGCTAGGGTTTCCAGCCGCGGGAGGGGTTAAGTGGGGTGGGGGCCGGTTGGGCCGGGCCTTGGGGATGGCCGACTGGGCCAGGTGGGGAGGGGCTGGCCCAGTTGGGCCAGTGGGGTTTCCTTCCCCCACACCTCTTTCGTTTTATTTTATTTTTTTCTTTCTTTTTCTTCTTTTCTGTTTTAGTTTAATTAAAATATCTAAACACTTTACAAAAATGTGTGCACCCCACCTTAATTAGGTTTGTTATTTTAGGCAACCCCCGAACATTTTAGTTTTAGTTTTTTTGAAAATTTATATCGTTTGCTTTTGTTTTGACTTTGTTTTAGACCGGGTTCGAATCAACGTGAGTTTAGTCACAGTAACCGGGGTGATTACTGTAGTTTAATTATCCGGGTGTTACAAATCTCCTCCACTACAAGAAATCTCGTCCCGAGATTTAGGAGGTAGAAGGAAAGAGTGCGGGGTATTCATCTCGAAGACGATCCTCGCGTTCCTGTGTGGCTTCGTCTTGAGTGATTCGACCGCTGGACTTTGAGGAACTTGATCGCTTTCCCGACGTGTGCGGCGTTCAGCTTGGTCGAGAATGCAGACCGGATGCTCTTTATAGGAGAGGTCCTGTTGCAATTCGAGCACTTCATGGTCCATCGCTCGGATTGGGTCCTTGAAGCAGCGTCGGAGTTGGGACACGTGGAACACATCGTGAACCTGAGAAAGGTTCGACGGAAGCTCCAGTTGATAAGCCACTTTTCCACGCCTTTCCAGAATAGTGAATGGGCCAATATAGCGAGGAGCTAACTTGCCCTTGATCCCGGAAGCGGTGAGCACCCTTCATTGGTGTAACGAAGATAGGCCTTTTCGCCAAAGTTGATAGACCATGTCTTTGTGATGACGGTCATAATTACTCTTCGACGAGACCGAAAGTCTTGAGATTCTCGCGAATAATGCGGACTTGGTCTTCGCATGTTGGATAATATCCGGACCAAGAGTGGACGTTCCCCATTTTCGACCAGTTCGTAGGGGTTCGCACTTTCGTCCATATAACACTTCAAGGGGCCATCTTGAGACTAGCTTGATAGCTATTATTATAAGAGAACTCGGCATACGGGAGAGATTCCTCCCATTTCTTGCAAGGAAGCGACACAAGCTTCGAAGCATGTCTTCGAGAATTTGGTTGACACGTTCTACTTGCCCTTGAGATCATGGATGAAACGCAAGATCTTGAAAGATAAATGAGTTCCCATAGCTTCTTGAAAACTTGCCCAGAATCTTGAAGTGAATAAGCTGCCACGGTCCGAACTGATAACCAGTGGAATACCGTGAAGTGAAACAATTCTGGACATATAGAGCGTTGCAAGATGACTAGAAGTGATCGTCTCTTTGACCGCCAGAAAATGTGCAACTTTAGAAAGCCGGTCAATGACGACAAGAATAGCATCATTACCTTTCTGCGATTTGGGAAATCCAAAGGATGAAGTCCATATCAACATGGTCCAATTTCCATACAGGAATAGAGATAGTATGCAGAGTTCCAGCAGGCCTTTGATGTTCTGCTTTGATACGACGGCAAACGTCACACTCAGCAACATAGCGAGCAATGTCTTGCTTCATATTAGACCACCAGAATCTCTGACGAATGTCTTGATACATCTTTGTACTGCCAGGATGGATACATAGAGGCGTATCATGAGCTTCTTTCATAACCTTCTGAGTCATATTCAGGTTTTCCTTCTTACACGGCACCACTAGGCGGCCTTTGAAGTACAAGGCGCCATCATCAGCAATAGTGAAGGATGAGGGATTTCCCTTTTTGATGTCTTGCTTAATCTTGTAGACTTCAGAGTCAAATCCCTGCATTGTCTTTATGGTGCCCACGAGATCGGGTTCAACAGCCAGGGTATAGAGGGAACCACAGGGAACAACACGGAGATTCATCTTATGGAACTCCGGAGGAGGGGAGCGAGTGCAGGAGGAACAATATGGAGGTTCAGCTTTACGAATTCTTCAACAAGTGGGGGCTGAACTTTGTGTACACGAAGGTGGTTGCAGAAGACTTGCGGCTCAAGGCATCAGCCATTACATTAGCCTTGCTCGGCGTATAGGAAATACCCAAATCAAAGTGCAACAGTCTCCATCCATCTCTCACGACGGAGGTTCAGGTCTGGCTGAGTAAACAGATACTTCAGACTTTGGTGGTCGGTGAAGATCTACGCAACGACACGAGAAGGTAATGTCGCCATCGCTTGATGCATGTATGACAGCAAAGAAGTTCGAGGTCGTGAACTGGATAGTTCTCTTCGTGAGGGCTTAACTGTCGAGAGGCATAAGCAACCACTTTGCGCTCTTGCATTAGGACACCGCCTAATCCTTGACGAGAAGCGTCGCAAGAAATGACGAAGTCCTTCTTAGTATCGGGAGGAGCTAGCACCGGGCAGAAGTCAACTTGTCTTTGAGTGCTCGGAAACTTTCCCGACACTTATCATCCCATTGGAATTTGACGCCTTATGCAACAGGTTAGTCGAGGCTGGCAATCTTGGAGAAGTTCTCGACGAATCGACGGCAATAGTCAAGTAGACCGAGAAAACTTCGACTTGCTTAACGTTCTTCGGAGGAGTCCAATCGAGAATAGCCTGAACTCTTTCAGGGTTGACGGCAATACCATCCTTAGAGATGACATGCCCGAGATAGGTTACTTCGGGAAGCCAGAATTCACATTTGGAGAACTTGGCATAGAGTTGATGCTCTCGTAGCTTTTCCAGCACAAGACGAAGATGTTCAGCATGCTCTTCTTCATTCTTGGAAAAGATCAGGATATCATCCAGATAAACCACGACAAACTTGTCGAGGTAATCCATGAATATATAGTTCATCAGGCGAGAGAAGGTGGCTGGAGCATTGGTTAAGCCGAAAGACTTGACGGTGTACTCGTAAGAACCATAACGAGTCATTTAATGCGGTCTTGGGGATATCCTCCTCACGAACACGGATCTGGTGGTAACCCAATCTCAAGTCGAGTTTCGAGAACACTGACGAACCAGCCAATTGATCATAAAGATCATTGATCCGAGGAAGAGGATACTTATTCTGAATGGTAGCTTGATTTATAGGACGGTAGTCTTGGACCAATCGGTTTGTCCCATCCTTCTTCTTGACAAAGAGAGAAGGTGCTCCCCAAGGAGAGCAACTTGGGCGAATGAAGCCACTTTGAAGAGATTTGTCGATTTCCTCCTTTAGTTCAAGGAGTTCATGCGGCGGCATCTTGTATGGTCGCTTGGCTATAGGAGTGGTGCCTGGTTTCAAGTCGATGACGAATTCGACAGCTCTAGCAGGGGGAATCCCTGGAAGTTCTTCAGGGAAGACGTCTTGGAAATTGCAAACGACAGGAATGTTCTCAATGCCCTCGAGGGGTGCGGCGTTCAATGCGTTCAATGCATAGAGCCTTGCCTCGGCATCTTGAACCAGACGAGCATTGTAGCTTACTATTTCATCAGAAGGGTGTAGCAGATGGACGGTCTTAGTGGCGCAAACGATTGACGCCGTATGCGCTTTCAACCAATCCATCCCCAAAATGAGGTCGATGTTAGACGTCTTCAGGATAATGGGTGAGGCATAGAATTCCAGCCCTTCGATTTCCACGGGACGCCGACGCCAACCATGGAGGTTTGACATTGTCCCAATGGGGTTTTTACCACTACCGAAGAGTTCATCTCTTCACACTTAACGTCGTGCTTGTATGCAAAGTCTTGAGACATGAATGAATGCGATGCTCGAATCGAATAAAGCAGATGCGGTGTACTGAATTTACGAGGAGTGTACCCATCACAAGAGCGGGCTGGTCTTGAGCTTCGCTCGGATCAACGTGGTTGGCCCGAGCTTGCCCATAAGACTTGGCGGTGTTGTTATGGTCTGCAGGTGTTTCCACGGCCAGCTGTTGGAAGGGCGGTGATTCTGGTTCTGGTTGCATTCTCTAGCACGGTGCCTCGGTTGTCCGCTTTGAAGCACAAGCCATTATTGGGGGTGGGAACAGGAGCTTGGGGTGGTGGAGCTGGAAGCTTCGGCCGCTTAGTTGTAGGCGGGGCGAGGTGTAGCATAGTTCTGCACAGGAAGGTGTGCATTCGGCCGGTACATACTGTTGGGAATCCATATCTTGCGCTTCTGCGAGGACGGGCCCGAAGATGAGCCCGTGTCGCGGTTGCGCCTGTTAGAGCTCTGGTATTCCTGCAGACCAGTTTCGACATTGATAGCTTTATTCACCAAGGTGGCGAAATCAGCAAAGTCGTGCACTAGAAGTGCGAGCTTGATGTCAGCTTGAAGACCGTCACGGAACTTCTCTGTCTGCGTGCATCGGTTGCAATATCCTCTTCAAAGATAGCGAGACAAGTCCAGAACTCGCCGATAGGCTTCATGATCTTGTTGCCTTGGGTGAGGTTATGAACTCGCGCTTCTTCCGTCCATGACCCCTTGAGGGATGAAGCGGGCACGGAAGGCAGCACTGGAAGTCCTTGGTGATGAGTGTTCCAAGCTGGCGAGTACGCCGGTGGCTGTCCCACCATTGAGCTGCAGGTCCCTTCGTGAAGAAGGAAGCAAAGGTGACATAGCTGGCAGGGCTACATCAGCAGACTCCATCTCATAGGTGATGTCACGGAGCCGATCCATCGACATCCGATGGCTGGGTTGAGCTGCGGTACACGCTGGGGTTCAGGCGTATGAAATCTTGCAGAGTTGTTCCGTTTGGGTGCTGGTTCATATTGGGGCGAGGGAACCGAGCCATCATGTTCTCCATGAACTGGCGATTCATCTCGAGCTGATGGATCATACCAGCCATGTACTCAGGCGGTGGTGGGAAGTTGGCACCACGACCACGACCAGCTGGACTAAACATCCTGCTATTATATAACAGGGGTAGTTCAGCATTTGAGAAATTAAGCAAGAGACAGGAATCATTCATGATGAAACATGCATAATGAAAGCAGCATGATGGGAACTACATAGTAGTTGGCATATCTTACAAAAGGAATCATGCATAGAGTTCGATACATAGAGTCCAAAGACATAGACTACTACATCATAGGCGGCACGCAGCTCATGGAGAATACATCAAACACTAACAAGCAAGTCTACCTCACCCCACGCTGCATGCTGGAGGTAGCTGTAGCTGAAAGCTGATAGTGCGGCAATGGATAGTCCTCCACGGTGACACTGGGGCCAGCGGATATTCGTGCTGAATCCGACGTCCGTGTGGCGAGAAAAGGGCTGGCGCGGAGAGTAGCCTCCCACGTCCGCCAGCCGACACCCTGGGGCATCACGGTCCTGGCTGGGTAGATCGCAGAACGCGGCAGCTCTCCGGATCGGACAAAGGGGTGCATCAGCGTTAGAGCACGGTAGAGGTGCTGACGGGTGATGTACAACTCGTGGCGAAGAGCTCGGTTAGCTCGATCCAGCCCATCAGCATGCAGAACAAAGTTCTGATGGTGGAAGGGCTCTCTGGTGACAGTGGAGTAGGCAGCAGTGTAGTAACCCTCCTCACCAACATCAGACGCGATAGCAATGTGCCTGAAGGGGGAGGTGTCCAACTCTCGATACTCTGCACGAAGACGTGTCAGAGCAGCATAAGCAGCATCGTGGACTGCCATATTGATAGTCACTCCAACACCATGTGCGGTGTGCAGCACATTAGTGGACTCGTACTCCCGAGAGTAGAGGTGGACGATGGCGCTGCATCGCTTCCTCGGTTATAGTCCCGGTACTCCTCATAGACGGTGTACTGGGGTGCCAGCGATAACCCAGATAGGTCATCATCTCGGCTAGTACCGCAGGTGATCCCGAGGCACCAATGGCCGTCGTGTGGCGCACGACCTGCCTCGTGGGTTCCATCTGAAAACAAAGACGTTTCAAAGGAGTCAATGGCGGTGGAAATTGCTCAAATACAATTTCAAGAACAACTAAGGCTATATCCAGCTTTGGGGTGAATGCGGTCACGGGATCCTAGTGATAGTTAGTAAAATCGTTTAACCCGAGTAGAAGAGAGTTCAGAGTCCCAGAGTAAAGGTCGAGGAGTAAAAGATCCTAGTACCACCCGATGGCGACGTGGGCCCGTAAGGCACACAACCAAGTTAGTAAAAGTTTTTGCAATGTCTAGACTCGACTTCGGCCAAGGAGTGTGGAAGGGGGATTCCTACAGCAGTCGGCTCGATACCAATCTCAGACGCTTTCGATTCAATCAGACACTAATCATGCACGCAAATGTGTACGATCAAGATCAAGGACTCACGGAAGATATCACAACACAAACTCTACAAATAAAATAAGTCATACAAGCATCTAATACAAGCCGGGGCCTCGAGGGCTCGAATACAAGTGCTCGATCATAGACGAGTCATGGAAGCAACAATATCTGAGTACAGACATAAGTTAAACAAGGTGCCATAAGATGGCTAGCACAAACCGGGATACTGAGATCGAAAGAGGAGCAGGCCTCTGCCTCGATCCTCCTAAGCTACTCACAGTCGTCGTCGGCCGGGCTGCACGTAGTAGTAGGCACCTCCGGAGTAGTAGTCGTCATAGGCGGTGGCGTCTGGCTCACAGGCTCCATCGTGCAGTTGCAGCAATCGAGTAGAGGTAGGGGAAAAGGGGAACAAGGCAACCGTGAGTACTCATCCAAAGTACTCGCAAGCAAGGAGCTACACTACATATGCATGGATATATGTGCAAAGGGCCATATCGGTGGACTGAGCTGCAGAATGCCGAATAAGAGGGGATAGCTAGTCTTAACGAAGACTACGCACGGACACTGTCTTGCAACAGGTAGAAGAGGGCAGTCTCAAGTCCTCCAAGTAACATCACATAGCAATAATCCTACCCGTGATCCCTCCTCATATCCACGAGAGAGCGACCACCGGTTGTATCCGCACTTGGAAGGGTGTGTTTTATCAAGTATCCGGTTCTAGTTGTCATAAGCTCAAGGTAAAACTCCAAGTCGTCCTCATCAAGAAGATCACGGCTATCCGAATAGATTAACTTCCTGCAGGGTGCACCATCTTACCCAAAGACGCTTGATCCCATTTGGCGGACACACTTTCCGGGTCATGCCCGCCGGAAGATCAACACGCCGCAGCCCCACCTAGGCACAACAGAGAGGCCAACACGCCGGTCTAAACCTAAGCGCGCAGGGTCCGGGCCCATCGCCTCGAGCACACCTCACGCTATGACGTCTGCCGGAAGGCAGACCTAGCCCAAAGGCGTTCCAGTCCAATCCGGTAGCGCGGCCGCTCGTCCGACGTCTGAAGTGCTTCTACCGATACCACGACGCCGGACACCCATAACTACTCCCCAGTAGATGGTTAGTGCGTATAAGCTCGTAGCCAACCCAGATCAAATACCAAGACCTCGTTAAGCGTGTTAAGTAACCGCGAACGCCAACAGGGCCAGGCCCACCTCTCTCCTAGGCGGTCTCAACTCGCCTGCCGCCTCGCCTCAAAGATTCACTCATGGGTGCTCCATCACCGACCCGACTTTTAGTCTCACATGTATCATGTATAAGTATATAGTATATACCCGTGATCAACTCCCGAGTGATCACGGCCCGATAGTATAGCACGGCAGACGGACAAGAAAGTAGGGCCACAGATGAAAGTACTAGCATCCTATACTAAGCATATAGGATTGAAGGTAACAATGTGGTTACAAGGACAAAGTGCTATGCAAAGAAAGATAGGAGTATCTCGAAAACAAGAATATGCTATACTACTCTAATGCAAGCGGTGTAGATAAGAGTAAGCGATATCTGGTGATCAAGGGGGGGGGCTTGCACGGTTGCTCGACAAGAGAGAGGGTCGCCAACACCGTAGTCGAACTGGCCAGCTGCTGCGTCGGTCTCGTAGTCTACTGGAGAGAAGAGGGGGAAGAAACAATGAATACAAAGTAAACAGATGCATATCAATGCATGACATGCCAAGAAGCGATGCTAGGCGTGCCCTAACGTGGTATGGGGAAGTCGGTTAAGGGGAAACATCCGGGAAAGTAATCCCGGTGTTTTGGGTTTTCGGGCAGAGGAGCCGGAGGGGAAAAGTTGCTGGTTCGATAGGTTAGGGGTGTGTGGCGGACGAACGGAATGCGTATCCGGATTCGTCTCGTCGTTCTGAGTAACTTTCATGTTGAAAATATTTTAATCCGAGTTACGGATTAAAAGATATGATTTTTAAAAGATTTTAATAATTTCTGGAATTTAATTAATTAATTAATTAATTCGAAAATGTATTTATGACGCCAAGATGATGTCATGCCGACGTCAAGATCAACAGGGTTGACTGAGTCAACCTCGACAGTGTGGGTCCCGTCATTAAGTCATACCACATTATCTAATTACCCTAATCAAATTTAATTAATGTAGAGTTAATGAGGTTAATTAGTTATTAGGTTTAATAAATCAGGATTAAATAGATTAACTAATTAATTAATTAATTAATTAATTAATTAATTAATTAATTAGTTTTATTTAATTTTCATTTTTCTGTTTATTATTAAAACCATTCTGCGGGGGTGGGGCCCCCATGTCATAGACCCCAGGGGGCCAAACAAAGGCAGGGCTTGGGCGATTCTGCTCGGGCGCCAAACTAGGGGATGCGGGCGTGGCGCCTGGCCGATCGGCCACGGGCGTGGCGAGGGGGCCCGACGAGGAGCCGCAGGCGGTCCCAGTGCCAAGGCCTGGGCGGGGCTAGATGGTCCTGGTCACGAGGCGGCGGAAGTAGGCGGAGGGGATGCGGGCGTGACGCTGGGCGTGAGCGTCGGGCGCAAGGCGTCGTGGGGGGAGCGACGGGAGGTCCAGTGGGGGAAGGCGCCGCTGTCGGGGAAAGAGAGGAAGGCACGGCGTGGCTGTGGGCTGAGCACGGCCGAAGGGAAGAGGCGCCTGGCGAGGGGGAAGGAAAGGGAGGCGGGGGACGGCAGGAGCCGGCGACTGGGCTCCGGGCGATGGCGTCGTTCGGGAGGGGGAGAGGGGAGCGACGGGGGAGAGGCGAAGCTCACAGGGGGGCCGTGGGGTCTAGGTGGCGGGCGCGGTGGAGCTTGGTGGCGACCGGCGAGGAGGGAGTCGGGGAGGCGGCCGCCGGCGTCGGGGAGGGGATCCGGTGAGGCGGGCGAGGTCGGGTCGACCCAGCGGCGAAGCGCCTGTGGGGCGACGGTGTGGAGGAGGGGGGTTCCGGGCGGCGGCGAGGGGCACAGGGGGGCAGGGGCGACCGGTGTCGGGGCGGTGGGGTCGCCGGCGACGAGGGGCGCGACGGGTGGTTTGGCCCCGATCTGGATCGGGGCGGGAGGGGAGAGAAAGGGGATCGGGGTGGGGGAGAGTGAGGGCGCGGGGGGGTGGTTCGGCTAGGGTTTCCAGCCGCGGGAGGGGTTAAGTGGGGTGGGGGCCGGTTGGGCCGGGCCTTGGGGATGGCCGACCGGCTGTGGGAGGGCTGGCCTTTGGGCCAGTGGGGTTTCCTTCCCCCACACCTCTTTCGTTTTATTTTATTTTTTTCTTTCTTTTTCTTCTTTTCTGTTTTAGTTTAATTAAAATATCTAAACACTTTACAAAAATGTGTGCACCCCACCTTAATTAGGTTTGTTATTTTAGGCAACCCCCGAACATTTTAGTTTTAGTTTTTTTGAAAATTTATATCGTTTGCTTTTGTTTTGACTTTGTTTTAGACCGGGTTCGAATCAACGTGAGTTTAGTCACAGTAACCGGGGTGATTACTGTAGCTTAATTATCCGGGTGTTACAAACTTACTGTAACATCACATGTCCCAATGCAATATGAGTCTATAACCTAATAAATGAAGCTTTGCACGACACCACACTTATGTTATTACTACCCACTATGAAGGCAGTAACATAGTCTAGGGATATGTGTATGTTACTAGTGTATGTTACTCTCCATTATGGCTAGTCTTACGGAAATTAAATCATGGATGCATCCATGTTTTCCTGCAAAAATATGAGCACATTTTTCTTTTTGAACTTCAAAAAGAAAAGAATATTGTCTTGCAACTAAGCACAACATGCATCATGTTCTGTGGTTGCCATTACATGTGATTAAATTTAGTTCTCCTGAAACAACTGCCACGTTTTCTTTCTAAACAAGAAAGTAATTCATCAACACACTACAATAAGCCCAAACTTCTGCAGACTTCCACCAAAATGAGAGATTGACAAACTACTGCCAGCTTCCTTCCTAATATAGCACAACCCCTCCATCTATTAGTTACAGGAAACCTGCAAAATAAAGAAAAAGAATATGAGGGATATTTGACTCAGCATGGAAAAGAAAGACTCAAATCGAAAATCAAATAACTGAGTAAACAGAAATACTATTATTGTCCATTTATCTCACCTCCCAAAATTAAATCGAAAGTGAGTTAGAGTCTTTATGTTTAGAAGGGAGTTATGTTTGGAAATAACTAAGCATGTTTACTTTGTAGCACAAAATTACACATTTACCATTAGTTTGGAAATAACAAGCTTCAGTTTTAGACTTTATTAATTGTTATATATAGTGTGATTCCTCGCAATGAGAGGTCATCAGTCATCACTACCACAAGCGAAAATAAAGCATTCAGAGTCCTGACAATGAGAATGAATGGCTAATAGTGTGGGTGATAAACAAAGAAGCATTTGGTAAGGTGGTCGATAGAATCATACCCATTTGCCACTTCTAGACAAAACTAAACATATCATCTGTCGATTCCACGCAATCTTTGTTGCCTGAAAAAATGGTTTCCACGGTCAAGGTACAATAACTTTGATAACAGACGCAATGCTAACCAAGAACAATTTGTTGTATGGTTTGGATCTTACTGAGGTATAATTACACCAAAGTACAGGCTAACAAACTGAGGTACAACTACACCAAGCCGGTCACTAGATCAATATTACGGTATTTGATTGCCATTCATGTTTGGATCTTACTGACAACATCAATTCGACAAAAAAATTCATCCATGAACAACTCAAAATCTTCTGTCCAAGCACAAACCAATCAAGCAATACACCAGCAAATGCAACACTGAAATGTAAGGACACTGGTAGCAGTAAAACAAGCAGGTGATTACATACCTGCCGTGGGGATCCGGCTTGATCCAAGCCACGGTGGAAGCACGCTTGGTACCAGAGAAAAGTACTCGTCTTCAAGCCGAGAGGCCCCGACCACCTTCCCGTTGTACATGTCCACGACGAGGACGTGCTCGCCGACCTTGATATAAATGACACTGGCGTCGAGAGGGTCAAGGACGGCGATCTGCGGAGCCGATTGAGCCGAGTTCTCCTGCCACGGGTAGCCTCCGTCCGCCAAGACCTTCCTGAGCGACACCTGGTGCTCCAGCTTCCAGCCGCTGCCCTCGCCGTCGTCGAGCGCATATGAGCTGAGCAGAAACGGCCCGCCCGGAGTCACCTCGGCGTAGCGCAGCCTCCCCTCGCTCACGCCGATGCGCCGGCGCTTGGCCAGCTCCAGCATGGACAGAGCCCTTTCCTCGACTTTGCTGAGATCTCGTTCGTCCGCACATGCAGGCGCAGGCAGCACGCTGCCGCTCGGCAGCTCGACGAAGCGGATCTCCGGCCGGTCGGCAAAGGGGTCGACGGAGACGGCGCCCAGGGTCAGGTCGACCCACCACAGGCGGCCGCCGAAGGCAACCGTCTCCTGGTTCATCTCCATCTCGCGCGGGAGCAGCGGTCCGCCGGGCGAGCCCATCATCACCGTCTTCCACTTGCCTTCGTCGGAGAGGAACCGCGCAAGGGCGGTGCCGTTGAAGACGAGGTCGGCGACGGCGAACCTGTCGGGCGGCCCGCACCCGGGCCCTCCGTCGGTCTGGGTGAGGAGGCCCATGCGGTGTACGACGAGGATCTTCCTGCAGCCGCCGATGTCGGGAAGGCGGAGCATCTGGCCGGTGAGGGGGTTGCAGACGAAGCGCTGGATCTCGGGGTTCCCGGTGAGGTCCCAGGAGGTGCAGGGCCCTCCGCCCGGAGGTCGTGGTAGCTGAGCAGGAGGTGGCCGTCGCCGCTGGCGGCGCCGACGTTGCCGAAGAGGACCTGGACGACGTTGCCGCCGAGGTATTGGACCCTGCTGCTGTGCGCGGTGGGGCGTGCCGTGGGGTCGATGAGGTGCGCCGGGGCGGAGATGCTGGAGACGCCCGGAGGGTCCACGGGGCGGAAGCACGCGGTCTGGGCCGACGACGACCGGTCAACCTCGGTGGAGTGGTCGATGATGGCCCATGGTGGCGGGTGCGAGGAGGCGGCGCCGGTGGAGAGGGAGCGGCGAAGGCGGCCGGAGAGGGAGCCGCCGGAGACGGCGCCGGCGGTGGAGAGGTAGTGGCTGGAGACGGCAGCGGTGGAGAGGCCCAGGAGGCGCCGGAGCGACATGGTGTGGTCCGTCCGTTGGACTGGTGGATGTTTGGGTGACTCCTGTAGTCCTGCCGACGGTGTGCAGTCTTCCCTTGAATTCGAAGTTTAAAAAACCAAGTACAGTTTGCTTTTTAATATCGGAACTGTGGTATATATTTTCAGAGTGGTTTTGTGGAGATATTTTGACTGGTTTTGCTGTCAATAGAAAAGGGGAACATGCGGAGAATCGTCTTCTTGTGGGCCCGTCATCATGCAGCAGTGTCACAGGCATGGGTGGGGCTGCGGCCCAAGAAGTTTTGAATTAGTTCAAAAGAAACTTTGAATTTCATTTATAGTATGGAAATAAATGGTTGTATAAAGAACTCTTAGGGCATCCGATGTGTGCCAAATAGCATTGCAAAATTGAGTTTCGGCTTTTGGCAGCCTCATATTATGAAGACTAGTGTTATAGCCAAAACAATGGGAACCGAAGCTCTTTCGTGCCCTGATGCTAAACAACCTATGCAATAAAATACTATATGAATCTCACTCAATTAGCACAAGCAATGTACATGTTCTTGGTCATCGTTGCAATTAATAGAAAAGTAATAAGGAATGAGAGATTTTCACATATAAATACACTATCTTGGACATCTTTTATGACTGTGAGCACTCATTAAAATATGACATGCTAAAGAGTTGATTTTGGACAAGGAAGACAACGTAATGGGTTATGTTTTCTTATATCTGAAATAAAGTATATTGTCATGGATCATCCAACATGTTGATCTTGCCTTTCTCCCTCATGCTAGCCAATTCTTTGCACCAAGCAGAGGTACTACTTGTGCTTCCAAACACCCTTAAACCCAGTTTTGCCATGAGAGTCCAGCATGTCTACCTATGAATTGAGTAAGATCCTTCAAGTAAGTTGTCATCGGTGCATGCAATAAAAATTGCTCTCTAAATATGTATGACTTATTAGTGTGAAGAAAATAAGCTTTATACGATCTTGTGATGTGGAAGAAATAAAAGCGGCGGACTGCATAATAAAGGTCCACATCACAAGTGGCAATATAAAGTGACGTTCTTTTGCATTAAGATTTCGTGCATCCAACCATGAAAGCGCATGACAACCTCTGCTTCCCTCTGTGAAGGGCCTATCTTTTACTTTTATCTTTTACCCTTATGCAAGAGTCATGGTGATCTTCACCTTTCCCTTTTACATTTTATCCTTTGGCAAGCGCCTTTGTTGGAAAGATCCTGATATATATATCCAATTGGATGTAAGTTAGCATGAACTATTATTGTTGACATTACCCTTGAGGTAAAAGGTTGGGAGGCGAAACTATAAGCCCCTATCTTTCTCTGTGTTCGATTAAAACTCCGTAGCCACAAGTATTGCATGAGCGTTAGCAATTGTGAAAGACTAAATGATAGTTGAGTATGTCGACTTGCTGAAAAGCTCTTACATAGACTCTTTCCGATGTTATGATAAATTGCAATTGCTTCAATGACTGAGATTATAGTTTGCTGATCCTCAATGAAATTTCTGATTCATACTTGATATTGTGAATAGATTATTACTTGAACATGAGAAATCATATGATAATATCCATATATGTTGCTATTATAAGAATGATGATGATGCCCTCATGTCCGTATTTTATTTTATCGACGCCTCTATCTCTAAACATGTGGACATATTTATCGTTGTCGGCTTCCACTTGAGGACAAGCGAGGTCTAAGCTTGGGGGAGTTGATACGTCCATTTTGCATCATACTTTTATATTGTTATTTATTGCATTATGGGATGTTATTACACGTTATGTCATAATACTTATGCATATTATCTCTTATTTTACAAGGTTTACATGAAGAGGGAGAATGCCGGCAGCTGGAATTCTGGGCTGGAAAAGGAGCAAATATTAGAGACCTATTCTGCACAACTCCAAAAGTCCTGAAACTCCACGGAAGTTATTTTCAGAAATAATAAAAAATATTGAGCGAAGAAAATACCAGAGGGGGCCCACACCTTGGCCATGAGGGTGGGTGTGACACCCTCGATTCAATCGTACACTAATCATACACGCAAATGTGTACGATCAAGATCAAGGACTCACGAGAAGATATCACAACACAACTCTAGACACAAAATAAAATAATACAAGCTTTATGTTACAAGCCAGGGGCCTCGAGGGCTCGAATACATAAGCTCGAAAACACAAGAGTCAGCGGAAGCAACAATATCTGAGTACAGACATGAGTTAGACAAGTTTGCCTTAAGAAGGCTAGCACCAAAAGCAGCAACGATTGAAAAGGCAAGGCCTCCTGCCTGGGAGCCTCCTAACTACTCCTGATCATCGGCGGCCTCCACGTAGTAGTAAGCATCGGCGGTGGCATCTGGCTCTGGCTCCAAATCATCTGGTTGCATCAATCGGAAAGAAGAAGAAAGGGGAAAAAGGGGAAGAAAAGCAACCGTGAGTACTCATCCAAAGTACTCGCAAGCAAGGATCTACACTACATATGCAACATTATCAAAGGAAGGCTGTATATGTGACTGGGCTGCAGAAACGCCAGAATAGAGAGAAGGCCTAGTCCTATCGAAGACTAGCATCTTCTGGAAACCACCATTTTGCAGCAACCGGAAGGAGTAGAGTAGCATAAAGTAAAGTAGTAGTGTTATCAACCTCGGCCAGAGATCCTTTCTCGACTCCCTGCGAGAAAGAAGTCCCAGAGCCATACTATCGAGTTATCATCACAATCCAGTTCTCATCACCAGTATCCAGTTCTAGTTGTATCGATCGGGATACAACTCCAAGTGTCCGTTATCGTAGGACAGGCTATCGATAGATGTTTTCTTCCTGTAGGGTGCACCATCTTACCCACCACGCCGCTTAACTCCGCCGGACACACTTTCTGTGGTCATGCCCGCCTCCGCCAAACAATACGCCGCAACCCGACTCCACGCTTAATAGAGAGGCCAGCACGCCGGACTAAACCTATGCCCTGTGGGTCATGGGCCATCTCCCGGGAACTCCTGCACGTTGCGTGGCGGCCGGTGAGCAGACCTAGCTACCTCGTTCAACAAGGCAGGCGCCACGCAGTCCAACCCGGCCAAGGCCGCCGCCGCCGACGCGTCTATTAAGCTTCGCTGATGTATCTGACGCAGAACGCCCATACTATGCCCACGTGATGGTTAGTGCTATCAGGCGAGGCCCCTCGGATCAAATATCCAAATCGTAGTGGATTAGGAGCAGCGGTAACAAGCGAGACTCACGAAAGATGTGACCCGTTGCCCGTCTCGAGGACTTGCGGCAAGGGCTAGGAATGCCCGCCACGCCTCGTAATTAACTTCGCGGGCACCCTCCAGGTCAACCCGACTCCACATCACTCGCAATTAAGCTCATGGCTGGGTACCCCTCGTGGTCGACCCGACTTTCCAAGTCACATTGGTAAAGTCCAAGTATCCGTGTGTACAAACATCAAGGGGAAACCGAGGAATCACCCCCGATGAATTCCACTAGATGTAATCATCAAGGTGAACATAAGAGGAATCACCCTCGAGGTCCACACTTGAGGGGTTGCACGACAGAGTCGTATCGGAAGTGGTTAAAGAGGAAATCACCCTCGATGACCACGACCGAATAACTACACTACTGAGGTTAACATCGGAAGTCTTGATGAGGTCTCACCCTTGGTACTCGATAGTAACCCAGAAGTGTCGAGCAACTAAGGGGAAGTGATGTCCGGTGTCGGGGCCTGGTCTTCGATCCGTTGATCGGGTCTTCGATGATGAAGCGGGGGCAATAAGGACAAGGTGGGGGGGGGGGGGTCACTGATGGGTCTCTAACCAATCTATACTATGCAGTTTAGGATAAGCAGGTAGGTAACAATAGCAGGTTACAATAAACAGGCTATGCCGCAGAATAGGAGCAAACAATAACAGTAGAAAAATCTAGTGCAAGCATGAGAGAATGGAATGGGCGATATCGGGATGCTCAAAGGGGGGGCTTGCACAGTTGCTCGGGCAAGAAGGGGTCGTCGACGATTTAGTCGATCATGACATCGGTCTCGGGGTCTACCGGAGAGAAGAGGGGAAGAAACAGTAAATATAAAGCAAACATAGCATCACAAAGCGTAACATGGCAATATGCTGTGCCGGGTGTGACCTAACGCATGGCTACACGATATAGGTGAAGGGGGAATTCAACCGGGAATGTATTCCCGGTTCCGGACCTGTGTCAGACAGATGACCGGAGGGGGAATGTTCCATGTTCAGCATGCTAGAGGCATGTGACAGATGAACGGACCACATATTCGGATTCGTTGGATTTTTCTTAGCAACTTTCATATAGAAAACATTTTCATCGGAGTTACGGTTTATTTTCTATGATTTTTTAAAGTTTAAACAATATTCTGGAATTATTTATATTAACAGAAAAGGAATATGACATCATCATGGCGTCATTGTTGCATCAGTGGTCAACAGACTAGTTGACTAGTCAACAGGCCCCACGGGGACCTTGGCGATGGATCGGGCGATGCCCGATCAGCCATCGACTAGGTCAGCAGGCTACCGGCCCCGGGCCACGGGCGGTGACCCCGCTTAGGTGGACCCGGACGACCACGCCGGCACCGGCGTTAGAGCCCCGGCGGCGTTCTCGCGACGGAGAGGCACCGCCCTCGCCGAATCTGCCCGGCAGCCGGGGCGCCGGACCCCGCGTTCGAGAGCTACAACGGTGGCGCATCGGGCGGTAGTGGCGGCAGGGGCTGGGTTGGCCGGAGCGGCGCCGGCGGTGAGCGTGGGCGGCGGTTGGCTTCGGGCATCATCGGGACGGGGCTACGGGCGCTCAAAAGCAGCGTGGGGCAGCGCGTTCAAAAGCAGGGGGTCGGGCGCACCCATTCGAGGTCTCAGCCGAGGCTGGGATGGACGGTGTCGACGGTGGCGTCGACCGCGGCGGACGCCGGAGCTCGGGCGAGCTCGAGCTCGTCGAAGTAGGGCACGACAGGGGCAACTGGCATGTGTGTCAGGCTGCTCGGAGCGTGCTGGGCACGGTGCAGTGCTCGGTTGAGCTCGACGGTGAGCGTGGCCACGACGACTGCGGATCTAGGCGGCGGTGAGCTACTGCAGCTGCGGCGAGTGAGCTAGGGAGGGCGAAGCGGTGCGAGGAGAAGAAAGGAGGGAGGGAGGAGCTCACCGAGCGGCTACGAAAAGCTGGACTGCCTTAGGAGCGCAGAGGTGGCGGAGATGACGGCGGTCACCGGCGACAGAGGAGAAAGGGGGCTGCTCGATCCGCTCCCCGTAGTGGCTCCCGGCTCGCGCTCACGGACGGGGACTGGGTAGACGACGGCGGCGGAGACGATGGGCTCGATGGCGAGGCGAACGGGGCTCGGTGGCCGCGAGGACAGGCGAGGCACGGCGGCGAGCGCGCTCGGGTCCGAGAGAGGGGAGTGCTCGAGGGGGAATCCGGAGGGGAGTGGGAGAGGCAGAGGTGAGTGGGGGTAGCTGGGGAGGAGGCCGAGGCGTCGAGGGGAGGGGTCGACCTTATCCTCCTCGTCGACAGCGAGGTGGTTCGGCGGGGACGGCGCCCCTATAGCGGCGCGCACCAGGGGAATAGGAAGGGGGCGCGGTGCGGGGAGCTGGGCCGGCTGGTTGAGGTGGGCCGAGGCCCATGGGGGGGCACGGTGGCCAGCTGGGCCAGTCGGCCCAGTTGAGGTGGGGGGCTTTTCCTTTTCTTTGTTTTTTTGTTTTTCTTTTCCAGCAGCTTTTGCATTTTCTTTTTGCCACAATTGACTTTGCAAAATTATGCCACTGGCCAAAACAATCTCAAAGAATTAAAGTGCACTGCCTCAAAAAGGTTGGGAGGCTTTTGGAATAGTTGCCAATTTAATAAATTAAAAAGGGCATTTAATTTATTGCTTAGGTCACTGCTTTAAGTAGCTTAGGCCACTTAAACCTTTTGCAAAAATGTTGGTTCACCACCAATATTAGTTGTGGATTATTTGGCTCATGATGAACATTTTTGTGTTCATGTCTGAGCATTTTGAATTTCACACAGAATTTGAATTCAACTGGAATGTGAAAGAGCATGAGACAATAATGATCAGGAACATGTTTAGCAAAACAATTAACTTAACACCAGAGGTTACTGTAGCATCATTACACCGGGGTGTTACAACTCTCCTCCTCTAAAAGAAATTCTCGTCCCGAGAATTAAGAGGTAGAAGGGAACAGGTCGGGGTATTCAGCACGGAGGTTATCCTCACGTTCCCAAGTGGCTTCATCCTTAGAATGATTTGACCATTGCACCTTGAGGAACTTGGTAACCTTCTGGCGTGTTCGACGTTCAGCTTCTTCAAGAATGCAGATCGGATGCTCCTTGTATGTGAGATCATCTTGAATTTCAATCAATTTCGGATCCACTTTACGTTCCGGATCCTTGAAGCATCGACGAAGTTGCGACACGTGGAAGACGTCATGAACATGAGAGAACTGAGGTGGCAACTCAAGTTGATAAGCCACCGATCCACGACGGCGAGAATCTGGAAGGGACCAATGTAGCGAGGAGCTAACTTGCCATTGACTCCGAACCGATGAGTGCCTCTCAAAGGAGTGACACGCAGATAAGCTTGTTCACCAGGTTGATAAGTTGAACCCAGTGTTTCCGGTCATAGTTGCTCTTCTGGCGAGACTGGGCCGCCTTGAGATTATCCCGGACAATGCGAACCTGCTCTTCAGCTTGTTGAATAATGTCTGGACCAATGAGTGCCCGTTCCCAGTTTCGACCAATTCGTAGAGGGTTCGCACTTACGTCCCATAAAGCACTTCAAAGGGTGCCATCTTCAAGCTGGCTTGATAGCTGTTGTTATAAGAGAACTCCGCATAAGGGAGAGATTCTTCCCACTTCTTGCCGAAAAAAAAACACAAGCTCGAAGCATGTCTTCAAGAATTTGATTGACTCGCTCGACTTGGCCTTGGGATTGGGGATGATAAGCAGTGCTCCACGTAATATGAGTTCCCATTGCCTCTTGGAAACTATCCCAGAACTTTGAAATGAATAAACTGCCACGGTCTGAACTGATCTCCTTCGGAATGCCATAGGAGTGACACAATTCTGGATATATACAAATTTGCTAATTGACTAGCAGTGATTGTCTCCTTGACTGGCAGAAAGTGAGCAACTTTCGAGAATTGGTCGATGACAACAAAGATAACATCGTTACCTTTCTGAGACTTGGGAAGGCCTGTGACGAAATCCATTTGGATCTTATCCCACTTCCATTCGAGAATCCAAGCGGTTGTAGAAGTCCAGCCGGTTTCGATGTTCGCTTTTGACGCGACGGCAAACGCGTCACATTCTTCGATATATCGAGCAATGTCTTGCTTCATTTTAGACCACCAGTACTTGACGGATGTCTAGATACATCTTGGTACTTCCGGATGAATAGAGAGAGGGTGTCATGCGCTTCTTTCATCACCTTCTACGTCATAAGCTCGAACCGGGGTACTACAATGCGATCTCTGAAGTATAAGGTTCCATCTTCACCAAGTGAGAAATCTCTGGATTTATCTAAGGCAAGATCCTTTTTCATCAAATCCACGTGAGCATCTTTGGCTTGAGCAGACTTAATTGCTTTCAGCAGAGTTGGTTCCAGGACAAGGTTATTCAGAGAACCCTATGGAACTAGTTGAACATTCAGCTTGCATAGCTCTTCATAAAGGCAGGGTTGAGCTTCGTAGACCATGTGATTGTTGCAATATGACTTGCGGCTCAGGGCATCGGCCATTACATTAGCCTTACCAGGGGTATAAGATATACCGCATGATTGTAGTCATAATAGCTTCCATCCACTGCTGCTAACGGAGGTTCAGATCTGGTTGAGTAAACAGGTACTTCAGACTCTGATGTTCAGTGAAGATCTCGCAATGATTAACGAGAAGGTACTGTCGCCATAGCTTCAGTGCAAAGATAACCGCTGCAAGCTCAAGGTCATGAACCGGGTAGTTTTCCTCGTGAGGACGCACTTGACGGGAAGCATAAGCAATCACTCTGCGCTCTTGTATTAGAACACAGCCTAATCCTTGACGTGAAGCGTCACAATAGATGACGAAGTCCTTGCGAGAATCAGGAGGAGCAAGCACTGGGGCAGAAGTCAGCTTGTCCTTGAGTGCCTGGAAACTTTCCCCGACATTTGTCCGTCGGTCGAACTTAACGCCTTTGTGAAGCAGATTAGTCGATGGCTTGGCGATCTTGGAGAAATTCTCGACAAAGCGGCTGACGATAGCTAACTAGGCCGAGAAAGCTTCGACTTGCTTGGAGTCTTAGGAGGTCGATCAAGAATAGCCTGAACGCGCTCTGAGTTGACGGCAATACCATCCTTGGAGATGACATGACCAAGGTAGGTGACTTCGGGTAACCAGAATTCACACTTGGAATACTTGGCATAAAGTTGATGCTCTCGAAGCTTCTCCAGAACAAGACGAAGATGTTCAGCATGTTCTTCTTTATTCTTCGAATATACCAGGATATCATCCAGATAGACTACGACGAACTTGTCGAGGTAATCCATGAATATGTAGTTCATCAGACGAGAGAATGTAGCTGGAGCATTGGTTAAACCGAATGACATGACGGTGTACTCGTAAGAACCATAACGAGTGACGAATGCGGTCTTTGGAATATCCTCTTCACGAACACGGATCTGGTGGTAACCCAACCTCGAGTCGAGTTTAGAGAATATCGATGAACCGACAAGTTGATCATATGATCATTGATCCGAGGAAGGGGATATTTGTTACGAATTGTAGCTTGGTTGATATGACGATAGTCTTGGACCAAACGGTTCAGACTGGCCCTTCTTCTTGACGAAGAGAGAGGGTGCTCCCCAAGCAGAGGAACTTGGACGAATGAAACCACTGCGAAGAGATTTGTCGATTTCCTCCTTCAGTTCAAGGAGCTCATGAGGCGGCATCTTGTAGGGCCGTTTGGTGATAGGAACGGTGCCTGGTTTCAAATCGATGACGAACTCAACAGCCCGGCAGGGGTATTCTGGAAGTTCTTCCGAAATACGTCTTGGAAGTCGCGAACAACTGGAATCTTTTCAATTCCCTCAAGAGGTGCTGCGTTCAACGCATTCAAAGCATAAAGTCGTGCTTCAGCGTCCTGAACAAGCCGAGCATGGTAGCTTACTATTTCATTGGAAGGATGTAGGAGGTGAACAACCTTGGTGGCGCAAACGATAGAGGCAGTATGCGCTTTCAACCATTCCATTCCCAGAATGAGGTCAATGTTGGAAGACATCAGAATAATGGGAGAAACATGAAATTCCAGCCCTTCAATTTCAACGGGGACGTCGCGACCAATCATGGTAGTACGACACTGACCCGCAGGGGTGCGTACCACTATCAGAGTGTTCATGGGCTCGCATCGAATGTCGTGTGCGTATGCAAAATTTTCTGACATGAATGAATGCGAGGCTCCTGAATCGAATAAAACAGAAGCCGATACTGAATTAACGAGAAGAGTACCCATCACAGTGGCAGGTTGATCTTGAGCTTCATTCAGATCAACATGATTAGCCTGACCACGACCATAAGGTCTGGCATTGTTGTTATGGGGCTGATTGTTACGACCAGTTGAAGGCAGAGCCAGCTGATCCTGATTCTGAGGGCATTTCCTGGAGCGGTGACCTGGAAGGCCACACATGAAGCATAGACCATCATTGGGATTGGGAGCGAAGCTTGGGGTGGTACAGCTCAAGGGGCTGCCTCTACGGTGGAGGAGGCGACGAGGTGCAACATAGGACTGTCTTGGTGCAGTGCGGTTGGACGATACATGCTGTGGGGAATCCATATCCGACACTTCATACCGACGGGCGAAGATGAGCCAACGTCGCGACTACGCCTAAGGGATCCCCGGTGTTCACGAAGACCAGTCTCAACCTGAATAGCCTTGTTCACCAAGGTGGCAAAGTCGGCAAAGTCATGAACGAGCAATGCTAGCTTGATATCGGTGAAGTCCATCACGAAACTTCTCTTGCTTACGAGCATCAGTTGCAATGTCTTCTTCAGCATAACGTGACAAGTCCAGAAATTCCCGTTGATAAGCATCTACAGAATTGTTGCCTTGGGTGAGGTTGCGGAACTCTCGCTTCTTCCTGTCCATGGTTCCCCGAGGAATGAAACGGGCACGGAAGGCAACTTGGAAATCCGGCCAAGTAATGACCGTTCCAGCAGGAAGGGTACGCCTGTGGCTGTCCCACCATTGAGCAGCGGGACCCTTGAGGAAGAAGGATCCGAAGGTGACATAGCTGGTAGGGGCAACACTAGCAGACTCCATTTCATATGTGATGTTGCGGAGCCAGTCATCAGCATCAAGGGGTTGAGTTGAGTTGCGGTAAATAGTCGGGTTGAGGCGCATGAAGTCCTGCAGAGTTACTGGGGTTGGCTGTTGATTCATGTTCGGACGATGAAACTGAGCCATCATTCCTTCCATGAACTGGCGGTTCAGCTCAAATTGTTGCATCATTCCAACAAAGAATTCAGGCGGTGGTGGATCATTGGCACCATGGCCACGACCAGCGGGTCTATCCATCCTGCTAACATGTAACAGGGGGTAGTTCAGCATTGAGCATTTGCAAAGACAAGGATCATTCATGATGAAACATGCATAGGGAAAGATGTACGATGGATTCCACTTCGTAGTCAACACGACAGGTGTGTGTACTATTCAAGAGGCTATTCTAAGGAATAACTATGGCTTTATCCAACTTCGGGTGAATGTGGTCACGGGATCCTAATGTTAGTAAATTCGTTTAACCCGAGTAGAAGAGAGTTCAGAGTCCCGGAGTATAGAGCGAGGAGTAAAGATGATAATACCACCCAATGGCGACGTGGGACCGTAAGCCACACAGCCAATGTTAGTAAAAGTTTTTCGGTGACTAGACTCAACTTCGGCCAAGGAGTTGGAAAGGGGGCTACCTACAGGCAGTCGGCTTTGATACCAACTTGCGACACCCTCGATTCAATCGTACACTAATCATACACGCAAATGTGTACGATCAAAATCAAGGACTCACGGGAAGATATCACAACACAACTCTAGACACAAAATAAAATAATACAAGCTTTATGTTACAAGCCAGGGGCCTCGAGGGCTCGAATACATAAGCTCGAAAACACAAGAGTCGTGAAGCAACAATATCTGAGTCTGAGACATGAGTTAGACAAGTTTGCCTTAAGAAGTCTAGCACCAAAAGCAGCAACGATTGAAAAGGCAAGGCCTCCTGCCTGGGAGCCTCCTAACTACTCCTGATCATCGGCGGCCTCCACGTAGTAGTAAGCATCGGCGGTGGCATCTGGCTCCTGGGCTCCGTCATCTGGTTGCATCAACCGGAAAGAAGAAGAAGGGGGAAAAGGGGGAGCAAAGCAACCGTGAGTACTCATCCAAAGTACTCGCAAGCAAGGATCTACACTACATATGCAACATTATCAAAGGAAGGCTGTATATGTGGATTGGGCTGCAGAAATGCCAGAATAGAGAGAAGGCCTAGTCCTATCGAAGACTAGCATCTTCTGGAAACCACCATTTTGCAGCAACCGGAAGGAGTAGAGTAGCATAAGTAAAGTAGTAGTGTTATCAACCTCGGCCAGAGATCCTTTCTCGACTCCCTGCGAGAAAGAAGTCCCAGAGCCATACTATCGAGTTATCATCACAATCCAGTTCTCATCACCAGTATCCAGTTCTAGTTGTATCGATCGGGATACAACTCCAAGTGTCCGTTACCATAGGACAGGCTATCGATAGATGTTTTCTTCCCTGCAGGGGTGCACCATCTTACCCACCACGCTCGCTTAACTCCGGCCGGACACACTTTCCAGGGTCATGCCCGGCCTCGGCCAAACAATACGCCGCAACCCGACCTAGGCTTAATAGAGAGGCCAGCACGCCGGACTAAACCTATGCCCCCAGGGGTCATGGGCCATCTCCCCGGGAACTCCTGCACGTTGCGTGGGCAGCCGGTGAGCAGACCTAGCTACCTCCTTCAACAAGGCAGGCGCTTACGCAGTCCAACCCGGCGCGCGCCGCTCGATCGGCCAGCGTCTATTAAGCTTCGACCGATGTATCTGACGCAGAACGCCCATACTATGCCCACGTGATGGTTAGTGCTATCGGGCGAGGCCCTCGGATCAAATATCCAAATCGTAATGGATTAGGAACGCGGTAACAAGCAGAGACTCACGAAATATGTGACCCGTTGCCCGTCTCGAGGACTTGCGGCAAGGGCTAGGAATGCCCGGCCACCCCTCGTAATTAACTCGCGGGCACCCTCCAGGTCAACCCGACTCCACATCACTCGCAATTAAGCTCGCGCGGGTACCCCTCAGGGTCGACCCGACTTTCCAAGTCACATTGGTAAAGTCCAAGTATCCGTGTGTACAAACATCAAGGGGAAAACCCGAGGAATCACCCCCGATGAATTCCACTAGATGTAATCATCAAGGTGAGCGTAAGAGGAATCACCCTCAAGGTCCACACTTGAGGGTTGCCTGACAGTCGTGTCGAAGTGGTTAAAGAGGAAATCACCCTTGATGACCACGACCGAATAACTACACTACTGGTTAACATCGAAGTCTTGATGAGGTCTCACCCTCGGTACTCGATAGTAACCCAGTCGTCTCGCGCAACTAAGGGGAAGTGATGTGCGGTGCCGGTGCCTGGTCTTTGATCCCGTTGATCGGGTCTTCGATGATGAAGCGGGGGCAACAAGGACAAGGTGGGGGGGGGGTCACTGATGGGTCTCTAACCAATCTATACTAAGCAGTTTAGGATAAGCAGGTAGGTAACAATAGCAGGTTACAATAAACATGCTATGCAGCATAATAGGAGCAAACAATAACAGTACCAAAATCTAGTGCAAGCATGAGAGAATGGAATGGGCGATATCGGGATGCTCAAAGGGGGGGCTTGCCTGGTTGCTCTGGCAAGAAGGGGTCGTCGTCGGCGTAGTAAATCGATCACAGCTGTGACATCGGTCACGGGGTCTACGGAGAGAAGAGGGGGGAGAAACAGTAAATACAAAGCAAACATAGCATCACAAAGCGTGACATGGCAACATGCTGTGCTGGGTGTGACCTAACGCATGGCTACACGATATAGGTGAAGGGGGGAATTCAACCAGGAATGTATTCCCGGTTCCGGACCCGTGTCACACAGATGACCGGAGGGGAAATGTTCCATGTTCAGCATGCTAGAAGCATGTGACAGCTGAACGGACCAAATATTCGGATTTGTTGGATTTTTCTGAGCAACTTTCATATAGAAAACATTTTCATCGGAGTTACGGTTTATTTTCTATGAATTTTTAAAGTTTAAACAATATTCTGGAATTATATATATTAACAGAAAAGGAATATGACATCATCATGGCGTCATTGTTGCATCAGCGGTCAACAGACTAGTTGACTAGTCAACAGGGCCCACGGGGGACCCACTGGCAGTGACTGGGCGATGCCCAGTCAGCCATTGACTAGGTCAACAGGGCCAGCCGGGCCCCCGGGGCCACGGGGCGGTGACCCCGCTAGGTGGACCCGGACGACCACGTCGGCACCGGCGTTGGGGAGCCCGGCGGCGTTCGCGACGGAGAGGCACCGGCCCTCGCGGAATCCGGCCCGGCCGTTGCTCGGGGCCGGACCTGCGTTCGAGAGCTACAACGGAGCTACAACGGTGGCGCATCGGGCGGTAGTGGCGGCAGGGGCTGGGTTGGCCGGAGCGGCGCCGGCGGTGAGTGTGGGCGGCGGTTGGCTTCGGGCATCATCGAGGACGGGGCTACGGGCGCTCAAAAGCAGCGTGGGGCAGCGCGTTCCAAAGCAGGGGGTCGGGCGCACCCATTCGAGGTCTCACCGAGGCTGGGATGGGCCAGTGTCGGCAGGCGTCGACCGCGGCGACGCCGGAGCTTCGGGCGAGCTCGAGCTCGTCCAGTAGGGGCACGACAGGGGCAAGCGGCATGTGTGTCGTTGCTCGAGCGCGTCTGGGCGCACGGTGCAATGCTCGGTTGAGCTCGATGGTGAGCGTGGCCACGATGACTGCGGATCTAGGCGGCGGTGAGCTACTGCAGCTGCGGCGAGTGAGCTAGGGAGGGCGAAGCGGTGCGAGGAGAAGAAAGGATGGAGGAAGGAGCTCACCGAGTGGCTACGAAAAGCCTGCGACAGCTTAGGAGCGCAGAGGTGGCCGGAGATGACGGCGGTCACCGGCGACAGAGGAGAAAGGGGGCTGCTCGATCCGCTCCCCGTAGTGGCTCCCGGCTCGCGCTCACGGACGGGGACTGGGTAGACGACGGCGGCAGAGACGATGGGCTCGATGGCGAGGCGAACGGGGCTCGGTGGCCGCGAGGACAGGCGAGGCACGGCGGCGAGCGCGCTCGGGTCCGAGAGAGGGGAGTGCTCGAGGGGGAATCCGGAGGGGAGTGGGAGAGGCGGAGGTGAGTGGGGGTAGCTGGGGAGGAGGCCGAGGCATCGAGAGGAGGGGTCGACCTTATCCTCCTCGTCGACGGCGAGGTGGTTCGGCGGGACGGGCGCCCATGTGGCACGCACTGTGGGAACAGGAAGGGGCGCAAGGGAGCTGGGCCGGCTGGTTGAGGTGGGCCGAGGCCCATGGGGAAACAGTGGCCAGTGGGCCGGTCGGCCCGATTGAGGAGGGGGCTTTTCCTTTTCTTTCTTTTTTTGTTTTTCTTTTCTAGCAGCGTTTGCATTTTCTTTTTGCCACAATTGACTTTGCAAAATTATGCCACTGGCCAAAACAATCTCAAAGAATTAAAGTGCACTGCCTCAAAAAGGTTGGGAGGCTTTTGGAATAGTTGCCAATTTTATAAATTAAAAAGGGCATTTAATTTATTGCTTAGGTCACTTTGCTTTAAGTAGCTTAGGCCACTTAAACCTTTTGCAAAAATGTTGGTTCACCACCAATATTAGTTGTGGATTATTTGGCTCATGATGAACATTTTTGTGTTCATGTACGAGCATTTTGAATTTCACACAGAATTTGAATTCAACTGGAATGTGAAAGAGCATGAGACAATAATGATCAGGAACATGTTTAGCAAAACAATTAACTTAACCCCAGGGGTTACTGTAGCATCGTTACACCGGGGTGTTACAGTGGGGGCGCGCCCTACCCCCCTGGGTGCGCCCCTGCCTCTTGGGCCCCCTGGTAGCCTTCCGGTGCCCATCTTCTGCTATATGAAGTCTTTCGTCCGAGAAAAATATCATAAGCAAGCTTTCGGGAAGAAACACCGCCACCACCATGAGGAACCTTGCCGGAACCAATCTAGGGCTCCGGCAGAGGTGTTCTGCCGGGGAAACTTCCCTCCGGGAGGGGGAAATCATCGCCATCGTCATCACCAACGATCCTCTCATCGGAGGAGGGTCAATCTCCATCAACATCTTCACCAGCACCATCTCCTCTCAAACCCTAGTTAATCTCTTGTATCCAATCTTTGTCCCAAAGCCTCAGATTGGTACCTGTGGGTTGCTAGTAGTGTTGATTACTCCTTGTAGTTCATGCTAGTTGGTTTATTTGGTGGAAGATCATATGTTCAGATCCATTATGCATATTAATACCCCTCTGATTATGAACATGAATATGATTTGTGAGTAGTTATGTTTGTTCCCGAGGACATGGGAGAAGTCTTGCTACTAGTAGTCATGTGAATTTGGTATTCTTCGATATTTTGATGAGATGTATGTTGTCTCTCCTCTAGTGGTGTTATGTGAACGCCGACTACATGACACTTCACCATTGTTTCGTCCTAGAGGAAGGCATTGGGAAGTAATAAGTATATGATGGGTTGCTAGAGTGACAGAAGCTTAAACCCTAGTTTATGAGTTGCTTTGTAAGGGGCTGATTTGGATCCATATGTTTCATGCTATGGTTAGGCAGCACTCAAGCACCGGTCCACTAATACGTCTCCAACGTATCTATAATTTTTGATTGTTCCATGCTATATTATATTCTGTTTTGGACATTAATAGGCTTTATTATACACTTTTATATTATTTTTGGGACTAACCTATTAACCGGAGGCCCAGCCCAGAATTGTAGTTTTTTTTGCCTATTTTAGAGTTTCGCAGAAAAAGAATATCAAACGGAGTCCAAACGGAATGAAACCTTCGGGAACGTGATTTTTGGAACGAACGTGATCCAGAGGACTTGGACCCTACGTCAAGAAAGCAATCAGGAAGGCACGGGGTAGGGGGGGCGCGCCTACTCCCCTGGGCACGCCCTCCACCCATGTTGCTCCGCGTACTTCTTCCTCCTATATATACCTACGTACCCCCAAACTACCAGATACGGAGCCAAAAACCTAATTCCACCACCGCAACCTTCTGTACCCGTGAGATCCCATCTTGGGGCCTGTTAGGAGCTCATGGGAGGAATCGATCATGGAGGGCTTCTACATCAACACCATAGCCTCTCTGATGAAGTGTGAGTAGTTTACCTCAGACCTTCGGGTCCATAGTTATTAGCTAGATGGCTTCTTCTCTCTTTTCGGATTTTTGCAACGTTCTCCCCCTCTCTCGTGGAGATATATTTGATGCACTCTTCTTTTGTGGTGTGTTTGTTGAGACCGATGAATTGTGGGTTTATGATCAAGTTTATCTATGAACAATATTTGAATCTTCTCTGAATTCTTTTATGTATGATTGGTTATCTTTGCAAGTCTCTTCGAATTATTAGTTTGGTTTGGCCTACTAGATTGATATTTCTTGCAATGGGAGTAATGCTTAGCTTTGGGTTCAATCTTGCGGTGTCCTTTCCCAGTGACAGTAGGGGCAGTAAGGCATGTATTGTATTGTTGCCATCGAGGATAACAAGATGGGGTTTATATCATATTGCATGAGTTTATCCCTATACATCATGTCATCTTACTTAAGGCGTTACTCTGTTCTTATGAAGTTAATACTCTAGATGCATGCTGGATAGCGGTCGATGTGTGGAGTAATAGTAGTAGATGCAGGCAGGAGTCGGTCTAGTTGTCTCGGACGTGATGCCTATATACATGATCATACCTAGATATTCTCATAACTATGCCCAATTCTATCAATTGCTCAACAGTAATTTGTTCACCCACCATAATACTTATGCTCTTGAGAGAAGCCACTAGTGAAACCTATTGCCCCCGGGTCTATTTTCCATCATATTAATCTTCCAAAACTTAGTTATTTTTATTGCCTTTTATTTTACTTTGCATCTTTATCATAAAAATACCAAAAATATAATCTTATCATATCTATCAGATCTCACTCTCGTAAGTGACTGTGTAGGGATTGAACAACCCCTTATCGCGTTGGTTGTGAGGATTTATTTGTTTGTGTAGGTGCGAGCGACTCGTGCGTGGTCTCCTACTGGATTGATACCTTGGTTCTAAAAAACTAAGGGAAATACTTACGTTGCTTTACTTCATCACCCTTTCCTCTTCAAGGGAAAACCAACGCAGTGCTCAAGATGTAGCAAGAAGGATTTCTGGCGCCGTTGCCGGGGAGTCTATGCAAAAGTCAACATACCAAGTACCCATCACAAACTCTTATCTCCCGCATTACATTATTTGCCATTTGCCTCTCGTTTTCCTCTCCCCCACTTCACACTTTCCGTTTTATTCGCCTTCTTCCCATATGTCTTCTTGTTTGTGTTTCCATGTGCCTTCTATTTGCTTGCATTGCTTGCTAAAAATCTATTGATGGGTCCACTTAAAGTGTTCTACTTGGATCATCTTCGATCCTTATGCGCTCGTGCTGAAACACCAACTAGCTTAGTTGATGGGAAATCTTTAGATGAGCATGCTCGTTTTGTGCGTCACCGTTTGTCGGAAAAAGGGAGACTCTTATGGAATCAAATAAACAGATTGTTGTGTTATGCTTGGAATCTTTGTGAAATTTGTGATTTTACTTGTTGCTCTAAGAACCCTAAAAAACACCTTCCCTACCTATGTGAGTGTTTATAGTTACATATGATATCGAACAAATTGAAGAATTTTTTGCTTTTAAGGGTGCTTATGAAGTTGCTTCTTTGCTTCAAAAGTATTATATTACTCTCTATGAATCTGAAATTTTTGACATACTTAAATATTGCTATGAAAACTATGCTCATAATGTCTATGTCAAAGAATTTATTGAGAGAATGACCGTTGCTTTGGAAGAAAATAATGATATGCATAAATCTATAGATAATGATGATTCCGATGATTTGATTGAAGTATCCCTTGATGAACATGATGCTTGCTATTCTTGTGGCCATGATGCCAATATTTATGAAGATGAATTTGCTATAGTTCCTTATGTTAAACATGAGATCGTTGCTATTGCACCCATACTTGGTAGTTCCTTCGATGAAAAGCATGATTGCAATGATTTTACTATAAATTCTCTTGATGTCAATCGTGCTAATAATATGCAAAACCCTAAGCTTGGGGATGATAGTTTTGCTAGGTCCACTATTTGTTGCAATGATCATGATTGGGGTGATTCTTCTTTTGATCTTGAAAATTTATTTAAGCCCCGTGATGAATATGAGATTGTAATAGTGTTTGCAATAATATTGAAAGTGGGTTTGGAAGAGTGTCAACTTTAGATCCCACATATTTGGAGAATGTTCAATCTTACGAAATTTTTGATAAAAGTGGGTTTGGAGAGGTCATGACTTTAGCTAATGTTAATCCCACTATTTTGGAAGGGTGTCAACTTTGCATACATGTGGATCGTGCTAAGCATATGTTTTGTGATAGCTATATTGTTGAATTTGATTATGATCCTACATGTAATTATTATGAGAGAGGAAAATATGGTTCTATAAATTTTCATGTTACTAAATTACCTCTCGTTATGTTGGGATTGCTACTGTTTCTTTCCGCTTCTTTGCATATGCTAGTTTTTGCTTGCCTTGATAATTTGTTTGCCTATAAGATGCCTATGCATAGGAAGTATTTTATACTTAGATGTGTTAGTCACGTGTTTCATGATGCTCTCTTTGTGCTTCAATTCTTGTCTTTCTTGTGAGCATCATTGAATTATCAATACCTAGCTAGGGGCGTTAAACGATAGCGCTTGTTGGGAGGCAACCCAATTTTATTTTTGGTTTTTTGTTTTTTGCTTATGTTTAGGAATAAATATTTGATCTAGCCTCTGGTTAGATGTCTTTTTATGTTTTAATTAGTGTTTGTGCCAAGTTTAACCTATAGGATCTTCTTGGATGATAGTTATTTGATCTTGCTGTAAATTCCAGAAACTTTCTATTCACGAAAATAATTGTTAAAACTCACCAGAACATGATAAAATATTGATTCCAATTTCTACTGATCAATAAACAAATTTTCTAGGTCTTCCTATTTTGGTAGATTTTTTTGCAGTTCCAGAGGTATGCGTTAGTTATAGATTACTACAAACTGTTCTGTTTTTGACAGATTCTGTTTTTCGTGTGTTGTATGCTTATTTTGATGAATCTATGGCTAGTAAAATAGTTTATAAACCATAGATAAGTTGGAATACAGTAGGTTTAACACCAATATAAATAAATAATGAGTTCATTACAGTACCTTGAAGTGATCTTTTGTCTTCTTTCGCTAACGGAGCTCACGAGATTTTCTGCTGAGTTTTGTGTTGTGAAGTTTTCAAGTTTTGGGTGAAAGATTTGATGGATTATGGAACAAGGAGTAGCAAGAGCCTAAGCTTGGGGATGCCCATGGCACCCCAAGATAATCTAAGGACACCTAAAAGCCAAAGCTTGGGGATGCCCCGGAAGACATCCCCTCTTTCGTCTACTTCCATCGGTAACTTTACTTGGAGGTACATTTTTATTCACCACATGATATGTGTTTTGCTTGGAGCGTCTTGTATTATTTGAGTATTTATTTGTTAGTTTACCACAATCATCCTTGCTGTACACACCTTTTGGGAGAGTCACACTTGATTCAGAATTTATTAGAATACTCTATGTGCTTCACTTATATTTTTGAGCAATATAGTTTGGCTCTAGTGCTTCACTTATATCTTTTAGAGCACGATGGTGGATTTGTTTTATAGAAACTATTGATCTCTCATGCTTCACTTATATTATTTTGAGGATCTTAAAATAGCATGACAATTTTGTTTAATTAATATCATGAGAAATTTGATGCTTGATAATTGTTTTGAGATATAAAGGTGGTAATATCATAGTAGTGCTAGTTGAGTAATTGTGGAATTGAAAAATACTTGTGTTGGAGTTTGTGATTCCCGTAGCATGCACGTATGGTGAACCATTATGTAATGAAGTCGGAGCATGAGGTATTTGTTGATTGTCTTCCTTTGTGTGGCGGTCGGGATCGTGCGATGGTTAACTCCTACCAACCCTTCCCCTAGGAGCATGCGTAGTAGTATTTTGCTTTGAGGGCTAATAAATTTTTGCATAAGTATATGAGTTCTTTATGACTAATGTGAGTCCATGGATTATACGCACACTTACCTTTCCACAATTTTCTAGCCTCTTCGGTACCGTGCATTGCCCTTTCTCACCTTGAGAGTTGGTGCAAACTCCACCGGTGCATCCAAACCCCGTGATATGATACGCTCTATCACACATAAACCTCCTTATATATTCTTCAAAACAGCCACCATACCTACCTATCATGGCATTTCCATAGCGATTTCGAGATATATTTCCATGCAACTTTCCACCGTTTCGTTTATCATGACACGCTCCATTATTGTCATATTGCTTTGCATGATCATGTAGTTGACATTGTATTTGTGGCAAAGCCACTCTTCATAATTCTTTCATACATGTCGCTCTTGATTCATTGCATATCCTGGTACACTGCCGGAGGCATTCACATAGATTCATATTTTGTTCTAAGTATTGAGTTGTAATTCATGAGTTGTAAGTAAATAAAAGTGTGATGATCGTCATTATTAGAGCATTGTCCCAAGTGAGGAAAGGATGATGGAGACTATGATTCACCCACAAGTCAGGATGAGACTCCGGACTAAAAAAAAGAGGCCATAAAAAAGGAAAGAGAAAAGGCCCAAATAAAAAAAATGAGAGAAAAAGAGAGAAGGGACAATGTTACTATCCTTTTACCACACTTGTGATTCAAAGTAGCACCATGATCTTCATAATAGAGAGTCTCTCATTTTGTCACTTTCATATACTAGTGGGAAATTTCATTATAGAAATTGGATTGTATATTCCAATGATGGGCTTCCTCAAATGCCCGAGGTCTTTGTGAGCAAGCAAGTTGGATGCACACCCACTTAGTTTCTTTTTGAGCTTTCGTACACTTATAGCTCTAGTGCATCCGTTGCATGGCAATCCCTACTCCTCGCATTAACATCAATTAATGGGCATCTCCATAGCCCGTTGATTAGCCTCGTTGATGTGAGACTTTCTCCTTTTTTTGTCTTCCCACATAACCCCTACAATTATACCTTATTCCACCATAGTGCTATATCCATGGCTTGCGCTCATGTATTGCGTAAGAGTTGAAAAGGCTGAAGCGCGTTAAAAGTATGAACCAATTGCTTGGCTAAAACCGAGGTCGTACATGATATGAATATTTTGTGTGGGGAAGATGGAGCATAGCAGACTATATGATTTTGTAGGGATAACTTGCTTTGGCTATGTTATTTTGATAAGACATAATTGCTTAGTTAGTATGCTTGAAGTATTATTGTTTTTATGTCAACATTAAACTTTTATCTTGAATCATATCAAATCTGAAAATTCATGCCACAATAAGAAAAATTATATTGAAGTTATGCTAAGTAGCATTCCACATCAAAAATTCTGTTTTTATCATTTACCTACTCGAGGACGAGCAGGAATTAAGCTTGGGGATGCTTGATACGTCTCCAACGTATCTATAATTTTTGATTGTTCCATGCTATATCATATTCTGTTTTGGACATTAATGGCTTTATTATACACTTTTATATTATTTTTGGGACTAACCTATTAACTGGAGGCCCAGCCCAGAATTGCTGTTTTTTTGCCTATTTCAGAGTTTCGCAGAAAAAGAATATCAAACAGAGTCCAAACGGAATGAAACCTTCGGGAACGTGATTTTTGGAACGAACGTGAGCCAGAGGAATTGGACCCTATGTCAAGAAAGAAATCAGGAAGGCACAGGGTAGGGGGGCACGCCTACTCCCCTGGGCGCGCCCTCCACCCTCATGGGGCCCATGTTGCTCCGCGTACTTCTTCCTCCTATATATACCTACGTACCCCCAAACTACCAGATACGGAGCCAAAAACCTAATTCCACCACCGCAACCTATACATGCCGTGAGATCCCATCTTGGGGCCTGTTAGGAGCTCCGAGGAGGAATCGATCACGGAGGGCTTCTACATCAACATCATAGCCTCTCACGATGATGTGTGAGTAGTTTACCTCAGACCTTCGGGTCCATAGTTATTAGCTAGATGGCTTCTTCTCTCTTTCGATCTCAATACAATGTTCTCCCCTCTCTCGTGGAGATCTATTCGATGTAATCTTCTTTTACGGTGTGTTTGTTGAGGCCCGATGAATTGTGGGTTTATGATCAAGTTTATCTATGAACAATATTTGAATCTCCTCTGAATTCTTTTATGTATGATTGGTTATCTTTGCAATTCTCTTCGAAATATCAGTTTGGTTTGGCCTACTAGATTGATCTTTCTTGCAATGAGAGAAGTGCTTAGCTTTGGGTTCAATCTTGCGATGTCCTTTCCGAGTGACAGTTGGGGCAGTAAGGCACGTATTGTATTGTTGCCATCGAGGATAACAAGATGGGGTTTATATCATATTGCATGAGTTTATCCCTCTACATCATGTCATCTTACTTAAGGCGTTACTCCGTTCTTATGAACTTAATACTCTAGATGCAAGCTGGATAGCGGTCGATGTGTGGAGTAATAGTAGTAGATGCAGGAGTCGGTCTACTTGTCTCGGACGTGATGCCTATATACATGATCATACCTATATATTCTCATAACTATGCTCAATTCTATCAATTGCTCAACAGTAATTTGTTCACCCACCGTAATACTTATGTTCTTGAGAGAAGCCACTAGTGAAACCTATGGCCCCGGGTCTATTTTCCATCATATTAATCTTCCAACACTTAGTTATTTTTATTGCCTTTTATTTTACTTTGCATCTTAATCATAAAAATACCAATAATATTATCTTATCATATCATATCTATCAGATCTCAGTCTCGTAAGTGACCGTGTAGGGATTGACAACCCCTTATCGCGCTGGTTGCGAGGATTTATTTGTTTGTGTAGGTGCGAGGGACTCGTGCGTGGTCTCCTACTGGATTGATACGTTGGTTCTCAAAAACTGAGGGAAATACTTATGCTGCTTTACTGCATCACCCTTTCCTCTTCAAGGGAAAACCAACGCAGTGCTCAAGAGGTAGCATCCACCCACATTCCAAATTATCAAAGTAACGAACGCGAATCATATGAACGTGATGAAAAATAGCTTGACGATAATTCCCATGTGTCCCCGGGAGCATTTTCCTTCATATAAGAAATTGTCCAGGCTTGTCCTTTGCTACAAAAAGGATTGGGCCACCTTGCTGCACTTTATTTACACTTGTTACTTGTTGCTCGTTACAAATTACCTTATCACAAAACTATCTGTTACCGACAATTTCAGTGCTTGCAGAGAATACCTTGCTGAAAAACGCTTATCATTTCCTTCTGCTCCTTGTTGGGTTCGACACTCTTACTTATCGAAAGGACTATGATAGATCCCCTATACTTGTGGGTCATCGATCGCTTCATGTGACGCAGGATGGGAGCTAGGACGGAGGCGGGGGCAGCAACCGCCGCTTGACAAGCTCGTTCAGGCCATGTCCATGAGGCCCCATTCCTCCTTATTTTCTATCTCCTCCGGCTCGGAGTCGACTTCACCAAACTTGAAGACTAGTGGCAGATGATCGTTCCGCGCCATGGTGTTGGTGGAGGTCTGCGGGAGGGAGGGGAATGGGTGGCGAACAGTAAGGCCGCCCGTATCAAACAGCGGCTCGGGCGCCATTAATGGAGAGGAAGGCGGGCGGCCATGGAAGTCAAAGGGCTCGCTTTCCAGTGAGCCTGCGCAGTGTACCGCTCGCACGCTTCCTGGTGAGCTTGCGCATTGGAGGACAGCTTGCACGCCTCTCGGTCAGCCTGCACACCGGACTGCGCTCGCATGCCTCCCGTTCAGTCAAGATAAAGTAGCTGCCCGCACGGCACCTCCTACAGCCATTAAAACCAAGACACGTGGCGTCACGTGAATGGTTAAAAGAACGCACACAGTTTGAATTCTACAAACGTTTGAGATATTAAAGTGGCAGCTATTTTTTCAAAATGCCTTTGTTGGCTGTCATTATTCGAGTGCGCCTTCTCTCAAACTGGACACAGAAAATGCCACATCATGTTGGGTGCCATTCCATGATAGCATGCCAAGTTTCATGAATTTTAGACGAGTTTTGGATTACTAGTATTTAAAAACCAGGTATCTCAATGTTTTGCCGGCAATCAACGGCGCCCTGGTGTTTGAAATCTATTCCCATTTCTTGCATGGGACCTAAGCATGCACCCGAGGACACAGATTTGAGTTTTCAACCAATTTATATGCACTGGAGCATGTGCATGTAGTTCAAATTTGAATTATGCACATAAATGCATTGAAAACTCAGTTAGTGCATAAAAATGTCCAAATGAACCCCGAAAAATCCGAAATATTGACACAACACTCCTGTTGTTCTATCTTGACACGAGAATTTTTTTTGAAAGCAATAAGAGGCAATGGATATCGTTTCGTCGCCAAAGGTGGGACGTTCCCTACCGAAACCATCATGCTTGTTGTGAGAAGCCCTTGTTTGTGAGAAGCATATACCCGAACCTGCCCCGAATGGGACAATTTTTTACCACGGCATGTTGATGCTGCTACATGATAGCATGCCAAGTTTCATGAATTTCAGATGAGTTTTGGATATACTTAAATTTAAAAACGAGGCATCTCAATGTTTTGCAGGCTATCAACAGTGCCCTGGTGTTTTGGAATTTCATTCTCATCTCTTGCATGGGACCTAGAAATTCACCCAAGGACACAGATTAGAGTTTTCAACCAACTTTAGTGCATTAGAGCATGTGCTTGTATTTCAAATTTGAATTATGCACATAAAATGCCTAGAAACCTAGTTAATGCATAAAAATGTCCAAACGAACCCCGAAAAATCACAAAAATTGACACAACACTCCTGTTGTTCTATGTTGACACTAGAAAATTTTTGAAAGCAAAAAAGAGGTAATGTATATCGTTTCGTCCCCAAAGGTGGGACGTTCCCTATCGAAACCATCATGCTTGTTGTGAGAAGCTTATACCCGAAGCCGCCCCAAATTGGACAAATTTTTTACCACGGCATGTTGATGCTGCTTCATGATAGCATGCCAAGTTTCATGAATTTTAGACGAGTTTTGGATTTACTAGAATTTGAAAACCAGACATCTCAACGTTTTGTCGGCAATCAACACAACCCTGGTGTTTGAATTTCATTCCCATCTCTTGCATGGGACCTAGATATTCACCCAAGGACACACATGTGATTTTTCAACCAACTTTGGTGCACTGGAGCATGTGCTTGTAGTTCAAATCTGAATTATGCACATAAAATGCCTAGAAAATCCAGTTAAAGTATAAAAAAGGCCAAACGAACCCCGAAAAATTCCAAGATTAAACACAACACTCCTGTTGTTCTATGTTCACACTAAAAATTTTTGAAAGCAATAAGAGGCAACGAATATCGTCCCGTCCCCAAAGGTGGTACGTTCCCTATCGAAACCATCATGCTTGTTGTGAGAAGCTCTGGTTTGTGAGAAGCTTATACCCAAACCTGTCCCAAATGGGACAAAATTTTCACCACTGCATGTTGATGCCGCTCCATGATAGCATGCCAAGTTTCATGAATTTCAGACGAGTTTTGGTTTTACCAGAATTTAAAATCTAGGTATCTCAACGTTTTGCGGCCAATCAATATTGCTCATGTGTTTGAAATTCATTCCCCTCTCTTGCATGGGACCTAAGCATGCACCCAAGGACACACATGTGATTTTTCAACCAATTTATATGCACTGGAGCATGTGCATGTAGTTCAAATTAGAATTATGCACATAAAATGCCTAGAAAACTCAGTGAATGCATAAAAATGTCCAAAAAAACCCCGAAAAATCCCAAAAATTGACACAACACTCCTATTGTTCTAAGTTGACACGAGAAATTTTTTGAAAGCAATAAGAGGCAATGGATATCGTTTCGTCCCCAAAGATGGGACGTACGTTCCCTACCGAAACTATCAGGCTTGTTGTGAGAAGCTCTGGTTTGTGAGAAGCATATACCCAAACATACCCCAAATGGGACAAATTTTTTACCACGGCATGTTTATGCCGCTCCATGATAGCATGCCAAGTTTCATGAATTTCATACGAGTTTTGGATTACTAGAATTTAAAAACCAGGCATCTCAATGTTTTGCCGGCAATCAGCGGTGCCCTGGTGTTTGAAATCCATTCCCATTTCTTGCATGGGACCTAAGCATGCACCCAAGGACACATATATGATTTTTCAACCAATTTATATGCACTAGAGCATGTGCATCTAGTTCAAATTTGAATTATGCACATAAATGCATTGAAAATTCAGTTAATGCATAAAAATGTACAAATGAACCCCAAAAATCCCAAATATTGACACAATACTCTTGTTGTTCTATGTTGACAGGATAACAAAAAATTGAAAGCAATAAGAGGCAATGGATATCGTTTCATCCCCAAAGGTGGGACGTTCCCTATCGAAACCATCATGCCTTTTTGTTGTGTGAAGCTCTGGTTTGTGAGAAGCTTATACCCGAACCTGCCCCAAATGGGACAAATTTTTTACCACGGCATGTTGATGCCACTCCATGATAGCATCCCAAGTTTCATGAACTTCAGACGAGTTTTGGATTTACTAGAATTAAAAAACCAGGCATCTCAACATTTTGCCGGCAATCAACAGTGCCCTGGTGTTTGAATTTCATTCCCATCTCTTGCATGGGACCTAGAAATTCACCCAAGGACACACATGTGCTTTCTCAACAAACTTTAGTGCATTGGAGCATGTGCTTGTAGTTCAAATTTGAATTATGCACATAAAATGCCTAGAAAACCCAGTTAATGTATAAAAAAGGCCAAACGAACCCAGAAAAATTCCAAGATTAAACACAACACTCCTGTTGTTCTATGTTGACACTAGAAATTTTTTGAAAGCAATAAGAGGCAACGGATATCGTCCTGTCCCAAAGGTGGTACGTTCCCTATCGAAACCACGTGCTTGTTGTGAGAAGCTCTAGTTTCTGAGAAGCTTATACCCAAACCTGCCTCAAATGGGACAAAATTTTCACCACGGCATGTTGATGCCACTCCATGATAGCACGCCAAGTTTCATGAATTTCAGACGAGTTATGCATTTACTAGAATTTAAAACTAGGTATCTCAATGTTTTGCTGGCAATCAACAGTGCCCTGGTGTTTGAAATTCATTCCCATCTCTTGCATGGGACCTAGAAATTCACCCAAGGACACACATGTGATTTTGCAGCCAACTTTGGTGCATTGGAGCATGTGCTTGTAGTTCAAATTTGAATTATGCACATAAAATGCCTAGAAAACTCAGTTAATGTATAAAAAAGGCCAAACGAACCCCGAAAAATTCATTCCCATTTCTTGCATGGGACCTAAGCATGCACTGAAGGACACACATTTGATTTTTCAACCAATTTGTATGTACCGGAGCATGTGCATGTAGTTTAATTTTGAATTGTGCACGTGAAATGGCTAGAAAACTAGTTTAATGTATAAAATGTCCAAACGAACCCTGAATAATTCCAATTCTTTTACGACACACATATAGTTGCATGTTCACTGCAGATAGAAGGTCTAGCAATTCAAACAACGTCCATTGCCACTATGACCCCATTTTGTAATTCAAATCAAGCAGATTCCACACAGTTTATTATCACCAACCATGTGAGATGTAGTACAAAATATCTTGGAGCATCATCGGTGTATAGTACGCTATGGCTTACGCGAGAAGGTGCATCGGCCACAGTCCACAACCGGCATGTCAAGCACACTAGCTCACTCCCCAAAAACTCCCGCCTGTGCATCCCTCGCAATCTCGAAAATATCTACCGCCTGGAAGGTTTTAATGTTTGATAGCACACGATTAGTATGTGCGGACCGTGTGCGATGTCTGTTACTCCCGCTCTGCTTCAGTCCCTTGATTCAAATTTTCAGTAGCCCCAGCATTTTACTCCCGCCTCTGCATCCCTCACAATCTAAAAAATATCTGCTCGCCATTGATCCAAATTTTCAGTAGCCCCAGCTTGTTACTCCCGCCTAGTAAAATTTTCAGTTGCCATAGTATTTCCTCAAACACAACCTTGCCCCCCCTCCACACACACCCCCAAACCTCCGCTCACACAGACACACACAACCCTCGAAACCATTGGTAGGTCGCCGCCATCGCCAGCGCCTCCATCCTCAACCTCTGCCTGTGTGCCGGGGAGCTCGAGGAGCCAATTGGCAAAAAGAGGTTTATCGCGGCCTTTTCACCCAACGCCGGCGAGGTGGCCGCCAAGGTGTCCCCGTCGTCCTCCACGGGCCCGATCCGCCGTCGACGGTCCCTTGATCCACCCGCTGCCGCGCCCCTATGCCGGTTCGAGGACTTCCCCGTCCTCCCTCGGCCTGGCAGCCGACGAAGTCCTACCTCAGTGTCCGGCAGCGGCGGTGGGGGACGTGGTCACGAAGATTACAGATCGAGAGACCCACACCCGCTGGTGGCTCGGTAGCTTCCACACGCTCAGGGCCATGTAGTACGGCCGCTGGCAGGTCTGCTACCACGGCGCGGCGGCTAGGCTAAATTTCCCCTTCGGCACATGTCTGGTCCACCTCATTCCGCCGGAGCTAGGGGTGATGAGCTTGGCTATGGCGCAGGAGGACCGCGAGGCATGGGAGTGCCTCGAGGCCGAGGCCGCCGCCGAGGCCTACATAAAAGAACTCTGCCGACAGCACCCAGATCATGGAGGCAGAGCGGGCGGTCTTTGCTGGCACGGAGGGCGGCGAGGTTATCGCGCTCTCCTTTGATGACGAGGTCGAATGCGGCGAGGAGGTTACCCCACTCTCCTCAGATGATGAGGTCGAAGGCGGCGGCGACGGTGGCGCGAAGGGCGTTGAGGTGGGCCCCAAGGACATGGAGATCGAGGTCGACGAGTGGAGGAGTGCCTTCCCCAACGACCCCGACGACGGTACTGGCCCCGACCCGGCTCGCGGCACACCGTACATGACGAGGAAGGATTGGATCGACCTCTACTTCGACCGAAAGTAGTTTAGCTTAGTTTAAATTTATGTTTTATGTTCGGTTATGCAAAACTATCTATGTTTATGTTTGAATGCATGCTACTTTCGATTGAACCTGCTTTGAACTTGATCAAATTGAAGTTTACAACCTTAAGGTTAGGGGATCGACTAGAAAAGGCCAAAATTGCTGGAGTATATATATATATATATATATATATATATATATATATATATATATATCCACTAGGGGTTTTAGTCCTTTAACTTTTTAAGGATGGCCTGGAGATGTCCTTATGACTTGTTTATTTCAGTTCTTCACAATGTGATGTTCTATATGTGCAACTATTTGCTGTGCAGGTCAATTTCATCTATAACGGTTTCAACAATACCACTATGAATTACGATATTTGGTTGTTGTTAAGGATATTGCAGTTAACACGCCTTTTCATTTTTCAATTGTTGTTTAGCAACATGCATTGTACTGAATGACTAAATATGCAATCCCAGGCTACATAGCAACAAGGAAGAGTGCTACCTTAATGTTCTGATGATGTCTAGATATACATATAATAAAATCTTATATAATGGGATGGATGGAGTGTTGTACTACATCATTTTTCAATTGTTCACTACTACAAAAAGGGCTATAGATGGAATGGCTACTAATGGCGCACCTGTGATGTGGTGCGCCATTAGTATATTCTAATGGCGCACCATGTCTCGGTGCGCCATTAGTAATATATTACTAATGGCGCACCTGGTGTGTGGTGCGCCATTAGTAGTTTGGGAAAAAAACATAAGAAAATTTTTTGTTACTGCGCCATTACTAGTTTTAACTAGTAATGGCGCACTTTCCACTGGTGCGCCATTACTAAGTTAAAAAAAAAAATCAAAAAAAAATATCATTTTTTTTCAAAACTACTAATGGCGCACATGAGTGAGTGCGCCATTAGTAGTTGAACAACTACTAATGGCGCACCACCCGCAGTGCGCCATTAGTAACTTGGCCACCTTCGACCTTCCACGGTACGTCGTCGGTGGAAGGTGGCCAAGTTACTAATGGCGCACCGTGGGAGTGGTGCGCCCACCGAATGCACCCCCAAAGGATCGCCTTTTCAGTTTTAAAAAAATAAAAAGAAAATCATGAAAATGTCAAAAAATAAAAGAAAATAAGTTTCCCATGTGATATGTGGTCTAGTTGTTGGGAAAATTTGCAAATATGAATTTCGACTTTATTTGCAAAATCTCTCGAGAATTTGTAAAAATGGGCATAACTTTTGCATACTAACTCGGATGAAAAAGTTTTTTATATGAAAAATCATCTACTCGAAAAGTTACATCCAAATTTAACGGGGGAACCCCGTTAAACATTTTCAAAATCCCCAAAAACCTAACAGAAAAAAAGTTACGGGCCTTTCAAGATCTAGCGGCAAAAAAATCAAAAATTTCAAAAAAATTGGTTTTGAATTTTTTGATTTTTCAAAAAATGATACGTAATATGATCGAGAAGTTTGAAATATTTTTCAAAATTTCATCATAGTCATTAACATGAACAAAGTCCTAGACATCAATAAGGTATAACAGGATTGATATGCTAGATATATCAACAAGTGCACGTGAAGTGAGCTGTTCTTTGGGGTTGGATAGAACTCTTAAGTTAAGCGTGCTTGAAATTTGGAGTAGTGTGAGGATGGGTGACCTTTCGGGAAGTTTGACCACGGAGTGTGATTTGACCTGAGATTAAGCATATTGACCCGAGATTAAGCCATAGTGAACTGAGATTAAGAAAAAATTTGAAAAAAATTAAAAAAATTTTCTGAAAAAATTTAGAAAAAATTTGAAAAAAAAATGTTACTAATGGCGCACTTCTATGTGGTGCGCCATTAGTATACCAGATACTAATGGCGCACCACCATTAGTAAAAATTACTAATGGCGTGCTATTAATGGCGCACCACAGATGCGCCATTAATAGCCATAATAGGTGCGCCATTAGTAGGGGTTTTTCTAGTAGTGGTGGTTTAGCTTCTAATATTAACTTGGTGCTTTTAGGTAAACATATCATTGCCAAAGATCCACACTTCGACCCTTTCTGTGTATGGGGCAATGAGATGTTCATGAACCAGCATCAAGTGAGGAAACTGATAAATATTGTTATTAAAATGGGTCAAAAGATGTCAATCGAACTATTTGTTTACACTTTATGCAAGACAACAATGAACTACAGGATGGTAAGTAAGAACCTCAGTAGCCTTCTTTTCTTGCCCGTAATGAGTTGTGTTAGATGACAACATCTGAATCTTTTTTCCTTTGCAGTGGATCCTGAAGCAGTTTACTCAAGATTACCTCTCGAACTACATGATTGGCGGCCGACCATCACAAGGGGTTGGACCAGAGTCCTACATGCCTTCTGCATCCAGGAGAGCACAATAGGGCCATTCTGCTTTACCTTGTTTAGCAACTGGAATGTCTGTCGCCTCTTTCTTTACCATCTGTAATAGTACAAGTATAGAACCCTGGTACATCATTCTTTATTTGGCGCTTATGTAATTCTTAAACATATGTACCTGTGAATCGAATAATGCATTGGTTGTTCGAACCTGATGGATATGAATAAAGCTATAGCCTACTTTCAAGTTTAAATTAGGTACAATTTTAAATAGCAGCAATTAAATTAGGGCGAAATTACGTTATGCATGTCATTACGGCACACACGGTTGGTAAAACACAAACGTTTGCAATATACACCATAATCCGAGACGGTTCATAGAGAGGAAACGTGCGCAAGCATGCACATAGTTGCCGTTTGCAAAGCGTGTGTGATGTCAGACACTATCACATATAGTGTGGGAAAACTAAATGTGTGTGATTGTCTACCCATCGTACACGATTTATAATCATGAACTGTTTTTGATGTGCCAGGCATCGTAAAACTCCCGTGCCTAGAATCTGCACGAAAACTCCGTGCTCGAATCTGCCTGGTTTTAGGCAGAACCACAAAACTCCGACTATGATGGCAATGCGAGCACAAACGAGTAGCAAGGATGAAGCATTTGGGATATTTGAGATATCGGAAACGGTTATATAGGGACAACTGTATGCATCAAGGCTCCCTATCCTCGACGGTTTTGGGTGGGTGTGGGAAGGACCCCTATCACCCACACTCACTTGGCGACAGTTCCAAATGCCGTCACGGAAAGGGGATAAAAACCGTTTGTTTAGGAGCGACGCGTACCAGTGTAAGTGCAGTCATGCAGGACCCTCATGTTCGAGACCTCCTTTGCAAGAGTACGACTAGCGAGAGAGCTGCTTCTAGAGAGGAGGCCAAGCTAGCGCAACTTGAATTAGACTCGAGGACTCCATTGTATGACGGTTGCGATCCCGAGGTGACCCGCTTGAGTTTCATGCTTGAACTTCTAAAGACGAAGGCCAAAAAAAATGGACAGACAAAAGCCTCGATGAGCGTTTGAAGTATCTACATAATAAAGTTCTTCCCGCAGGAACCTGTGTCCTACTAGTGTCGAGGAGGCCAAGAAAATGGTTTTCCCTTTTGATTTGCCGCACATTAGGTACCACGCATGCATCAACAATTGCATCATTTATCAGGGGGAGCACGCGGAAAAAACCAGCTGTCTAGTGTGCAATGCTTCTCGATACAAGAAGGCAGGAAAGACAGCTCCTCAGAAAGTTGTATGGTACTTTCCGATCACTCCCCGTCTGCAGCGGTATTTCGTAGATCCTAAGGAAGCAAAGCTCATGCGTTGGCACGCAGAGAGGAAGAAGCCCGATGGTGGAGATGATCCGAAGCTGAGACACCTCGTAGATGGTAGCCAGTGGAGAGCATTCAAGGCCGTATATGGATTTGCTGCAGAAGATCCAAGGAACATCGTGCTTGGTGTGAGTACCGATGGCATGAATCCATTTGGAAACCAGAACACCAACCACAACACATGGCCCGTGTTTGTATGGATGTACAACCTCCCCCCATGGAAGTGCATGAAGACAAAGTACATACACATGAGCATGCTGATTCAAGGGCCAAAACAACTTGGAAATAGTATTAACCTATATATGAGGCTTCTGCAAGAGGAGCTAGACACGTTATGGAAAACACCGGCATGGACATGAGATGCCAGCAAAGGAGAGTATTTCTATATGTGAGTCGTGCTGATGATGACGGTGCATGACTATCTTGGTTACGGGTAAACCTCAGGCCAGGTGTGGCACAGATACTGCGGATGCACGAGGTGCATGGATGATACAACGTCTTAGCAGCTTACATCAACGAAAGATGGTGGGTCCGGGAAAATTGTGTACATGGGGCATCGTAGATGGCTCGAGAAGGATGACCCGTGGAGAAAGCATGGAGATCTATTCAATGGGTTGGCTGAGCTTCGAGGACCTCCACGTAAGAGGAGCGGCGCCAAAATTGACAAGCTGTTGAGAAACTAGGAACAATGCCCCGGGCCGGCAAAGATCGAAAAGGCACCGGAGCGCTGCTGAAGGTATGGAAAACGAGGTCTCTTTTCTAGGACTTGGAGTACTGGCCCAATCACGACACATTTCATTGCCTTGATCAAATGCATATCACGAAGAATGTCCTCGAGAGCTTGCTTGGCACACTGATGAACATGCCAGAGAAGACCAAGGATGGGCCGAAGGCAAGGAAAGACTTGGAAGATTTGAAGATCAGGAAAGATCTCCACCGTAAAAAGTCGATGGAGGAGACGGAGACGGAGACGGAGGAGGGGGAAAGGGGCAGAAAAGTCAACAAGAAGGAGGAGAATTATTGCCGCCCTTCTTGCTTCACCTTAAGTGCGAAGGAGATCGGTCAAAGTTAGTTCCGGTTACTGTGGGAAGATAAGCAGATTTCTAGACCCCAAGAAGAAAACGTTCAGCGGGATGAAGTCTCATGACTATCACGTGATGATGACGCAGATACTCCCGGTTTCCATTAGAGGGATAATGGAGAAGCACGTCCCTGACAATCTTAATGGTCTCAGCAACTTCTTCGACGTTATCTCTTGAAAGTCCATAAGTGTGAAGCAGCTCCGAAGGCTACAGCAAGAGATCGTTGTCATACTATGTGAGCTTGAGATGTACTTCCCGCCCGCGTTCTTTGACATCATGGTGCATCTATGTGTCCACATCGTGGACAACATCATCGACCTCGGGCCGACATTCCTTCACAGCATGATGCCGTTCGAGAGGATGAATGGGGTCATCAAAGGATTCGTTTGTAACATGTCCCGTCCCGAAGGGAGCATCATCCAGGGGTATCTGACGCATGAGTGTGTCTCCTTTTGCGAGAATTATATAAGCGTCGGAGACCCTTTTGTTGGTTTGCCCGTCAAGAAGCACGATGGGAAACTCGAATGAGATGGTCGCAACAACGGCCGGAGGGAATTGCACGTGGATTACTCGGATCGACGGAATGACTTTGAGAGGGCTAACTTAGTAGTGCTACAACACCTAGATGTGGTAGATGATTATGTGGCACGGCACAAAGAAAGCATCACAAAGAAGTATCGTGATAAGGGGATGTTCAAGATGGACGACGAAGTTAATGTAGAGCACAACGCCACTTTCTTGTGTTGGTTCAAAGAGCAAGTTCTTGAAATCCCCGGAAGAGGGCAGTTCGGACGGATTGCTCATACACACCTTAGCACATGGCCCCGTGCCCAAGCTCGCGACCTATCATTCCTACGATATCAATGGGTACACATTCTACATGGAGGCCAAAGACATGGACAGTGATTACCAGAACTCCGGGGTGACAATTCAATGCGTGACCGACACCAAGGGCACAACTGAAAGATTCTACGGAAGGGTCAAAGAGATCTGGGAGCTTGACTATGATGGAATGCACGATGCGATGATGTTCCGTGTCAGAAGGGCCAAGGACGTTGTAAGAGAAAACAAGTATTTCACCACCATGTCTATACCCGACGCGAAGAGCACTCTTGTGAACGTTAACGTCATCGCCAAAAATGAGCCATGGGTACACGCTAAGCACGTGACACAATGCTTCTTCATAACCGACCCAGCCAATCCTAGCCGTGTTGTCATGAGGAGATCCAAAAGGAGCATCGTCGGAATGGATGGAGTCGACAACGAGGAAGACTACGACCAATACGGCAACCCGATGAGGCAAGATGACGATGACGATGAAGCATACATGAAAATAAGAATCAAGACTACATTACCTAAGAAAGATCGTACTCCATGGCTCCGGAAAAGTCACAAGGAGGGGCTCAATTACTTGGCAACGAACAAGAAAGGAAAGAAGCTCAATGTGAAACATCGTTGACGTAGCTGATCAGAAACCTACATTTATATATATGTATCTATTTTGTGTATGCACTTAAGTAACGATTATCGGTCAACTGATATGTTACCACCACATATATGCATGGTTCCAGTGATATTCACGCAGTGGGGGACAGGGAGACGCCGTCGTCGGGACAGAAACAAAAGGGAGAAAGTAGTACAAAACAAAAAGAGAAGTAAACAAAGAAGAAAAGGAAAATAATAAAAGAAAAGAAAACTAAAAACTAGAAAAAGAAAATAATAAATAAAAAAAGAAAAATTGGATCAGTTAGCAGTAGCGCTTGTTTAGGACCAGCGCTACAGCTACGTTAGCTATAGCGCTTGTTTCCAAACAAGCACTACCGCTATTGTGAGTTAACCCCCGCTGCGCGGCCGGCTCAAAATTTCACCAAGTCCTATTCCCCCCATCTCCACCTCGCCCCTACGCCCGCCGTCGACGCCCTCGACCTCGCCGCCGCTGGTCGTCGCCCTGCGCCCGCCCTCGTCCTCGTCGGCCATCGCCCCTGCGACCGCCCTCGACCTCACCGGCCGTCGTCCGTGCGCCCGCCCTCGACGCCGCCGCCCTCTCCACTGCCCCGTAAGCCTCTCCCTCTCCTCTCCCCTGCCCTCCTCTCTCTCTCTTCTCTCTGCTCTCTCTAGGGAATCCTTTTTTAGGAAATTTAGTTTAGTGCAATTTTGTTTAGGGCATGTTAGTTTAGGAAATTTAGGAAATTTAGTTTTGTGCAATTTAGTTTAGGGCAATTTTGTCTAGGGAAATTTAGTTTAGGGTATATAAAATACCTATAAATAAAAAACAGTAGCAAATTGGTTTTTGTAGGTATAAAAAATAGTAGCTAAAATTTATAAAAAAACAGTAGCTAATTAGTTTTGTAGGTATATAAATTAGCTATAAAAAATAGCAGCAAAAATTTAAAAAAACAGTAGCTAATTAGGGCAGTAGCAAATATAGCTAGGGACAATTTTTTTTAGCAAATGAGCAAATTTAGCTAGGGCAAATTTGTTTAGGGAAAATAAAAACCAGTAGCAAATAAAACCCTAGATGATGTTCTAGGAGCATATAGCCTATACAATGTTGCTGTTTTTAACACTTGGTTAATTTGCTAGGTCTTGAAAATTTGTCATATGATGTTGCCATGTTCTCTTGAGATAGCATCAAATCTGTTATATGAACTTGTGCCAATTGTTGAAAAATATCCGGGTGGCCTATGTTTTGCTGGAATGTTGATTCATTTCCGTTCCGGCAAATTTCAGGCGCTCCATATGTCCACTTTTTAGCAAAGGTCATGCCGAAAATTTTCGTGATTTTCGGCATGACTTGTGCTAGAAACTAGGACATATGGAGTACCCGGGATTTGCCGGAAGGGGAATGAATCAACATTCCGAGCAAATATAGGCCCCTTTTTCTCTTCATTATATCTTTTATTTAGAATTGTTGAATAGGAAACATGTCTACCGACGCCGAAGTCGTGGGTGGTTCTGCTCACCTCGAAGACCCCATCGAGGCAGCAAATCACTATTTTGATTACTTGGACGAACACCAGATGGGGTTGCATGGTGGCGGAAGCGGCACCAACCCCGACACCGACGCCGACACCAGCACCAGCACCGGCACCGACACCACCCCCGAGACCGGCAACGATGCTGTCGTAGCCGGTAAAGCAACAAAGAAGAAGAGGACACGAAGACCAAACGAGCTTGGCATCGGAACAATTGTGGTCGCGGAGATGTACCCCAAGAAGTTAGAGCCAACGGTGCTAGAGGATGCACGCTTGTGCTGGGGCAATCAACTTGGATGCATCCTCAGGGAAACCGCCAAAATCAACGACGAGAGGTTGAGGCTTATACCACATATGGAGCACATGCTCCTAAAGAAGTTGCACAATAGGTTCCTGTTCCCCGGCCGGAATGAAGGAAAATATAAAGAGCCGTCGGACGACGTCGCCATGACAAAGATAAACGACAAGGCAATGGTGACGTTCACCAACGACTTGTCCTCCTGGAAAGTTCGGGTGAAAAAGCGATTCCGAAGAATGAACCGTGGTCCAAGATTCATGCTGATAATCTGACAATAACGGAAGAGGACTTTGCAAAATTCAAGGAGAATTGCGGTAAATAAGAAGTTAAGGCAAGGTCGGAGAAAATGAAGGCGCCCCAGGCCAGGAACACGCCTCCCCACCGCCTCAGAAGCCGTGCTTACGAGGGGAAGAGGAATATATGGGCCAAGGAGGACGCCGAACGTGAAAGTCTCGGAATCCTAGACCCATTGCCGGGGTTCACCGACCCATAGGAGCATGACTGGATCAGGGCCCGGTACAAGTGGGACAAAGTCAAAAAGATCTTTTACACGGACCCTAACACGAGGGAGTTCATGAGACTTCTGGTAATTGTTATATTACCACATTATCATATTAGCTTCCAATCAACTCGACTGCAAGTTTTATCACATTAGTAAACCATCCACGTTCCTTTTGCAGAAAGAGCAGCACCAAAAGGCAGCTGAAAGCGACAAGTCGTCACAGTCGTCGACGAGGCCCAAGTGGGGCACCCCATTCAACCGGGCCCTGAACATACTGAAAAAGGTCCCGGTGGACAAGTCATCATCCTATGGACGTGTGCATGGCATCGGAGATGGCGCCTCGTGGAAGACGTGCTACCACGAGGAGCCAGAGGAAAGAAAGAAGAGACGTTTGGTCGTCACTCAGCAGAGCATCGACGAGAAGGTCGCGATTGCGGTCAATAAGACCAAAGCCTAGACCAAAGAAGAGTTGCTCGGGGCTGTCAATGCAGCGGTCACTGACGTTGTGGCCAGCTTGATTCCGGCAATTAACGATTGGTCAAAGAGAAATCCAAATGCACGACCGGAGGACTTTCTCTTTCCCAGCTTTGTTGGGAGAAATTCGACGATCACCACAGCACCAACACCTGGCCAAGCAACCGCAAAAGGTCTTGTTCCTGTTCATAGCAGCCCGACCTCTGTCTCTGGCATGCTCGGCGGGCCTTCGTCGCTGGCTGAGCTCGACGCCCTCACGGTAATTATGGGTCATACCCTTTTCACCAGTGATACGTCCATTTTGCATCATGCTTTTACATCCATATTTATTGCATTATCGGCTATTATTACACGTTATGTCACAATACTTATGCCTATTCTCTCTTATTTTACAAGGTTTACATAAGGAGGGAGAATCTTTGGTTTGGAATTCTAGGCGGAAAAGGAGCAAATATTAGAGACCTATTCTGCACAACTCCAAAAGTCCTGAAACTCCACGAAAGTAATTTTTGGAAATAATAAAAAATATTGAGCGCAAGAAGTACACCAGAGGGGGACCCACCTGGCCACGAGGAGTAGGGGCGCACCATACCCCCCAGGGCGCGCCCCCCTGCCTCGTGGGCCCCCTGTTGGCTCTCCGATGGCCATCTTCTACTATATGAGGTCTTTCGTCAAGGAAAAAAATCACAATCAACCTTTCGGGACGAGAGTCCGCCGCCACGAGGCGGAACCTTGGCGGAACCAATCTAGGGCTCCGGCAGAGCTGTTCTGCCGGGGACACTTCCCTCCGGGAGGGGGAAATCATCGCCATCGTCATCACCAACGCTCCTCTCATTGGGAGAGGGCAATATCCATCAACATCTTCACCAGCACCATCTCCTCTCAAAACTCTAGTTCATCTCTTGTATCCAATTCTTGTCTCCAAGTCCGGGATTGGTACTAGTAGGTTGCTAGTAGTGTTGAATACTCCTTGTAGTTGATGCTAGTTGGTTTATTTGGTGGAAGATCATATGTTCAGATCCTTTATGCATATTAATACCCCTTTGATTATGAACATGAATATGCTTTGTGAGTAGTTACGTTTGTTCACGAGGACATGGGAGAAGTCTTGCTATTAGTAGTCATGTGAATTTGGTATTAGATTCGATATTTTGATGAGATGTATGTTGTCTAGCCTCTAGTGGTGTTATGTGTACGTCGACTACATAACACTTCACCATTATTTGGGCCTAGAGGAAGGCATTGGGAATTAATAAGTATATGATGGGTTCCGAGAGTGACAGAAGCTTAAACCCTAGTTTATGCGTTGCTTCGTAAGGGGCTGATTTGGATCCATATGTTTCATGCTATGGTTAGGTTTACCTTAATACTTTTGTTGTTGTTGAGGATGCTTGCAATAGAGGTTAATCATAAGTGGGATGCCTATTCAAGTAAGAACAGCACCCAAGTACCAGTCCACCCACATATCAAATTATCAAAGTACCAAACGCGAATCATATGAACGTGATGAAAACTAGCTTGACGATATTCCCATGTGTCCTCGGGAGCGCTTTTCTCTATATAAGAGTTTGTCCAGGCTTGTCCTTTGCTACAAAAAGGATTGGGCTACCTTGCTGCACTTTATTTACTTTTGTTACTTGTTGCTCGTTACAAATTATCCTATCACAAAACTATCTATTACCACTTATTTCAGTGCTTGCAGAGAATACCTTGCTGAAAACCGCTTATCATTTCCTTCTGCTCCTCGTTTTGTTTGACACCTTACTTATCGAAAGGACTATGATAGATCCCCTATACTTGTGGGTCATCAAGACTCTTTTCTGGCGTCGTTGCCGGGGAGTGAAGCGCCTTTGGTAGGTGGAATTTGGTAAGGAAAAATTTATATAGTGTGCTGAAATTTACTGTCACTTGTTACTATTTAAAGTAATCCTCTGAGGGGCTTGTTCGGGGTATCTTCGCCCCGACCAGTAGAGCAAAGAATTGCTCCTCAACCTACTGAACCTACTGAAAATGAAAATGTTCCCTTTGAAGTTCCTTCGGGTATGTTAGAAAAACTGCTAGATAATCCTTTTGTAGGAGATGGAACAAAGCATCCTGATGAGCACCTAATATACGTGCATGAAGTTTGTGGATTATTGAAGCTTGCAGGTATACCCGATGATGTTGTTAAGAAGAAGGTCTTCCCTTTATCTTTGAAGGGAGATGCATGGACATGGTATAGGCTATGTGATGACACGGGATCATGGAACTATAAACGAATGAAATTGGAATTTCATCAGAAGTATTATCCTATGCATCTTGTTCATCATGATCACAATTATAAATATAATTTTTTGCCTCGCGAAGGAGAAAGCATTGCTCAAGCTTGGGGGAGTCTTAAATCAATGCTATATTCATGCCCCAATCATTAGCTCTCAAGAGAAATAATTCTTCAAAAAATTTATGCTCGGTTTTCTTGCAATAATCAATCCATGCTCGATACTTCTTGTGCTGGCTCTTTTATGATGAAGACTATTGAATTCAGATGGAATTTACTGGATAGAATTAAACGTAACTCTGAAGATTGGGATCTCGACAAAGGTAAGGAGCCAGGTATGACACCTAAGTTTGATTGTGTTAAGTCTTTTATGGATACCGATGTTTTCCGTAAATTTAGCACTAAATATGGACTTGACTCTGAGATAGTAGCTTCTTTTTGTGAATCTTTTGATACTTATATTGATCTCCCCAAGGAGAAGTGGTTTAAATATCATCCTCCCGTAGAAGTAAAAGTAGCTGCACCTACTAAAGTGGAAGAAAAGACTGTCACTTATAATGATCCTATTGTTCCTACTTCTTATGTTGAGAAACCACCTTTCCTGTTAGAATAAAGGATCATGCTAAAGCTTCAAGCGTGGTTCGTAAAAGCAATATTAGAACTTATACACCTCCTGAGCAAATTAAAGTTGAACCTAATATTGCTATTGTTAAAGATCTCTTGGCTGATAATATTGATGGGCATGTTATTCATTTCTGCGGTGAAACTGCTAGAATTGCCAAACCTTGTGCTAAAGATAAACATAGACCTGTGGTAGGCGTGCCTGTTATTTACTGTTAAAATAGGAGATCACTGTTATCATGGCTTATGTGATATGGGTGCAGTGCTAGTGTTATACCTTATACTTTATCTGAAGAAATTAAGCATGAAATTGCACCTGCTTGAGTTAGAAGGTATTGATGTTATGATTAAGCTTGCCAATAGAGATACTATATCAGCAATGGGAATTGTTAGAGATGTAGAAGTCTTGTGTGGGAAGACTAAATATCCTGCTGATTTTCTCGTTCTTGGTTCCCGATAAGATAGCTTTTCTCCCATTATTTTTGGTAGACCCTTCTTGAACAGTGTCAATGCTAGAATAGACTGCGAAAAGAATGTTGCACTACTACGGAAAAGGCTAGCAGCAGCACAGGTTTTAGGTGTATCAGTAGCGCGGGGTGGGGCGCTACTTATAAGGCGCTACAACTAACATATAGCAAGATGGCGGCGTGGTAAGCGCCATTGCTACACAAGTGTAGCAGCAGCGCCTTATCGGGAGCATGCTCTTGCTAGTAGCTCTAGCGCCCTTTGCAGCAACGCAGCCATCTTGCTATAAGCGCGCTTGCTAACTTCTATACACTCGCCATTGCTAATTTAACAAGTTTTTGTTTTTTGGGCATATTTGTTTTGTATTTGAACAGGCTTTATAGAAGAATCTTTAGCACATAGAAATGTCATCATGATACACATACAAATGCTGCGAGACCACGAATATAATCATAGCATATACATACAAATAGTCTCATCATAATCATCATCCAACACAAAGTGGTCTCTCGTCATCATCTCGAAAATAGCGATACAAGTCCTTGATTACTTGAAAATACATCGTCATCCATCTAAACAATGGTATACGCGAGAAGAGCTATCACTTTGAGTACATGAGTTCGTATCCCTCTCTCGCATTAGCGTGAACCTAAACTAACTACTACATGTCGCTCGGAAACCGGAAACCGGCAACACCTGGGCCTGACACTCCGGCCACTCATCGTATATATACTACTGGCGTAGCACTTCTTCGCCATCGATGATCTATGCACCTGCATCGTAACATGAGTCGATGATATGGAACCTATATAGTTGAGCAACAGATAGAGACAGACTTGACAAAAATAGAAACAACATATCATAAGAATAAATAACAAAGTTCATCGTACCCAAAATGCCCTAACTAGAGTGATCTTCGCTAGTCGAGGAGGAGGACGGTTTAATTACATCACAAATAAAGTTTCATCACAAGATAACTCAAAGTTTTGTCATACGAAAAGTATGGACTAAGCAGACACATTGTCATATATCGACAATCACTCCAACATGCCGTGCCATCCATCGAGGTCGGGAGATAGTCACAGAGCTTAGTGATAGGCTTCTTGTTGAGACTCTGAGAGGCTATCCATGTTCGGACATCTTACCGCGACATTTGTTCTTCTCCGTAGAACATCCATGTTTTTCCGACGACATCTTTCATGATTATTTGGGCAAGTTCACGCTGGATGTTATAGAACTCAGCTCAAGTCGATGATCCTCGATATCTCCTATGTCCTTTGCCCATTGCAGAATATGGGCATCGCCAGATCTAGGTGACATTTGAAGGTTCTGGTGATCCCGTCTGTACTCCAGCATGTGGTGTAGGACATAGAATCCATCATTAAGGGAATCGTTCGGTTGCTGGATGCAACAGAAGTCGGTCTTATGGTTGAAGGCGGTCCTGCCGCCCCTTCTCTTCTTGTCCCTAACCTCTCCACCCCTTGCTTGGTAGTAAAACATAGCACTGTCAAGAACATCTTTGATGTGGGTGTAATCCTTTTTGTGAATGTTCTTCGACGAGTCCAAGTAAAGAGCGTGGAAGAATCGGGGTAGAGGATGATGAGGACGGTTGGCCCATTCGCATAAAATAAGTACACCTCAAATTAATTAGCCTCCACCGTGCAAATGAATTATTGAAATCGAAGGAAGGATAGCAGCGGATGACTTACACGGGATGATAAGGCACGAGAATCGCCTCCTTGTCCTTATTGGCGAGCATGAAACTAACGATGTAATCCCTCGCGTATTCACGCTGCTCTGCATGACTCCCAAGAAGCTCTCGTGCATGTAGTACGGGTCAGCGACACGTATATGACGTATCTGCTCAACCCCAATGATGTAGTTCATGTGCAAGGCATAAAGGCGGACAAACGTAAAATCCAGCTTCTTCACGTGAAACATGTCGAATATGTAATCAAATCGGAGGAAGAACTTATCCGCAGGGAAGTTGTCAACGTACGACATTTGCCGCGGAACGTAGAGTGGGTATCCTGGATCTTTCGAGGCGATGAGGCATTTCTCTACCCGAAGCACATCGTCATGAAGTCTCCTTAGATCGCCGAATCTGGCCCGTAGCGCTGTTGCAGGTAGGATTGGTTGACCGGGATATGCCATTTATCCGCATCGGGGATATCTATCTGATCCTGAAGCCGAGGCTGCTGAGGCGGCTGGATCATAGAATCAACTTTTTTGCCTTTCCTCGCTCTCTTCCTAGACTTCTTTACTACCGGAAGGTCATCAATAATACGTTGAGACGGTAATTCAGGCACCGACTCATGACGCTCAAACCCTGAGGAGGCGCCAGTATAGACATACTGTTCAGCGCCATCGTCATCCTCATCCTCATCCATGGCGACGTCATCAGCGACTAATGGAGCCTCCTCCTTACCCCGTCCTGAGTTTGTTAGGAACCCGTTGCCTCTTTGCTTTCGGTTCTACACCGGCTCCGCTCCCCGAGGCAGCACCGGTCTCAGCGCCCGTCTTGATGCCGGTCTGAATCTTAGCGCCGGTCTCAGTCTCAGCACCGGTCTGCGTGTCGGTCTCAGTCCCCGATGCCACCGGTGGGCCCAACAACAACATCGGTTGATCGTCGGTAAGGCTAAAATATTCGCTCGCGCCCGGTAGACGTCGTCATAATCACCGTAACCCTGTCCTTCATCGTTGCTAGCCATGTTTCCTATGATTAAATCTAGTCAATTAATTCTAGACCTAATGAAATGAATAATGACATAAAAAAGGACTATTGTTTTGCAGGAATGTTGACTCCTTCCTGGTGCGGCAAATCCCGGGCACTCGATATGTCCTAGTTTGTAGCACAAGTCATGCCGAAATTCACGAATTTTTTTGGCATGACCTTTGCTAAAAAGTGGACAAATCGAGAACCTGAAATTTGCCGAAACAAAAATGAATCAACATTCCGGCAAAACATAGGCCACTCAGCATCATTCCCTGGAAACAACATAGCCACTTGGGCACAATCGAACAACTTCAATGAAAAGATATAACATGAGCAAACACTATTGAGGAATTTGCATATAACATGGCCACTTCAATGAAAAGATATAATCAACAATAATGGAATATGCAAATGAACATCAATGACATATAGCTACTGTTCTGTTTGACCAAGTTTTTGAAAAGAAAAACAATTCTGTTTTTTGTTTATAGCTAAATGCCATAGGTACTGTTTTTTATTTATAGCTAAATACTTTTGTTTTTTGTCTAAAACTAAAAGTATTTATAGCTACTGTTCTGTCTGACCAAGTTTTTGAAAAGAAAAACAATTCTGTTTTTTGTTTATAGCTAAATGCCATAGCTACTGTTTTTTATTTATAGCTAAATACTTTTGTTTTTGTCTAAAGCTAAAAGTCTAGGAACTACATTTTCTCTAACCCTTTTGACCTCACCAGAATTTCCACGGCAAGACCTTAGTACCTACACCCAATTTCTTCAAAAATATTCAGGTCCATAGTCCAAATAATTCAAATTTCATTTGAATGAAATTTGGAACAAATTCAGGTCCGTAGTCAAAATATTTTTTTATAGCTAATTGTTTTTTGTTTATACCCTCTATTAATTTAAATCTAAATGCTACTATTATTTATATACCCTCTATTAGTTTAAAGCTAAATGGAATTACTGTTCAGGAATTTTCATAAAAATTGCCCTAGGTAATTTCCTAAAAAAATTGCAAATCATTTTTCCTAAATGCTATAAAATGCCTACTGCCCTAAAAAAATCTAGGGTTCATATGAACACCTAGGGTTCATATGAACATCAACACAGTATCAACACACACACACACACACACACACACACATATATATATATATATATATATATATATATATATATATATATAAAATTGCCCTAGCAGAGAGAGAAATAGGAGGGTAGGGACAGGAGAGGCATAGCCTTACGGTCGGCGGCGAGGGCAGGCTCTGGCTCGGGCAGCGGCGGTGAGGTCGAGGGCGGCGGCGGCGAGCTCGAGGGAGGCGACAGTGAGGTCGACGACGGCCTCGGGCGGTGGCTATGAGGTCGAGGGAGCGGCCTCGGGCGGCGGCGGTGTGGTCGAAGGCGCGCGACAGGGCAACGACAGCGATGGAGCAGTTGGGAGACAGGGGGGAGTAGAGAGGGGGGGAAACGGACTTAGCGAAATTTTGAGCCAGGGCCGCCCGAGATTTGAGTCAAACTAGCGGTAGCGTTTCTTTGAAACGCGCTATAGCTAAGATAGCTATAAGCGTGTTCCAGAGAAAGCTACCGCAGCCTAACCCTTTCGCTTTCTTTTTTCTTTCGCTTTTCTTTACATTTTCTTTTTTCATTTCTCCTTTTTCTATTTCTTTCATTTTCATTTACTTTTCTACTTATTTTTCTATTTATTTTCTTTTACATAGCGATACCAGAAAAGTAGAAACGCCGCTACAATGTTTTTAGCGATGGCGTGCTTACGGAAGAAGCTGCTACTATTCCTAGCCTAGGCACTAGTGAGAGAATTTTAGTAGTAGCGCTTTTTTGTGAAGACGCGCTGCTGCTAAAATAATGATTGTAGCGTGGTTTTGCAACAAGCGCTACTACTAAGTAGCGCTAGCGCCGAGTTTTGACCAACGCTACTACTATACCTCTGTGTATAGCGTTTTCCCGAGTAGTGTTGTTACTATTGGTTTGGGTGATATGTCTCATGAGTTTAATTTCTCTAAATTTAGTAGACAACACCGTGAAGAAGAATTGCCTAGTAAAGACGAAATTATTGGTCTTGCTTCTATTGTCATTCCTCCTAGTGATCCCGTGTTTGAAAGAAGGGAAATCCATGAAGTATTCTTTAAACAGGAACCTATTCTGAAGCACAATTTGCTAGACCATGAAAATGATATGTTTATGAATGAAAGAAGGGAAATACATGAAGTATTCTTTAAACAGGAACCTATTCTGAAGCACAATTTGCCTGTTGAAATCCTAGGGGATCCTCCTCCACCCAAGGGTGATCCCATGTTTGAGCTTAAACCGTTGTTCGATACTCTTAAATATGCTTATCTTGATGAAAAGAAGATATATCATGTTATTATTAGTGCTAACCTTTCAGAGCATGAAGAAGAAAGATTATTGAAAACTCTGAAGAAACACCGTGCTGCTATTGGATATACTCTTGATGATCTTAAGGGCATTAGTCCCACTCTATGCCAACATAAAATAAATTTGGAAGAAGATGCCAAACCAGTTCGTGATCATCAACGAAGGTTGAATCCTAAGATGAAGGAGGTGGTAAGAAAAGAAATACTAAAGCTCCTTGAGGCAGGTATTATTTATCCCGTTGCTGATAGTCAGTGGGTAAGTCCTGTCCATTGTGTCCCTAAGAAGGGAGGTATTACTGTTGTTCCTAACGATAAAGATGAATTGATTCCGCAAAGAATTATTACAGGTTATAGGATGGTAATTGATTTCCGAAAATTAAATAAAGCAAATAAGAAAGATCATTACCCCTTACCTTTTATCGATCAAATGGTAGAAAGATTATGCAAACATACACACTATTGCTTCCTAGATGCTTATTCTGGTTTCTCTCAAATACCTGTGTCAGCTAATGATCAATCAAAGACTACTTTTACTTGCCCTTTTGGTTTTTTTGTTTATAGACGTATGCCTTTTGGTTTATGTAATGCACCTGCTACCTTTCAAAGATGCATGATGGCTATATTCTCTGACTTTTGTGAAAAGATTTGTGAGATTTTCATGGATGACTTTTCCGTCTATGGATCCTCTTTTGATGATTGCTTGAGCAACCTTGATCGAGTTTTGCAGAGATGTGAAGAAACTAATCTTGTCTTGAATTGGGAAAAGTGCCACTTTATGGTTAATGAAGGTATTGTCTTGGGGCATAAAGTTTCTGAAAAAGGTATTGAAGTTGATAAGGCCAAGGTTGATGCTATTGAAAAGATGCCATGTCGCAAGTACATCAAAGGTATAAGAAGTTTCCTTGGTCACGCCGGATTTTATAGGAGGTTCATTAAGGACTTCTCAAAAATTTCTCGGCCTCTGACTAATTTATTACAAAAAGATATACCATTTGTCTTTGATGATGGTTGAGTAGAAGCATTTGAAATACTTAAGAAAGCATTGATCTCTGCACCTATTGTTCAGCCACCTGATGGGAATTTACCCTTTGAAATTATGTGTGATGCTAGTGACTATGCTGTAGGTGCTGTTCTAGGGCAAAGAGTTGATAAGAAATTAAATGTTATCCATTATGCTAGTAAGACTCTAGACAATGCTCAAAGAAATTATGCTACTACTGAAAAGGAATTCTTAGCAGTTGTATTTGCTTGTGATAAGTCAGACCTTATATCGTTGATTCTAAAGTAACTATTCACACTGATCATGCTGCTATTAAATATCTTATGGACAAGAAAGATGCTAAACATAGACTTATTAGATGGGTTCTCTTGCTACAAGAATTTGATTTGTATATTGTTGATAGAAAAGGAGCTGAGAACCCCGTTGCAGACAACTTGTCTAGGTTAGAAAATGTTCTTGATGACCCACTACCTATTGATGATAGCTTTCCTGATGATCAATTAAATGACATAAGTACTTCTCGTAGTACTCCTTGGTATGCTGATTATGCTAATTACATCGTTGCTAAATTTATACCACCTAGTTTCACATACCAACAAAAGAAAAGGTTTTTCTATGATTTGAGACATTACTTTTGGGATGACCCACATCTTTATAAAGAAGGAGTAGATGGTGTTATTAGACGTTGTGTACCTGAGCATGAACAGGAGCAGATCCTACGCAAGTGTCACTCCGAAGCTTATGGAGGACACCACGCTGGAGATAGAACTGCACATAAGGTATTGCAATCTGGTTTTTATTGGCCTACTCTCTTCAAGGATGCCCGTAAAGTTTGTCTTTTCTTGTGATGAATGTCAAAGAATTAGTAATATTAGTAGACGTCAAGAAATGCCTATGAATTATTCACTTGTTATTGAACCATTTGATGTTTGGGGCTTTGATTATATGGGACCTTTTCTTGCCTCTGATGGATATACACATATTTTAGTTGCTGTTGATTACATTACTAAGTGGGTAGAAGCAATTCCAACTTGTAGTGCTGATCATAACACTTCTATTAAAATGCTTAAAGAAGTTATTTTTCAGAGGTTTGGAGTCCCTAGATATTTAATGACTGATGGTTCTTCACACTTTATTCATGGTGCTTTCCGAAAAATGCTTGCTAAATATGATGTTAATCATAGAATTGCATCTCCTTATCACCCGCAGTCTAGTGGTCAAGTAGAATTGACCAATAGAGAGCTCAAATTAATTTTGCAAAAGACTGTCGATAGGTCTAGAAAGAATCGGTCCAAGAAACTTGACGATGCATTATGGGCCTATAGAACTGCATATAAAAATCCTATGGGTATGTCTCCGTATAAAATGGTTTATGGAAAAGCATGTCACTTACCTCTCGAACTAGAACATAAGGCTTATTGGGCTATTCAAGAGCTCAATTATGATTTCAAACTTGCCGGTGAGAAGAGATTATTTGATATTAGCTCACTTGATGAATGGAGAACCCAGGCTTATGAAAATGCCAAGTTGTTTAAAGAAAAGGTTAAAAGATGGCATGATAAAAGGATACAAAATCATGAGTTTAATGTAGGTTATTATGTATTGCTATACAACTCTCGTTTAAGATTTTTTGCAGGAAAACTTCTCTCTAAATGGGAAGGCCCCTATGTTATCGAGGATGTCTATCGTTCCAGTGCCATAAAAATCAACAACTTCGAAGGCACAAATCCGAAGGTGGTAAACGGTCAAAGAATCAAACATTATATCTCAGGTAATCCTATAAATGTTGAAACCAATGTTATTGAAACCGTAACCCTGGAGGAATACATAAGGGACACTTTCCGGAACTTTTCAGACTCCAAAAAGGAATAGGTATGTGGTACGGTAAGTGAACCGACTCCAAAACAATTTTTAAGGCAATATTTCTCCGTTTTGGAAAATTTAGAAAAATAGAAAAATAAGAAGCAGTCCGGGAAGGACACGAGGGCTCAACGAGGGTTGAGGGCGCGCCCTACCCCCCTGGGCGCACCCCTACCTGGGCACCTCGTGTGCCTTCCGGACTCCGTTTTCTTGCACGATACGTATTTTGGTCGGTAAAAATTCATTATATAACCTCCTGAAGGTTTTGAATCCTGTATCACGCAAATATCCTCTGTTCTTGTTTCGAGATGTTCTCTGTCAGGGTTGTCAAGGCCAGGCATCATGTCGTCCCCATCCACCAACAATGGTGACAACGATGCTTGGCTAATGAAGATAGAGCTGAAGAGGGAATAACTCATGGAGATCAACAAGGATGAAGGGATCAAGAAGGCCACGGAGGATCAAGCTCTGCCAGCAGAAGACATCCTTCAACTTGATCACAATCTTCTTACCCCAACTGAGATCGAAGCTTTCAAGATGATTGATTTAGCTCGTATACAGAACAAGTATCTCACACGTGAAAATATTTTGTTGAAGGAGCATATCGTTGCACTCAAGGGCATTATCGGCAAGCTGGAGGACCTCTTACGTTCGATGTGTGACTATCCATCATCACTTCCACCTTCCTCACCAACAAAGAAGGAGATATAATCACATGGGTATGGGCACTCCCCTTGGCAACTGCCAAGATTGGGGGAGGTGCCCCGATATCGTATCACAATCACATCTCCTATCTTTACCGTTTTTCTTAGTTCGATCCTATTAGTAGTATCTTGATCTAGTAGAATAAAGTTTATGGCATGATCTAGTTTTGAGTTTTTTGCTTTATGATCTCTCTATGTAATTGAGTCCGTGAGCTATATAATAAAAATTAGTGTTGAGTCAAGGGCTTGATTATTTTGCCATGATCTTGAGTGAATAAAAGAAAAGAGAAAAGAATAAAAAGAAACAAACAGATCATATTGATCTTATCGAGAGTAATGACTTCACATAGAAAGAGTATGATGATTAAAAGATTGTTGGGATTTGACAAACATAGCTCTAGTCATCATTGCAATTAATAGGAAGTAATAAGGAAAAAGAGGTTTCACATATAAATATATTATCATGGACATCTTTTATGATTGGGAGCACTCATTAAAATATGACATGCTAAAGAGTTGATGTTGGACAAGGAAGACAACGTAATGGATTTGTGATGCCCTCGATTCAATCATACACTAATCATGCATGCAAATGTGTACGATCAAGATCAAGGACTCACGGGAAGATAGCACAACACAACTCTAAAACATAAATAAGTCATACAAGCATCATAATACAAGCCAGGGGCCTCGAGGGCTCGAATACAAGTGCTCGATCATAGACGAGTCAGCGGAAGCAACAATATCTGAGTACAGACATAAGTAAACAAGTTTGCCTTAAGAAGGCTAGCACAAACTGGGATACAGATCGAAAGAGGCAGCGGGCTGCATGTAGTAGTAGGCACCTCCGGTGTAGTAGTCGTCATCGACGGTGGCGCCTGGCTCCTGGGCTCCATCGTCTGGTCGCAGCAATCGGGTAAAGAAAGGGGGAAAAGGGGGAACAAGGCAACCGTGAGTACTCATCCAAAGTACTACTTAAGCAAGGAGCTACACTACATATGCATGGATGTATGTGTAAAGGGCCATATCGATGGGTGAGCTGCAGAATGTCGAGAATAAGAGGGGATAGCTAATCACCGCCGAAGACTACGTTTCTAGCAGCCTCCGTCTTGCGACATGTAGAAGAGAGTAGATCAAGTCCTCCAAGTAGCATCGCATAGCATAATCCTACCCGGCGATCCCTCCTCGTAACCACGATGAGAGAGCGACCACCGGGTTGTATCCGCACTTGGAAGGGTGAGTTTTATTAAGTATCCAGTTCTAGTTGTCATAAGGTCAAGGTACAACTCCAAGTCGTCCTGTTACCGAAGATCACGGCTATTCGAATAGATTAACTTCCCTGCAGGGTGCACCACATTACCCGACACGCTCGATCCCATTTGGCCGGACACACTTTTCTGGGTCATGCCCGGCCGCGGAAGATCAACACGTCGTAGCCCCACCTAGGCATAACAGATAGGTCAGCACGCCGGTCTAAACCTAAGCGCACAGGGGTCTGGGCCCATCGCCCTTAGCACACCTGCACGCTAAGTAGGGCGGCCGAAGCAGACCTAGCCTAGCAGCGTTCAGTCCAATCCGTGCGGCCGCTTCGCCGACGTCCACGAAATGCTTCGGCTGATACCACGACGTCGGTTGCCCATATCTTGTCCCACGTGGCAGTTAGTGCATAAAAGGTCAACGACAAAACTCAGATCAAATACCAAAATCTCGTTAAGCGTGTTAAGTACCCATGAACGCCCGAGCAGAGCAAGGCCCACCTCTCTCCTAGGCGGTCTCAACCTGCCTGCCTCCGCCATACAAAGATCCACTCGCGGGTACTCCTACGAGCCGACCCGTCTTTAATCACCACATATATCATGTATAAGTATAAGTATATACCCGTGATCACCTCCCGAGTGATCACGGACCGATAGTATAGCACAACAGACGAACAAGAATGTAGGGCCACAGATGGAATACTAGCATCCTATACTAAGCATGTAGGATTGCAGGTAAAGGTAACAACAGTAGTAGCAAGGACAAGCTATGCATCAGGATAGGTATAACGGAAAGAAGTAACGTGCTACACTGCTCTAATGCAAGAAGTATAGAGTAGAATAGGCGATATCTGGTGATCAAGGGGGGGGGGGGCTTGCCTGGTTGCTCAGACAAGAAGGAGGGGTCTTCGGTGGCGTAGTCAGCAGTGGGCATCAACATCATCATTGTGGTCTACCGAGAGAAGAGGGGAGAAAGCAGTAAATACATAGCAAGCAAGTGCATAACAGGACAACAAGCAGAGCTAGACGTGTTCTAACGCGGTATGAGGTGATACCGGTGAAGGGGGGAAACAACCGGAAAAGTATCCCCGGTGTTTTGCGTTTCTGGATAGATGAACCGGACGGGGAAAGTAGCGAGTTCGATAGGTTAGGGAGGTGTGGCGGACGAACGGGTTGCGTACCAGGATTCGTCCCGTCGTTCTGAGCAACTTTCATGTTGAAAATATTTTAATCCGAGTTAAAGATTAAAAGATACGATTTTCTAAAGATTTTATTAATTTCTGGAATTTAATTAATTATTTAATTAATTCGAAAAATAGATTAATGACATCAGCATGATGTAATGTCGACGTCAAGATCAACATAGTTGATTGGTCAACTGACCAGTGGGTCCCAATCGTCAAGTGACACATATTAATTAAACAGGTTAATTAAACTAATCACAATTAATTAGGGGGTGGGCCCCTTTGTCATAATAATTAATTAAGTTAATGAATCATTAGGTTAATTAATCTTAATTGGTTAATTTAATCAGAATTAATTAACTTAATTAATTAATTAATTATTTTCATTATTTGTTTATTTTTCTTTTTTTTATCAAACCGTTCTAGGGGTGTGCCCCACTTGTCATAGGGCCAAGGCTCAATCTGCACGGGCGCCACGGGCGGTTCGGGCGTTAGCATCGGATGCGCCTGAAGCGGGCGACGCCAAGATCTGGTGGACCCGGCAGGCGCCAGGGAGGGCAATGGCCCATGGCGAGGCCATCACGGAGCGGGTCCGGCGGGGACGGAGAGGGTCGGGCGAGAGGAGGCCACGCCGGCGGCAACAAGTCTTGAGGCGAGCGTGAGGGAGGCCGAGGAGCAGGGATGGGCGGGCGTGGCTCGAGCGGCGCAGGTGGGACGCGCATGCCACGATTACGGGCGCCTGGCGCCAACCGGCGGAGGACGGGATGGCGACGGGACTGGGCGAAAGGATTAGCGGCTGCGGTGGTGGCGGCACTGAGCGGCGGGCGCGAGCAGGGGGAGCAAGGCCACGGCGAAGGCCAGGGGGTACGCCGGGCGGGCGAGGCCACGGTGAGCGCGGAGGCGTGACCGCGGGCACGACGGGCGCCGAACGGGGCAGAGGAGGGGAGGGCGAGGCGGAGCTCACGGGCGGAGTAGGGACGAGGCAATGTGCTCGGGAAGGTCGGGAGGTCGACGGAGAGGAAGCAGTCCAGCGAGGGCTCAGCGGCGTCGAGCGTCTTGGCGAGGGAGGTGCGGTCGAGGTGGCCGGCGAGCAAGGGCGAGGAGGTCGGCGGCGTCCTGGCATGGGAGGCGGCGAGCTCGAGCGCCCGGCATTTACGGTTGTTGAGGAGGCGGAGGTCAGACGCCGTTTTCCCGATCTGGTCGGGGAGGGGGGGGGGTGGAAGCGAGTGGGGGTCGGGTGCGGTTAGGGTTTCGGGAAGGGGGGGGGGGAAGGATAAGGAGAGGGGGCGTGGCCGGCCGGCTGGGCCAGGTGGGTGCATGGGCCGCCCCGATGGGTCTGTTGGCCCGGGGGTCTTTCTCCTTTTCTTCTTTTGTATTTTCTTTTTTTCTTTTGTATTTTCTTTTCTGCTTTCATTTAACTTTTCAATTTATTTTAATTTTGGTAAAAATATAATTTCAACTCATAAATTTAGCATTTCCACTCAAACCTACCGACATAAAAAGTTTTACCCTAAAAAAACAGTTTAGTATTTTATATAATACAAAAGGCATTTAATTAATTGTTTTATCTACAGTTTTATTCATCTTGTAGTATTTAAATTTTTTATAACGGTGTGGTTTCTCCACCATAATTACTTACGCATTATTTGGCACAACCCGAACATTTTAGTTTTATTGTTAGAAAACTTTTATTGTTTGCCTATATTTTAAATTTGAATTTGAATACTTTTGAACTAACGTGAGTTTATCAACAGTAACCAAGGTGACGTGGCATCAATAGCAGAGGTTATTGTAGCTTGATTATCCGGGCGTCACAATTCTCCTCCACTACAAGAAATCTCGTCCCGAGATTTAAGAGGTAGAGACGGGGGTGAAGGTCTAGTTACGAAATTCTAACGGATCTTGTCGGCCTTGGTTGCTCAAACAAGAAGGAGGGGTCATCAGTGACGTAGTCGACCACAGGGGCATCCGCATCGTCACGGGGTCTACCGGAGAGAAGAGGGGGGAGAAACAGTAAATACATAGCAAGCAAGTGCATAACAGGACAACAAGCAGAGCTAGACGTGTTCTAACGCGGTATGAGGTGATACCGGTGAAGGGGGGAAACAACCGGAAAAGTATCCCCGATGTTTTGCGTTTCCGGACAGATGAACCGGAGGGGGAAAGTTGCAAGTTCGATAGGTTAGGGAGGTGTGGCGGACGAACGGGCTGCGTATCCGGATTCGTCCCGTCGTTCTGAGCAACTTTCATGTTGAAAATATTTTAATCCGAGTTACAGATTAAAAGATATGATTTTCTAAAGATTTTATTAATTTCTGGAATTTAATTAATTATTTAATTAATTCGAAAAATAGATTAATGACATCAGCATGAGGTCATGTTGATGTCAACAGTCAACAGAGTTGACTGGTCAACCTGACCAGTGGGTCCCACTAGTCAGTGACACATATTAATTAAGTAGGTTAATTAAACTAATCACAATTAATTAGGGGGTGGGCCCCACTATCATACTATTTAATTAAGTTAATTAATCATTAGGTTAATTAATCTTAATTGGTTAATTTAATCATAATAAATTAATTTAATTAATTAGTTAATTAATTAATTAATTAATTAATTATTTTCATTATTTATTTATTTATTTTTTTTTTTTTATTAAACCGTTCTCGGGGTGTGCCCCACTTGTCATAGAGCCAAGGCCTAGCACGCAGGCGCTCTGAGACTTGAGCAGGCATCGGATGCGCCCGGGCTGATGCTCAAGATCTGACCCGGCAGGCGCCCAGGGAGGGCAAAGTGGCTCATGGCGAGGCCATTACGGAGCGGGTCCGTCGGCGGGAGGGACGGAGAGGGCTGGCGAGAGGAGGCGCGGCCGAGGCGACAACAAGTGCGGCACGCGAGTGTGAGGAGGAGGCCGAGAGCGGGGAGGCGGGCGGCCCGAGCGTCGAGGGGACGGCCACGGCCACATGACGCCGGCGCCAACCGGCCGAGGACGGAATGGCGACGGGACAGGGGCGGACGAAGGGAGGAGCGGCTGCGGTGGCTGGCGGCACGGAGCGATGCCGCGGCGCGAGCAGGGGAGCAAGGCCACGAGCGAAGCGATACGAGGGTACGCCGAAGGGCGAGGGCTACGGTGAGCGTGGTCAAGGCGGTGACCATGGACACGACGGGCGCGGCCGAACGGGACAGAGGAGGGAAGGGCGAGGCGGAGCTCACGGAGCGGAGTAGGGATGGGGCAATGTGCTCGTGGAAGGTCGGGAGGTCGGAGGATGAGGTCGACGAAGAGGAGCGATCCGGCGAGGGGCTCTGACGTCAGCGTAAGGGCGAGGGAGGTGCGGTCGAGGTGGCGAGCGAGGGCGAGGAGGTCGTGGCGTCTTGGCGTGGGGCGGCGAAGGCTACGGCGCCATGACGGCGGTTGTTGACGAGGCGGCGGGTTTGGGCACCGCTTTTCCGATCCATTGGGGAGCGAGGGGGGCGCGCGGGGTGGGGCGAGTGGGGTCGAGGTGCGGTTAGGGTTTTGGGGGGAATGGATAAGGAGAGGGGCGTGGCGGCCTGGCCGGGCCAGTGGGTGCATGGGCCCGTTGGGTCTGTTGGCCCGGGGGTCTTTCTTCTTTTCTTCTTTTGTATTTTCTTTTTTTTCTTTTGTATTTTCTTTTCTGCTTTCATTTACCTTTTAAATTTATTTTAATTTTGGTAAAAATATAATTTCAACTCCTAAATTAAGCATTTCCACTCAAACCTACTGACATAAAAAGTTTTACCTTAAATAAAACAGTTTAGTATTTTACATAATACAAAAGGCATTTAATTAATTGTTTTATCTACAATTTTATTCTTCTTATAGTATTTAAAATTTTTATAACAGTGTGGTTTCTCCACCATAATTACTTACGCATTATTTGGCACAACCCGAACATTTTAGTTTTATTGTTAGAAAAATTTTGTTGTTTGCCTATATTTTAAATTTGAATTTGAATACTTTTGAACTAACGCGAGTTTATCAACAGTAACCAAGGTGACGTGGCATCAATAGCAGAGATTACTGTAGCTTGATTATCCGGGCGTCACAGGGTTATGTTTTCTTATATCCGAGATAAAGTATGTTGTCATGGGTCATCCAACATGTTGAGCTTGCCTTTCCCCCTCATGATAGCCAAATTCTCAGCACCAAGTAGAGATACTACTTGTGCTTCCAAAAACCCTTAAACCAGTTTTGCCATGAGAGTCCACCATACCTACCTATGGTTTGAGTAAGATCCTTCAAGTAAGTTGTCATCGGTGCAAGCAATAAAAATTGCTCTCTAAATATGTATGACTTATTAGTGTGGGAGAAAATAAGCTTTATACGATCTTGTGATGTGGAAGAAATAAAAGCGATGGAGTGCATAATAAAGGTTCATATCACAAGGGGCAATATAAAGTGACATTCTTTCGCGTTAAGATTTTGTGCATCCAACCATAAAAGCGCATGGCAACCTATGCTCGCCTCTGCGAAGGGCCTATCTTTTATTATTATCCTCTACCTTATACAAGAGCCACGGTGATCTTCACCTTTCCTTTTTACATTTTATCCTTTGGCAAGCACAATGTGTTGGAAAGATCCTGATAGATATATCTAATTGGATGTAGGGGAGCATGAGTTATTATTGTTGACATTACCCTTGAGGTAAAAGGTTGGGAGGCGAAACTATAAGCCCCTATCTTTCTCTGTTTCCGATTAAAACTCCATAACCACAAGTATCGCGTGAGTGTTAGCAATTACGAAAGACTAAATGATAGTTGAGTATGTGGACTTGCTATAAAGCTCTGACATAGGATCTTTCTGATATTATGATAAATTGCAATTGCTTCAGTGACTCAGATTATAGTTTGTTAGTTCTCAATAAAGTTTCTGATTCATACTTTTGCATTGTGAATGGATTATTTCTTGATCATAAGTAATCATATGATAATATTCATCTATGTTGCTGTTATGAGAATAATCATGATGCCTTCATGTCCGTATTTTATTTTTATCGACACCTCTACCTCTAAACATGTGGACATATTTATCATTATCGGCTTCCGCTGGAGGACAAGCGAGGTCTAAGCTTGGGGGAGTTGATACGTCCATTTTGCATCATGCTTTTATATCGATATTTATTGCATTATGGGGCTGTTATTACACGTTATGTCACCATACTTATGCCTATTCTCTCTTATTTTACAAGGTTTACATAAGGAGGGAGAATGCCGGTAGCTAGAATTCTAGGCTGGAAAAGGAGCAAATATTAGGGACCTATTCTGCATAACTCCAAAAGTCCTGAAACTCCATGAAAGTCATTTTTGGAAATAATAAAAATATTGAGTGGAATAAGTACACCAGAGGGGGACCCACCTGGCCACGAGGGTGGGGGCGCGCCCCCCTGCCTCGTGGGCCCCCTGTTGGCTCTCCGATGGCCATCTTCTGCTATATGAGGTCTTTCGTCAAGGAAAAACTCATAACCAATCTTTCGGGACGAGACTCCGCCGCCACGAGGCGGAACCTTGGCGGAACCAATCTAGGGCTCCAGCAGAGCTGTTCTGCCGGGGATACTTCCCTCCGGGAGGGGGAAATCATCGCCATCGTCATCACCAACGCTCCTCTCATCTGGAGAGGGCAATCTCCATCAACATCTTCACCAGCACCATCTCCTCTCAAAACCCTAGTTCATCTCTTGTATCCAATTCTTGTCTCCAAGTCCGGAATTGGTACTAGTAGGTTGCTAGTAGTGTTGATTACTCCTTGTAGTTGATGCTAGTTGGTTTATTTGGTGGAAGATCATATGTTCAGATCCTTTATGCATATTAATACCCTCTGAATATGAACATGAATATGCTTTGTGAGTAGTTACGTTTGTTCACGAGGACATGGGAGAAGTCATGCTATTAGTAGTCATGTGAATTTGGTATTCGTTCGATATTTTCATAAGATGTATGTTGTCTAGCCTCTAGTGGTGTTATGTGAACGTCGACTACATAATACTTCACCATTATTTGGGCCTAGAGGAAGGCATTGGGAAGTAATAAGTAGAAGATGGGTTGCTAGAGTGACAGAAGCTTAAAGCCTAGTTTATGCGTTGCTTCGTAAGGGGCTGATTTGGATCCATATGTTTCATGCTATGGTTAGGTTTACCTTAATACTTTTGTTGTAGTTGCGTATGCTTGCAATAGAGGTTAATCATAAGTGGGATGCTTGTTCAAGTAAGAACAGCACCCAAGCACCGTCCACCCACATATCAAATTATCAAAGTACCGAACGCAAATCATATGAACGTGATGAAAACTAGCTTGATGATATTCCCATGTGTCCTCGGGAGCGCTTTTCTCTATATAAGAGTTTGTCCAGGCTTGTCCTTTGCTACAAAATGGATTGGGCCACCTTGCTGCACTTTATTTACTTTTGTTACTTGTTGCTCGTTACAAATTATCCTATCACAAAACTATCTGTTACCACTTATTTCAGTGCTTGCAGAGAATACCTTGCTAAAAACCTCTTATCATTTCCTTCTGCTCCTTGTTGGGTTCGACACTCTTATTTATCGAAAGGACTATGATACATCCCCTATAGTTGTGGGTCATCAAGCAGCATGTCTATAGTCTTTCGTTTTAGTTGCCTTTCTGATTTTTGACGTCGCAGAGATGCCCGATCGTGAAAGGCCGGGATCGTGAAGCCGAAGGACCGCATGTTCCACAACCGAGAGATGCCCGATGGCGTCTTCAAGGTTAAGGTGGCCATTGTCTTAGCGGGCTTCGAAGATTTGCCTCCTCCGGTACTAGTCGATGACGACGAGACCCCTAAGATGATTCGTGCATGCAAGAAATGGTTCTTGCCTTGGCCGAAGTCTCTTGTTCGTCTCGAGGCGCCCAGTATCACGCCAACGCCACCTTCTCAAGAAGGTATGAACACCACCCCACCTACAAAATTACCTGCACCTGTCGTGGTGGGTGGTAGCGTACGACGCGAGGGAGAGCCTCCATTAGTGCCAGATCATGTCACCCCCGCTGTCGAAGAAGCGAATGTTGATGATGACATGGAGGATGATGATGATGACCCAAACAAGTATTTCAATACCGCCTATGATGATGGAGGATTGATGGCTCAGGACGACGAAGACTCAGGCTATGAGCATGGAGATGATGACTTGATGCTGCCTGATTTGCCAGAGCCGGAACGTCCTAAGGCGGAATGCAAAAAGTCTCTCTTCAAGCGATCCTCGCAGGATATGCCTCCAAATGCCGCCTGTACCCAGCAACCCCCCGAGGGTCGTCCACTTATTAGCCTGACGACAATGGGGGTGGTGGCGAGGGAAGGTATGGTGGGCTCACTACTGCCACCCACCAAGAAGCAAAGAAAGAGACCGGACAAGAAAGGCCCTAAAGGCGCCAGAGCTGCTTCACGCAGCCAGCCACCTCTGAAGCCCCGGGTGGTAGACATAATACGTATCAAAGGTAAGAAGTGTTTCCATGTCGCTGGCGAGCCGATCCTACCTGCCAAAGCGCTAGACCACATACTGAACAATGATCTAAAGAGACTCCAGAAGATGTGCTGGCCAGAGAGAAAAGCCTTCTGATCACGAAAGAACCAGGATACCCGCTTTACGCAGCTCTGGTGCTGGGTGGGAAGTTGTACATCGAGAACTAGCCCGCGAATCAGTTCATCCTGCGATTTGACTACATCTACGACATGTTCCACATGACCAAGCTGGATTTCCAGTTCATCTGCATGTATGCGCTGTATCTCAACTACTTCATCAGGATCGAGAACATAAAATATATCTGCGTCGCGGACCCGTACTATATGCACGAGAGCTTCTTGGTAGTTTGCAAATAGCACCGTGACTATGCGAGCAAGTACCTCGGTGAATTCATGATTGCTAATAAGAACAAGGAAGTCATCCTCTTGCCTTATCATCCCACGTAAGTCATGCGCGCATATCCTTTCATAAGTGTTAATCATTCCTTTGCAAGCATGGAGGCTAATTTGAGGTGTACTTAATTTGCACAGTGGGTGCGCCACCGTGCTCATCGTTCTGTACCCGGAATACTCCCATGCTATGTACTTTGACTCATCGAAGAACATCAAGAAAAAGGATTACATGCACATAAACAATGTTCTCGATAGTGCCCTGTTAAGCTTCAGACTGTCTGGTGGATATATCAAGTTGAAAAGGCACAGGAAGTCCGGGCTGGTTTTACGCCATAAGAGAAACTTCTACTGCATCCAGCAACCGCACACCAGTAGGGGTGATGGATTCTACCTCATGCATCACCTGATCGAGTACAGAAGGGATAATCAACGCCTTCACATGTCACCTACTACCGAAGATGCCGAGATTGTCAGTTGGGCCACAAGCATAGGAACGACACCGGATCATCGAATCCGAGCTGACTTTTATCAGTACAGTGTGAACTTGCCCAAGTGATCATGAAGCAGGTCCTCGAACCAACAGGGATGTTCTACCATGGGCCAATCATGAGGTTGATGTCCGAGAACTGCTAGTCGCTCAGCATCTGGACCTGAAGCCTTTCACGAAGCTCGGGTGCTTCCTCCCTGACTATGAAGGTTGGACCGCCAACATGGAGGACCGATTGTCGATGACAATGTGTCACTACTGTCTTTCAATGGCAAAACTTTGAATTTATGTACGGCGAAACTATGTGATGTAACTAAACCATGGTCCTGAATAGCGTAGATCGCTCTAGTTAATTAGTTTGAGTATGAGGAACTTCGTCATTTATGATTTCTATTGGTTGCTTTTATTTTGCTAATCATGCCTCTTTGTTTTCTTAAGTGCATTATGTTGCATATTATCATTCAATTCATCAACTCACGATGCAGGTACATGGATCAGAGATGGCGAAGGACTACTATGCCGTGTACGTTGGGAGGGTTCCAGGAGTCTACGACCACTGTCCAGCCGCTCGAGCCCAGGTGCACAGGTACCCGGGTGCTAGACACAGTGTTCGACACCAGAGCCGAAGCAGAAAGTAGTTACTTGAGGTGGACACTCTAGCAAGAGCAGGGGTTGGACCGCCGATACTACATAGTCACGCTCTTGCTCATGCTGATCGCTCTTCTTTACTACATCATGGTTTAGATAGAGATGATGAAACTTGTGTGTGTGCCATGACCATGCAGTTGCACTTATTCGAGACATGACATGATCACACTTGTGTATTGCTATTTTCAAGATGTGATGATATTTGTGTTGAATGATGATGATGATGATGGTATGACGAGACTACTCTATGTCTATGATATGTGAGAATAGTGTAAGTTTAGTATGATGTGATGAAACTATTGTATAGAGGTATAAATACATCACAAATATGTAGAGGGGTGCAAATCTGTGAAAGCGGGAATATTAGCAGTAGCGCTAGAAAGCACCTACTAGAAGCGCTGGCTTAGCAGCAACGCATCATCAGAACAAGCGCTATAGATAGTTATTAGCAGCGCTGGTCCCGGAAGCGCTACAGCTAACAATACTTACCAGTAGCGCTGCCCATACCAGCGCTACTGCTACAACTTAGCTGTAGCGTGATAGCAGTAGCGCCGCTACTGCTATGCATATTTCAAGCGCTACTACTGGGGTTTTCCCTTGTAGTGAATGCCTTGTTTTTTCTGATTTATATTTTGCTTTGAACATTTTTTGGAAGTTCATCTTTTTGTGCCATGTTGATAGATGGTCAAAAACTGAGTGGGGCCATGATGCCTTATGGTTCATATATGAATCTATCCAGTGTTTTATTAACCCCTACTAGTTTTGAACTTTAAGTCGCCAATGTGAGATACTTATGTGCTTGAAGTTCTGTGATCTAAGCTTTGGGATGTTATCCTTGTTGCACATAGGTTGTAAGCCGACAACATAAATACATTGTATAGGGCGTTGTGCTCTAAATTTTTGGGTTGTCACCCTCACTTCACATTGCGTGGTAAGCCGATAGTATGAACAAATATCACAGTGCACCTATTATCTGCTTATGTGCAGGAAAAAATGATAAGCATGGTCTGCATAATTGATGATATTATAAGCATAAGTGGCAGATCTTCGAATGATGGATCGACAACGTTATGCAAATAAAAATGTGCACGATGGCACCGCAGATCATTGTTTTACTACTCTATTACAAGGCTCCCCGATCCCAAATGATTAAGTGTTTTCATGCAACATCTGATGATGCAGATTATGAACCGGCCAGTGAATCAATCCTCCCGCTCTTGGCGGGTTGAGCCTTCCAAGTCATCCCACATCGCTTCTTCTTCTTCTTCTTCTTCTTCTTCTTCCTCCGCTGTCTAGAAGTTAGGTGATGCCCAATTGATGCCATTTAAGGCTTGAAACTCAGCTTCGTCATCAATAAGTTTAGACGGATCAATTTCAGGAGCGAAAGTGTGCTTACGGATTGGAGGCATAAGATCCACAATTTTATAAGCCAGGGTTGGCATTTTCTGATTGTCCACTGCGTAAGCCGGCTGATATCTTGACAGATCTGTTTCTTCGGCAAGTTTGCTCACCAACGGACGTATCTCTTTTACACAAGCAGCAAAATCCTTCTTGTCAAAGGGAGTTCCGTCCTCTTTGAATCTGGGGCAGCCAGTAGCTAGCTTGGTCGGATCTAATTCTTCCTGCCACGCCTTTGCCCGGCTTAAAGCTGTAATGGCACCGGCTCTTGCGGCCGACCGCTTGATTTTGTCAATTCTTGCAGGCAGAACAGAAAGCTTGCTTAAAACATCACTGAGATGGGATGGTGCTTGATTGGTTGGAGAGATGGTAGCTATTGTGCGTTGAGCACCGGTATACAATTGTTCCACTAATGCGTAAACCGCCTTGAGTTTTATCAGCTTCTCTTTACCAAGGTTGCTGCTCCTGGGGCCTGCATAACATAATGTGATTAAGTCACCAGGCGGCTTACAAAGTGAAGTGTGGAAATTCGTTATGGTATTTAAGTTTTACTTACAAAAAATCGCAGAGATCATCTGTGTGATCTGATGTTTTAAGTCGTTGAGTTCCGTGGTGACCTTCTGCAAAGAGGCTTCAGCTTTTTCAGCTCTCTGTATTAGGGCAGTTTTTTCTTCAGCCCAGGCAGCTTTCTCAGTGTTGAACCCAGTTTTAAGCTTCTCTGCTTGATCCAAGCTAAACTTGAACTTGGAGCTAGCCTTCCGGGTTTCAGCTTCTTGCAATTCAAGTCGGTTTTTTACATCAGCCAATGGAGATTGAAATTGAGCCGAGGCTTCCTGCAAAAGATTTTTTTGAATAATTATCAGCGATTGTGTCACATCATAAATTCAGAAAAAGTCCCAGGCCCTTTGCAAGCAATAGCACTTGGCACTTGGGGGCTAATGGGTGCAGAAAGTTTCTTTTATGTAGTGACATACAAATTCGGTTCACCATTTTTCAAAGATAACCCGGCCTTGAGGGTGGCAAGGTGAGATTTTTTCGGTAACAGTGATAAGTCCCGGCTTATTCATGTTGATTAAACTGGCCCTTGGGGGCTACAGGTGCAAAGTTGATCACTACTATCTAAAGCCCAGGCTTAACTTGATAAGTTTAAGCCGGCCCTTGGGGGCTACTAGTTTTGATTTTGATATATATCTAAGGCTATCTAAAAGTCTACATCATATTCAATTCTATCATATTCAATAGATTTGGGGGCTGAAGGAATATATCTTACAGACAAGGCAGAAGTTGGTACCTCATATTTCTGGTGCATGTGTTTGACCATGTCAATCTCCAAGTCGCGGCTACTGTGTACTTGGCTGAGATAGCCAGAGAGTACTTCACTGATGCTCAGATGAGAATAATTGGCCATGTCAAATTTGACTTTGCGCTTCTCAATCAATTCTTATTTCGCAGAGTGTTTTGCCAGGGCAGTGGGATTCCCCGGTTCTTGAAAAGCAATGCCGGTGATCAGAACTTCTTCAGTATTTGGTTCTGAAGGCTTCACTAGGCTTGGCGGTTCAGCGCCCAAAGGTACAATAATTGCGTGGTCCGTTTAGGCGCCAGGATTCTCTGGTGGCGGGTCATCAGCAAGCTCCTCTGGGTGTTGCACAGAAGCCTCAGATACCGGTGCTTGTTTCTCCGATTCATGAACTTTTGGGTCTTCGACCGGTTTATTAATTTTTGCCCTCTTGCTAGGCTTTGCTATCCCACTGCAGAAAAGAGACAAGGTTAGTATATATATGTGCAGAGATGTGGAAAAACAAAAATAGTCTTTACCCAGGGGCAGTCTTGAAAGCCGGAAGCTAGGTCTGAGATGAATCGCCAGAAGAAGAGTGGGAAGTCCCCTGATAATTTGAGTCGGAAGGATTAAGTGGTCGGCCAATAAGACCCTCCTTGGGATAAAAAGAGTTGGAATTCTGAAGCACCTCATTTCGGTGTTTGCGTGGGACTGGTGTGTTGGGTAACCCGGAGGAAAGCTCCCCACCTCCGCTGGTCCGAGTTCTGCGCCAGTTTTCATGCTATTGTTCCTTCAAAATAAAGTTGGGATCCAGGTAAGCTAAGGGGTGAGAAAACCTTACTTTCCGGGTTACTTGTCGAGTTTTCTGTCTTGGCAAAGGCTCGAAGCCGGAGGAAATAATAGTTACCTCTTCATCACCCGCCTAGCTGGTCTCCGCATCATCCTGATGGCAATAAGTGTCAATAAGATAATTGAGAAAAGATCCAAGAGAATCAAGGACTACCTCTGACTCGTCATCTTCACTCAAGTTCAACATATTAGAGGCGGTTGATTTCTTCTTATTCTTCTTCAGGGCTTTAGTTTTAGCCCTGGCTTTCTTGTCTGCTTTCTCATCATACTTCTTGTTCCAAAAAGCGGATCTGGCCTGCACAAATTACAGGAAAGTTGGAGATTTGCAGAGCATATGAATAATAAAGTAAGATGGACTGGAGAGACTTACATCTGGTGGCGGGTTAAATTCACAGAAGGGGTTCAACCCCACTTTGGTGTAGCTCTCCAAGATCTCGTTGAGAAGGGTTTGGGTCATCTCATTGATTGCGTTGTCAGTTAAATGTGTTTGGCAGTAGCGCAATGGATCCTTGGTATCACCCGTGTAGGTACACATTAAGCCGGGTCGGCGGCTCAAACGTATAATCCTCCAGGCAACCCAGCAACAAACCAAGTCAACACCAGTCAACCCGTTGCCAAGCAGTGCTCTAACCTTTGAAAAGGTCGGCATAAGTTTGGCTCGTTCAACAATGGTGAGCCGTTCGGGAAATGGTGCCTCGGGCTAAGCCAGTGGTCACGATAACCTAGCAAGGGGTTCTCATCAGCAGGAGAAGTGTCTTGACAGTAGAACCAGGTCTGATTCCAATCTTTGGGATGACTTGGAAGCCGGGCATAAGGGAAAATAGCATGTCTTTGCCGTTGAATTGAGACCCCGCCAAGTTCTAAGCTAGGTCCGTCGGCGAACTCGTTCTGGCGGTTCAGATAAAAATATTCTCTAAGAGTTCAACGCTGGGCTCCTCTTGAAGATATACTTCGCAGAAGACTTGAAAATTGCAGATATTTGAGACGGAATTGGGTCCGATGTCTTGGGGATGAAGTTGAAAGAAATGCAGAACGTCACGGAAGAATTTTGACCCAGGCAGTGAGAAACCCCGTTTCAGTAAAAACAATAATCTCGCCATCCTCTGGCTGAGGTCTGACTTCATTTGGTTTTGGAACACACTAGTGAATGACATTCTTTGCTGGTAAGAAGCCAATTTTGACATATTCTTGAAGCATTTCTTCTGTGACAATAGACGGGACCCAGTTGCATGACGTAACTGTCTTAGTCATGATTGGTGTGCACGGCCTAAGCAAGATGATTTAAGATGTTATTAAGCCGGAGAACTGAACTATGAGGATGAATAAGCAAGCATGGTTAAGCCGGAGAATATAAGTTATAAAGCACATGCTAGCGACTCAATGGGGCCTAATGGTGTATGGCGAGTCTCGGTTTATGGTATAAGTCGCCATGAAAATTATGATACTTCTGATCTCACAGCAAATATTTGGCTAAGTACTGGTCAAACAAGGTTCTGCAGATTGATTCTATAATTTTGGATCTGCCATAGTTTGGAAAAGGAAAATAAATTCTAACCTAAAGGTTGTGACAGCAGAGGAACTTGTTCGCTTGAAGATTCTCTGTGTAAACATGATGTTTTCTATGATTGAGAGGGAGTATCAAACAACTTCCGTGTGCTTCTAATACTATATTCAGATTGAAATAAGTATGCTACGAAGGAATGATGAAGACCGGCAAGAACACCGATGAACTATCCAAACCCTAGTACTGATCTAAGGCATGAGCAGAGGAGAACTTACAGATGCGGATGAACAACAGTGGTGCGCCGACGTTCTCTGGTCTAATCGGGTTGATGAAGCGGCCTGAGCTGATGCAGCTGACGGAGGTCGGCGATGGCGGAGCATGGGTCTGCGTCGGTGTCGTGAGGAGGAAGACGAAGACAATGAGGTGAGGGGGAGAAAATGAAAAGGACCCCGTCCCTATTTATAGGAGGATGGATACAAGGCATGCGTGGGAATCGAGGAGGCCAAAATCATCATGTGGCTATGTGGATGCCTCGATTTTCAGGATGTTCATTAAAAGATAAGGATCTGTCAAGATTCTAGGCCTCATGCGAAATTAATGTGAAATGACGTCATGGCAGGTTAAGGTGGTTCTGCGACCTGACGTCATGGCGGTTACGGTGAGTTTCTAAAATGAACGATGCAAGATGTTGACAAGTCAAGTACTAAAGATTGATGTGAACAAGTTCAAATCAACCTGGGGCCTAATGTTGGGGACATAACTACTAGGTATGACTCGCCCAGGAGGGGCCAGGTCATACCATTGGCGACTTATAAGTGAAGATGGCGGGTCATGGAAAGCCTATTGACAGCCCAAGAACCAGGCCCAAGAGGATGAACCGCCATATGTATGACTTGTAGTATAAGGCAAGTTTTGTTAGTCACCGAACCGGACATGTTGTGTATGAGCCGGCCGGGACTCCGTAAGCCGCCGGGCATCAACCTATGTATATAAAGGATGACCCGGCGGCGGGTTAGGAGAAGAAACAAGAGGTCGAGAACTAGGTCAAGCATATTCGCTCCCTGGTAATCAAAACCCACACAATACAACCCCATACTGGAGTAGGCCTTTACCTCGTTGCGAGGGGCTGAACCAATATAAACTCTCTGTGTCCTTTGTCCCGATTAACCCCTTTAAAGCTAACCTAGTTGCGATGGCTCCACGACTAAGTCCTTTTGCTAGGACATCTGCCGTGTTAAGTCCACGACACCTTGTGTGCTATCAAATGTCACAATGTAACTGGGTGATCATAAAGATGCTCTACAGGTATCTCCGAAGGTGTCTGTTGAGTTGGCATGGATCGAGATTGGGATTTTTTCACTCCGTGTGATGGAGAGGTATCTCTGGGACCTCTCGGTAATACAGAATCACAAGAAGCTTGCAAGCAAAGTGACTAAAGAGTTAGTTACGAGATGATGTATTACAGAATGAGTAAAGAGACTTGTCGGTAACGCGATTGAACTAGGTATGGAGATACCGACGGTCGAATCTCGGGCAAGTAACATATCGACAGACAAAAGGGAAATACGTATGTTGTCATAAAGGTTCGACCGATAAAGATCTTCGTAGAATATGTAGGAACCAATACGGCCATTCAGGTCCTGCTATTGGTTATTGACCGGAGAAGCGTATCGGCCATGTCTACATCATTCTAGAACATGTAGGGTCCGCACGCTTAACGTTCGTTATTATATGACTTATGTTGGTGACCGAATGTTGTTCGGAGTCCCGGATAAGATCATGGACATGACGAGGAGCTCCGGAATGGTTTGGAGGTAAAGATTGATATATGGGATAGTAGTGTTTGGTCTTCGAAAGGGTTCTGGAATTCATCGAAAGGGGTTTCGGATGTTTTCCAAAATGTTCGAGGTACGAGAACACTTTATTTGGGCCAATGGGTAAAGCCCACGAGGCTTTATGAAGGTGCAAAAGGAGTTTTGCGGAGGCGAGGGGGCAAGACGCCAGGGACCCTAGCGTCTGGGGCCAGACGCCAAGGACCCTGGCGTCTCGTCCTGGAGTCCAAGAAGGACTCTTGCTTTGCGTGCCAAGCCTACTTTGTTGGAGGCTTTTTCTTCAAGAAAGGACCCCAGGGCTCAACATATAAATAGAGGGTGTCGGAGTAATTGGACACGGATATCCCAAAGACGGCGAGACAATAAACCAAGACATCGGGGCTAGCAAAGCCCCTCAGTCCAAACTACCCGGCCGACTGCTGACTGCTGGCTGCTCCACCAGGCCGGCTGCTGGCTGCCGACTGCCCGCCGCCCCTGCCGGCTGCTGGCTGCCGACTGCTCCACCAGGCCGGCTGCTGGCTGCCGACTGCCCGGCCGCCACTGCCGGCTGCTGGCTGCCGACTGCTCCACCAGGCCGGCTGCTGGCTGCCGACTGCTCCAACCAGCCGGCTGCCCGAAGTCAACTGCAGCCTGACGCGACCCCGACGTGACGGCCGTACCCGACACTGTTCATGTGTCACCCCAGCCATCATGTACAGTGTCCCTTGTCCCTAGGCACTACTTATGAAGTGACTCAGGGGACAAGGATGACACCCCACCATGCCACTAGCTAACTATATGCCTACATGACTTACATCCTAAGCTAGCTCCCACTATATATAGCTAGCCATCCATGCATCCACACACTCTCTCATGCACTCACGGATGAGCACTCATATGCTCACGGCCATGAGCCATGAGCATGGCCGGCCACTAGACCATGCCACATACATGCATATATGAAACCAGATGCCTGTGGTACTGCTTTCAGATACAGCTCCAGGAGCACTGTGTACCAGATATAGCACATATACTCTGACATGCAGGAGTAGGGGTGTTATCTCTACGGAGAGCCCTGAACCTGGGTAAACTAGCGCGTGCTACTCGCATACTCGTCCCTGGATATTCCGGCAGCAGTCTTGGCCTCACACGTAGCCACCTTGTGGCATATGTTGTCTTGCACCACCCGAGACAATACCACGACATTTGGCGCCCACTGTGGGATGGTACTATGCTACCGCGCTGCTGCTGGTTTCACAGTCCGGGCGGAACCATCTTCGTCATCTCCACCGCGACGTCGCCGTCGCCTCTCCGGTAGCGCTCGGGTGCCCGACATCGACACGCCCCCGAAGCGGCCGCGAGGGGCGGTGCGTCCTCGCTGTCGGCCTTGCCATGTTCATCATCACCGCAACGTCACCACCTCTCCGGCACCGGACAAGGGCTCGACATCGGCACGCCCTCGGCTCGTCCGTGTTGGTGGTGCGTCTTCGTCACCACCGTCGCAACGCCGGCTGTCCATCCGCGCACACCGCGCGTGGGGCCTCGCTTCGGTCGACCGTATCCATCCGCGCGCCGCTCGTGTTCGCTCCCCTCTGCACTGCGCTTTGCTCCGGCCGGAACGGGCGATCCGCTACTCCATATATCATCGATGCTAGCTAGCTAGATATGAGTCAAATAATGGTCAAAGCATTGCCCGTATCCAAGCCAGATAATCACAGTATAATCCCTGGACAGTGGCCGTATAATGGTCATGCGCTAAGCCTCCTATGCAGCTTGCCTGGCTTCACCTGTTGACCGCGGGCGACCTCTGCGTCCGCTCGTTGCCAGCACACACGCCGCCGGCCTCCTGGTTTTTTGCCGCTCCTCAGTCCGCATCCACATCGCCTCGGCCGCCCGCACTGCTCCGACTGCTCGCGCCGGCTATCTTGGCCTGCTCCGCACGTGGCCGGTTGCTCTGTTCCGCCTGCCGTTTCCACCTCCTTCGCCCGTGGCCAGCTGCTGCTCCGCCTGCGCGCCCCATCCCGGGCCGTCTACCGACTCGCCGTTAGCTCGCCGCGCCGCCTCGCGCTGCTCCGGCCTCGTGGCGCTGGCTGCCGCCTCGTGCCTGGCCCCGCTCCTCTGCCAAACGCCCGCGCTGCGCCATTGCGCCGCTTCCGCCCCGCGCTGACTTCGCCCCCGCACTGGCAGCCCAGCTACCGGACTCCGACTGCTCTGCTCCAGCTCCCCACGGCCGCCTCCGCTGCAGCCCGTTCGGCCGCTGCGAGCTTCGCGCAGCCGGCACCCATAACCCGGCCCGCGGCCGCCCTAACCCGGCCTGCCTGGCGCCGCGCTCCGCCGTTTGGCTGCCCGTGGCCGGCTGGGAAAGAAAAAAGGGGCACGTGCATCCGGCTGCCCAGGGCCGGCTGAGGAAGAAAATATAAACGGCCGACTGCTCACATGATCCATCCGGCTACTTGGGCAAAAGAAAAAAAACAGAAGTGCCTAAGCCGGCTGGAAAGAAAGAAAAAAGAAAGAAGGGTCCGGCTCCCTGCGTGGAGTCGGACAGAAAAAGATAAGAGAAAAAGAAAGAATACAAAGTAGTTGCCCGGAGATCCAGCCCGGCGCTCGTGATCAGCCCAGATCTCGGGGCTATACCAATAGCGTCTTGTTCGCCCATGAAGAAGAAGACATAGTAGTTGCCGGAGATCCGGCCCGCTCAGCCAGACGGCCGGATCTCGGGGCTACACCAATGAGTCTTGACGCCCCCGCGAAGAAGAAGACAAAGTAGTTGCCGGGAGATCCGGCCCGACTGCTCAGCAGTCGGCCCAGATCTCGGGGGCTACACCCAGCGGGTGCGCTGACGCGCCCCCGCGAAGAAGAAGACAAAGTAGTTGCCGGGAGATCCGGCCACCGCTTAGTGATCGGACGAATCTTGGGGCTACACCAGTGCTGGCGCGCCCCCACGGAAGATTGCAAACAAGAGAAGAGGTTTGTCCGGCTGCCAGCAGCCGGCAGAAGGAAAAAAAGAGAGAAGAAAAAAGGCGCTGCAAGACGCGTCGCCGCCTGGCCGGTCAAGCCTGACCGGCCGGGACCCCCCCCTTCGAGCACCCGGAGGCTCGAAGGCTGCACCCAGCGGGTGCGATGGCTCGATCCGCACCCCCCACTGTTTTCGATGACCGCGACCACACAAATATCAATGTGAGCTCTTCACCCGCATATTTTTGCATCACAAGAGCACGGATAACCCCGAGCGATGCTCGGGGGCTATCTCCGCATTTTATTACAGTTGCATCACTGTTTGCCCCGGCGCCAGCCAGAGTTGGCCCAGGGGCTGCCGCTTGGCCTGAGACGTTTGTTCCCGCAGACGGCTTAGTAGCGTGCGTGGTACCAAAGGCTCACTCTTATTCACAGACCGCAGAGTGGCTGCCCGACTGGAAAGAGTGAACGCTGGAGGCCACCCACGTGAAAAACGTCCGGGAAGAAAAAATGTTCGGGTGACCCGGCCGTTTCCTTTACAAGTATCTGCTCGGCCGAATCTGCTCCCAGAGTCCGAGTACTGTACACTCCACTTTGCGGCCCAATCTCAGCCACAGACCGCACATCGGCTGTCCGCCAAGCGAGAGCACAAGCCAAAAAGCGGAGGGAACACGAAAAAGATTAAGGGGGCTCGGACGAAACCGAGTCGGCACCCTCCACATAAAACTTGCAATGCTAAAAGCAAACATTTGGTATATCTTGGGGGCTACTGTCGGAGTAATTGGACATGGATACCCCGAAGACGGCGAGACAATAAATCAAGATATCGGGGCTAGCAAAGCCCCTCGGTCCAAACTACTCGGCCGATCACCGATCGCTGGCTGCCGACCGCTTCCACTGTGCCGGCTGCTGGTCGCCGACGCCCGCCGCTGCGGCTGCCGGGCTGCCGACTACTCCACCAGGTCGGCTGCTGGCTGCCGACTGCTTTAGCAGGCCGGCTCCTGGCTGCCGACTGCTCCAACCAGCCGGCTTCCCGAAGTCAACTGCAGCCTGATACGACCCCGACGTGACGGCCGTACCCGACACTGTTCACGTGTCACCCCATCCGTCATGTACTGTGTCCCTTGTTCATGGGCACTATTTATGAAGTGACCCAGGGGATAAGGATGACACCCCACCATGCCACTAGCTAGCTAGCTACCATGCCTACATGGCTTACATCCTAAGCTAGCTTCCACTATATATAGCTAGCCATCCATCCATCCACACACTCTCTCATGCACTCCCGCATGAGCACTCATATGCTCACGGCCATGAGCCATGAGCATGGACGGCCACTAGAGCATGCCACATACATGCATATATGAAACCAGATGCCTGTGGCACTGCTTTCAGATATAGCTCCAGGAGCACTCTATATCAGATATACCATAAATACTCAGACATGCAGGAGTAGGTGTGTTATCTCTCCGGAGAGCCCTGAACCTGGGTAAACTAGCGTGTGCTACTCGCATACCCGTCCCTGAATATTCCGGCAGCAGTCTTGCCCTCACACGAATCCACCTTGTGGCATATGTCATCTTGCACCCCCCGTGAGAATACCACGACATTTGTCGGGGGTTGGGTGCGACATATGCCAAAGGATGGCTTATCATGGTGGGAGCGAGTAGAACGTCGCCGGTGCCCGGAAGGGGATGAGGCGTAGACACGAACGCCGGCGTACTTTAGCCAGGTTCGGGGCTCTCCTAGGAGATAACACCCCTAGTCCTGCTCTACGGGGTCTCCGCATGATCACTAAGGTACAAGTGAATACACAGGTGCTCCTTGAGCTGTATGATAGAGGTAGGAGAAGGCAAGGCTAACTCTCTCCTTCCTCTATGATTTGGTCTAGTTTCAACTGGTTCGGAACCATTTGCATGGGTGCCCTGGGGGGTTTATATAGGCCTACCCTCAGGGGTACATTGGTAAATCCGGCCGGGTGTAGGGCCCGGCCGTGAGCCTCTCCGGCTGCCGGCTTCTCCGCCGACTGGTGGGGCCCGCCGCCTGGTTGGGTACGGGGCCGACGGGCCGTACCCGCCGCTCCCGGGTCTCTCCGGCAGCTGATCACTGTTGCTGTGTCTCTGATGACGCAGGCTTGGTCAGGGGGTCATGGGTACAGCTCCGCCGCCTGGCGGGCGATTACTGTAGCCACTCCTTGTCTCATCTGGTTAATGGCGTGTGGGGCCCGAGGGAGGGGCTGGCCGACTTCTAGGGGCCGACCTCCCTCGGGTCCGACGGGTAGGGCTCTCGCTGTCTTCCGGACTCTCGCTGACTGGTGGGGCCCATCGTCCTTGGGCCGTACAGACAGGCCATCGTAGGAGCAGGACTCCGCCTGCTCGTGATGATGTCAGGGATGGCATGGCAACAGTGCCGCGCCGGGCGAAGATCTCCGCTGGTACTGCGCACTGTGGCCACGCTAGCCCTGGAAAGGGGAGGGGATGGGCTACACTGTAGTCATTCCCCGTCCCGTCCCCGCCGATGAGGGCATGGGCTTGTCGTTGTCCTGGACCGACTCCTCGGGGCCGGCTTCTCTAGAAGCCGCCAGGTAGGAGTCTGCTTGTCTTGACCTCGCCTCTAGGACTCGGCCGTTTATGGGCAGCCGGCTGTTCCTCCAGCCGGCGTCCAGAAGACGGCCCTTCATCTTGGCGTCTTGAGGGGCGCAGCCAGCCCCGATGTCTTGAAAGGATCTGGGCTTCGGGTTAGCCTACCTGTGGTCCATTACTCCGACAGAGGGGCAGGGCTAGCACCCGGAACACATCAAGATTCACCAAGCCGTGTGTCGGCAACCCCGCCCCCTCTAGTTTATCCTCCACCATAGTTTCCATTGTGCTTGGGGAAGCCCCGCGGAGATTGTTCTTCACCATCACCGTCACCACGCCGTCGTGCTGCTGGAACTCATCTACTACTTCACCCCAATTGCTAGATCAAGAAGGCAAGGACGTCATTGAGCTGAACGTGTGCTGAATGCAGAGGTGACGTACGTTCGGTACTTGATCGGGACGGACCGTGAAGGTGTACGACTACATCAACCGCGTTGATAAACGCTTCCGCTTAGCGATCTACAAGGGTATGTAGATGCTCTCCCCCTCTCGTAGCTATACATCTCCATGGATAGATCTTGTGTGTGCATAGAAAATTCTTGTTTTCCATGCAACGTTCCCCAACATGACATCGATGCCAAAATTCTGACGGTGTCATACATTTAGCATCATCACATTGGGGATGCCCTTAGGCAACTTAGAGCCTTGCCATATGTCGTGCTCCAACGGAAAACAGAATTTTGTATCAGATCATAAATAAAAACAAATGTTAATGTACCAACGTATGGTGGGAATGATTTTCGAGCGTACGCCAAGTGGACTGTTGGATTAAGTGCATGAATCTTCGCAAATGATGTCTCGCCACCTCATCATCAAGAAAGTGTTCGCTCTTGGGGGAAACCCTTGTGAACGGGCCAACATAGTGTCGGAGTCGCATCAACCCACAAACACATCGTGTATCATCCCCACAATGCCTCTTCCCCTCTCCCGGTGATTCGATCGGTGTTGTGTTCAATAGAGGGGGATGTTTGCGCTGGCGCAATAGTGCAGTAGGGAGTGGCATTGGCGATTGGGACGGAAGGGCTAGCAATTGATCCACTCACCCACCAGTCCACCACCCATCTCCCACAACCGGAGATGGGCATCTACCATTGCGAACGTCCTGATGGTGGGGATGGTGGCCAGCTGAATATGCTGCTGTAGGCCCGACTATCGGAGCTTCGCGGTGGAGTAGTGTCGAGCTCAGGCGACGACCATCACCGCAGGGTGGCTGCAGCACGGGAGACTAAGGGCTTAGGGGCTCGGGGATGGTTGGCCAGGCCGAGGTGCACGGTAGGCGCTGCCGACGGAGCCCAACGAGTTAGCGGTGGTAGGGAGCATTGTCAGGGGCTGCGTCGCGAGGGCCGCCGGTAGGCATGCTCGTGGAGGGCATCATCAGAGTCCATCACGGAAGGAGATGCGACACAAGGAGCTATCTTCGGGAGGGGCGAAGAAACATAGGAATTGCATTTTACCTACTCCAGTTTCTCCATGGCTTGCCTCTCATGCTCTATCAATATGCAGATCAATTTTAGGTCAACACAATGCACAAGCTGTAAACTGTACATGACAATTAGTTTGCATTTTTTTTCATGACAACTTTTCATATATTTTTACTACAAAATAAAGGAAGGAAAATTATGATGTGTTCGAGTGGCAAATTATGTAGACTAGTAGAGTGCCCGTGCGTTGCCACGGGCTCTTGAAATAGTTTACCAGAGTTACATTTTAAAATCCACACATACAGACAATATAACACAAACTGAAGTCCATTATTGCAATGTAACAAGCTGAGTGATGTTACAACTTAACATCTATTACAAAAAAATTAATATCTAGAAGATGCGCTTAAGAAATTCTTTCACAATATCAGGAAAGTTTCCTCTAGCTTCATTCCCGCGATGTTTTAGCAAGTATAATAAAAAATGCTTCCTCAATTCATACCCATCCTGCAGAAAAAATAAATGTAGTTATTATTAAAAATTCACGGAGAAGGTCTTAAAACATGTAACCCACAATACTCACCGCGCAAACCGGCTTGACCAATTCTTTACCGTTCCACCAGAGCATAAAATGAAAAACAAAATAGCCAGACACATTCCTGGAAAACACTAAGTTAATATTATAAATAATATAATGATAACAAAAGTAAATATTCTTATTATGAATTCATTACCCGTCTATACTCGTTGGAACACCGACCGGAAATAAACGATGCCATTTAGATATATCAGAATTCCACCCAGGCAGCTTTATTTCGAGTGCTTCTTTGAAATCCCTTGAAAAACTTTTTAATTTCAGTGAATGCCTCAAGTTTTTATCCTCTGACAATTGTGATGATTGAATAGGATCCATAATATGTAGACGACGTGCCTCTTTGTCGATGATGTATAGGATGTATCGGCCGATGGATGCATAGGGAAGATAAATCTACAAGTGGAGCTATTAGAAACAAAAACAAACCATGATAACAATGGTCAAAATATTTTATTTACCTTATTGCAAGATGAGATGTCGGTCTCCATCCTGTGCCAGCTATCAAATAATGTTGCCAACGTCTGGATAGTTTCCTTCTCACAAAACTTCTGACCTCGTGTTGACTCTAGCAGCATGGACTGAGTAGAAGAAAAAAAATATTGTTTCAGCATGTTGATACTAATGGCACCTAGAATGAAGAGTTACCATAACTTACACAAAATCGTAGATCCATGTAGTGTATAGGAGGGTCTGTGAACAATACTCCCTCGTCACATGCCAGCAAAAGCACGGCGGTGTTGAAGCAATCATTGTCCATGGGCTGCTCCATGTTAAGTATGCTGCTGAAGTTTCTTAAGACTTAAGCTCATTGGATCGAGTGTGGAGCTCCGGACCCACACCTTCCTGTAATTTGGATGGTAAGAAGAACAATAATATACATCCGCACATTAAATATTGATACATGATACTTACTCCAAACATCCAGCATCATTGATCGACATGATGTAGCTGCAGAGGCCGACAAGCATTTCACGTTGGTCCGTGGGAATGATAGTGATTGGGGCGGGACGTTTCTCTTCGACCACGTCAGATGGATTATCCAGGATCTCAAGATCAGAATTAGCTAATTCTTCGTTAAGAGGTTGATGGTACATGGGACATCCTTTTAACTTATTAAGCTCTGAATCGAGCAAAATAATTGCTAATTTTTGTCGAAAATGTTTCATATCCTCCTACAATTTTTTTTTTGAAAACAATTTATAAGATATTTTGATAAAACATTATGAGATAATGTATAAAACTGAAATACCTGCGTAAACTGGTTTGACAGTCCATGTGGTGTCCAGTATTCCATATAATTTAGCATAAACAATCCACATGATACGCTATAATATTACAAAATAATGCTTTATAATATCACATAGATGAATCTAAAAACAAACTATTGAAACAAGTGCTTACCCATCGGTTTGTATTGCCTCCTAAATTTTCTCTACAACCGTCCATTTTGTAACATTGAGATCAGGCCACTTATGACCTTTGATAAACTCCGGACTATGCTCTGCAAGTTTCAACAATTTCTCGAGCCCTACTAACTTTTGTGTATATATGAGAAATGTTAAGGTTGAAGTCAAACAAAATAAATGCTAAGATGAGAAAAGAAATAGATAGTTACCGTTGTAGCAAGGTCATTGCATTTGACATTCTCACCAAGTGAGTCCAATACTTGGATCTCTCGTTTTTTGGCGTTGGCAACTGCTAGATACCAATGGTAGCCCGGCATGTTAATCGGAATGAATAACTGGTGTAAATAAGATACAAGTCACAGTCACAATTAGATATAGTTATTAATAAATCATTAAACATATGAACTAAATAAAACAATCCATAATTATATGCATGGATTACGAGACAAAAACTAACCATATCTTGTTGTAGATAACTATTAACATGGCGCTTACGATCTGACGATATTTTGATGGGTCTATGTCTCTTTCCCGTCTTCTTTTCTCCGCCCGATACAAGCGTGCTAATAATGTGTACCTTTTCACTCGTCCTGTTTTGTAGATGCTCGTGAGCAAGCATGCAATATATGTAAGCATTTATCACCTGTAATGGGCATTTAGATTATATTTATATTTTATGATATTATATATTGTTTATATTATTAATTACAAAGTTTGTGCAATTGGTCTTACACCGTCATGTAAGAACATATCATCTTTAATAAGGCATTCCAAATCGTCGGTTGATAACAAGGCATCTTCAATGTCTACAAACTGGGTATTCTTGAGGCAGACTTGATTGATTCAATGACTGTAATATCCCTAGCGGTACAAACATAGTCTGTCGAATTCATAAAAACATGAGCCAACTTAACAATCAAAATGAGCAAAATTAGTTGAACACAAAAGACAATATTACAAAAATAAGATTGATAATAATATTAAAAAATACCTTGTGGGATAATATGTAAATTAGCATCCTTTTTTGGTTTGTTATGAGATATAACCTCTTCGACATTTTTATGTTGTGAAACTTCGTCCCCTTTCAGTGTCATCGCATATGAACCCTCAATGGATTCTTTCCGTGCATCTCCAAAGTCCATATCCATGTCTCCTGTATTCTGAAAAAACAAGAAAAATAAAGAAAGCCCTTCCGTATTATCATCTATAAGATACATACATAGGAAGGTTAGCTATATGCACCTCTTCTCGTGGTGTTTCACCGTGGTGCATCATCGTTTCATCGGTGAGTATGTCGGAACCCATCAATTTATATCTATGCTGAAATATAATTAATACTTTTTAATGCATCATAAAATTATATAAAATATATGATAAATCTGAATGTGAAACCAACACAACTGTTTTCTCTGCTAATGAAAATAGTATTTGGTTATATTAGGAAAAAATGACGCTTAGATCATTTTACTAACATAACAAATCAGGGCAAAAAACAAAATATAATATTCATATATAAGTAATTAATCGTCTGAAATTGCTTAAGTTATTTTAAATTATTTGCATTGGCTATGGAAAATTGCCATACAAAAACTAAAACAAACAAACCAACATTAACCAAGTATATTTATTTTTTATATGATTTGTTTTGTGATACCCTTAGTATATGTCATAAGAATATAAATATTTATTTTTATGCACCATATTTATTATTCTAGGTATGTATACTGTAAATATATATGATATTTTGTGAGGTATAAAAATAATCACAAAAAAAAATCAAACGTCCACTAATAACAAATATACCATGATGAAATATTTAAGATGATATATAAATGGTATTTCATACTGCATCATATTTCTATATATAATATATTAAAAAAATTAAAGTGAAACTAACAGAAATTTGTTCTATGCAAAAAAGGATACCTATTTAAATAAATGTTGGCTAAATAAATGTCCTACCCCATGAAACTGGGGATAAACAGCAAACCTCAATGTTCATATATAAGAAATTAGTCATTTTATAATTATTTAAAATATTTTTGTAGGCTATGAACAAATGTCCAACAAAAAAAAACTTTTGTAAACTATTACAAACAAAAAACTAAAATGAATTACACTCCCCATAAACAGCACGTCCAGGCCCAGACCGAATGCATCACGGGCTAGGCGTCGGCCCACCTCCCCCGCGCGTCGGCCCGCCTCCCCGCCGCGTCGGCCTGCCTCCCCCGCCGCCTACCTTATCCACCCACTCGCTCCTCTTCCTCTACTCACTTCATCTTCCCACTTTCCCCTCCGTCGCCGCATCGCCGCGAGGTAGGTGACGGCCGCGCGACTCCGCCTGCCGCATCAGCCCCTCTCCCCTCCACTCATCTCTCCTGTCCACTCACTCGCCAGCTCTCGCCTCTCACCCCCCCACACCCGCCGCATCGCGGCGCACGTCGCCGAGCCCGTAACCACCACGCCGTCTTGCCACGACCACTGCACCAGTCTCCGGAGCCACCTCTCGCCCTCCCACCTCTTCCCGCCGCATCCGACGCGCGTCACCGAGCCCGCAACCACCGCACCAGTCTCCGGCTTCACCTCTCGCCCGCTGACCTCCCCCCCGCATCGCGGCGCGCGTCCACGAGCCCGCAACCACCGAGCCATCTAGCCGCGACCACCGCACCATGCTTCGGCGAGACGTGTGCGGCGATTTGTCGGCGACGCGCATGGAGCTTCATCGCCCAGACGTGGGTGCTGGATCCCGTCGCCCTCCGGTCGGATCCAAGGAGGTGCTAGTCTCCGGCGAGTTCGACGGTGGATGCGGAGCGCGGTGCCTGGACCTACAACGCCAGCAGCTCCGGTACGCAGATCTGACCCCTTTCCTCCTCTACTTTTGTTTTTGATGATTCCTGAACTGATCTCCTCCTCGCTGCTCTATCGAGGCGCTGTGACCCGGCCTTATAGGCAGGGCCAGGGCGAAGACTGCTCCCCGACAGCCAAGACACGGCCACGGTGGTGCAGCCTGTGGTCTATATAGCCTACCACTCCGCTGTCTTCCGGAACCCCCACCACTACCACGACGCATTGCTCCAGCAGGTAGAACGTCCCTCTCCCTCTCCTCACTCACCTACTACTATGCTAATCTTCGAGTGATTGTTATTTGTTGTTATTTGTTAGCTAGCTAGATAAACGACCTGCTTTTCTGCTAAATAAATGCCCAATTAGCTAGGTAGAGGCAGTGTGCTATGCATGTGGTTATTTAGGTTCTTGCATATGTAATGTAAAATAAATGAAAATATAGGCTGATTCTACTGTAATGCATTATTAGTATCAAAACCTAGCTAATGGATATGCCTATGCCATGGATAATTAGAAGGTGAAGTTTGTTTGATTTCCTCCCTGCCTGTAATCATGGTTTCAGTTTATCGGTATTCTGTTCTTACTATTGTTATTTACATGGCTTACGGTTAATTATATGGTTCCTGGTTATGCCTTGATAGTTGGGCTTGGGCTTGTGCACAAGTAGCTATACATTTTTACTTAGTAATTTTGGTTTCTTAGTGTTTTTAGGACACCCATTTATTCCAGCTGCACTTTATGGAAATAAAATAAACTAAATAGCAGGCAGTGCTATGATGTATGCCCGTGCGTTGCTACGGGCCATGACTGATAGAAATGATAGCCCGTAAAAGTAATTAAAAATCCACTTTACTTGTAATGTAAGTTGATAAAAACACCTTAATAGAATGATGTGTACACACAGAGCAGTGATCCAACTAATTATCTTTTATAAAATAAGATATACTTGATGTGTTTAAGATATTTACGTACAATGTGAGAAATGTTGTTTTTTAGCTTCGTTCCCGTGGTACAATGTAAGTCACATCCTGATTTTAGTGAGCTTTATATTGTAGGCTATTTCTAGATCATTTGGTTGGTGTTTTCCTTAAAATAACTTGCTAGACTATGTGACATTGATGTCACCGCATAGAAGCTGCTCCTTTCTTCTTTTCTTGATGGAGAAAAAAGTAGTCATTCCTCTGCTCACTCACCGCATAGCCGCCTCCTACTATTCCCGCATAGCCAGCTAACCATCAGTTATCGCCGCATCTCATCTCCCCGCCACAACATCGTCGATGCCATCTCTCCAGGAACCACCCCTCCACCCCATGGTGTAGCCCATCCGCTCCTCTCTCCATCGCTCCCCCCTCATCCACGGCATTGCCAGCCCCCTTCTCTCCCTACCACGACGTGGCACACCTCCTTCAACCCCTGAAAACTTATCGTGCCGCCATCTTGGCATCGAGCCAGTGTGCCCGCTGATGCGGCATCCTGGGTAGGTGGATCCACCGGGAGGTGCAGAAGGGACCGCATAGCATTTGTTGGTGCCAGCCATGTAGCTGACCCATTCGTATGTGGGTTGGACAACGTTGGGCGAGTGGTGTGGCAATCGCGAGGAGGATACGCCTTCATCGTCGTGGCTGGTCACCCTAGACCGATTCCCAGTGCCAAGGAGTGCACACCATTACGTGAGGGTGCAGCCAAGGCAATGCGACCCACTACTCACCGCAGTGACGCCACCCTCTCCGAGTGTGGTGGCCACCATAGGATTGACACTATGACTCTCAGGTTCCATCCCACTCGCCTACTTATGTGCTACTGCTGCTGCGAGCATGTCTTCCTTCCTTCTGATTAGCTTCTTGGATTATATTTCAGTCCTAGTGACCATTGACTTAGAGCGATCAAGTGTCGCAAGGTCACACACTACACCTTCATCATTTCTTTTCTTCTTTTGCGGGGTAAATGATAATTTTATTCCAAAGGTGCATGATTACAATCATCATCCCTTATTTATTTTTCTAGTATAATGGTCATGCATCGGGGCCTTGCATCACTAACCTCTTTGGGATGCAAATGGCATCTTGCTATACATTTGCTAAAATAAATTACACCCAAGCGGGTGTATACCTTTTAATATTGTTCCCACCATACCAAAGCATAACCTGATTGTAGTGGATATTCAATTGTGGCAGAGTAAGCCTAATAGCCTAAAAACGACTTGATAGACCATGTGACATTGATGTCACCACATAGAGTGGCTCTTTTATTCTTTTCTTGACGGAGAAAAAAACATTCACTCCTCTCTCACTCGCCTCACAGCCGCCTCCTACTCTTCCCACACAGCCAGCCAGCCACCGATTGCCGACGCATCTCATTTCCCTGCAGCAGTGTCTCCACTGCCATCTCTCCCAGGAACCTCCCCTCCACGCCATGGTGAATCCCACCCGCTCCTCTCTCATTCCCCTCCCCGCCGCGCCCGATTCTTGTAGACTGTGACACTGCAAGTGTCCACTGGTGGATAGAGACCCATTATTGTTGTATGATACTTATATGGACAATATATATATATGCTGACACAGTGCAGAAGCAAGACATGAAGAATTTTTTTTAACTTAAGAGCCTTTTTTCTAAATGGCACAAACATCATCCACACAAAAACTCATCACTGTTTTTGAACTAACCAACCTAAACAAAACTGAATAAAAATATGAAAACTTAAGCCTTTCTTTTTGAGGCAATCGATGCTCATTGAGCTCATTTGAGAATTTATATATTTTAGTAAGTGGTCTGCTTCGAATGGTTATTGGTTCCTGATTAGAGTTCTTGTTCGATCTTTCTTGTAATTTCTGGAAACAATGTTGGTTACTCTAATTCTATTCTGGTTTCTTCGCACGGGCGTTCTACTTGCATTGTGGGGGCTTATTTTGGTTACTCTAATCTGGTTATGAAGCTGTCATTTTAATCATGAAATAGTCACTGTTCGATCTTTCTTGTAATTTCTGGAAACAATGTTGTGTCTTACTACCGCCTCTTGAATTTGTGCTAACTATACACACACTTTGGGCTGAATCGGGATCTTGGTATTTAACCATGATAAGCTAAAGGTAGTTTCAACATGTTTAATAAAGTCACTTTTGCTTCTTCTTGTTGTGATATATTGTACTATTATATGGTCAGCTAGAAGATGAAAACTATATTTGTTGGAGTTGAGCTTAAACTAATTTCTTCATGCTTTGTTGATGTATTTTGTGGTTTCATGCACTTTCGTTCGTGAACTTGGAGACAACTTGGAGAATATGCTTATTGGACAGGCTGCTTCTTGGCAGTGCAAAGTAAGGAGAACAAGCCACACAACCAAGCAATCAAAGTAAGTAAAAGCAGCACAATCTGTCTGCTTCTAGTTGTCACTGTCTAAAGCAGACGTTATTTGTTTTTTAGTCCTTTTCTTACATTGCCCTAATGTATGTGTTGTGCAATGTGTTACTTAAAATAACTCATTTACCCACTGAAATAGAATTTTGTTATGTCAGCATTCACATCGACCAAGTGTTTGTCAAATTGATCAACAAAGCCAATTTTGTTGTGCGGCAAAGTGCCCATCATGACTCAAGTATGTAGTCCAATGATCAATCATGCTATGACCACCCAAAAAATTGACCCAGCGAATGAAGAACGGCGCGACAGAGCGCGCGACAGTTTCTAGGGAATATGAGTTTGTTGTTCCCTATGTCCCATGTGCATCACCATGAAGAATATCTTGGGAATATGAGTTTGTTATAGACAAAACAGTCTTTGATTGTAAATCTTCACAATTTTTTTTATTTTAGAACATCTTGTGTATATTTTTAAAGATTTCAAAAGGAAGACTTTTTAGGTGTTATCATCTATTACCTGTAGTTATGCACATACCTTAACTGTTTTACGTTTCTCATGACAGATCTTTCCCAAGCCTAGATATTCTCGCTGAGAGCTCCTTGATGGAATCACTAAGATGGACTTACAAGACAGGCATGGATAAAACCATGAGGTCCTCAAATGCACAAATTGCTCTGGTAAATTGTTCTGTTTGCTTAACTTGATGTTCAACTTTTGACTGTTCACTAAATTTTAGCACCACATACATAAAATGCAAGATAAAACATACTTTTGATACTATACGTCAACCAAACATGATCCTAATATAACAACTATTACACTTTTAGAGAAGATAAAGATCCAGAATTGTTCGTACCTAGAGCAACTCGCCTTCTTGATGCTCCTTGCTTACACAAGGAACTCCTTGGGAAATTTTCCTCCAGGACTGCTGTTGTGATGGCCGAAGGAAAAGCAAGGAGAGGGAGGAGGGATGGCAGAGGAGAATAACATATATAGGTAGCCCATGCGGAGAATAACTGGGTAGCAGATCATGGCTGAATATAATTCTACCATATATACCATTATTTTCTACCATATATACCATTGTTTTCCATCAAATGCACACCTGTTAATAAATTAGGAAAGATGTAAAAAATCATAACTTACTAAGAAGAATTAAATTACTGTATTAATTAAATAAAGAACTTTTCATTGCTTGCATGCCAAGTTTAGCTACAGCAAAGTTAAATTCACGGCATGCACACTAATCATTTTCCTGCTTTGCTAATTTTGTATGATTTAAAAGATTGTAGTAATACTTAATTCCATAATTTCGTAGTAATGTACAGTCTCAATATACTGTTTGCAGTTGTAATATCTCAGAGACCACACAAGTTCGATGAATGATTTCAATTCCAGTTTCTCCATGGTTTGCCAATGCCAAAGGTAACCAATACTAATTCCAGTTTCTCAGTTGTTGTATATAGTTCTTTTTGCCAATTATAATTTATGACTTTATGGTTCGATGCGTTAATCACGGGAGTTGTAGGATTTATAGAAGTATAGTAAGCTATAAATCTGCTACGTACTCTACATGGAATACAACTTACATTCACTGCTATAATTCAGCATTTGGTGTGAGCCTAAGACAACATACAACAAGCCCGAATATTGCAGAATGTTGAGAAATCTTGGCCTACCTAGAAAGCTAGAAATATTTGCAACAAAAAGGCACCAAATCTCTATCTTCTGCCACATAGAGATCCCCAAGACCATCTGAACTTTCAATGAAATGGATGATTAATCACTACACCTATGTTTTTAAGGCGTCCGTAAGGCGTCGCTTAGGCGACGCCTAGGCGTCAGGGCGCCCTCCAGGCTCAAGGTGTCGGCCTTGCCTTACACAGTTGCGTAAGGCGTCCGCCTTAGGCTGTAAGGCGTCTGAAGCGTCCGCCTTAGCGCCGCCTTGCACGCCTCAGACCAAATCAGACGCCTTAGCCTGTCAAGCAGGGAAATAGAGATTGCAGGCGGGTAAGCTGACCTGGGCGGGAACACAAGCGCGGGAAACATTGGTTCAGGTGCGACCAGTTATGAGAAGGGGAAAGAGAGAGAGAGAATGTAACACCCGGATAATTAAGCTACAGTAATCACCCCGGTTACTGTGACTAACCTCACGTTGATTCGAACCCGGTCTAAAACAAATTTCAAAACAAAAGCAAACGATGAAAAGTTTCAAAAACTAAAACTAAAATGTTCGGGGGTTGTTCAAAATAACAAACCTAATTATGGTGGGGTGCACAAAATTTCGTAAAATGCTTTGACATTCTAAATAAGCTAAAAACAGAAAAGAAGAAAATAAGAAAAGAAAAATAAAACGAAAAGAGAAAGGAATCCCCACTGGCCCAACTGGGCCAGCCCCTCCCCACCTGGCCCAGTCGGCCAACCCCAAGGCCCGGCCCAACCGGCCCAACTGGAAACCCTAGCCGCCCCCCCCCCGCGCCCTCACTCTCCCCCATCCCGATCCCCTTCTCTCTTCCCCCGCCCAATCTGGATCGGGCCGGTCCCTCTCGTCCTCCCCTCATCGCCGGCGGCCCCCGCCGCCCCAACCGGTCGCCTCCGCCCCCCCTGCGCCCCTCTCCGCCGCCCCGACCCCTCCTCGCCATCGCCGCCCCTGGGCACTTTCGCCGCCAGCAGGGGTCATCCCCGACCCCTCCACGCCGCCTCACCGAGCCCTCCCCGACGCCGGCGACCGCCTCCCCGACTCCCTCCTCGCCGGTCGCCACCGAACTCCGCCGCACCCGCTTCCTAGACCCCGCGAACCCCTCCTGTGAGCTTCGCCCTCGGGCCCCTCGCTCCCCTCTCCCCTCCCGACGCGCCACCGTAGCCCGAGTCCCGTCGCCGGCCCCGTCTCCGGCTCCGACCGTCCGCGGCCACGCCCCCCCCCGCTTCCCTCTCCTCCCCCTCGCCGAGCGGCGCTCTCCCCCTCGCCCGTGCCTACCGCCCCGGCCTCCGCCTTGGCCTCACCCCCCCCTCTTTCCCCCGTCGACGACGCCTCCGGCGACCCGGACTCCACCGTCGACCGCGCCCCTCACCCCCAGCCTCTGCCCACCCCAGGCCGGGTCTCGCCGCGCTGCCTCGCTCCGGTATCGCTCGTCGCGCCCGCGACCTCGCGTGGCCACGCCCGGAGTTCTACTCCCCTGCGCTAGCTCCACTCCCTCCGCCGCCTTGCGCCACTCCGGCCGGCCTCGCCTCGGCCACGGCCTCGGCCGACCCCCTTCACCACGCCGGCGCGCCTGTTCGGGCGACGCCGCGCCCATCGGGCGCCCACGCCCGGGCTGCGTGGGGCCAGCCCGTTCGGCCTCGCACGGCACCGCGCCCGCACCCACTATGGCCCCTATGCCACTGAACAGAGGGGCCCAGCCCCTGGAACGTTAATTAAAAAAAAAAGAAGGAAAAATAAATAATAAAAATAGTAATTAACATATTAATTAATTAATTAATTAATTAGAGAATTAATTAACTTAATTAAACCAGATTAGATTAACCTAATCATTTAGTTAAAGCTAATTAACCCTGTTTAATTACTATGAGTCAATGACATGCGGGACCCACCTGTCAGGGTTGACTCCACCAACCTTGTTGATCGGCTGACGTCGACATGGCATCATCTCGACGTCATAAATACATTTTCGAATTAATTAATTAATTAATTAAATTCCAGAAATTATTAAAATCTTTTAAAAATCATATCTTTTAATCCGTAACTCGGATCAAAATATTTTCAACATGAAAGTTGCTCAGAACGACGAGACAATTCCGGATACGCTGTCCGTTCGTCCGCCACACACCCCTAACCTATCGAACCTGCAACTTTTCCCCTCCGGCTCCTCTGCCCGAAAACCCAAAACACCGGGATTACTTTCCCGGATGTTTCCTATAACCAATGCCCCCCTCATACCACGTTTGGTCATGCCTAGCATCGCTTCTTGGCATGTCATGCATCGATATGCATCTGTTTACTTTGTATTCATTGTTTCTTCCCCCTCTTCTCTCCGATAGACTACGAGACCCGGCCAGCTGCGGTGGCGGTTCGACTACGGTGTTGTGACCCCTCTCTCTTGCGAGCAACCAGGCAAGCCCCCCCTTGATCACCGGATATCGCCTACTCTTCTCTACACCGCTTGCATTAGAGTAGTGTAACATATTCTTGTTTTCGAGATACTCCTATCTTCTTTGCATAGCCTGTCCTTGTTACCACTGTTGTTACCTTTACCTGCAATCCTATATGCTTAGTATAGGATCCTAGTACTTTCATCTGTGGCCCTACATTCTTGTCCGTCTGCCGTGCTATACTATCGGGCCGTGATCACTCGGGAGGTGATCACGGGTATATACCATATACTTTAGACATGATACATGTGGAGACTACAGTCGGGTCGGTGATGGAGCACCCATGAGTGGATCTTTGTGGCGGAGGCGGCAGGGCAGGTTGAGACCGCCTAGGAGAGAGGTGGGCCTGGCCTGCTCGGCGCTCATGGATACTTAACACGCTTAACGAGGTCTTGGTATTTGATCTGAGTTGGCTCTGAGCTTATACGCACTAACCATCTACGGGAGTAGTTATGGGTATCCGGCGTCGTGGTATCAGCCAAGCACTTCAGACGTCGTGACGAGGCGGCGCCCGGATCGGAACGCACGCTAGGCTAGGTGCGCTTCCGGCCACGTCGCTGCGTGCAGGTGTGCTCGAGGCGATGGGCCCGGACCCTGCGGCGCTTAGGTTTAGACCGGCGTGTTGGCCTCTCTGTTGTGCCTAGGTGGGGCTGCGGCGTGTTGATCTTCATGGCGGGCATGACCCAGAAAGTGTGTCGGCCAAATGGGATCAGCGTCTTTGGGTAAGATGGTGCACCCTGCAGTGAAGTTAATCTATTCGGATAGCCGTGATCTTGATAACAGGTGACGACTTCGGAGTTGTACCTTGAGCTTATGACAACTAGAACCGGATACTTGATAAAACACACCCTTCCAAGTGCCAGATACAACCAGTGGTCGCTCTCTCTCAAGGATATGAGGAGGGGATCGCCGGGTAGGATTATTGCTATGTGATGTTACTTGGAGGACTTCAGATCGTCCTCTTCTACCTGTTGCAAGACCGGAGACCAGAAGCGTAGTCTTCGGTAAGACTAGCTATCCCCTCTTATTACGGCATTCTGCAGTTCAGTCCTGGTATGGCCCTTTACACATATATCCATGCATATGTAGTGTAGCTCCTTGCTTATGCAGTACTTTGGATGAGTACTCACGGTTGCCTTGTTCCCCTTTTCCCCTACCTCTACTCGATTGTCGCAACTGCATCGATGGAGCCCAGAGTCGAGCCGCCGCCTATGGCGACTACTACTCCGGAGGTGCCTACTACTACGCAGCAGCCCGACGACGCACTGTGGAGTAGCTTAGGAGGATCCCGAGGCGGGAGGCCTGTTCCTCTTCGATCTGTATCCCGGTTTGTGCTAGCCATCTTATGGCACCTTGTTTTAACTTATGTACGTACTCAGATATTGTTGCTTCCGTGACTTCGTCTATGATCGAGCACTTGTATTCGAGCCCTCGAGGCCCCTGGCTTGTATTATGATGCTTGTATGACTTATTTTATTTGTAGAGTTGTGTTGTGATATCTTCCGTGAGTCTCGATCTTGATCGTACACATTTGCGTGCATGATTAGTGTACGATTGAATCGGGGCGTCTGAAGTTGGTATCGAGCCATTTGCTGTAGGAATCCCCCTACCACACTCCTTGGCCGAAGTCGAGTCTAGACATTGCAAAAACTTTTACTAACTTGGCTGTGTGCCTTACGGGCCCACGTCACCATCGGGTGGTACTAGGATCTTTTACTCCTCGACCTTTACTCTGGGACTCTGAACTCTCTTCTACTCGGGTTAAACGATTTTACTAACTAACACTAGGATCCGAGACCACATTCACCCCAAAGTTGGATAAAGCCATAGTTGCTTCTTGGAATTGTATTTTGAACAATTTCCACCTTGTCATTTGACTCATTTGAATCGTCTTTGTTTTCAGATTGAACCCACGAGGCAGGTCGTGCGCCACACGACGGCCATTGGTGCCTCGGGATCACCTGCGGTGCTAGCCGAGATGATGACCTATTAGGGTTATCGCTGGCACCCTGAGTACACCGTCTATGAGGAGTACCAGGACTATAACCAGGAGCAGTACCGCGCCATCGTCCACCTCTACTCTCGGGAGTACGAGTCCACTACTGTGCTGCACAATGCACATGGTGTTGGAGCGACTATCGATATGGCAGTCCACGATGCTGCTTATGCTGCTCTGACACGTCTTCGTGCTGAGTATCGAGAGTTGGACACCTCCCCCTTCAGGCACATTGCTATCTCGTCTGATGTTGGTGAGGAGGGTTACTACACTGCTGCCTACTCCACTGTCACCAGAGAGCCCTTCTACCATCAGAACTTTGTTCTGCATGCTGATGGGCTGGATCGAGCTAACCGAGCTCTTCGCCACGAGTTTTACATCACCCGTCAGCACCTTTACCGTGCTCTGAAGCTGATGCACCCCTTTGTCCGATCCGGAGAGCTGCCGCGTTCTGCGATCTACCCAACCAGGACAGTGATGCCTCAGGGTGTCGGTTGGCCAGACGTGGGAGGCTACTCTCCCGCACTTGGCCCTCTTCTGCCACCTGGACGTCGGATTCAGCACCGAGTATCCACGGCCCCAGTCGCGGCGTGGAGGACTACCAGCTGCCGCACTACCATCTTTCGGGCTCTGGCTACCTCCGCAGTACCGCGTGGGGCTGATGTAGGCCTGCTTGTTAGTGTTAGATGCATTCGCCGCGAGCTTGCGTGCCGCCTATGATGTCTTAGTCTATGTACTGAACTGTGTGTACCGAACTCTATGCATGATCCCTTTTGTAAGATATGCCGACTACTATGTAGTTTCTACCTTGCTGCTTTCATTATGCATGTTTCGTCATGAATGATTCTTGTCCTTTGCATAACTTCTCAAATGCTGAACTACCCCTGTTATACATTAGCAGGATGGTTAGGCCAGCTGGTCGTGGTCGTGGTGGCAACTTCCCACCACCGCCTGAGTACATGGCTGGTATGATCCAACAGCTTGAGATGAATCGCCAGTTCATGGAGAACATGATGGCTCAGTTTCCTCGCCCCAATATGAACCAGCACCCAAACGGAACAACTCTGCAGGATTTCATACGCCTGAACCCCAGCGTGTACCGCAGCTCAACCCAGCCATCGGATCTTGATGGATCGGCTCCGTGACATCACCTATGAGATGGAGTCTGCTGATGTAGCCCCTGCCAGGTATGTCACTTTTGCTTCCTTCTTCCTGAAGGGACCCGCAGCTCAATGGTGGGACATCCACCGGCGTACTCTGCCAGTTGGAACACTCATCACCTGGCCAAACTTCCAAGCTGCCTTCCGTGCCCGCTTCATCCCACAAGGGGTCATGGACCGGAAGAAGTGTGAATTCCGCAACCTCACCCAAGGCAACAAGACTGTTGAAGCTTATCAGCGAGAGTTCCTGGACTTGTCTCGCTATGCTGAAGAGGATATTGCAACTGATGCACGCAGACAGGAGAAGTTCCGTGACGGTCTTCAAGCTGACATCAAGCTCGCACTTCTAGTGCACGACTTTGCTGATTTCGCCACCTTGGTGAACAAAGCTATCAATGTCGAAACCGGTGCGCAGGAATACCAGAGCTCTAACAGCGCAACCGTGACACGGGCTCATCTTGGGCCCGTCCTCGCATGAAGCGCAAGATATGGATTCCCAACAGCATGCATGTACCAATGCACCTGCTTCAAGGCAGAACTATGCTACACCTCGCCTGCCTACAACTAAGCAGCCGAAGCTTCCAGCTCCACCAGCCCAAGCTCCTGTTCCCACTCCCAATAATGGCTTGTGCTTCAGGTGCGGACAACTAGGGCACCGTGCTAGAGAGTGCAACCGTAATCCAGTAATCACCGGCCCTTCCAAAGAAATGGCCGTGGAAACACCTGAGAACCGCAACAACACTGCCAAGTCTTATGGGCAAGCTCAGGCCAACCACGTTGATCTGAACGAAGCTCAAGACCAGCCTGCTCCGGTGATGGGTACACTCCTCGTAAATTCAGTACCTGCATCTGTTTTATTCGATTCAGGAGCATCGCATTCATTCATGTCTCAAGACTTTGCATACAAGCACGACGTTAAGTGTGAAGAGATGAACTCTTCGGTAGTGGTAAAAACCCCATTGGGACAATGTCAAACCTCCATGGTTGGCGTCGACGTCCCCGTGGAAATCGAAGGGTTGGAATTCTATGCCTCCCCCATTATCCTGAAAACGTCTAACATCGACCTCATTTTGGGGATGGATTGGTTGAAAGCGCATACTGCTTCTATCGTTTGCGCCACTAAGACCGTCCATCTGCTACACCCTTCTGATGAAATAATAAGCTACAATGCTCGTCTGGTTCAAGATGCCGAGGCAAGGCTCTATGCGTTGAATGCATTGAACGCCGCACCCCTCGAGGGAATTGAAAACATTCCTGTCGTTTGCGATTTCCAAGACGTCTTTCCTGAAGAACTTCCAGGGATTCCCCCTGCTAGAGCTGTCGAATTCGTCATCGACTTGAAACCAGGCACCACTCCTATAGCCAAACGACCATACAAGATGCCGCTGCATGAACTTCTTGAGCTCAAGGAGGAAATCGACAAATCTCTTCAAAGCGGCTTCATTCGCCCAAGTTGCTCTCCTTGGGGAGCACCTTCTCTCTTTGTCAAGAAGAAGGATGGGACAAACCGATTGGTCCAAGACTACCGCCCATAAATCAAGCTACCATTCAAAATAAGTATCCTCTTCCTCGGATCAATGATCTTTATGATCAATTGGCTGGTTCGTCAGTGTTCTCGAAACTCGACTTGAGGTTGGTTTACCACCAGATCCGTGTTCGTGAGGAGGATATCCCCAAGACCGCATTTGTGACTCGTTATGGTTCATACGAGTACACCGTCATGTCTTTCGGCTTAACCAATGCTCCAGCCACCTTCTCTACTTTGATGAACTATATATTCATGGATTACCTCGACAAGTTCGTGCGTGGTTTATCCGGATGATATCCTGATCTATTCCAAGAATGAAGAAGAACATCTGAACATCTTCGTCTTGTCTTTGGAAAAGCTACGAGCATCAACTCTATGCCAAGTTCTCCAAATGTGAATTACGGCTTCCTCAAGTAAGCTATCTCGGGCATGTCATCTCTAAGGATGGTATTGCCGTCAACCACGAAAGAGTTCAGGCTATTCTCGATTGGACTCCTCCGAAGAGCGTTAAACAAGTCAGAAGTTTTCTCGGTCTCGCTTGACTATTGCCGTCGATTCGTCGAGAACTTCTCCAAGATTGCCAGGCCTCTGACTAACCTGTTGCATAAGGGCGTCAAATTCCAATGGACAGATAAGTGTCAGGAAAGTTTCCAGGCACTCAAAGACAAGTTGACTTCTGCCCCGGTGCTAGCTCCTCCTGATACTAAGAAGGACTTCGTCATTTACTGCGACGCTTCTCGTCAAGGTTTACGCGGTGTCCTAATGCAAGAGCGCAAAGTAGTTGCTTATGCCTCTCGGATTGCGCCCTCACGAAGAGAACTACCCAGTTCACGACCTCGAACTTGCTCTTTGTCATTCATGTGCTAAAGCGATGGCGACATTACCTTCTCGGTGTCGTTGCGAGATCTTCACCGACCACCAAAGTCTGAAGTATCATTTACTCAGCCTGCACCTGAACGTCCGTCGGCCAGAGATGGATGGAGACTGCATTGCAGACTTTGATTTGGGTATTTCCTATACGCCCGAGCAAGGCTAATGTAATGGCTGATGCCTTGAGCCGCATAAATCTTCTCGCAACCACCTTCGGTTCACACAGTTCAGCCCTCACTTGTTGAAGAATTCAGAAAGCTGAACCTCCATATTGTTCCTCTGGGTGCACTCACTCCCCCTCCTCCGGAGTTCCGCAAGATGAATCTCCGTGTTGTTCCCCAGGGTTCCCTCTTTACCCTGGCTGTTGAACCCGATCTCGTGGGCACCATAAAGACAATGCAGGGATTTGACTCCGAAGTCTACAAAATTAAACAAGACATCAAAAAAGGAAATCCCTCGTCCTTCACTATTGCTGATGATGGCGCCTTGTACTTCAAAGGCCGCCTAGTGGTGCCATGTAAGAAGGAAAACCTGAATATGACTCAGAAGGTTATGAAAGAAGCTCATGATACGCCTCTATGTATCCATCCTGGTAGTACAAAGATGTACCAAGACATTCGCCGAGATTACGTGGTCTAATATGAAGCAAGACATCGCTCGCTATGTTCTTTGAGTGTGACGTTTGCCGTCGTATCAAAGCAGAACATCAAAGGCCTGCTGGAACTCTGCAACCTATCTCTATTCCTGAATGGAAATGGGACCATGTTGAAATGGATTTCGTCACTGGTTTTCCCAAATCGCAGAAAGGTAATGATGCAATTCTTGTCGTCATTGACCAGCTTTCTAAAGTTGCACATTTTCTGGCGGTAAAAGAAACGATCACTGCTAGCCAGCTTGCAACGCTCTATATGTCCAGAATTGTTTCACTTCACGGTATCCCATTGGTTATCAGTTCGGACCGTGGCAGCTTATTCACTTCAAGATTCTGGGCAAGTTTTTAAGAAGCTATGGGAACTCATTTATCTTTCAGTACTGCGTTTCATCCGCAGTCTCAAGGGCAAGTTGAACGTGTCAACCAAATTCTCAAAGACATGCTTCGAGCTTGTGTCGTTTCCTTCAGCAAGAAATGGGAGTAATCTCTCACGTATTCTGAGTTCTCTTATAATAATAGCTATCAAGCTAGTCTCAAGATGGCCCCCTTGAAGTGTTATATGGACGAAAGTGCGAACCCCTCCGAATTTGTCGAAATCGGGAACGTCCACTCTTCGGTCCGGATATTATCCAACATGTCAAGAACAAGTCCGCATTATCCGCGAGAATCTCAAGACTGCTCGATCACGTCAAAAGAGTAATTATGACCGTCATCACAAAGACATGGTCTATCAACTTTGGCGAAAAGGCCTATCTTCGCGTTACACCAATGAAGGGTGCTCACTGCTTCGGGATCAAGGGCAAGTTAGCTCCTCGCTATATTGGCCCATTCACTATTCTGGAAAGGCGTGGAAAAGTGGCATATCAACTGGAGCTTCCGTCGAACCTTTCTCAGGTTCGCGATGTGTTCCACGTGTCACAACTCCGACGCTGCTTCAAGGACCCAATCCGAGCAGTGGACCATGAAGTGCTCGAATTGCAACAGGACCTCTCCTATAAAGAACATCCGGTCCGCATTCTCGACCAAGCTGAACGCCGCACACGTCAGAAGGCGATCAAGTTCCTCAAAGTCCAGTGGTCGAATCACTCTGAAGACGAAGCCACCTGGGAACGCGAGGATCGTCTTCCAGATGAATACCCCACACTCTTTCCTTCTACCTCCTAAATCTCGGGACGAGATTTCTTGTAGTGGAGGAGATTTGTAACACCCGGATAATTAAGCTACAGTAATCACCCGATTCATCGTGACTAACCTCACGTTGATTCGAACCCGGTCTAAAACAAATTTCAAAACAAAAGCAAACGATGAAAAGTTTCAAAAACTAAAACTAAAATGTTCGGGGGTTGTCTAAAATAACAAACCTAATTATGGTGGGGTGCACAAAATTTTGTAAAATGCTTTGACATTTTAAATAAGCTAAAAACAGAAAAGAAGAAAATCAGAAAAGAAAAAGAAAACGAAAAGAGAAAGGAATCCCCACTGGCCCAACTGGGCCAGCCCCTCCCCACCTGGCCCAGTCGGCCAACCCCAAGGCCCGGCCCAACCGGCCCCCCAACCCACTTAACCCCCCTCCCGCGGCTGGAAACCCTAGCCCCCCCCCCCGCACCCTCACTCTCCCCCACCCCGATCCCCTTCTCTCTTCCCCCGCCCGATCTGGATCGGGCCGGTCCCTCTCGTCCTCCCCTCATCGCCGGCGGCCCCACGCCCCCAACCGTCGCCTCCGCCCCCCTCTGCGCCCCTATCCGCCGCCCGAACCCCCCACGCCACCGTCGCCCCACCTGCGGGGCGCTCGCCGCCAGGGTCATCCCGACCCTCACGCCGCCTCACCGAGCCCTCCCGGCAGCTGGCGACCGCCTCCCGACTCCCTCCACGGTCGCCACCGAACTCCGCCCGCCCGCCTCCTAGACCTCATGAACCCCCGTGGAGCCGCCCTGGCCCCTCGCTCCCCTCTCCCTCCCGACGCGCCATCAGAGCTCGAGCCCCGTCGCCCGGCCCGTCTCCCGGCTCCGACCGTCATGTCACGCCCCGCTTCCCTCTCCTCCTCGCTGAAGCGGGCGCCTCGCCCGTGTTTACCGCCTCGGCCTCTGCCTTTGCCTCACCCCCCTCTCTCCCCGTCTGACGACGCCTCCGGCGACCCGGACTCCCACCGTCGACCGCGCCCCTCACCCCGACCTCTGCCCACCCAGGCCGGGTCCTCGCCTTGCCTTTGCCCGGCGCGCCTCGCTCGGGATGCGCTCGTCGCGCCCGCGACCTGCGTGTGCCACGGGAGTTCTACTCCTAGCTAGCTCCACTCCCTCCGCCGCCTTGCGCCCTCCGGCCCGGCCTCGCCTCGGCCACGGCCTCGGCCGACCCCCTTCCTGCGCCGTGGCGCCCTGTTTGGGCTGACGCCTTGGCGCCCGTCAGGCAGCCACGCCCTTGCGGGCTGCGTCCAAGGCCAGCCCGTTCGGCCTCGGGCACAGACGCAGAGCCGCACCTACTATAGCCCCTATGCCCTTTGAATAGAGGGCCCGACCCTGAACGTTAATTAAAAAAAAGAAGAAGGAAAAATAAATAATAAAAATAATAATAATATTATTAATTAATTAATTAATTAATTAATAATATTATTAATTAATTAATTAATTAATTAGAGAATTAACTAACTTAATTAAAACCAGATTAGATTAACCTAATCATTTAGTAAAAGCTAATTAACCCTGTTTAATTACTATGAGTCAATGACATGCGGGACCCACCTGTCAGGGTTGACTCAGTCAACCCTGTTGACTGCTGACATCATGCTGACGTCATAAATACATTTTCGAATTAATTAATTAATTAATTAAATTCCAGAAATTATTAAAATCTTTTAAAAATCATATCTTTTAATCCGTAACTCGGATCAAAATATTTTCAACATGAAAGTTGCTCAGAACGACGAGACGAATCCGGATACGCAGTCCGTTCGTCCGCCACACACCCCTAACATATCGAACCTGCAACTTTTCCCCTCCGGCTCCTCTGCCCGAAAACCCAAAACACCGGGATTACTTTCCGGATGTTTCCCCTTAACCAGTACCCCCTCATACCACGTTAGGGCACGCCTAGCATCGCTTCTTGGCATGTCATGCATCGATATGCATCTGTTTACTTTGTATTCATTGTTTCTTCCCCCTCTTCTCTCCGGTAGACTACGAGACCGACGCTGCAGCTGGCCAGTTCAACTACGGTGTTGACAACCCCTCTCTCTTGCCAGAGCAACCAGGCAAGCCCCCCCCCCCCTTGATCAGTAGATATCGCCTACTCTCTTCTACACTGCTTGCATTAGAGTAGTGTAACATGTTACTGTTTTCAGATACTCCTATCTTTCTTTGCATAGCCTGTCCTTGTTACCACTTGTTGTTACCTTTACACCGCAATCCTATATGCTTAGTATAGGATCCTAGTACTTTCATCTGTGGCCCTACATTCTTGTCCGTCTGCCGTGCTATACTATCGGGCCGTGATCACTCGGGAGGTGATCACGGGTATATACCATATACTTTATACATGATACATGTGGAGACTAAAGTCGGGTCGGCTGATGGAGCACCCGCGAGTGGATCTTTGTGGCGGAGCGACAGGGCAGGTTGAGACCGCCTAGGAGAGAGGTGGGTGCAGCCTGTTCGGCGTTCGCAGTTACTTAACACGCTTAACGAGGTCTTGGTATTTGATCTGAGTTGGCTACGAGCTTATACGCACTAACCATCTACGCGGAGTAGTTATGGGTATCCCGGCGTCGTGGTATCAGCCGAAGCACTTCAGACGTCTGACGAGCGGCGCCACGGATTGGACTGGAACGCCTGCTAGGCTAGGTGCGCTTCCGGCAGCGTCACGCAACGTGCAGGTGTGCTTTCAGGCGATGGGCCCAGACCCTGGCGCTTAGGTTTAGAACCGGCGTGTTGGCCTCTCTGTTGTGCCTAGGTGGGGCTGCGGCGTGTTGATCTTCCGCGGCCGGGAATGACCCAGAAAGTGTGTCCGCCAAATGGGATCAAGCGTCTTTGGGTAAGATGGTGCACCCTGCAGGGAAGTTAATCTATTCGGATAGCCGTGATCTTGATAACAGTGACGACTTGGAGTTGTACCTTGAGCTTATGACAACTAGAACCGGATACTTGATAAAACACACCCTTCCAAGTGCCGAGATACAACCGGTGGTCGCTCTCTCGTGGATATGAGGAGGGATCGCCGGGTAGGATTATTGCTATGTGATGTTACTTGGAGGACTTCAGATCGTCCTCTTCTACATTGCAAGGTAAAGACGGTGACGAAGCGTAGTCTTCGTTAAGACTAGCTATCCCCTCTTATTACGGCATTCTGCAGTTCACCCATCGATATGGCCCTTTACACATATATCCATGCATATGTAGTGTAGCTCCTTGCTTGCAGTACTTTGGATGAGTACTCACGGTTGCCTTGTTCCCCTTTTCCCCTACCTCTACTCGATTGCTGCAACTGCACGATGGAGCCTGTGAGTCGACGCGCCGCCTATGACGACTACTACTCCGGAGGTGCCTACTACTACGCAGCAGCCCACGACGACCACTGTGAGTAGCTTAGGAGGATCCCAGGCAGGAGGCCTGTTCCTCTTCGATCTGTATCCTGGTTTGTGCTAGCCATCTTATGGCACCTTGTTTAACTTATGTCCGTACTCAGATATTGTTGCTTCCACGACTTCGTCTATGATCGAGCACTTGTATTCGAGCCCTCGAGGCCCTGGCTTGTATTATGATGCTTGTATGACTTATTTTATTTGTAGAGTTGTGTTGTGATATCTTCCCGTGAGTCCCTGATCTTGATCGTACACATTTGCATGCATGATTAGTGTACGATTGAATCGGGGGCGTCACAGAGAATCCACGCGAGAGGTCTCTCCTGTCTCCTCTCTGGACCATTGACACAGGCTTCCTCCTCAGATCTGTGGCAGCCGCCAGCCTCCTCCCTCCGGCCACAGTTCCTCCCCCTCCTCTCCGGCTGCAGCTCCTCCCCATCCTCCTCTGGCGCAACCCTCTTCCAGCAGATCAGTGTAGCTAGATGTGCTTGCCTGCTCCTTATCATCTGCATCTGTTTCTTACCAGATTTGTTTCTCCACCCACAAGGCAGCAGCCCCACCACTGCTTCTCTCCTTCCCCATGCTTGATATGGATGCTCTGGTGATTTGGATCTTCTCTCTTTTTCTTTGACAGTAGCCAGGTGTACCTGCTCTCATGGATCTACCCAATGATCCTATAGGAGAAGAGCTATATCAGATGATCCAGCCTGGAAGTATGGGTTCTGGCCAGATTTAGAGAGGAAAGATTTACTCCAGTGTACATTATGATCCTAGGAGAAGGCTAAAGCAACACTTTTCTGGGGGTTCCAGTATGCGGATAAGTGTCCCGAGGCATCCGTCGAGATTAGGATAGAGATGCACAATTGCAGCATGTTTTTATTTTGGCTATTCCATAGCTGGCATGTGACGATTGCCGACAATGTAAACCTCGTATCGTATAGCAGTGTGTGTATGGATGGAGTTACACGATACGAGTTAGTATATGATGTGAGGCATGGTGAAAACCTCATTTGCCATTTGAACTCGCAATGGTCCTTTACAAAATGCCTCTGGTTCACGGAGCAACAAACCTGCTCCCGACCGCACGGATATTATAGTACAAAATATACATAGAAGCCAAAATATTTAGATAGAACCAAAACAAGCAGACAACGTTTAAACGAATACGAAGCTAGAGGGTGCCATCAAACAGTTTATTCCCTACATATATATATAATCAAATCCATTATTCATACTGCCAAAAGGATAAATCTCAATTTGATCCCTAACAAGGTTCTATTAGATTATTATATTTGCGACATTCGATTTAGCATTAGTCCATAGTCATTCCTCCAAAAACCTCAAGCATGCTGTAATTTCAGCTGGGATGTTTATAGCTGCTTTATTGCCTTTGATCATCAAAGATTCCGGACCAGCGAGGTGCTTTACGAGCTGTAGTGAATCCTAGAAAACATAAACAACAATTTAATAAATAACTAAAAAATGAATTGCACAACAGACCTAGTGATAGGAAGCCCATAAATTTATAATTAACAAAGCTATGTCAGACAGGAACTTGTTATATATGCACATACTGAAGTCCTGGACATGTTATGCCCGAGAGTATCATCTTGGTGAGCCATCTCCTGTAGGACTTTCAATCCAGAGTCCAGGCTGTGACCAAAAAAATCAATATGTTAGAACCTATATCAGTGTGGCTATAATATGCATGAACAGTTTAAACTATTACCGCAGAGCTGTAATATAGGTATGATCTTGTGGCCAATCCACGAGTTGGGGATTCAACCCAGGTCTCCCCTGTTGCAATACACTGCCAAATTCTTGCAAAACTATCATGGCTTCCTTCTTAATTTCCTTGTCATTGAAGTCCTCTGAGCCTAGGAATGACTCATTGGAATGATCAATTATGAGAGTCCTCCTATTTTCAATATTAACTGCAAGGAGGCCATAGGAGGAATCCACCAAATACAACGGCAATAGGTACTGCAATAGGTATATAAAGTTAATGGCGAACAAATAGTATACAGACCAATTTTTAAGAATGAAAATCCTTACAATGGACGGGGTCATGAGCACGTTGTATTTCGGCAAAGGCCGTTCAATGACATGGTTGATCAACAAGTTGGTGCATTCAGCTTGGCCTACGCCACCGATCCGAGCACCCGTGCTAGGCGATGGAATTGCAAATCAAACATATGCGTGGAGCCAACAAAGTCTGTTCCTGCGTTTCTCTGTATCGCGTCGCTAATAAGCTTACGAACTCCAAGATCGAAGCAGCTCGGATTGACCCATGTATCACCTCGCATGGTGTCTTGGATAGTCCATAGACTTATCTCGATCAAGAATGGACGAGGGCTCCTTATCCATATTGTGCTGCAAACAAACCAGCATGATAGCAAATCTGTTAGAAAAATAAGGGGTATCAAAAACATGTAGTACTTAAATGTGTGGGCAAACAACAGTACATTTTTTCAAAACTTTAGTAAGGTCTGAAATGTATGTATCTTATAATTAGAGTTGTACTGTCATTTGAGGAGAGAAGTACTATTGAAAGGTCAGGTTGACTTTCTGTAGTATTACACTAAGAAAAATTCTGTAGATTGCAATGTATTGTTGTAAAACATGTAGTACTTAAATGTGTGGGCAAACAACAGTACATTTTATCAATAATTTTGTAAGGTCTGAAATGTATGTATCTTATAATTATAGTTGTACTGTCATTTGAGGAGAGAAGTACTATTGAAAGGTCGGGTTGACTTTCTGTAGTATTACAGTAAGAAAAGTTAACAAAATTTATTATGACATGTTAGGTTGCAATGTATTTCTGTAAGAAAAATTCTGTAGATGGTACATGTATGATGCACCAGGACCCGTTAGATTATACTACCGTCCAAAGAAAATTTGTAGTTTAAAAGCCCGTGCTGCAGATGGTACTATCATGGCGTAATGTAAAAGGATAATAATGGTACATATTCATTTTTTTGCAGCCACTACGTTAGATCCGAAGAACCTTTTGGACTTAGAAGGATAGCATGATCCTAACCAGTACATGCATGCAATAACTTATGAACGTGACCAACTAATCGCCATGGATTAGGTGAAATAACAGATATTTACTCGGGTTTAAAAAAAGAAGCCGATAATGCAAACTATAATGGTAGTGATCTGCAGCTAACAATTGCAAATATAGTATAGATGGAGTTTAGGGCTGCCAGAACAAACTCTAATTCCTCCTCGTCTGAGGAAACCATGACGTAGTTGTACATGTACTCGACTGCGTCGTCCACTCCATAAAAAATGGGCATTGCAACCATTACCGCGGGCAGAAAGTAATCTTTGCACGAGGATGAGCGAGCGAGGGGAAATTGGATTATAGTGGTCACACAGGCGGGCAATATATATATATGACAGTCAGAGGGGAATTGTCCGGCACCAGGTTGGAAAGTGCCCCTTATCTTTCCATCCGTGCATTTTTCCATTACAAAACATTGCTAATAAACGGGAAAACATTTATTTTTGTTCCTTACTACACTTGGTTAATAAATAGACGCCGGATTACATATCTATTACATAAGGAAACAATAATTACAAAATCGGGAAATGAATAAACTCTGTTGATCAAGATCATAGATTACTAAGTATGCCGATAATATATTATTTACTTCCGGATATTATATCTGTATTTCGGCTTCATTTTTTTGGATATATATTATTAAGTCTGCATTTATTAAAATTAAGTTATTTGCTATTTTAAAATTTGAGGTTATGTTTTAAACATGCCATTAAACTATAACCTGCATGCTACTTCGCACTCGTGAGTATCCAGATGGATCAGTTTGTGCAATAAATTATATTCTATTTATTGATAAAATATGAAAGTTATTTCTCTTGCCTTTTACAAAATAGTAAGCGTGCACGTGCAATGCACGTTTGATAATGCAATCCGTTTTCTGAACTCCATCTTCGTCTACAATTTTTTTCAAATAGGGACAGCAAAAAAATGGAATGAGATTTGTAATCAACAACCACATTTGGGATGATAAGTGCAATATTTTGCAAAATTAATTGTTTGAAACGAATACTCTGATAAATATTTTCAGCCAATGTTTAGATCATAAGTAGTGTTGTGGAAATCCCACCAGTACAATGCTCAAATCATCAAATATCATCTAATCAAACACATGTGTAAAATCGTGTAGTACATTTGTATAGCAAAGTGGACAACATGTTCCTCTCTACATGCTTATATGCTTCTTTAGATCCAGAGTCCATCAAAAAGAGAAGTCTTCCAATCTACATGTGATAGGCTAGAATGTCAACAACTTAGAAATTGCATAATAATCATATTCAGAATATAATTAAAAGATCATAATCACACATTTTATTTTCGCACATTGGTGACACTTATTTGGAATTAGTTTAGCACCAAAATAATTGCTCTAACATTACAGGTGGACATTTGCCTAAAAATAAAATTAAAAGGCAGCAATAGTCCAATCCAACGCTGGAAAGATCTCCTGTACAAGGAATGCAATCTCTCATTCCATGACCATAAAATACCAAACGTCATATGATAGGATCAAGGTAATAACAAATGACTTTAAATAGGACTATCGGGTTCTCCTTAGACAGAACTCAGTCCTCTTAATTCACAACTTGGTACACACAAAACTTGCATCCTGAGATAAAAAAAAGGCAACTGAGCGAGCATATAAAAGCAAACAAGCAGCTACCTTAATCAGTTAGAAGAACCACGATCCGACCCTTAGATCACACAGTTATAAAAAAATAAGCGAGTACACGGCAAAAGAAGCAAGTGAGCAGCCATCTTACTTTATTACACTCACCAAAGTGATTACCTGCAGCCTTGCTACATGCAGCAGCTTTGTGGGTGCAGATCGGTTGTGCGGAGGCGCCATGAACACGGGGTCTGAACTATTTGTTAGGTCTGAACTATTTTAGATGCGCAGTAAATTCATGAGGGTAAATGAACCAATGCAAAAAAATTATATGTAACCTAAACTGAACTGTTAAGTAACTAGTTTGGATAAGTAAAAGTACCAACTATTCTAACTTTTTCCCAAATATTGTACACTTCAGCGATCAGACATGAGACTTGTCACATTTTCCAAAGTCGCACGGGCATTTGAACTTATTCGCAAGTATGCAGGCTATCATTTTATTATCTATTTGAAGTACATATGCAAAATATATCTTCACAACATACACAATTTCCCTCATGCGTGTGTTGGACTTATAATTCAGACCAATCAGAATTGTATAGTTCTGACCTAGCAAATGATTGCAGAGGATAATAAGGTCGTCCAGAAACTTACATTCAAACATACTATCAAAACACCAAAATAATAACAACAGATATGTTAAATTGCCGTAATACAAAAGATTCATTGAATGTTCCATGTCTTTATCCTGCCAATCATTATATCTGAATCACATAGTAAGCATGAAAAAGTACGCTTGTAGAATATCTTTAACTGCGAATTTCAAAGTCTCAAAAAAGAAATATATATGTAAAAAACGAAATACAGTTTATCTTGACCATCGCAAGAGTAAATGCTTTGTCATTACTAAACCTGCCAGTCTATTAAGACCAAACTTCAGCCTGTAAGGACTTCCTTGTAGACGATGTTCTTCATCGAGGTCAGTAAGGACACAGTCGGTCTTTTTCGCTTCTTTGGATTGTCCTTTAGCTTGTTGGCCTTCTCCTTCGGCTTCTCCTTCTGAATGAGTATCTTTATGTTTCTCTTCGCGGTGGCTCGAGACAAAGCAACATATAGCTGACCATGAGAGAACACGGATTGGGTAGATAGACACCAACAATCGGGATGGTCCGCCCTTGAGCCTTGTTAATGGTCATAGCAAAGCTAAGCCTTATTGGAAATTGCTTTCTCTTAAACTTGAACGGAAACATGTCGTTTTCAGATGGGCAGAGGTATTCGAGGAAGGAAGACCCTCCTGCCAGCATGTTGTCCAATCACGATTTCTGCATCAATGGTGTTCCTCTCAAAACCTCTTACAACAAGCCTAGTGTCGTTACACAGTCCATTAGCTGGATCAATGTTCCTTAGAAGTTTGACAGGGCAGTTTAGCTTTAGCTTGAGTGCATGCGAAGGAAGACCATTAGGAGTCAATCCATTCAGAAACTCCTGAGCATAGTAGCCATACGGGTCGTCCTCCGCACTGTCAAAGCTATGGTAGATTACTTCATCTCCATGAAAACGCTCTATCATGCGGATGTTTATCTTGTCGACATTGTCGTCTGTAGTGGAAAGGATTGCTCGAGATGTCATGTAATTTGAATCAGACATGTTGTCATCTAGACTTGGGAACACGTGGTCAATAAGCTTCTCCAGGTCATCAACCTCGCCTGAAGACAGCAGACAAATGTCTTTAGGGAGTAGTATGTTGCCTTGATCGTAGACATCCTCAGTGCCATTGCCGACCCTTAGCAAATAATCTGTAAACCACGTGTCATTATGAGCCCTCATGTTGGTGATGAGCCGAAGCTTCCGCATACCCTTCCATAGATGAGAACTTCGCAGGGTTGCATCAATTATCTGGCCCGCTGACCCCCTTCTCGACGACCGGAAGCACTCCGCCTAAAGTCCCCGCCAAAAACAACAGTCTTTCCTCCAAAGGTTCGGTCACAGATTCCCATGATGTCGCGCAAGATGCTATTTTCCAATGCCTCGACCGCTTGTCGCCTCGTCATGCTGGCCTCGTCCCATATTATCAATGACGCCATCCTTAGCAGCTTGGCGGTTCCACTCTGCTTGGTGAAGCTGCACGAGGCTCCATCATCGCAGCTTAATGGGATCTTGAACCTCGAGTGGGCAGTCCTGCCGCCAGCATGATAGAAGCGGCGACGCTCGACGTCAAGGGTAGCGATACCAATCTTGCCCTCGCTCCTCACCTTGGCAAGCATCACCCTGTATAGGAAGGTCTTCCCTGTACCTCCAGGGCCATCAACAAAGAATACACCACCATCACCGCGTTCAACAACCCCTAGTATCTCGTCGAATGCGGCCCTCTGCTCCAAGTTCAGGGAAGATGCCAATTTAGTGTCATCCATGTCAAAATCAACGGTTGATCCCTCGATGACCTCTCTCGCCTCGCCCTCTGTTGGGTCAAACGCATCATCTATGCTTGGAAGAGCGAAATCAACAATGTCTTTACCCATGGACTGCAACATACCCCTAATGTCAAGCAACACCATCTGCTCCATCTCGTCAGGGGAAGTGCGTGTTCGACGATAGTCATCTGACATAGACTCGAGGTGCCTATCCCATAAACCACGCACGTCGCCTGGCTCGCAGTGCACCAAGATGGTTGCGAAGAGCCTCCTAAGAGAACATGGCATCGCCCATCGCTCACCTCATTAAGACACTGCCGAGCGTGTTGTCTCGCCTCAATGAGACCCAACCGCTCAGCAGCCTCTCTAAAGCTCCCACATAGCACACCGTCCAACGGTGAGCAAGTCGTCAAAGGATGTTTTGCCTGCAACATGGTTTAGCAACACACGCAGGTAGTATCGCTCCCCCTCGGCAGGATTGGCAGACACTATGCGACCTATTTGAAAACGCTCGACCCGAGGCCTCCAAGACTTACTTTTCAGCTGCCACGTGAAGCTTCCGGGAAAATTCTTGTACAATATATGCCTAGCCCAAGGATGTTCCTGGTTAGCCTTGAAATACTCCGTTAACATGTATTTTGAAGCATTTTCGGAGGCGACAACATTCTTCAAGTTAGCCTGTGCATTGAATGCAACCCTGTGCATATTCGGGAGATGAAGAGGCAACTGCAATACAGGCGGGTGATTGGCGCAAAGTGCGAAGCCAAATATCCTCAACATAGCCTCCGGAGGGGTAATCCACCTTGCGTCAACGTGCCTCTTGATCTCATCAATGTTACCATCGGCATCGGGCTGGTCGATGCTGAAAGAAGCCTTATCATGGCCCTTGTAAATGTACTTGTAAACATATTTGACAGCCTTTATGCTAGAGCAGACCTCAACGTTGATGTGGCAATTGAACATCCGCAGAAGGTATGGATTATAAGGCACAACCCATCTGTTGTCCGACATCTTTCCTCGGACCTTAGCACGTCTACAATCGTCTCTCCGCCGGTAAATTGGGTAGGAGTCCTTCCCTTGTGATGTGTTTTCATTGAACGGTCGCGGGTATCTGCACTTGCATCCGTTTTCTTGCATGCATACATTTTTGGGTTGAGCACCGCATGGTCTGTGCATCATATGTTTTACCACCATTGCATACAATTCCGGATACTTATGCTTGTCCGGGAGCTCAGCGGAAATGAGTCGGTCATACTTGCTCGGGATGATAAGCTTATATGCTGAGTCCATGATCAACAAAAAATGTGCATGGGGAAGGCCCCTTTATTGGAACTCGACTACGTAAACATAAGCAACAACAACACCCAGAATATGCTTCTTGAACAAAATGTCTTTCATAGCCTCTAGTTTGCCGTAGAACACGCGAGCCACAATATCAGGTCGGTCTTGCGCCATCTGACCAGGCAACAACTCATTCGATATCTCTTCCCATTTAGGGTTGCAAGTCATGGTTAAGAAGAGTTCAGGCTTCCCGTATGTATGGAAAATTGCCATGGCATCCATATGTCTCTTTTTCATGTTGCAGTCACCACCAGGGTATTTTCCAGGGAGCACTATTCTTGTCCCAACAGCGCTTGCTCGTGTCTCGCCCGATGTGATCGCATCAACAACTCCTTTATACAAGTCGGCCCGAATCTGCGTCTGGTTCTTCCTGAACCACCTCAACCGGCAACTCTCAATCTCGACATACATGTCGACCGCCCATTGCTGCAGCAGGCGTGCTCCACAGAGTATGGGATTGAAAATGGCAGGCCGTGTCTGCAGCATGTAACAGTAGTAGTCTCTGACAGAGACGTATAACCTGCTATTCCCCTCTGCACGTGATCGAGTACCATCAAAATGAGGATATATTCGAGAAATTAGATATTAGTTGTAACAAAATGGGATGCATACGACATATATACCTGCATCATCGTCATCATCAAGGCCCAATTGAGGATTTAATTCAACCTCCCAAGGAACATTACGTTTAGGTAGCTTCGGATGCCAACCTAGTTCCCCCCTTGGATAGAATAGGGGATAAGACAATGGGTCATATGTCTGGAGGTCACACGATATCTTGTGCCTTTCATTGTTGTTACCACAAAGTGTTATCCTCCGATCAAATCTTTTTGCTAGGTCGTTGCCCTCAACCCAAATTACAGCGACCTCAGATGACAATGGTCTATTATATCTTCTTTGGTCAAGCCTCTTATCCGTGTTTAGGTCTATCCTATAATCGTCGAGGTTGTCCTTGTGTGCACCCAAACTCCTAAATTGCTGGGAGTACGGGTTTTCTTTGAGTATGTGTACTAACTTCTTCACGACATCCTGGTCTAATTGCTTGGTGGCTGCCTTACGATGACTTATGGTTGGGTCGTCATCATAGAAGTACAACTGCAGATGTTCTGGACGTGAGCTAGGCCCGAACGAATGCACATTGTGGTAGATGGTGCCGTGTGCCCTGAATGTGTACACCCCAGACTTCATGTTTGTGTAGTTCTCATCAAGGCTGACGCCAAGGGTTGTGAAGGTGAAATGCCCGTTGAAGAACCGTATGTTCTCACGAAAATGTCTAGAATCTGCATCCATGCCGGACCATAGCCTCATCAGCTCTGGGATTGGTTCCGGTTGCGTAAGTTCGATCTGGCCATTACGACAGCAAAACCCGTCGGTCTCAGACTCAAACTTTTTGGCATTGCAGTGTTTGCAGTTTGCGGCGAGCTTGAGGATGTGAGTGGTGTCTGGTAAGTTTGTGTAGACAAAGTCTAATGGATCAACCTCGCTAGGTATAGCAGACAACATGCTCGCTTCCTCTTCCTCCTCCATGGTTTCATTATCGGATCCTACGTGCATTTGTTCAAACATGATGTTCAAAAAAGTATTTCCTAACAAGGATAATTAAAAAAAAAGCTCCACAACTTCATAGTTTTTAGTTGACCATACCTTGGTCATGAAACATGTAGTACTCCTCATCCATCAAGTCGGGTGGCATTGGCTCATCGCCCATGATGCGGTCTCGGAAAACATCAAGATGTCGCATTATCGTCATGGCGAATGTGCCAATAGACGATATCATGTCAGAAGAGGGTTGCTCAGAATGATCATAACAACGTAACCATAGCATTTTCATACCATTAGTAACAATGTGATTCGGCATGACCCTCGGAGGGTCGTCATGAGATGAATCATCTTCGGCGGACAGAGAGAGGGGTATTGCGGCGGTGGATGATGGACATATAGATGTTGAGTTTGCTAGGTCTGGACGTGGGAGTGCGAGGGATTCCTTGCATGGGGTGTTTTTTTGAAGCATAAGTTGCCTTTCTCTTTGCACTCAACTGCCCCTTCTCTTTGCTGCATGACCTCCATTCTCGCAGCTTATCATTTTTTCCTTCAAGATCTTTCGATCCCTCATCCACTTGTTTCCGATATGTTGTTCGCCTCCTCGCGTTTGATTGCTCCACTTGATCTAGAGTTAAGTTACATTTGCGTTCCTTAACACGCTGCCTCATAGCTAGGTGGTAATCATGAATGTCATCAGAAGTGATTGTAGTGGAATGAGGCAATAACGCATCACCTTGTGTAAATGATGTGTGGATGGACATAGTTGGGTCGGCTGGTTATACATGTTGATACAAACATAATCAGTACTGAATTAATTGGTAATTGGTACCCAAGGTACCAATGAATTAGTTGAATCTGAAACGAGTGAACGTTAAAACATTGAAGTTCAAACGTTTGACTTGCATGAAAATACATTAACCATACTTAATGGCCAACATTATGAATATGTACTATAAAATGCAGATGAAAAATAAAGCATCATAACCTGATATCATAAGGGCGGGTAGATTTTCATCTTGGTGATTATCCGCAGCTCGAGTTGTTGACTTTATAATCATATTTCTATCGTCAAAGTTTATCTCTGATGTTTGTTCCCCATTAGTTATATCACCTAGAGCGATCCGTGGAACACTTTGGGTACCTGCATGATGATCTCAGGTGATGTACTCATTTATCTTCCGATAACAATCATATAGTTGGCAACAACAGGAGTATCTCCATTAGCCGTAGTGCTGAACTATAGAATAATCGTACCCGATATGTCAAGGGCAGACATATTATCATGGAGATGCTTGTTGGCGGCTTCTACATTTTTCTTTCGATAACCACCTCGCATCGGAGCTTTTAAAGGCTCCTTGTTTTCGTCAGCATCCAGTTTGCCCTTACGATACGATGCCCGTCTCCGCGCGTTTATCAGCTCCCTCTTGTCATCTAGTAAATGTGGTAGCAAGATATGTTAGTACTAAACGCAAGAATGCAAATTGAATCTAATTGTTCATTGGATTGATTATAAATCAAACAATCTTACCAGACATTGTAAGGGCAGGTTGATTTTCATGCAAGACTTTCTGTGCTTCCTCTTCTTTTTTCTTGTGATAAGAAGCTCGCCTCTTGGCGTTTATCTGTTCCATTTTTTCGTCAGACATGAAACCTTTCTTAGTTAGTTTGCACACATTAACGACAGATCCTGTAGTGATCTACTCGGATGTTGCATCGGGTACCGGTAAAGCTTGAGCATTTGCACACATTAACGTGTGTCTTCTGCCATCTGTAAGATTCACATCTAGAGTCTCTGGAACAACACAAATACAATATGGGTCATGAATATCTGCAAGAAAACCTCCTTAAACACTGTACAACTAAATACGAAACCGGTAATACCATTACTACTTTGTGATATGTCGACTCCAGAATCGCGTGTGAGACAACTGAGAGGGACAAACGCAACGTCATTACCCCCTAATGAGGCTGCCGGGTTGTATGCTTCATGCAAAAATAACCGGTAGTGGACATAATGTGTCAGTTTACTCCTAACCGTACAGCGTCGATTCTTAATTATGTTTAATACTCACCTTGATTGTTGGCGGCGTCCACATTTTTCTTTCGATGTCCACCACGAATCGGAGCTATAAATGGCTCCTTGTTTTCGTCAGCGTCCGATTTGCTCTTACGATACGATGCCCGTCTCCGCGTGTTTATTAGGTCCCTCTTGTCAAATACTGAGTGAAACATCAATTTGTGAGAGAAGTGAACCTAGGAATGCACATTTTATTAATGGTTACTTATACTGATTAATAATCAAAGAAACATACCAGACATTGAAACGGAAGATTGATATTCATGATGTAGTTTCTCTGATTCCTCATCTTTTTTCTTCTGATAAGCAGCTCGCCTCTTGGCATTTATCTGCTCCTTTTTTTCATCAGAGTAGATAACTTTCTTAGTTTGATTGTGGACATAGCTGGTAGATCGTGTAGTCATCTTCTCGAATGTTGAGTCGGATGCCGGTAAAACATGAGCAGTTGCATTAATGTATACTTGTCTTCTTCCATCTATACGAGACAACTCAGGAGTCTCTGTCACAACAGAAGAGCAACATGATTTTTGTACATATGCAAGATAAAATAATAAAGCATGATAAGGTTCACAAATAAAGTAGAATCAGGTAATACCATTTACACTTTGTGCTGCGGCTGTGGCAGACTCGTTTGAGATACAACTGAGATGCACAAACGAAGCCTCATTCAATATGAATGAGCTATCCGGTTTGTCTGCTTGATGAAAAAATAACCGATAGTGGACATAACTATTGAGTTTACTGCTAACCAAAAAGTGTCATCCATTATTTATGTTTAATTCTCACCTGATACCATATCGGAAGGCGGCTGAACATATGTGATATCACCATTAGTGTGTTGGGGAACAACCGGCTGTGTGGCCTGACTTGTTAAATCCCGATCTGAAGTTGGTTCATACAAGTAACTGAGATACAATTAATCAAATTCAGACAGTAAAATTATGGGTACTATCTCCGCACAGTCTCATACCTTGAATAATAGGGTTATTATCATCAAATATTGTCCCATCCATCTCATTATGCGGAACAACAGGTTGCGGTGTGGATCCAACTGGCATACTTGGGGTATTTGGGTAGTTCTCAACATCATATGTCCCAACCAACTCATCTGCAACCACTTCTGTACATGAAATCACAATTGGGATCTAGCTTGACATGTATAGCAAGATTTTTAGGTTAATATATACCTGGAGGTACATCGGTCGATGTCATATTTTCTGCTTCTTTGCTTTGTGGATTCCCCATACGTACCTGTAAGCATAGACTTTATATGTGTTTATTCTTGTTTTCTTCCTGATATGCATGCTACTTTAAATGCGTTTCAGATAATTCTGGTGAGATAATCTACTGTGGTTTGCTAACTATTTTATGTTTTGTTTTTTGACCAAATTAGTTAATGCTGGTGAGATGATGTGAATGATAAATGCTGGTGTTGAGGTGCAAATGCAGGATGATGTTTTTCAGGGAGCAGTGAGACCCATTTGAAGCTGGTCAATGCATGAAAATCTAAAAGGAAGCGACTAAACATAACATTTGAAGGTACAGTTTATGATTCATGAGTTTTATGACAATGAGACCCATTTGTCACAAACTGTTCAGAAAGCTCGAGCAATTTGCAGACTCTTTACCATATTTTTATTTTTACAAGAAAGCTGGGTAGATGTCGCGGCTGTCGTGTTCGCTTCTCCCTACGGTGTAAGGCTCTGTGCATTTACCAGAATGCCCCAACAGCCTCCACTGCACCTACATTGGAGCTGTCGAGAGCATCTCGTGCACGCTCTATGCAGTTGTGTGTACATGTTTTTTTACTGTTGTGTGCACATCCGATTTTCTTATGTTTGCTTGTAATGCTCTTCTATGTGGAAGGGATAGTTCTTTCATCCTGTTACGGATGTAGAATAAGAAATATATGTCATGATAATCATGAGAAAATAGTTTGTTATTCATACCTATGCATATATGCTAGATCATACAGTCCCAGCTATTTGCACTAACTATGCTATTAAACTTGATTGGTGATTAATGAATGGTTCCAATTTGATAGGAGTATACTTTAATGATGAATGAAACCATTGTAATGTAAAAAGGAACTGGATTGCTTTTTCTGGCTTGAGTTCCCATGCAAAGTATCAGGGGTAAAACAGACTTGATTATCCAACCAAAACTATTCTGTTGTCTAGATACTGAAGCATTAAATCAATGCCATGCAGATCATGCATCCCGTCTGGGTGTCCAGGAGCGAAAGTTGGACGCCAATGTATTTGAAACAATGGATGTAAGACTGAAACAATTAGTGGATATTTCAACAATGGAGGTAAGACAGAACCAATGCGCGGATCTGTTGAAAGTATGTACTGTAAGCGCATCTGTTGTAATACCTAATCAGGAACTGGGATCAGCCCCGGCAGTGTCCAGAAGGGAATCGCCGTCGGTTTCGCCGTCGGTTCCAGTTCGTGATCGGCGGCGCCTCGAAAACGGGAACACGGCGCCGTTCGCTGAAGGGCGGCGGAGGCGAAACTTAGGATCGGCAGCGGCAAAGGCAATGATGTCCGGCGGGGGCGAGGGGATGAATCGGGCTAGCGAAGGAGAGGTTGGCGGCGGCGGAAGATCAGATCTGGGCACGACGCATCGATCGGGCGGTTTTTTTTGGCTGTGGAGGTGTGACGTAACGTGGGCGGGGCGTTAGACGAATAAAAACCAGCGATGGTAGGGGGTGGTGGGAGGATAGACGAAAAAAACCAGTGAAAAAAAACCGGCGGACTATTCACCAACTGCTATACTAGGAGTAGAGATGAATGGTGAATTAAGTTGTGTATGCCATTGCATCTTCAATTTTTTCGCCATGGCAACTTAATTTTTTGCCCATGACAACTAGTAGTTATTTTCATGTTTTGTCACATGGTGGCTTAAGATAGCGGTGGGTAAATTTATGTTGGTTTTTTAATTGAAGTAGGCGCCTCGTGCAGCTATTGTGAGCAAAGAAATACTTTGTACTAGTCTCATGGCAAATACAATTCCAGATCCATGGCAAAGTTTACAGTATGGCAAAAAATTATGTTCTTTGGCAAATTTTACAGCATGGCAAAAAAAATATTCTTGTAATATTTTGCAGAACCATGGCATTTTTTTGTTTTTTCTACATAATGGAAAGTTATTAAGTTTTTGTTCCTCTCCTTAAAAAATATGTAAAACACATTGTTCTATATCATGGCATTTGCCATGACCTATATAGAATTTTTAGAACATGCCATGTTTATTTGTACTATATTTTTTTTCTATATTGCCATCATGTATACTACTCACATGACAAAACTTAAAATTTTGTCTCTCTACAATTGCCATCACAAATTTACGAAAACAACGTTTTTACAGCAACCCTACTCAGGTGACGCACCTTTTCAAGTCCTACACTTTTGCCATGTCACCAATACATTTCCCCCCTCATTTCTCATGACCTATATAGCTTTTTCTTAAACAAAAACTTGCCATTTCTGTTTCTACTATAATTTTTTCTATATTGCCATCATAGGTACTTATACTCACATGACAAAACTTAAAATTTTATCTCCTCTACAATTGCCATGGCAAATTTTCGATAACCACATTTTTTAAAAGTAGCATGTGTGACCCCTTTTTCAAATTATATACTTTTGTCATGTCACAAATACATACTTCTCTCATTTATCATGACCTATATAATTTTTTATTAACATCTGTACTACTCACATGGCAAAACTTAAAATTTTATCTCCTCTACAATTGCCACGGCAAATTTTCGATAACCACATTTTTGAAAAGTAGCATGCGTGACCCCTTTCTCAAATTATATACTTTTGTCATGTCACAAATACATATTTGTCTCATTTATCATGATCTATATAATTTTTTTTAACATGTGTACTACTCACATGGCAAAACTTACAATTCGGTTTATACACAATTGTCATGGAAAATTTAATATAGCAACATTTCTTAAAGTAGCCCGTGTGACCTTGATTTCGAAAATCTATACATTTGGCATGTCACCAATAGAATTTTTCCCCACATTTACCATGATCCATAGATCATTTCTAAAAAGTTTCCATGTCTCTTTTGCACTCTTGTTTTCCCTAAATCTGTCATTATTTTAGTGAACACAAATTATAATATGTCTTTGTAACTGTGTACTACTCATATGGCTAATTTTAGACATTTGCCACATGGAAACTTTCTAGAAATTTTATTTTCCATGAATCTTGGCAATTTCTTGTGTTTTTTGTATGTTTTCTTCTATGTATGTTTTATATAGTTTCAGTGCATACGTAATGGCAACTTAATCATCGCATGATGGCAACTATTTTTCATGGCATTTTACTATGCATGTTTTTTGTACTACTGTACCAGACCACAACAAATTATTTGTATATAACATGGCAATTAATTTATACACACCATGGCAATTTTGTTTATATCATGGCAATAATTACTACACACATCATTGTGAATTTTCTGATTTTGTATACAGCATAGTTCTTGGACAATTTTCATTGTCTATTCTTGAAATAAATTTCCGGAGGTGTGAGAGCGTAGTGGTGCTGGCAAATTTTCATCAGAGATCAGACCTTGAAGGAGAAAAGACCGGGCACAAATTTTACATGGGCAAATCTCCCCCTTTTTCAATGGCGATGGGTTGTGGGGAGTGAATCACCTCCTGGCTGCATTTTTCAATTTTTACCATTGGATCCATGGGAGACGTGATGCAGGGTGGGAAGGAAGCCGTGGATTTGGGTGTTTTTTTTTTTTTTTGCAAGGATGAAGGCTTGGACAGGGAAGGGATCGGCACAGCCGCACGGGCTCGCTTTTGTGGCTGTTTGGCAGCGAGAACGAAAGCTTTTGCTTTGGGACCGTAGAAGAAGCAGCGTTGCAGCAGGGCCTTTTTTCCTTATCCTTTGTATCCCTGGCCTCCCACTGAAAGAAAGGTGATTCTGTGTCCGCGAAAGAGTAAAACGGGCAGCCTTTCCCTTTGTTTTGCTGTCCTTTGTACGTATTTCCCATGCTCGAAGTCTGCAGCGCCTGTGTTGTGTTTGTACCGCTGTCTCCAAGTGTGTTCATCGCAAAAAGAAAGAGAGGTGCCCAGTTCGCCGACGCAGTATCAACTTCAAACTCCCGGCAAAAACCAAACCAAACTAAGATGCATAAATGTCCCGCCCATTTCTTCACATATTGGCAAAGGTTGCTGGATTCCCTAGTATAGTTTAGGATTTTTTTTTTTAGAACGAAGACGCACGATGCGTCCAGCTTTAAATTAATAAAGCCCACCGACAGGCAGCATCCAACATAGTCTACACATGAACTAGAACAGAAGGAAAGAGGCAGAAGCCAAAAGTACGGAACATGCAACCGGCCTCAGCCTGATAAAGAAGGTCAGCAACTACTAGCACACAAGCAGCCAGTCCAAAATAGCACGAGGAGCAACATCTTAGTGACGGGCTTCGATCTGAATCGTGCGGATCCGCTCCATGGCCTCCGTCATCCGATCTGCATCACGCCGTTTCCCCAACGATTCCATGTCTGAAGAAACAAGTGACATTTGAAAATAATATCAGCAAGGTGGTTAGGGAACCTGTGCTCGATAGTCATCTTATTGCGGGTGGTCCATAAAGACCAGCACAGCGCCCCTACGCATCACCACAGAATGCGCCCGAAGCTACCCCTATGAGTGAGTAGGATCCCCGTAGGTCCGAAGCCGAGTGGGGATTCCAGTTCTACGCAAACGCTTCACGGACGGCGCTCCAGGCAAAACGAGCTAGGTGGCATTTGAAGAAAATGTGGTTAGAATCTTCATGCGCTCCACAAAGCGTGCAGGACCCATCCGAAGGGCCGTGTCTTATGGCAACGTTGTTAGAAGAGGGTAGGCGGTCACGGAACAATTGCCACATAAAAACTTTGATCTTCAGAGGAATAGACGCTTTCCATAGCCCCCTAGCTATGTCAAGAGTCGGTCCCTCGGTCAGCTTATTGTAAAGCGACTGGACCGTGAACTTGCCGGAGCTCGAGAGGGACCACGAGACCGTGTCAGACTCAGGGCAGAGGGATACACCCTGCAAGGCAGTTTGGAGCCCTTCCCAACTTGCCCGTTCATGGGCGAGGAGTGGTCTTTTGAAAGAAATGGCTGGAGGGGTAGTTCTGAGCGCGTCGGCTACCAGAATGTCGACGTTAGTGGCCAGTTGATAGATGACAGAGTGGCTACGCCAAAGGGGTTCCGACCCAAGCCAATGGTCGAGCCAGAACCTCGTGGAGTTCCCGTTCTTAACGCATAACTTGGCCCCTAACGTGAAGGCCGGCTTAACAGCCTGAATCCCATTCCAGAAAGGCGATCCCTTCGCCTATGAGGTGAGGACATTCCCATCGGGGAAATATTTGGCGCGTAGGATATCGGCCCAAAGCCCTTGTTCGTTCCGGGAAAGTTTCTAGATCCACTTGACAAGGAGCGCTACATTCATGAGCTTGGAGTTAAGAATTCCAAGTCCGCCAAATTTCTTGGGGCGGCACAGCGCCGCCCACTTGACCAGGTGGTATTTATTTTTAGTCCCAGCTCCTTCCCAAAAGAACTTAGACCTAGGTGTGTCGAGCTTTGCGTGGACTCCATCAGCCAGCAGGAACATGCCCATAGTAAACAGGGGCAGGGTGGATAGACTGGAGTTAGTCAGAATCAGCCTAGCCGTAGAAGATAAAAACCTGCCGCGCCAGGGGCTAACCCGGTTCGCCACCTTACCACGGAAGGCCTAAGTACTTAATTGGAAAACTCCCTAGTTTGCAGTTAAGTAGATTGGCAATACAAGTGGCACGGGGATTGTCCATCCCAATGGCAATCACCTCACTCTTCAAAAAGTTAATATTCAGACCAGAGATGATCTCGAAAGCAAGAAGTATGAGCTTAACCGAGGCTATACTATGGTCATCGGGCTTGAAGAGTAGCAAAGTGTCGTCCGCATATTGCAAATGGGTGATCCCTCCGTGGTAGAGGTGAGGCACCACACCACGGATGTGGCCGACGATCTTGGCCTTGTTTACCATGGCCGAGAGGGCATCAACAACAAAGTTGAAAATCAAAGGCGAGGAGGGGTCTCCTTGTCTGAGACCTCGTTTGTTACGGAAGAAGTTCCCCACTTCTCCGTTAATCGACACCGCGGTCTGTCCCCCGAGACAAGTTGCATGATGCGATGAATGAAGCCCGACTCGAAACCCTTCCGAGTCAGCACCTCGCGAATGAACTCCCTGTTCACTCGATCGTAGGCTTTCTCGAAATCAAGCTTAAAAAGCACGGCCGGCTGACGCGTGCGCTTAAGCTCGTGAACGATCTCTTGCAATACTACTGGACCTTCTAGGATGTTACGGCCTTTGAGGAAACCCGACTGGCTACGGTCGATCACACGCTGTGCAACCGGGGCAAGTCTCATAGTGTATGCCTTGGAGCATAATTTGAAAGGCATGTTAATAAGGGTGATGGGTCGGTATTGCTTAATTGAGTCTGCCCCTTTAACTTTAGGGATGAGGCTAATGACGCCAAAGTTGAGGCGTGAGATGTCTACTGTGCCAAGCGCAAACCCGTTAATAATATCATAGAAAATGTCCTTGAGCGCCGGCCAAAACCGTCGGAAGAAAGACACCGGCCAGCCATCCGGCCCTGGCGCGGTATCGATCTTCATCGAGCCAAGTGCATCGTCGATCTCCCCCGTGGAAAAGGACAAGGCCAGGCCATCATTTTCAGCTTGCGACACCCGTAATTCTTCCCCCTAGAAGTCCTCATGGAGGCGAAGGGATTTTTCTTCCGCTGTGCCCAACAGGTTAAGGAAGAAATCGTAAATATGCCTCGAGGTTTCCGCTTGGCTAACCAGCAACCCGTGGTCCGATTGCAATCTCAGGATCGAACATTTCCTTTTGCGGCCGTTAGCAAAGGCGTGGAAATAGCCCGTATTTGCATCCCCCTTGGTAATCCACTTGACGCCGCCCCTACGGCGCCAGTATTCCTCCTCTTCCCCGAGGATGGCCAACACTTGATTTTCGAGGGCATAACGGTTAGCCCACTCCGCTTCCGAAAAGGCTCTAGAGTCAGCTTGAACGTCAAGGTCTTTAATTTCCTCGATTAGACCTTCCCTAGCTCGCTTAGCTTCACTACCGTGGTTGCGCCCCACCCTCGAAGGAAACCACGCAGGGCCGCGGCCGCCGAAACCCAGGTGTCAAGTGGACCTCTGGATCGACCAGTCGCAGCCCTAGCTTGCTCCCAACGCGCGAGGATCAAGGGAATGAAACCCTCTACCTCGAACCACCCTGTTTCAAAGTAGAAACGCGGACTCCGCTTGATCCTATCCTCCCCAGAGGCCAGGATCAACGGAACATGGTCAGAACCAATGCGAGTTTCAGCAACCAGCGTACACATGGGAAAGATCACCTCCCAGTCAGCCGTAACGAACACACGGTCCAGGACGCTCCGAACCGGAGTGAGTTGCTTGTTCGTCCACGTGAATCTAGCCCTTGTCCTAGCGATTTCCCGCAAAGCGCAAGTCGCAATGGCATTGTTAAAAAGGGAGACCCTAGGCCAGTCAATGTTACAATTATTTTTGTCCGCGCCCGAACGAATAAGGTTAAAATCACCCCCAAGAACAATGGGGATGTTAGCGGCTTGCTTGGCCCTGACCAAGACTTGGATTTCACCCAGGAAATCAGCCGCGTGCGAGTGGTCGGCCGGACCGTAAACACAAAACATCGCCCAGGAAGCGAGAGAGATTCCATGCTTAATCGTGACAGAAATGAAAAACGGTCCCACGTCCCAAGTTACAACATCACAAACATCAGAATTACATCCCAAGAGTAGACCGCCCGAGTGGCCAACGGAGGGGACCCAACCCCACACGAAGTGATGAAGAGAATCGTAGGCCGCAAGATCACGATAGGAAATGTCCGCTTTGATCGTTTCTTGGAGAGCCACAATGTCAATACTTTCGCGAGCGATATACTCCCTAAGTTGCGTGCGCCGCGCCGAGTGCCCGCAACCCCGAATGTTCCAAAAGATGTAACGCATTAGATAATACGATTGCGAAGGCGAACCCCTCTGGAGGTCACCGGTTTTGCCACACGTTTCTTAGCCTGGCTCGGCTCGTCGATGGCGCTACGTCAACCTCCCTGGTTGCGGCAGCCCCATCCGACAGGACTAGCGAGGGGGGAGTACCCGCGGGCACTGGGTCCGTGGAGGACGCCAGTGCCGAGGGATCGGCCTCCCTGGCCTTAGCCGCAGCAGCGGCCTCAGCCAAAGCCGCTTGGGCCTCCTCGCGAGCACGGATTAGGGACACTAGCTCACCACGTTCCGCTCCTAACTCGAAACCGCTGTCATCTAAGATAGAAGCAAGCTGCGGATCTGTAAACGCGTTCAGAATCTTAAAGGAGGGGGGTGGGTCACCTGAAATTTCCATATTCTTGTCCGCCAGTCGAAGCTGCGCATTCTCCAGGAAAGACAGGTCGCCCAGCGTTGCCTTGGCCCGAGCACTTGGAGCATGCTGAGGGCCCGGAGATGCCCGAGAGCGCCGCCCCTTGGTCGCCATGCCCGCAGAGCCCAGCAAAGCCTGAAGATCCACACACGCCGGCGCCACTGGCGAAGGGAGCGCCAGCGTAGCTAGCTTGACAGGAGGCTTCCGCCCGGCCGTCTTCTTAGGGACGCACCCGAAAGCCCCTGAGCTGCGACGGCTTGACAGCGGGGTGCAACTGGAAGTCTCGTTGAGCACCACACCCGAGTCCGAGCCGAGCATACTGGGGGAGGCAGGGGCGACAGCTGCAGCGGCGTGCCCATCAGCAGCGGCGCGCCCATCAGCAGGCAGCGACGACGAGCCCACCAGATTGAGAGCCCCCACCAAAGCGCGAGACGGAGGCGGACTGCTCCCAGCCGTGTCCAAGATCGCCAGCGCCCCAGGCTCCGCGTTCTCCTTCCCCTCGTCGAGCGCAAGTTCTTTAATACCCAATTGATTCCAAGTCTCCGTGTCGATTGACGTATCTGGCATGCTGTCCTCAGGATCTTCTTCACGGCCGACCATGTCCACATCCATATCGCGGCCCTCGATGCCAGATTGATGCCCTCCCTAGGCCCCTGGGTCTTGCTGCTGCTGCCTGATACGTCTCCAACGTATCTATAATTTTTGATTGCTCCATGCTACTTTATCTACTGTTTTGGACTATATTGGGCTTTATTTTCCACTTTTATATTACTTTTGGGACTAACCTACTAACCGGAGGCCCAGCCCAGAATTGCTGTTTTTTGCCTTTTTCAGTATTTCGAAGAAACAAAATATCAAACAGAGTCCAAACGGAATGAAACCTTCGGGAACGTGATTTTCCAACCGAACGTGATCCAGGAGACTTGGACCCTACTCCAAGAAGTGCCAGAGGAGGCCACGAGGGTGGAGGGCGCCCCCCCCTTGGGCGCGCCCCCTACCTCATGGGCCCCCTGACGCTCCACCGACATACTCCTTCCTCCTATATATACCTACGTATCCCCAAACGATCAGAACAGGAGCCAAAAACCTAATTCCACCGCCGCAACCTTCTGTATCCACGAGATGCCATCTTGGGGCCTGTTCCGGAGCTCCGCCGGAGTAAGCATCCACCACGGAGGGCTTCTACATCAACACCATAGCCCCTCCGATGAAGTGTGAGTAGTTTACTTCAGACCTTCGGGTCCATAGCTAGTAGCTAGATGGCTTCTTCTCTCTTTTTGGATCTCAATACAATGTTCTCCCCCTCTCTCGTGGATATCTATTCGATGTAATCTTCTTTTTGCGGTGTGTTTGTTGAGACCGACGAATTGTGCGTTTATGATCCAGCTTATCTATGCATAATATTTGAATCTTCTCTGAATTCTTTTATGTATGATTGAGTTATTTTTGCAAGTCTCTTCGAATTATCCATTTGGTTTGGCCAACTAGATTGGTAGTTCTTGCAATGGGAGAAGTGCTTAGTTTTGGGTTCAATCTTGCAGTGTCCTTACCCAGTGACAGAAAGGGTTGCAAGGCACATATTGTATTGTTGCCATCGAGGATAACAAGATGGGGTATTTATCATATTGCATGAATTTATTCCTCTACATCATGTCATCTTGCTTAAGGCGTTACTCTGTTTTAACTTAATACTCTAGATGCATGCTGGATAGCGGTCGATGAGTGGAGTAATAGTAGTAGATGCAGAATCGTTTCGATCTACTTGTCACGGACGTGATGCCTATATACATGATCATACCTAGATAACCTCATAACTATGCTCAATTCTGTCAATTGCTCAACAGTAATTTGTTCACCTTTGTAGAATACTTATGCTCTTGAGAGAAGCCACTAGTGAAACCTATGGCCCCGGTCTATTCTCATCATATCAATCTCTATCACTTTATTTACTTGTTTGTTTTTACTTTGCTTTTACTTTTTACTTTGCATCTTTATACCAAAAATACCAAAAATATTATCTCTATCAGATCTCACTCTCGTAAGTGACCGTGAAGGGATTGACAACCCCTAATCCCGTTGGTTGCGAGTAGCTATCGTTTTGTGCAGGTACGAGGGACTTGCGCGTGGCCTCCTACTGGATTGATACCTTGGTTCTCAAAAACTGAGGGAAATACTTACGCTACTGTGCTGCATCATCATCTCCTCTTCGGGGAAAACCAACGCAAGCTCAAGACGTAGCACTGCCCAGCTGTCCCACCGGTCCCCGGACCAGGCGGTCCAGCGCTCTTGTCGCCCGGGAGGGTGGAAGGGATGATAGGACCAGGCGCCGCCGGTCGGTCTCCAAGGCGCTTTGGGAGCCTCTCAACCTCAACCCGAATGTCATATCCCTCATGATTGAACCAAACTTGCACAAAACCATTCATCTTGTCAGGGGCGCTGCACCCAAACTTCATCCTCACCGATCCCACCCGGATGAGGGAAAGCTCATCCACCACGATAGGTCTGCCCAACATCTTGAGCCCCTCCATCAGACGGTCGACACGTCGGTGTTTCTTAGGGATACCATGAAGGCTGAGCCACACCTCCGGCATGGAGACGGGCACAATCATCTCATGGAACGAGTCACGAACTAGCACCGTGATGTCGTGGATGGAGAGGAAAAGCTTGCCACTTGATTTAGCCATGTGCAACAGATCTGCCGAAGGGAACACCACCGCAAAGTCGTTGTCGCCAACCTGCTCAATCTGCCAGTCCCAGTCTCCAGCCACCATATGCTTCAACTCCTGTTTGAGCTTGCGCAGCGAAAGCCTCCCCGGCTCCGCTGACAGAATGGCACCATTGGCAACTTTAAAAGCCTCACCCTCCGACATCTCTTCTTCTTCGAACTCCATGCAAAAGAAACCCTCGCCCGGAATGGCACTGCCCATGATCTGGAGGTGCGGCTGCTTGCCACGGGAAGGGCAATAGGCCAAGGCGTGGCCCTCCTGCTTGCAGATCACACAAAGGGGGGGAAAGGTGCACTTGGCCTGGAAATGCCCGGTCCGGCCGCACTTGAAGCATTCCCCGCCCTCCTCCTCGACCAGAATGGGGGCGTCTGCCGAGCCCCACGGCGCATCAGGCGCGACGACCGCAAGAGGTGCAGCCGAAGCCCGTGGCTTCTTTGCAAGCGGGTCCCGATGGCCTCCGCTATCAGGGGGAAGCTCCTCCGAGTTACGCTCCAGCTCGCGACGCCGTGTCCCATGCTTGCGCTTCTTCTTCTTCTCTTGCTGGCCCCACCAAGGTGGAGGAGGACCCCAATCCCCCTCGCGCCCGTGGAAACCAGATCCGGATCCATGGCCCTGGTAGCCACCGTAGCCACGACCAGATCAGCCGTCTTGACCATGCTCAAATCCACCTCCGCCATCCGCACGCCCCACCGCCTTGGTCCGCTGACCACGCTTCGCCTGCTCCCGAAGGGCCTTCTCACGCCGCCATTCCTCCTCGAAAAGCGGAGGCTCCATCGGGCGCTTGTCTGCGCGCCGGTCGCCCATGGCCGTCGACTTGGCAAAGGACAGAGTGAGAGGGGGAGGAGGGGGGATGGGGACGAGAGATCTGACTTGGAGACGGTGGTGCCGCACCTCACTGGAGCGAGCCGGAAACCCTAGCGAGGGGTCGCGGAGGCCCCTGCGCAGCCATATAAAGCGCTGGCAAGCGGGCTCCCGGGCCCCTCCCAGGGCTGGCCGACCGCATGGGCTGGCGGGGCCAGGCCCAGCGCATGAGCCCGAAGACCCCTCCCCCGCTGCTGCCACCCGGGGTCCCACACCAGGAGGCCCGACGACCAGAGAGCAGTGCGGGGCCGGCCCAGGCCCAGAGGCCCACAGCAGGCCCAAGGAATGGGCAGACGGCGCCAACCCTAGCGCGTCAGCCACCTCAGCCACCTGTTCCGCCGCCGCCGCCAACGACTCCGACGAGGGAAGGGTAGGGAGAGGAGGCCACTCCTCAGGCGTCACCGGAGCCACTGCGGGCACAGAACGCCGGGGAGACATCGGAGGCGCCAGACGTGCCCCCCGAGCCCCCGAGTCCGAAAGCGCCTCTGGCCTCCAGCATCGCACCGCCGTTGCCCGCGAACCGCCGTCGCCCGGCGCAAAACGGCGGCGCCGGTCTCCCCGACCAGCCCCGCCTTGAGTCGCCGCCCGCACGAAATCGCCCATCGTCGCCCCCAACGGAGGAGCCTGCCGCGGAGAGGAAATCCCCTCCTCCTCATCGGACACCTCCTCCGACAGAGCCCAAAACCGGCCACCGCAGCCCGCACGATCCACCCCAGGGGAGCGTGCCGGGGCCGGGGACGCCGGGGCGCCACTGGGGCCCCGCCGCACCATAACCCACTTCGACGCCGCCTCCTCACCGCCGGGGGGAGCGGTGTCGCCGCCCGCGTCTCCCCGTGTCGCCTCCAACGGTTCACTCGTTTCAAAAGCCATCCCGTTTAGGAATTTTCGGCCAATAAACTGGGCAGTAATCTAATCATCAAACTCATGGACTACTTCATTTGGGTCATCAAACTTGCTAAGGTCAATTCCAACGCACCGACGAAAATGAACGCCGAATAAGTCCGCTTTATGTCCGTTTAGATTGATCAGGCGGACGCTGATGTCCGCTTTTAGCCACAAGCACGTAGGTACGTCCAATTCGGCCGACATATTTCGGATTTAGGTGTTTAAAAAAAACTTAATCCAAATAAAACATAAAAAACGTAAACTTAATATTTAAATTGTCGACTAAAGTCCACTTACATTAATTTAAACTTAAAAATGAAATTAAATTTTTTAAAAAAGCAGCCCGGCAGCCCGCAGCCCAAGGCGTCGTCGTCCTTATCGACGAACTCTAGCGCCTCTATCCACGGGAAGGCATGCTGGTAGTCCGCCAGCGCCACCACCTGCTGCATGCACCGCACCGGCTCCTACTGCCGCACTGCCAGCACCTAACACTCTGCCGCTTGTCGGCCTCCAATGCCTGGCGCTCGACCTCCAGGATGTGTTGCTCAGCCTCTTCGTCGATCGCGCCCAGCCAAACCGGCATGTACGACACGTAGACATGGATGGTGCTCGTCCACACCTAGGACTGCATGCCGGATGCTGGTGGTGCGTTGGCCTCAACACTGGCCGCGAGCGGTGCTGGTGACGGTGGAGGCGCGTTGGCCTCAATGCCGGACGCAGAATATGACAGGGCCTCTGCTAGGCTCGGTCACCGGGCGAGATCCTGGAGCTCCGACTCCTTGTAGACCCGCTTGTTGGCCTTCTCCAGCCGTCGGCGAGCGGCACGGAAGCCGATGGCTGCCGCATGGGTGCTCGCCGAGGAGGCGATGAAGAAGTAGACCAAGAAAGCGGCGCCGAGGAGGCGGTGAAGAAGATGACCAAGAAAGTGGCTCCGATGGCTCCTCCTCGTCCGGCGACTCGGGCACCATCTCCAGCCACCCTCATGGCCACTACTTTGGCAAGTCCGGCTGCCGCTGCCTGAAATAAGGGTCGTAGACACCAAGTGGTTGATGAAATGCCTTCAAGGTAAAAAAAATCCATTTTTCATTTCGGACGATACATTGTGCGGTCATTGCTTGCGGCCGATGGTTGATGGACTTTTTTGTTATTGTCGTAGTGAGAAGATGAACGTGGCCGGATTCTTGTCATCTTTGAAGACGTCACATGTGCTTGGGCTTCAAGATCTCAACTATGATACGCTGTTTGATCACCAAAGGGGCAAAGGGGAAGCCGAGACCAAGGAAGTCGCTGAAGAGGAAGAGATTGTAGATCACATGGAGACCGAGACCCAACCAAGCTCCAATCGACAAACAAAAAGGACTCATAACTACTCGCAGGATGAAGATGTTGCTTTGTGCTATGCTTGGATAAACATCTCCCTTGATGCAACGGTTGGAACAGACCAATCAAAGGATCATTTTTTGGGAGAATCACCGACTACTACAACAACTCCGTGGATGTCACATCAAGCCACACCCAAGGCTCTCTTGAGCATCGTTGGGGTACCATCCAAGATCAGTGGAACCAATGGTCTGGTTGTATTGATCAAGTGAACCATGCACCACTAAGCGGTGTGCCGGTCACGGAGTATGGCCCTATCAACCAAGATTTCTTTCAAGCAACGAAACAATAAGCTCGACCACAAGCCCTTCTCACTATACCATTGCTACAAAGAACTTTGCATGAATAGGAAGTGGAGTAGGATAAATGATGAGACACTCAGAAGAGATCAAGGTTTATTATATCCCACTGTGGATGACGACGAGGAGGATGAAGATGCCAACAAGAGCCCAGATGGCAACAAGATTGCGAAAGAGAGAAATGGGAGAGAATCATTCGGTGGCACATACAAAGACGAGCTTGTGGCCATGATTGAGGCCAAGAAACTCTTGGCGGTCGAACGCAAGGAAGAGAAGGCGACGAGATGGAATGAGTTCAAGTTGTTGGAGGATGAGAAATGAAAATCGAAGTTGGCAACCGAAGAGAGGAAGTTGAAAGCGAAGGAGCGTAGGCTTGCACTCGACATGGAGAGGCTTTGGAATGGAGAGAAAGCCGAAGACCGATCATGTTCATGAATCCACCACAGTGGATGATACCGCAAAGAAACTTTTGGAGCTCATTCGTCGGGAAATCTTGACCCAAACGGAGGTGTCTCTTCGGAATGGTGGTGGTGGTGGCGGCGGTCGTGTGGACGGTGGTGGTGGCAGCTGTGTGGATGATGGTGGAGGTGATGGTGGCGGTCGTGTGGATGCTAGTGGTGGCGGTCGTGTGTATGGGGGTGGGGCCGTGTATATGCGGGGGGGGGGGGGGATGGTGGCGGTGATTTCTTTGATGAGGATGGCGTTTGAGTTGGTACATGCCTTTGGTTGGGCTCGATCCGCGACATAAAACATGCTATGTTGTGGTGATTTTGGATCAAACTTGATCGATGTGATGCATTTTCGATGAACTATGCATGTTTAAATTTGAATATCTCTATCCGTGCCATATGCTTGTTAACGATTTATATGTTATGCATGTTTATTTTAAAATATTCGAATGATTGATGATATAATGTGCAATTGTTTGAAGTTCATGCGGCCAGGCTGAAAGAATTGAGGAAAAAAAATACTCCTCTAAATATAGGGGATCGGCTAGAGTTTCCCTTAGCTATATATTTGCATCAACCATTCATATGTGTATTCCCACAGCTGTTGTATACACTCATCTAAGGTTCGACAAGACAAAACCATAAGACTACGTCATACGTGGTTTTTTGAAATCGTTGATCTCCATGTAACATAAACTGGTCTTCTATCTAGTGCCGGCAGCTTGTCTCCATGTACAGTTTAGCAGGTGAGATCAACAGCTCAGGTCTGCCTCATCCGCCTATGGGCTAGGTTGCGTTGTCGGTAGACGGTTCTTTCTCGAGCCAGGGTGGTCACGCTTTGACTGGCATGGTGCTTCGCACGGAGAACGGATCGATGATTTTTGCCGCATATAGGTACATTTTCCACTGTAAAGATACCGTGGAAGTAAAAATTCATGCTATTATGCATGGTATGGCATTGGCCATTCAGCATTCGAACAGCCCAACGATTGTTCAATCAGATTCTTCAGATGCTCTGACCATTCTCTCGAGCGACCATCTTTCCAGGTCGGCCTATAGTCATCTAGCTGCTGAGATTAAAGCTCATATGGTAGTCAGGAAGTTTGTTCCTCTAAAAGTTAGTAGATATCAAAATATGGTAGCACATCAATTGGCACGCTATAGCCGCACTGAAGCTTGTACTGTGGTATGGTTGATTTCGATTCCTCCATGGTGTGAGGACTTGTTGTCTCGTGATTGTAACCCTCTCGTTGTGGAATAAAACTTCCTTTCTCCCTGCAAAAAAAAAAAACAACTCAGGTCTGCCAATTTGTAACACAGACAAATTTTCTTTTTATGATTTTTGAAGTGTGGAATGTGATATATTGATATGTAAATGGATAATTGCGTCATGGGTTCACGATCTAATGCAAAAAAATCCTGCTTTTCAGATACTCTTGATCTTTGTAAAATACATGATGATGATGCTAGAACATCTCAGTGTTACCTAGTTGTAATTTTTGTTACCTCTTGTGTTCTTTGTATTGCCATAATTGATGAATAGATTGAAAATTTCTCTCGAAAAAAAAAACATCTCAGTGGCTCCAAGCCTACAACTTGGTGAGGCATAGCAAAGGGCAGTAATCTGCGTCGGCACACCGGCCCAAACACTCGGCCGGTCGTCCGTGGGCCGTTGGATCTGACCCGCAAAGGACCGCAACGACTGTTGGATCACACGCACGCTCGCATCGAAAAAAATGGTTCGCGCTGGAATCAGTCGCCTCCTTCCTCGCTCCCACAAACTCCCCTGCATCTCCTCCCCACCTGACCCACTCCCTCCACACATGTCCCGTGCGCCCCCGCACCTCCACTCTGCCGCCGGCTCGCCCTTTGCCGTCGTCCCGTAGCAACCCCGCTCGCAAGCCGCCGTCGTAGCACGCTGATACAGCACCACCCTGCCATCGGTTGAAGCTTTTTTTCATGTCGTAGCACGTCGTAGCATCTATTGTTGCTGGTTCCAGCACCTCCGGGAAGCGGTTGTAGCAAAAAAGGTTCCGGCTTCGAATGCTCTTCCAGCATCGGTGGTCATGGGCGTAGCAAAATGCAACAACGGCTGTAGCTTTTCGCTATGTGGTTGCAGCAAAACAAGTGCCCCGCGTAATCCGCTCTTCGCACTGGCGTCATGGTTGTAGCAAAATGCAGCGCCCGTTGTAGCTCTCTGCTATGCGGTTCCAGCAAAAAAAGTGTTGGTTCCAGCAATTCCATGTCTGTTGCCATGGTGGCATCGCCGAGCATCCACAGGTGGCCGGTTGCAGCTCCACCATTGACCCACCGGTTTGCAGCTCCGTGGCCTATGGTTGCAGCACCCCGGGGGCACCATCCCCACTCGCCCTGGTGATGGTTCCAACAAAAATGCCCGCACCATCGCAGCTCGCCGCGGTCACCACCACGGTCAGCGGCGACGGTTGTAGCTCCGCCGCCGCCCCTCGTCGTTGATGCTCGCTAAACGGAATTGCATCGACGACGCCCACCAGTCAATCAACGTCATTGAATGGACGTAGCAAAAACTTCGCCGGTCGTAGCAAAACACGACTATGGTTGCAGCAAATCACCATCGTCGTCGTTGCGAGGTCACAGCTCCGCCTTGATGGATGTAGCAAAAAAATTCGCCGGTAGAAGCAAAAACCGATTACGGTTGTAGCAAATCGTCGTCGCCGCCATCGCGAGGTTCAACTCCACCTTGATGGATGTAGCAAAATTCTTTGCCGGTAGTAGCAAAAAGCAACTTTGGTTGAAATTTTAATATCTACTGTTGAAACATTTATGTCAATAGTTACAATTCTTGTCCACTTGCGCGGTGTCAGTCGCAGCTCCGGCCGTCGCTCGTCGCACCGCTTGGCTTGCTGCTCGCAGCATCCGGTCCTGGCCCCCCATCACGCGCGGGCATGGCGGCGGTAGCGAAGTGCTGGCGCTGCCATGGCGATGAGATTGCAGGAAAAATGGCATGTGATAGGGTTTCTGTGCTGCTTTGCAGCGGCCGCAAGGGAGCGCACGGCTGCACACGAGGTTGTTGGTGCTCCCCGGAGAAAGAAGATGAGAGTTGGTCGGTTGAGGTGGAAGGAAGAAGATAAGACAAAGAAAAAAACACAGAAGGCGTGGGATAGATGCACGATCCCTCTGGTTTGATCGAGCGCACGCGATGCGACCGGCCGAATCATTCGGCCGACGCGCCATTCTGAAACGTTTCCCAAAAAAATATAGTGGTATGTGCCTGATTATATAAACCTGGGCGACGCGAGGAGACGTGCAGGTGCGGTGCAGGTGTAACCCACGGCTGGCAAAATTTCGTGTTTTGACCCTTTTGGCGTATAAAATTGGGATCTGACCCCGGTATGGAAAAGTTTCGAGATTTGACCCTTTTGGATACCGCCGGAGGCCCTGGCGGTAGCGATCTACAGGCTACCGCCGACCCTCCTGGCGGTAGGTTCCATTGACGGCTGTCTGGCCGTTAATGGGCGCTGACGTGGCAAAGGGTACCTACCGCCGCCCGCCTTGGCGGTAGGCTCCAACACCCTACCGCCGAGGTCTCTGGCGGTAGGGTCCTGGAGGATAAGGTTTGGTGGGGTCCACTCACCACCCACCCACTCCACTCATCTTCTTCCCCGAGCTCTCACTCTCTCCCCCTCTTCTCCCCCACCCAAGCACGCACTAGATCCCCTTCCATTGCTTGAGATTTTCCCCTTGGATCGAGGCCATTTGCATCACCCAAGGTACCTCCCCCATCCCCCCTTCATTTGGTTGGTTCAAATCATCTACTTTCGTTGCAATCAACTAGTTTTGCAACCCCCCTAGTTCTTCCTCTAATTTAGCATTTATTGTGCATTTATGGTGCATTTATGGGTCATTTATGGTGCATTTATGGTTGACCTAAGTAATATGTGTCACTCTTTGTTGTGGCAAGCTAGCTTAAGTGTTAGGGTTAGGGGTTTAGTTAGGTTAGGGTTAGGGTTAGTGCTATGATTAAGGTATAGTAGTTGTTAGATTCAAAATCTTATATTTTAGATAGTTCATCCATATGAAATGGCCAGTTCATGGATGACTCAATTTTGTTCCATTGTTTTTAGATGGATAAACTAGTGAATGTGCATTATTTGGACAAGGCAGCTTTCATGGATGGAAATGCCGACGAAGGGGAGGAGGCCATGGTTTTTGACACAAGCTCGAGCTATGATGATATTGTCGTGAAAGTGAAAAACGTCCTTAATTGGATTAACTCAAGTGATGATGTGAAGCTTATTGGGCGATATGATGTGGGAGTGGGAGTAAAATCCCGATTAAAGAGTATGCCCATCACCTCTCAATTGCATTGGGAGGTGTATAAGGAGAAAATTGAGGGATCACAAGACAAGTCACTTGAGATATTTGCCACAAAGGTTGAAGTTCCTCGGCCACTACTTGACTTGAACCGGAATGTGTCCTCCCCAATACATGATGTTGTTGTGGTGTATGATGACAATGCGGCTAGCCAACCACCAAGTAGCCAACCAAATGAAGAGGTCATCAATGCTAGAGCCATAGTTTTTCTAGGTGATAATCATGTTGGAGATGAGGCCGTTGCTCATGTTGATGAACATGCAAATGTTCATGTTGATGAAGATGCCATTGCTCATGTTGATGGAGATGCTATTGCTCAAGATGATGTGTATGAGGAAGAAGAAGAGATTCATTACAATCCCATTGGTGACTTGGATGTCATTGTGCATCAACAAGACATGGACCGTAACCTCCCTTACAGCCGTATGTGTAGGTATGAGTCGGATGATGAGGGTACACCGGAAGAATTGGATAAGGATGGTTTCACGCCGCAAGAAAATCAAATTTACAAGAAGGTCAATGGCAAGGAAAGAGGACCCTGTTTGTTTCGTGATGTTAGTCTTGCCGACAAGGCCGTTGTTGATGGTGGCATGAGGTTGGGCTTGGTTGAACCATCACCGTGCCTGAGGATGGGTGATCCGAGGCCACTGGGTGAGGATGAGAATGCTCATTTGAAGAAAGGAATCAAGTTTGGTTGTTTGCAGGAGTTCAAGATATGGTTGAGTGACTATGCCATTCGGAACCATAGGCCGTTCGTTGTTCGTCATTCCAACAAAACATTGCGCTACACCATCAAATGTGACAAAGAAGGTTGCCCATGGAAGGTCCATGGAAGAAAGATCAAGAAACCGAACAATGGGAGTTTAAGAGTTGTGTGGCCATCCACGAGTGCATACCGCCGGAGAAAGCGGACCGAAGCAAGGGACACCACCAACTCACGTCCGAGTATCTAGGCTACAAACTGTTGAATGAGATATCCCATGACCCAACCGTGAAGGTGAAGTTCCTCATGAGTTCGATCTTCGAACAAGTCGGCTACCCGGTCAAGTATGGAAAGGTGTGGATGGCCAAGGCAAATGCTATAAGGATGTTGCATGGTGATTATGTCGCCGCGTACAACATTCTTCCGAGAATGTTGGGAGCCATTGCTCATCGGAACCCGGGCATGCGCCATTAGGGTCGAGTCAATCCAGGGAGTGTTTCATCGAGCTTTTTGGAGCTTTGAGCAATGCATCGATGCATTTAGGCATTGTCGGCCCGTCTTGTCAATTGATGGCACGTTCTTGACCGGTAAGTACAAGGGCACGTTGATGGTAGCAATGGCTCACTTGTCCAATTACAATGTGTTGCCGGTGGCATTTGCGTTGGTGCCTTCTGAGCACGAAGATAATTGGGAGTGGTTTATGGATCATGTGAGGACGAAGGTGATTGGCCCCAAAAGATAGGTGTGCATCATATCGGATCTCCATAATGGGATTCTCAAAGCAATAGAAGTTGACATTCCAGGCTATCCAAAGCTCCAACACCGTTGGTGCATGAGACATTTTGTGGCAAACTTTTATCGTGCATGCGAGAGTAAGGAGTTTTGCAAAGATCTTACCCATGTTTGTGTGGCGTTCAACACCGACACATTGCAAAGCCGTTATGATAAGCTATTCAAGGCGTTGGAGAAGAACAAAGGAGGGAGAGAATTCTTGATAAGGCATTTTCCGGAGAAGCATAAGTGGTCACGTGCTTACGACGAAGGAGGTTTCCGATACGGAGACATGACAAGTAACATGGTGGAATGCTTCAACAATGTGCTCAAGGGTGTCCGTTCCTTGCCGGTCACTGCAATAGTGAAATATACCTTCTTCAAGCTCAACGAGTATTTTCTAAGGCATTCCGAAGATACGGCCAAATGGATAGGTGAGAAAATGGAATTTCCCTTCAAAGTTGAGGATTGGTGAAGCATCAAGCGCGCAAATCTTGGCGTCAACAAATCATTAATTTCAATGAAAAAGAACAAATCTACCAAGTCTATGAGCCGGGTGGCACAACAAGGGACGGCATGACGTACGTTGGAGTAGCATATGAGGTGCGCCTCAAGACCGGGTGGTGTCAGTGCGAGAGACCTCACAAGTATCATTGGCCTTGCTCGCATGTGATGACCGCCGCAAGGTTCAGAAACTTGAAAGTATCCGATGGTACCACCTTGCAGTTGCATGAGTTCACATTGGAACGAACGAGGTTGACATGGGATCCTAGGTTTCATCCCTTCCTAGATCAGTCACGATGGCTTTGAGTATGATGGTCCACACATCGTCCCCGACCACGAAGTCATGGTGCCTACAAAGGGAAGAAGAAGAAATAAGAGGTTTAGGGGTGACATGGATGACCTAGCTGGATACACCGGAATGAAACAATTTGGTAGAGGCCATTTCATGGAGGCACTGGACATCAATAGTTGTGGTAAATGTGACGAGCCGGGACACAATGTTAGGAAATGCACCAAAAAGCCACGGACCGATGCCAACACTCCGGATCCCACTAGTTAAAGTGGTGCCTAAAGAGGAGTTACCAGTGGCACACGAGGAGGTAGGAGTGGTAGTGGACGAGGAGACAGGAGTGGTATGCCTGGAGGACGGACGAATCTTGGCGGTAGTGGACGAGGAGACAGTATTAGAGGGCGTGGGGGACGTTCGGGTATCGGTGGCCGTGGTCGTAGGACGAGAAGGGTTGATAGAGGAAGGCCTATTGACATCTTGCTTAACCCAGATGATTGAAATAATGTGATGGTACTTGTTATTTGGTCTTGTTTATTTGTTTTTCTTGCATACATACATGTTATTTTACTTTACTAACTACCAGATTTGTCTTTATAGGCATGGCTTCTTCTGGTTCCGTGACGAGGCCACCGTGTGCTAACCGCGAGGACATGCCGGACAAGTGGACAGACGCCGAGTTGGATAAGGTGAAGGACAAAGATATGAGAACTCCATCATGTTGGTGTGGACATGTTTGCAAAGTTAAGGTATCCACTGATCGCAAGAAATCATGGACGGAAGGAAGAAGATATTTTGTTGGTCCCAACTATGCCTACGATCGTCCTCGTCCAGCTCACGCCTATGATGTACCGCTAGCAAGTTGTTCAAGTTCAAAGAGTATTCAACCATTGCTACAACTTGAAACTATCTTACTAATGACCACATCTGTTCTTTATTCGTACGTAGTCGCCGCCTCCACTTTGTAAGTACTTCACATGGATAGATCAAGATGTGCCAGAAGATGTTAAGAAAGATCAATATCGAGATTGTCTAAGGAGGCAGCGGTTGTTCGAAGAAGGATTCCAGAGAGGCTTGGATGAAGAGCGTCGTGAAAACGAAAGGATGGAGCGAAAGAAGCGTGAGGAGGAGAGGGCACGCAAGGAGAAGATTGCTCGTCAAGAGGAGAGAGCAAGAAAGCTTGCAAAGGCTCGTGAAGCCCAAGAGGAGGATGAGGCACACGACAAGAAAGGAAAATGGCCTCGTGTGACCCAATAAGGCCTTTGTTTCAAAAAACTAGTCATGAACTATGTCTTTGATTCGAGAAACATGTGATGAACTATGTCTTTGATTTGTGTAAACCTGTCATGAACTATGTACTTTATTGTGAAACCTGTCATGAACTATGTCTTCGATTTGTAAAACTTGTGATGAAACTATCTCATGAACAATGTTTGTTATGCTGTTGCTGTGACTTCACTTCTCTTCAAATGATTAAGAAGAAAAACAGAATAAACTCTGCTCTGCTTTGCACCCTACCGCCAGAAGCCTCGGTGGTAGGCTATGAAACCCCACCGCCATGAGTCTTGGCGGTAAGCAATTAAACCCCACAGCAAACTCCTGGAATGCAAACTCTCCCCTGTTTTGTGGTAGGGTTGGCCATCCTACCGCCAAGGCGGGAGGCGGTAGGGTGGCCAACCAATTGCCTGCTCTGCTCCTTGTTCTTTAACCATATCTATTATATTTCTGACGGTAGGGTTGGCCACCCTACCGCGAGCCCTCTCAGCGGTAGGTTCCTACCGCCAGGGATCATGGCGGTAGGGTTGGCCACCCTACGGCCATTACTATTGTGACCAAATCAATGATATTTCCAGCGGTAGGGTTGGCCACCCTACCGCCAGCCCTCTCGGCGATAGCATTCTACCGCTGGAGCCTATGGCGGTAGGGTGCTGATCCATGTTCCTTTACCTTTATTTTAGAGCCCTTTGCCTTTCCATTTGTTACAAACTTCTATGAACTAAGCATCCACAAATGACATCCAGTAATGATCGAGTAGCAAATATATACATAACTTAGCATAGTTCATTACATCCACAAATGACACTTGTTCAAATGACTTAAAACATCTAGCGATTCGAATGACATGAGTTCAAACTACAAGCTTAAGCTCGAGCATACATTTCCTCCAACGGAAAAAATATCTAAAACATATAAGACGTTCAGTTTGTACGTCACGATCAGGATTAGGCTTCAATTGATAATCCGACGATCCCGCCCAATTCTCCAACACACCTTTTGTTTCGCCAAACCAGGCCCATCAAGCATGGTGTAGCGACCCGACCCGAATGGATCAAGTCTCTGTGCTTAAGTGTCATCCCTGGATCGGTATGCTAACACACACAGTACTCGAGGATTTATAACAAAGGTAAATCACATGTATAAAGTAGCGTAAATACTATTACCTCAATCCAAAATAGCGGAAATAACAAGGTTGTGGATTCCCATCAACACCAACGGCAAAGTTGAGTGTAGAAATCGTAACCCTAACGTATCACTTACTCGTCGTAAGAATCCTTCAACATGAAACGTTGCAGCCCGAAAACGGGTCAGCACATGGAATATGCTGGCAATGTAACACATAGAGAATAATGAAAGAGTAAGCCTATACTACATGCATATATGGCTGGTGGAAAGCTCTATGGTTATAGTTTTGCGTAAAGCCAATTTTTCCCTACTGCAAAGAAATAAATTTATTTAACTATCATGGTGGTTGTTGAACGTTGATAATGGTTGACAGCATCCTCAATCCCAATTAAAAGTACTCATTAACAACCCAACAATATTAATTAGAGTAACATGATGAGATTCACATGATATCCAAGTACTAGATACTCAAGATGTTCATAACCGGGGACATGGCTAACCATGATTAGTTTATACACTCTGCAGAGGTTTGTGCACTTTTCCCCACAAGACTCGATCTCCTCCGTTTGATTTCTACTTTTCTACATGGTTTTTGAGAAAGCGGATGACCGAGATATAGTCTTTCAGAAGCGCTAGCACCTTACATGTGGGTAGACCGTACCAACCTATAACCCCTACATCAGCTAGTCCACCCGTAAGAGTTCGCACAACTTAGTCAACTATGCTAGAGCCCATAGTAGCATGTGGCTGCACACGGAAGTTTCTAGCATGAATAATCTCATGATCCCTTTGAGCCTGGGTGGCGGTCCGAATAAATACAGGCAAGTCCTGATGGAAAGCAGGTGCCTCAATCCACCCAGATGTGTGTTTAAGTTGCCACCTTAAGTAAACCATTAATTTAACAATCTCACATCTGTCATGGAATACACTCACCCAATCCACGTCTACTAGCATAGCATGGCATAATAAGAAAACATAGAAGTAACTCCCAAGGGTTTTAATAATAAACAGGTAATAGGTGCTACCTCAAACTACTTCCCCAAACCCATAATTTAATTAGATCCTAATCATGCAATGTTTGAGGATAGATCTAATGCATATAAATTGGGTAGTAGAAAAGGTATGATCAAAGTGTTACTTGCCTGCAAAGTTGATGAAGATGCTTCGCACTCATAACTCCTGATAGTTCTACACGTCACACTCCGGTCAATCTATCGTAAGCAAACAATAGTAACCACACATAAGCAATCACTCAAAAGATCGGAAAAGACGAAGAAAACAAATCAAAAAACTTCAAAACCAAGCAATTAACTCTTGCAACATAAAGCAATTTCTAACAGCACCAAAACTATGTGAATTTGGCCTTATCAGAAAGTTTAGGTCAAGAGCTTCGATTTGCAGAAAGAATCAACTAAATCGGAGTTACGAAACTCAAGTTATGATCAGACGAAGTTTGAATACAAATCTAATCTAATTCAAGTTTTAAAACTTTCAAAAACAGGTTTGAGTTGGATTACTGGATATAGTAGATCATAACGAAGAAGTGGGCGTTGGTTTCGTTGAATTCCGACTAATGAGCAAAAAGTTATGGTCGTTTGAAAATCACGGACTAATCTGTAAATAAAATCACCAAAGATAGGTCCCTGGCCGAAATAAAATAAAACGTAAAGGCTATTTAGCGAACGTTTGCTAACGAACGAAAAACCGTTTGGTGCAAACCCTAACTGATGAACGTTTGCTACTTAACTAAAACGATTCAAAAGAAAAAAAAACTAGATGATCTGGACCATCAGATCCCGATCGGACAATGAGGGGAGAGGCGAGGCGAGGAGGTTGGCGGCGTTGGCGGTGGTCGACGACGACGAGGGCGGCGGCGGCGGAGGTGAGATCCGGCGGCGGCGGCATTTTGCGGCGCGGGCGGCAGCGCGAGAGGAGAGAGAGAGAGGGGCCTAGGGCGGCGCCCTTTATAGGAGGGGAGGGGCGAGGTGGCGTGGAGGAGGGGGCAAGGGAGGAGAAGTCCGGCGGCGGCACGAGTCGCCGGCGACGGCGGCTTCGCTCGGGACTCTGTCCCGAGCCGGAGATGGGGGCGGTGGCGCGGCGCTGGGCTGGCGGGCCGCGGCCTGGCAACTGGGCCGGCTCGGTCGGGCGGAGGAGAAGTTTTTTCTTAAAAAAAACAAATTTTCAGAAAATAGAATAAAACCAAAATAAATAAATATATAATATAGGCATATAATATATCAAAATTTTCAGAAAAAGATTTCCTACAAGATGAACATTATTCTAGCTTCAAATAAAATACACACAAATTCAAATAAAACAAAGAGTGCTTCTGCCCTAGTAAAATCCAACAAAAATCATTTTAAAAATACCAAAATGACTTCAAATTAATTTCTCTCCAATTTTCTGATGTAGGGAATCATGTTACCCTATTTTCCATATATTTTATTTTTGGAGAAAAATAATTTGAATAAAACTCAAATAACTCCAAATTGAAAAATAAATTCAAAAGAACTTTGAATTTAATTCTTAGAAACTCCCCAACTCTTATTTCATATGTTTTGAAGAAGTCATTTTATCTTCGCTCGTGAAAATCCTTGAGTTGCATAAAGTTTCAGAATTGGGAATATTCTCAAATGAAATTCAAATATTTTCAACACCCCTTGTCATTTAAATAAATGGAAGAAGTCATGTCATCTTCTCTCCAGGGTTTTGTGGTGAAAAGAATTTGAATTCACTGAGATCATAAAAGAAAAATGAAAGTTTGGGAAAGTCCTTTTATTCCCTCTCATTTAACTTTCAAAAAGTTTCGAATTCACTCATTTTCAGTCAATCAATCAAATAATCAATCAAAACTATCTATTTATTATAACATTCCAAAATTTAGAATTTTGGGATGTTACAAAACTACCACCCTTAAAAGGAATCTCGTCCTCGAGATTCGGAGAGGCTAGAAAGAAAATAGGTTAGGGTTTGGGGGTCTCCTCAAAATCCATCGATCGTCTCCGGGGTCTGGGGTGCTACCACCCTTAGAAACATTGTTACGGTTCCATCAAAAACTCATATACTCCATCCTTATTACTGACAGTGTCTGTCTTCTCAGATCGTAAGGATAATTCCTTCTCTGGGCCCTTCTGTAGTGGCATAACCTTTTCCTCAATTCTTCTATCCTTTCATCTTGGTACGGTTATGCCGAGACTGGGTCTTCTTAGCTGACGGGTCTGGCGCCAATACTAAAAAGACTATCGATATCTCATGGTGGTCATCAATTTATGGTTTGTCCTGCAGAAAACGGGTCTGGGTTGATCCTCACCGTATATCCTACGATTGGCAACAACTGCCGTGTACAAGGGAAAATACTTATACCATTCTAAGGTTCAAACAAGGTTTTGATCGTCTCTCTACTATAGGTAAGTCACTCAGATTTACCATCCCATATAGCAAAGCGAATAATAAGAGTAAGTCGGTATGGTGATCAATCCATCCCGCACCCAAATCATTACCTTGTACATGGTTTAGCGAATCTCGCATTCTAACACTCGGTCATCCTCACAAGCATTGCAGAATTTCTCTTGTCGACGAACCAAGTTCGGATAAATCCATTGATTCTCCAAGCCAAACAAACATCTATCGTTCCTTAACAACTCTCAGGTTTTGCATAAACTCCTATAGAATCGTCTGTCGATAAAATCGTAACTTCTTCCAGGGTTTTTCCTTCAGCAAGAATATGCTTGCTTCTTGGCAGGTCCTGGGGCCTGTGGGTTATGGCCCATCTCTCACTTGCAAACCATGGACACATCCTCGGGGCAACTGATCATTATTCCAACTTCCAACTTCCTAGTATTCTTGAATCCATCCAATTGTAATGTCTTCCTTCCTTCTATTGGCACCAAACTAGGACATGATTACTCAGACTCATCATGGAATTTCCATTGATCCATATTTCCAACATCACACCTCCTTTATATCCAATAGTACTTCATCTCTTCATATTCTTGGTGTATCCAACATATCGAGATAAAACTCGTACTTATGAAGTCCACACTCCACTTCGTGGAACATCATTATCCTTTCCAGGGTCAAGCGTCCTTACAGGAGAATATTGGTCATCTCTGCATGGCACTTCTTCAACCGGGAAACTTGAAACACATCATGAACTCCTGACAGTCCTTCGGGTGACTCCAACTTGTTGGTAACTTCTCCCATACACTCCAAAACTTAGTATGGTCCTACAAATATCGGGGCTAACTTTCCTTTAACTCCAAATCGTTTAACTCCTCGCAGAGGTGGCAGACAAAGATATGCTCTGTCTCTGATTTCATAGACTACCTCGTTGCGTTTTTTAGTCTGCATAACTCTTCTGCCTGGACTGAGCTACCTTCAGTCTATCTCGAATCAACTTAACATTCTCTTCTAACTCCTTGATCACATTTGGTCCAAACAACTGACGGTCTCCAACTTCGTCCCACATCAACGGTGTCTGGCTCCTTCTCCCATACAAAGCTTAAAAAGGAGCCATCTTCAAACTAGCTTGGTAACTGTTGTTGTATGAGGACTCAGCGTAAGGTAGATTATCATTCCTACTAGATCCATAATCTAGCGCACACGTTCTCAATATGTCCTCCAGAATCTGACTGACTCTCTTGGTCTATCCATCTGTCTGCGGATGAAAGGTTGTATTGAACTCTAGCCTAGTACCCAAAGTCTAGTGCAGCTGATTCCAACTTTGAGGTAAACTGTGTTCCTCTATCTGATACGATGGTCCTCGAAACTCCATGCAGACATACAATCCTGGTCAAATATATCTTGGCCAACTCCTCACTTGTATAGGTGGTTTCATTGGGATAAAGTGAGCCAGTTTGGTCAAGCGAATCAACTACTACCCAGATAGAATCATATCCCAATCGGGTTCTGGGAAATCCGGTAGTGAAATTCATGCCAAGCTTATCGCACTTCCATTCGGGTATCGGCATAGGTTGTAGTAATCCTGCTGGCTTCTGATGATCTGCTTTTACTCTCTCTGGCATACATCACCTACGACTACATACTCCGCAATATCCTTCTTCATACCAGTCCACAAGAAACACTTCTTCAAATCCAAATACATCTTGGTGTTTCCAGGGCGAATCGAGTATGGTGAGTCATGAGCCTCCTGAAGTATTTACTTCCTAATCCTTGCATTATTGGGAACATATACACGGTCCTCGAACCATAAGGTGTCGTGCTCATCCTTACAAAAACCTTCGGCCTTTCCTTTGCTCATCTTTTACCTCAGCAATCTCTTTGTCATCCTTCTGAGCTTCACGGATCTTTCCCAACAAGGTAGACTGAACTTCCATTGCTGCAACAAAACCTTTGGGAACAATCTCCAACCGAAGTTCCCTGAGATCCTCGGCTAACTCCTTTGATAATCCTCCGATTGTGAGGGTATTCGTCCTTGTTTTCTTTATGGTTGTGTCCTATTTCTCGACAAAGCTTGCATGGACTTTCTCCATATCTTTTCCATAAGGCTTCAACTTCTGGGACACAAGCCGAGACTTTAGCAGAGTCAACTTAAATTATTTCCGAGTGGTTACTCCTTGCCATCCATTGATGGTTTGGTACATCCTCTACCAGGTAGTGGCACCTCTTTCAAAGCACTCAAGAGCATGTTGGGCCATATTCTTTCCGGCTATAGAGTTATTCTCCATTTGATCCTCCATGTTCTGAATCCATCGGACTGTCTCCAATTGACTCATCGGTCCAGAGAATACAAGCTCATCTCCATTCATCCGCTATTGGGTCCATGGGTTTTGGGGTGGGATAAGAGAGATAGAGAGGGATACCAATACAAACAATAGTTCTGAAGAGACAGGTTTTTATTGTGGCTATCGAAAAAAAACATCAAACAAATGACAGCTCACAATCGTCGCATCTAACGCAGGTATATAATAGGGATTTGGGCTTCTAATGGTCAATAAATCTTCAAGGTCATCAAACTCTTCATGTCTTGTTCATGTCTCCGATGGCTTTCTTCCAATCATGATTGTCCTTCTCAAGTTCTTTTGCCAGATCATCTCTTTTGACGCAAGGTTTCTCATGATGTCCTTTAATATTCTGGAGCTGCGTTTCAACTTCTGGGTTTCAACATCCTTGGCACGAGCCATGGTTCTACTGTCTTTAGTTCCTGACAAATCTCCGGTATCTTGAGGTTCAGCTCCTCCAGCTTGGCTACTTTCAGCTTTTGGTTCCGAGTGCTTCACGAATTTGCCTCCTTGTCAAATATAGCTTCCTGCATATCCATCTTAAACTTCTTGATGTAATACTCCGGATCGGTGATTCACGACTAAGATTTAAAGCGCATCTTTTATTGCGGATGCTCCATCAGCCTTCTACCATCCAATCCTTCCACGTATCTGCATACTTAACTCCGCACAGTGACAATAGCATAGTCGGGCAATAACACCATGGTTCGCCATGTCTATGCCCATGTTACTGCCATGAGCTGTAATTCCATAATTGATATCTCATGTCTTGGGTTTCTTGACAAAAATTTTGAGTTCTAACACTCCATATTCCGGTCTTTCTCCGATACACCTTGATCTCGGGTATTGACAACTTCCATAGTCTGTCAAATTCCATAAGCGTAACCTTCCTAGGTCATAAAAATCTGGAAATTCTTCAGAGCCTTCAAAATTCTCCTAGTCTTTGGAGTCTTCAACCGTTGTAGTTTCCATTATTCATATGCACGGTAAAATCTCCTTCATTCTGTAGTGGTCGTGGTTGTCCGATATCTTGTCTCCTTGGAGTGGTCTCATCGGTCGAATCTTCGAGTGGTCAAAAGGGAAAAGGGGTATGGTCTCACTAAAAGGAATTTTTTTGAATAAGCTCAGAAGAGAAGAGACGTAAAAGATCATTTTGAAAATGAAGTTGTAGAGAAAAAATCTTTCCTATGGGCTTGCCAGTTTCTAGGGTCACGTCCTACAGTCAACATGTGCTCTGATACCATCTTGTAGCGACTGACCGAATGGATCAAGTCTTTGTGCTTAAGTGTCATCCACGGATCGGTATCTTGACACACACGATTACTCGAGGATTTATAACAGAGGTAAATCACATGTATAAAGTAACGTAAATACTATTACCTCAATCCAAAATAGCGGAAGTAACAAGGTTGTGGATTCCCATCAACACCAACGACAAAGTTGAGTGTAGAAATCGTAACCCTAACGTATCACTTACTCGTCGTAAGAATCCTGCAACATGAAACGTTGCAGCCCGAAAGCAATTGACACATGGAATATGCTGGCAATGTAACACATAGAGAATAATGAAAGAGTAAGCCTATAATACATGCATATATGGCTGGTGGAAAGCTCTATGGTTATAGTTTTGCGTAAAGCCAATTTTTCTCTACTGCAAAGGAATAAATTTATTTAACTATCATGGTGGTTGTTGAACGTTGAGAATGGTTGACATCATCCTCAATCCCAATTAAAAGTACTTATTAACAACCCAACAATATTAATTAGGATAACATGATGAGATTTACATGATATCCAAGTACTAGATACTCAAGATGTCCATAACCGGGGACACTGCTAACCATGATTAGTTTATACACTCTACAGAGGTTTGTGCACTTTTCCCCACAAGACTCGATATCCTCCGTTTGATTTCTCGCACTACATGGTGTTTGAGAAATGGATGACCGAGACATAGTCTTTCAGAAGCGCTAGCACCTTACATGTGGGTAGACCGTACCAAACTATAACCCCTACATCAGCTAGTCCACCCGTAAGAGTTCACACAACTTAGTCAACTATGCTAGAGCCCATAGTAGCATGTGGCTGCACACGAAAGTTTCTAGCATGAATAATCTCATGATCCCTTTGAGCCTGGGTGGCGGTTCGAAGAAATACAGGCAAGTCCTGATGGAAAGCAGGTGCCTCAATCCACCCAAATGTGTGTTTAAGTTGCCACGTTAAGTAAACCATAAATTTAACAATCTCACATCTGTCATGGAATACACTCACCCAATCCACGTCTACTAGCATAGCATGGCATAATAAGCAAACGTAGAAGTAACTCCCAAGGATTTTGATAATAAACAGGTAATAGGTGCTACCTCAAACTACTTCCCAAAACTCACAATTTAATTAGATCCTAATCATGCAATGTTTGAGGATAGATCTAATGCATAAAAACTGGGTAGTAGAAAAGGTATGATCAAAGTGTTACTTGCCTGCAAAGTTGATGAAGATGCTTCACACTCATAACTCCTGATAGTCCTACACGTCACACTCCGGTCAATCTATCGTAAGCAAACAATAGTAACCACACATAAGCAATCACTCAAAAGATCGGAGAGAACGAACAAAACGAATCAAAAAACTTCAAAACCAAGAAAATAAGTCTTGCAACATAAGGCAATTTCTAACAGCACCAAAACTATGTGAATTTGGCCTTATCAGAAAGTTTAGATCAAGAGCTTCGATTTGCAGAAAGAATCAACTAAATCGGAGTTACGAAACTCAAGTTATGGTCAAACGAATTTTGAATACAAATCTAATCTAATTAAAATTTTAAAACTTTCAAAAACATGTTTGAGTTGGATTACTGGATATAGGAGATCATAACGAAGAAGTGGGAGTTGGTTTCGTTGAATTCCGACTAACGAGCAAAAAGTTATGGTCGTTTGAAAATCAGGGACTAATCTGTAAATAAAATCACCACAGATAGGTCCCTAGCCGAAATAAAATAAACCGAAAAGGCTATTTAGCCAACGTTTGCTAACGAACGAAAAACCGTTTGGTGCAGACCCTAACTGATGAATGTTTTCTACTTAACTAAAACGATTCAAAAGAAAAAAAACAAGATGATCTGGACCGTCAGATCCAGATCGGACGATGAGGGGAGAGGCGAGGCGAGGAGGTTGGCGGCGTCGGCGGTGGTCCACGCATTTACGAGGGCGGCGGAGGCGGAGGTGAGATCTCGGCAGCGGCAGCTGTTATGCGCTGGGCGGCAGCATGAGAGGGAGAGAGAGGGGCCCGGGGCGGCGCCCTTTATAGGAGGGGAGGGGCGAGGTGGCGTGGAGGAGGGGCAAGGGAGGAGAAGTCCAGCGGCACGAGTCGCCAATGACGGCGGCTTCGCTCGGGACTCTGTCCCGAGCCGGAGATGGCGGCGGTGGCGCGGCGCTGGGCTGGCGGGCCACGGCCTGGCAACTGGGCCGGCCCGGTCGGACGGAGGAGAAGTTTTTTCTTAAAAAAAACAAATTTCAGAAAATAGAATAAAACCAAAATAAATAAAAATATACTATAGGGATATAATATATCAAAATTTTCAGAAAAAGATTTCCTACAAGATGAACATTATTCTAGCTTCAAATAAAATACACACATATTCAAATAAAGCAAAGAGTGCTTCTGCCCTAGTAAAATCCAACAAAAATCATTTTAAAAATACCAAAATGACTTCAAATTAATATTTCTCCAATTTTCTAATGTAGGGAATCATGTTACCCTATTTTCCATATATTTTATTTTTGGAGAAAAATAATTTGAATAAAACTCAAATAACTCCAAATTGAAAAATAAATTCAAAAGAACTTTGAATTTAATTCTTTGAAACTCCCCAACTCTTATTTCATATGTTTTGAAGAAGTCATTTTATCTTCGCTCGTGAAAATCATTGAGTTGCATAAAGTTTCAGAATTGGAAATATACTCAAATGAAATTCAAAAATTTTCAACACTCCTTGTAATTTAAATAAATGGAAGAAGTCATGTGATCTTCACTCCAGGGTTGTGTGATGAAAAGAATTTGAATTCACTGAGATCATAAAAGCAAAATGAAAGTTTGGGAAAGACCTTTTATTCCCTCTCATTTAACTTTCAAAAAGTTTCGAATTCACTCATTTTCAGTCAATCAATCAAACAATCAATCAAAACTATCTATTTATTATAACATTCCAAAATTTAGAATTTTGGGATGTTACACATGGCGTTCCAAAATCTCTAACTTGCCTTGTGTGATTGCCCATCCAATGACCTGTCCTGGTTTTCTCAAGTCCAGCTCACGGAATTCTTCTATGTTCACAGAGAAAAAGATCTTCGTTTCCACAGAATGTCTGCAAGCATATTCCATCTCATGCAGGTCATTAAGTATCTTCTGTTTTTCTTTCACAAGCCTACGGAAAACTTTTCTCTCCTTAAGATCAGAAGGTTCCTCCATGACTGGATACTTGTTGAAATCCATCATGGCAACAATTACCTCATCATTGCTCTTGAACCATGCCTCAAGCTCCCTCTTGATACGAAGTACTCGCTCCGCTACAATCTTCTCAGACGCTACCGCCAGACTCTGAGATGCAATGTCGCAACACTTCTCATATACTTTCTTCATCTCCTCCGGGGTCATGTTTTCAATGCTACACGAAATGGAACGAACCAAAACTCAAATCAAATGATACAATACAAACACAAATCATAACTTATTTAGGCTACATAATGTTCTCACTGGTTCAAATGACATAGGTTACATAAACGATAAGGGTACATGCCATTACAGTCCAAATGACACAACAACATCATGTGTTTGAACCCCCTCTACTAGTCCATCAACAAGACATCTTTGTCGTACGGCCCAATGAGTTGCCCGACTAAGTATCACCGATGATGGTTGCCTAACTAGCCAATCAATACTGGCCACGGCTCAGCTCGCCCGGATGGCTATCTCCTCTCTCCTCTAACACCCGCAGGCGAGCGGTTACAACTTTTTTACCAACCAAGATTCTCATATGCTCCTACACCGGCACTTCTTTTCCTGTTACAATCATCAATCAACAAATATGCTGCATTGATTGTGAAACAGAAAAATGGCACCGCCGCAATGGAGCAAATCCGCACGGTCCATGCTTAACGCGACCTCCAACACCTTCCAGGGAGACGCTATCGCTCTATCAAAGACGTACTAGTGTTCTAGTAGTATGTCGTTCCTGTGCTTACCATTTCCCAAGCTCCCCAAAGTAACCAGGGGTGTTGCTCAGCTCCAAACTTTACTTAGAGCATCTACGGTCGCGCAAGGCAAATCTGGCCCCTCAAATGTCCGTGGACGCGCCCGCGTTTGTCGACATTGATCGGGTACCCCTCAAATAATATAATTCACATGCGAACATATCAGTTATCGTATCTCAAATCCATACACACTCATGTAACTACGCCGATGAAAATAGATCGTCCGGCTACTCCATCACTACTAAATAAACATGCCGTCAGACTACCAAAATTTGGCATGTTTGGCTATCGTGGAGTTCATCCACGGCTGCCCTTGCCCTTCCCGACGCCCTTGCCAGCCTTCTCATGGAAATACCAGTCGAGGACGCGGTACAGATCGAAGCGGATCTGCTCGTAGCTGGAGCTGTCCTCGTCGTCGCTGTCCGCCTTCTCCTCCTTCGGTGGCAGCCCGACCATGGCACAGACCACCCGATTCTGCTCTCAGGCGAGGGCGCGCGTGTTCCTGCGCTGTCGTTTCTTCACAATGCGGGCGCGGATGACTGCGTCCTCTACGGCCGGCCGCATCACCCGCCTCCATCGCCACCATTTTCGCCAGGATACGGGCCTTGATAACCTACAAGTATAGGAGATCGCAACAGTTTTTGAGGGTAGAGTATTCAACCCAAATTTATAGATTCGACACAAGGGGAGCCAAAGAATATTTGAAGGTATTAGCAGCTGACTTGTCAATTCAACCACACCTTGAGATTAATTATCTACAGCAAGGTGATTAGTAGCAAAGTAATATGATAGTTTTGATAGTAGTGACAGTAGCAACGGTAACGGTAACAATGATAGCAGTAATTTTGTAGCAAGTGTAACAGTGATGATAGCTGTCGGTGTCAAAACTGGTGGATCTCGGGTAGGGGGTCCCGAACTGTGCGTCTAGGCGGATGGTAACAGGAGACAAGGGACACGATGTTTTTACCCAGGTTCGGGCCCTCTCGATGGAGGTAATACCCTATTCCTGCTTGATTAATATTGATGATATGGGTAGTACAAGAGTAGATCTACCACGAGATCGTAGAGGCTAAACCCTAGAAGCTAGCCTATGGTATGATTGTTATTGTGTCCTACGGACTAAAACCCTCCGGTTTATATAGACACCGGATAGGTTAGGGTTACACAGAGTCGGTTACAATAGTAGGAGATCTACATATCCGTATCGCCAAGCTTGCCTTCCACGCCAAGGAAAGTCCCATCCGGACACGGGACGAAGTCTTCAATCTTGTATCTTCGTAGTCTTGGAGTCCGGCCAACGGTGATAGTTCGGCTATCCGGACACCCCCTAGTCCAGGACTCCCTCAGTAACCCCTGAACCAGGCTTCAATGACGATGAGTCCGACACGCATATTGTCTTCGGCATTGCAAGGCGGGTTCCTCCTCCGAATACTTGATAGAAGGTTTTGAACACAAGGATAGTGTCCACCTCTGCGAAAGAAGTTCCACATACCACCGTAGAGAGAATAACTTTTGCACAGATCTGCTGACGTATCCCGCGGTGTGACATCACACCACGGCCAGGCCTTTATATGAATCGTTTTTTACCGTTCCACCTTAGCGCATTTAGCGAGGCGGTTTCCCTGGCACGTCTTATAAAAGCATAGATCGTGCCCCCTTATTCCGGGATTCTCATCAATACGGACATGGGTAACCAAACCGTGCCCGTTGGCACGCCTCCTCTATCAAAGCCGAGTCCTAATCGACCACGGGGTGGGCTCTTGGTATTCAACCTCTTGATAATGAGACCAAGGCCCTCTTCTTTTTACACCCTCCATCGAGCTCGCCTCGCGCTTCGAGTTCCAACACCCAAAGCTTCAAATTCAGGCGCTTCAGACCTTCGACGATGTCCGGTTCCGACCAGCACGGCCGGTGGATGCCTTCCTCCGTCACAGAGAAGGATGTGCTAAAGCTGCGAGACGCCAGGTATCTAACCAGCGAGATCTCGCATAGGCTGCCTGCTCCAGGGTAGGTCATTCCCACTCTTGAGCCCGGTGAGAACGTGGTGTTCGTGTCCCACTTCCTTCGGGGTTTAGGCTTCCCGACGAATCCCTTTGTGCGGAGGCTCATGTTTTATTATGGGCTTGATTTCCATGACTTGAATCCGGAGTCCATCCTCCATATCTCGTCATTCATTGTCATATGTGAGGCCTTCCTCTATATTACCCCTCACTTTGGATTGTGGCTCAAGACCTTCAAGGTGGAGCCAAAGATGATCGAGGGGCAGCAAGCAGAGTGCGGAGGGGCGGTCATAAGCAAATGTGTTGATGCTCCGTGGCCCGAGGGCTCTTTTCAAAAGGAGCTTGGTTTGTGGCAACGGGAGTGGTTTTATATTACCTCTCCTAGGGGCACCAAATGGGTGGCGCTTCCCGCCTTTCGCTCAGGTCCACCACAATGGTGGCGTCATGGGTCAACAAGGGACTCGACTGGGGGCCGTCCAAGGACGTTCCTTTGCTGCAGGGCCGTATTCGAGACCTCCAAGAAAGAGAGATCAATCTGGTTGCGGTGGCGCATGTTATGTTGATCCGGCCCCTCCTGCCCTGCAAACGTCGCCCCCTCCGCCTGTGGGAATTTAACCTGGAGGGACCACGAGCTCTCCAAAATTTTATGGGCACGACGCCCGTGGAGATGTATAAACTGTTCTTCGGATCACAAGAGAAATGTCCAGACTTGACTGAGGACGCAGGACTAAGCTGCAATCGCCCAGATACTCAAGTAAGTAGTCCTATAACCGGACAAGCTGTTCATTCATTTATCCTATATACATGCCCTTTAAAGGAGCCGTTTCTTGAACATGAGTGGATAGCCAGGGCAAAGTTAATAAGTTGTCCGGCTCCCCTCCCAGAGAACACGCCGGATCCCATGCTGGCTAAGATGTTGAAGGCCGCGCCTTTTAAAGAAGGCGAGGGGAGCGGGGAGGCAACTGCCTCCACGAAGGAGGTATTTGAGGAGGGAGGGATCAAAAGTCCCACCCTCCAAGGAGAGAAGAGGACCGCTTCGGAAGATCTGGAGGTCAAGGCCTCGAAGAAGGGAAAAGGATCTTCGTGAGAGAGTCCGGTGCTGGGAAGTAACCCAGCCGCACTATTTCCCCAAGGGGATCAGCCCTCCAACGAGCCGTAAGTAAAAAGTAGGGGTCTTGTAAATAAGGAACATCCCTGTATTTATTTGTAAAGATAACCGAAATTGTACCTTGTAGTTCGGATCTCAGCCCTTCTCAGTGAGCTCGTCTTGGGGATCTTCTTCCGGAGATGATGGAGAGCCAACGCCTCCACTGCCGCACCCTCATGCGAGGCGGAAGACCACGAGGTGTCGTCGCGGAGGGTTCCCCAAGTCCGGCGGGGTAGGAAGGTCCGGCGCCAAAGGGTGTGCGGTCGGAGGATTTGAAGGACCTGCTCGAGGCGGCGCCTATCTCGAGAAGATCACCGTGTTCTAATGGGTACGGTGATTGAAAGAATTGCATCCGTGGAGAGCGGATTGCATGAAGCCGTCAGAAGCTTACTGACGGGGTTCGAGGTACGCAAAAATGATGTACCTTCTGACAGTTATGCATATGAAATGCACCCTGTATAGATAGTAGTTCCCGAGACTCGGTATGTTGTCAAAATTGACAGCGTGCCGAGGATCAAGATCTCAGTTATAACATATCGCCGCTCCTAAACAGGTGGCGGTGCGTGCAGTAATAGCCGGGACTGATGAATATGCCGAACTAAAGCGGCAGCTTGACGAGGCGGATACGGACATCGCGCTGGTCAATAAACGGTTCGACGAGTCACAAGGTATGCGACTTCTACGTGGACACCTGGTAAGGGAGCTTGACGCCCATGTCTTACTATTTGTATGCGTAATGCAGGTGGTGTCGCTGCTGTGGAGGAGCTTTCGGAACTTCGCCCGGCGAAAGAGCAAGCCAGAAATAGTAATGCGGCCGCTTTAAGGGCGGCCGAAGAGCTAAAAGCCGAACGGGCTGCTCACTGCAGAAGCAGGGAGGGAATGGCCGATATGGCCAGAAAGTTGAAGAATATTACCGACCACTGCGAGGTTCTTGAAAAAGAACGTCAAGCGGAGCAAGAGGGCCTGAAAAAGGCCACCGCCGAATCCAAGGATGCCCGTTCCGCTTTGAGAGCTGCCAAGGAGGAGCTGAGTCAGGCCGGGGCTATTACGGCTGGAAAACCGTTTTTGCTGCGGAGGAAATATACGGATCCAAAGTATGCTCAGTTGGACAAGTTGTGGAGTTCGGAGGATGCTTATCTGGACTTGGCGGCGAGCGCTGCGGACGCAGTTGAGCACTTCCGGGGCCAGAAGGCGCACAGAAGGGAAGAGCTATATTGGTCGCAATTCCATAGTCCGGAGCGTCCTCTTCCGTTGACCGATCGGTTGGCCGAATGGGCCGAGCTGAATCGTTTATCCGGATTTTCCATGAAGCATGTCTTGACTCATTTGTGGCCCGGCGGACCCCAGCCGAAGAGTTATTTTGGTTTACTGCAGCAGTTCCTTGGTGCGGTACCACGTATCGACGCAATGAAGGTGTCGGCGTGTATTGAGGGAGCGCGGATGGCTCTGGCCCGTGTCAAGACATACTGGGCATAGATGAAGGCCACCGACGTTGCATCCCAAGATTCGGACAGAAGCCGGATGCCTGCCGAGCACTACTTTGAAGAAGTCCTGCAGGGCGCTCGTTTAATAGAAAAGCAGTGCTCGAAGGATATTATGTTTTAAATTACATGTATGATTTGTGAAAACAATGTTTAAATATAATATAAGAGCTTTTTATACTTGTGCGTTCAAGTAGTAAACTACTCCCTGTGCGGCCGTTAATGTATATGTATATATAACCTGAAAGATGGCAGTCCTTGCTTCAGCCCCCACGCACATAGTGCGGGGGTGTTTGCAAAGAAAGCGCTTTGTCACACTTAATCCAACGTCTTGGTCTTGTTAAGGAGGTGATAGCGTAGCAAACTAGGCAACCGGACTATAATGCTTTATCACTTTCACTTAGCTATAGGAGTTCGAGGGTGGGGCTACTATATAGCCCCTGGGGGCACCGCACGCTCCCGAATTCAGGGTGCGTATGTGCCTGACCGAAAACCGGTCCTTCGTTAATGCGGAGGAATCCTAAACATTCCAGTGAGTCATTGAGTGGTTGACCAGTCTCTCGCTATATCATGACAGTCATTTGTCGGCTTTATCTACTGAGGTGCTCGCCCGGCCGAACCGGGGCACAATCGCAGTAGTTCTACTGGTGCCGCGTTAGCCGATAAAACGGAACGTAAGGCATCAAAACACAGGAGCCGGGCAAACCCAACATTTGACCAAAGACATGATTCGGAGCTGATGCATATAAGGCCTAACTTTCGAGACGCCGAATACTCCCTAAGGTATTCGGTCTTTACAAAAAGCAGGCGAGAATAATGCCCTAAGCCCCTGGTGTCCAGGTACGCGCAAAAATTCTGGTGCGGCCAATGCCAAAACGCCAGCCTCCTCCTCGGTTATAGTAAGAAACCCGGGGATGTATATGTTGGAAATATGCCCTAGAGGCAATAATAAAAGCATTATTATTATATTTCCTTGTTCATGATAATTGTCTTTTATTCATGCTATAATTGTATTATCCGGAAATCGTAATACACGTGTGAATACATAGACCACAATACATCCCTAGTAAGCCTCTAGTTGACTAGCTCGTTGGTCAACAGATAGTCATGGTTTCCTGACTATGGACATCAGATGTCATTGACAACGGGATCATGTCATTAGGATAATGACGTGATGGACAAGACCCAATCCTAAGCATAGCACAAGATCGTGTAGTTCGTTTTGCTAGAGCTTTTTCAATGTTAAGTATCTCTTCCTTAGACCATGAGATCGTGTAACTCCCGGATACCGTAGGAGTGCTTTGGGTGTACCAAAGCGTCACAACGTAACTGGGTGACTATAAAGGTGCACTATAGGTATCTCCGAAAGTGTACATTGGGTTGACACGGATCGAGACTGGATTTGTCCTCCGTATGACGGAGAGGTATCTCTGGGCCCACTCGGTAATGCATCATCATAATGAGCTCAAAGTGACCAAGTGTTTGGTCACGGGATCATGCATTACTGATCTGAGTAAAGTGACTTGCCGGTAACGAGATTGAGCGAGGTATTGGGATACCGACGATCGAGTCTCGGGTTTGTAACGCATCGATTGACAAAGGGAATAGTATACGGGTTGCTTGAATCCTCGACATCGTGGTTCATCCGATGACATCATCGAGGAGCATGTGGGAGCCAACATGGGTATCCAGATCCCACTTGTTGGTTATTGACTGAGAGCCGTCTTGGTCATGTCTTCATGTCTCCCGAACCCGTAGGGTCTACACACTTAAGGTTCGGTGACGCTAGGGTTATTAGGAAGACTTGTATGTGATTACCGAATGTTGTTCGGAGTCCCGGATGAGATCCCGGACGTCACGACGAGTTCCGTAATAGTCCGGAGGTAAAGATTTATATATGGGAAGTTGTCATACGGACACCGGAAGGTTTCGGGGGCATATCGGTATTATACCGGGGCCACCGGAAGGGTTCCGGGGGTCCACCGGAGGCCACCTCCGGGGGCCACATGGGCTGCGTGGGGCAGGAGCCAGCCCTGGAGGGCTGGGCGCCCTCCCTTTGGGCCCATGCGCCTAGGGTTGTGGGGGAACCCTAGAGGGGCGCCTGCTTGGGGGCAAGTCCCCCTCACAGCCGCCCCCTCTAGATCCCATCTAGAGGGGCCGGCCCCCCTTGCCCCTTCCCCTATAAATAGAGGGGTGAGGGGAGGGCTGAACACCCAAGCCAAGGCGCAGCCCCTCCCCTCCCCAACACCTCTCCTCCTCCGTACGTGCTTGGCGAAGCCACAGCCGAATCGCTGCACCAACAACACCACGCCTGCGTTGTGCTGCCGTTGGAGCTGTCTTCCTCAACCTCTCCTTCCTCCTTGCTGGATCAAGACGGAGGAGACGTCGTCCAGATCGCACGTGTGTTGAACGCGGAGGTGCTGTCCGTTCAGCACTTGGTCATCGGTGATCTGAATCACGGTAGTACGACTCCATCATCACCATCCCCTTGAACGTTTCCGCACTCGATCTACAAGTGGTATGTAGATGCAAACTCACTCCCTTGACTCGTTGCTTAGATGAACTCATAGATGGATCTTGGTGAAACCGTAGGAAAAATTTTAATTTTACGCAACGCGTTCCCCAACAGTGGCATCATGAGCTAGGTCTATGCGCGTAGTTCTCTATTGCACGAGTAGAACACAATTTTGTTGTGGGCGTAGATCTTGTCAACTTGCTTGCCGCTACTAGTCTAATCTTGCTTCAGCAGTATTGTGGGATGAAGCGGCCCGGACCAACCTTACACGTACGCTTACGTGAGACCGGTTCCACCGACTAACATGCACTAGTTGCATAAGGTGGCTGGCAGGTGTCTGTCTCTCCCACTTTAGTTGAAGCAGATTCGATGAAAAGGGTCCTTATGAAGGGTAAATAGAAGTTGACAAGATCACGTTGTTGTTATTCGTAGGTAAGAAAACGTTCTTGCTAGAACCCAATTGCAGCCACGTAAAAGATGCAACAACAATTAGAGGACGTCTAACTTGTTTTTGCAGCTATTGTCATGTGATGTGATATGGCCAGAAGTTGTGATGAATGATGAATGATATATTGTGATGTATGAGATCATGTTCTTGTAATAGGAATCACGACTTGCATGTCGATTAGTATGACAACGGCAGGAGCCATAGGAGTTGTCTTTATTTTTGTATGACTGCGTGTCATTGAAGAACGCCATGTAAATTACTTTACTTTATTGCTAAACGCGTTAGCCATAGAAGTAGAAGTAGTCGTTCGCGTGACAACTTCGTGAAGACACGATGATGGAGATCATGATGATGGAGATCATGGTGTCATGCCGATAACGAAGATGATCATGGAGCCCCGAAGATGGAGATCGAAGGAGCTATATGATATTGGCCATATCATGTCACTATTATATAATTGGATGTGATGTTTATTATGTTTATGCATCTTGTTTACTTAGAACGACGGTAGTAAATAAGATGATCCCTTACAAAAATTTCAAGAAGTGTTCTCCCCTAACTGTGCACCGTTGCTAAAGTTCGTCGTTTCGAAGCACCACGTGATGATCGGGTGTGATAGATCCTTACGTTCACATACAACGGGTGTAAGACAGTTTTACACATGCAAAACACTTAGGGTTAACTTGACGAGCCTAGCATGTACAGACATGGCCTCGGAACACGGAGACCGAAAGGTCGAACACGAGTCGTATGGAAGATACAATCAACATGAGAATGTTCACCGACGATGACTAGTCCGTCTCACGTGATGATCGGACACGGCCTAGTCGACTCGGATCGTGTAACACTTAGATGAATAGAGGGATGTCTAATCTGAGTGGGAGTTCATTAAAATAATTTGATTAGATGAACTTAATTATCATGAACTTAGTCTAAAACTTTTTGCATAATATGTCTTGTAGATCAAATGGCCAACGCTCATGTCAACATGAACTTCAACGCGTTCCTAGAGAAACCAAGCTGAAAGATGATGGCAGCAACTATACGGACTGGGTCGGAACACGAGGATCATCCTCATAGCTGCCAGGAAACAATATGTCCTAGAAGGACCGCTAGGTGACACTCCCGTCCCAGAGAACCAAGACATTATGAATGCTTGGCAGTCTCGTGCTGATGATTACTCCCTCGTTTAGTGCAGCATGCTTTACAGCTTAGAACCGGGGCTCCAAAAGCGTTTTGAGCAACACGGAGCATACGAGATGTTCGAGGAGCTGAAACTAGTTTTCCAAGCTCATGCCCGGGTCGAGAGATATGAAGTCTCCAACAAGTTCTATAGTTGTAAGATGGAGGAAAATAGTTCTGTCAGTGAGCACATACTCAAAATGTCTGGGTTGCACAACCGCTTTGTCCCATTTGGACATTAACCTCCCGGATGAGGCGGTCATTGTGAGAATCCTTGATCGCTCCCACCAAGCTACAAGAGCTTTGTGATGAACTACAATATGCAGGGGATGGTGAAGACCATTCCTGAAGTATTCTCAATGCTGAAGTCAGCAGAGGTTGAAATCAAGAAAGAACATCAAGTGTTGATGGTCAATAAGACCACTAAGTTCAAGAAGGGCAAGGGTAAGAAGAACTTCAAGAAGGATGGCAAAGATGTTGCCGCGCCCGGTAAGCCAGTTGCCGGGAAGAAGTCAAAGAATGGACCCAAGCCTGAGGTGAGTGCTTTTATTGCAAGGGAAGGTCCTTTGAAGCGGAACTGCCCCAAATACTTAGCGGATAAGACGGCCGGCAACAACAAAGGCATATTTGATATACATGTAATTGATGTGTACCTTACCAGTACTCGTAGTAACTCCTGGGTATTTGATACCGGTGCCGTTGCTCATATTTGTAACTCACAGCAGGAGCTGCGGAATAAGCGGTACTGGCGAAGGACGAGGTGACGATGCACGTCGGGAATGGTTCCAGAGTCGATGTGATCGCCGTCGGCACGCTACCTCTACATTTACCTACGGGACTAGTTTTGAACCTGAATAATTGTTATTTGGTGCCAAGTTTGAGCATGAACATTGTATCTGGATCTCGTTTGATACGAGATGGCTACTCGTTTAAATCCGAGAATAATGGTTGTTCTATTTATATGAGAGATATGTTTTATGGTCATGCTCCGATGGTCAATGGTTTATTCTTAATGAATCTCGAGCGTAATGTTACACATATTCATAGCGTGAATACCAAAAGATGTAAAGTTGATAACGATAGTCCCACATACTTGTGGCATTGCCGCCTTGGTCACATTGGTGTCAAGCGCATGAAGAAGCTACATGCTGATGGACTTTTAGAGTCTCTCGATTATGAATCATTTGACACATGCGAACCATGCCTCATGGGCAAAATGACCAAGACTCCGTTCTCCGGAACAATGGAGCGAGCAACCAACTTGTTGGAAATCATACATATCGATGTGTGCGGTCCGATGAGTGTTGAGGCTCGCGGAGGATATCGTTATGTTCTCACTCTCACAGATGACTTGAGTAGATATGGGTATGTCTACTTAATGAAACACAAGTCTGAGACCTTTGAAAAGTTCAAGGAATTTCAGAATGAAGTAGAGAATCAACGTGACCGAAGATAAAATTCTTCTGATCGGATCGTGGAGGAGAATATTTAAGTCACGAATTTGGTACACACTTAAGAAAATGTGGAATCGTTTCACAACTCACGCTACCTGGAACACCTCGGTACAGAACGGTGTGGCGAACGTCGTGTCGCACTCTATTGGATATGGTGCGATCCATGATGTCTCTTACCGATTTACCGATATCATTTTGGGGATACGCTCTAGAGACAGCTACATTCACTTTAAATAGGGCACCGTCTAAATCCGTTGAGACGACACCGTATGAATTATGGTTTGGGAAGAAACCTAAGCTGTCGTTTCTAAAAGTTTGGGGATGCGATGCTTATGTCAAGAAACTTCAACCTGAAAAGCTCGAACCCAAGTCGGAAAATGCGTCTTCATAGGATACCCTAAGGAAACCATTGGGTATACCTTCTACTTAAGATCTGAGGGCAAGATCTTTGTTGCCAAGAACGGATCCTTTACGGAAAAGAGTTTCTCTCGAAAGAAGTAAGTGGGAGGAAAGTAGAACTCGATGAAGTACTACCTCTTGAACGGGATAGTAGTGCAGCTCAGGAAAATGTTCCGATGGTGCCTACGCCTAACCGGAGAGGAAATTAATGATGATGATCAAGGTACTTGGATCAAGTTGCTCTTGAACTTCATAGGTCCACTAGGAGGCGTTCCGCACGGTGAATGCAGCAACCCTGTCACGGAAATCATGTTGTTAGACAACGGTGAACCTTGAACTATGAAGAAGCGATGGCGGGCCCAGATTCCAACAAATGGCTTGAAGCCATGCAATCCGAGATAGGATCCATGTATGAAAACAAAGTATGGACTTTGACAGACTTGCCCGATGATCGGTGAGCGATAGAAAACAAATGGATCTTTGAGAAGAAGACGGACGCAGATGGTAATGTCACCATCTATAAAGCTCGACTTGTCGCTAAGGGTTATCGGCAAGTTCAAGGGATTGACTACAATGAGACTTTCTCTCCCGTAGCGAAGCTTAAGTCCGTCCGAATCATGCTAGCAATTGTCGCATACTATGATTATGAGATATGGCAGATGGACGTCAAAACGGCATTCCTTAACGGGCATCTTAAGGAAGAACTGTATATGATGCAGCCGGAGGGTTTTGTCGATCCTAAGAATGCTAACAAAGTATGCAAGCTCCAGCGATCCATTTATGGGCTGGTGCAAGCATCTCGGAGTTGGAACATTCGCTTTGATGAAATGATCAAAGCGTTTGGGTTTATCTTGAGACTTATGGAGAATCCTGCGTTTACAAGAAAGTGAGTGGGAGCTCTGTAGCATTTCTCATATTATATGTAGATGACATACTTTTGATGGGAAATTATATAGAATTCTTGGACAGCATTAAGGCCTACTTGAATAAGTGTTTTTCAATGAAGGACCTTGGAGAAGCTGCTTATATATTAGGCATCAAGATCTATAGAGATAGATCGAGACGCCTCATAGGTCTTTCACAAAGCACATACCTTGATAAAATTTTGAAGAAGTTCAAAATGGATCAGTCCAAGAAGGGGTTCTTGCCTGTATTGCAAGGTGTGAGATTGAGCTCGGCTCAATGCCCGACCACGACAAAAGATAAAGAAGAGATGAGTGTCATCCCCTATGCTTCAGCCATAGGATCTATTATGTATGCCATCTTGTGTACCGGACCTGATGTAAACCTTGCCGTAAGTTTGGTAGGAAGGTACCAAAGTAATCCCGGCAAGGAACACTGGTCAGCGGTCAAGAATATCCTAAAGTACCTGAAATGGACGAAGGACATGTTTCTCGTTTATGGAGGTGACGAAGAGCTCGTCGTAAAGGGTTACGTCGACGCTAGCTTCGACACAGATCTGGATGACTCTAAGTCACAAACCGGATACGTGTATATGTTGAATGGTGGAGCGATGGTAGGTGCAGCTGCAAGCAGAGCGTCGTGGCGGGATCTACATGTGAACCGGAGTACATGGCAGCCTCGGAGGCAGCGCATGAAGCAATTTGGGTGAAGGAGTTCATCACCGACCTAGGAGTCATACCCAATGCGTCGGGGCCGATCAAACTCTTCCGTGACAACACTGGAGCTATTGCCCTTGCCAAGGAGCCCAGGTTTCACAAGAAGACCAGGCACATCAAGCGTCGTTTCAACTCCATCCGTGAAAATGTTCAAGTTGGAGACATGGATATTTTCAAAGTACATACGGATCTGAATGTCGCAGATCCGTTGACTAAACCTCTCTCGCGAGCAAAACATGATCAACACCAGAACTCTATGGGTGTTCGATTCATCACAATGTAACTAGATTATTGACTCTAGTGCAAGTGGGAGACTGTTGGAAATATGCCCTCTAGGCAGTAATAAAAGCATTATTATTATATTTCCTTGTTCATGATAATTGTATTTTATTCATGCTATAACTGTATTATCCGGAAATCATAATACACGTGTGAATACATAGACCACAATACGTCCCTAGTAAGCCTCTAGTTGACTAGCTCGTTGGTCAACAGATAGTCATGGTTTCACGACTATGGACATCGATGTCATTGACAAGCGGGATCACGTCATTAGGAGAATGACGTGATGGACAAGACCCAATCCTAAGCATAGCACAAGATCGTGTAGTTCGTTTTGCTAGAGCTTTTCAATGTCAAGTATATCTTCCTTAGACCATGAGATCGTGTAACTCCACGATACCGTAGGAGTGCTTTGGGTGTACCAAAGCGTCCTGGCGTAATCGGGTGACTATAAAGGTGCACTACAGGTATCTCCGAAAGTGTACATTGGGTTGACACGGATCGAGGCTGGGATTTGTCACTCCGTATATGACGGAGAGGTATCTCTGGGCCCACTCGGTAATGCATCATCATAATGAGCTCAAAGTGACCAAGTGTTTGGTCACGGGATCATGCATTCTGATGCAGTAAAGTGACTTGCCGGTAACGAGATTGAATGAGGTATTGGGATACCGACGATCGAGTCTCGGGCTTGTAACGTACCGATTGACAAAGGGAATAGTATACGGGGTTGCTTGAATCCTCGACATCATGGTTCATCCGATGACATCATCGAGGAGCATGTGGGAGCAAACATGGGTATCCAGATCCCGCTGTTGGTTATTGACACGAGAGCCGTCTCGGTCATGTACGCATGTCTCCGAACCCGTAGGGTCTACACTTAAGGTTCGGTGACGCTAGGGTTATTAGGAAGACTTGTATGTGATTACCGAATGTTGTTCGGAGTCCCGAATGAGATCCCGGACGTCACGAGGAGTTCCGGAATAGTCCGAGGTAAAGATTTATATATGGGAAGTTGTCATACGGACACCGGAAGGTTTCGGGGGCATATCGGTATTATACCGGGGCCACCGGAAGGGTTCCGGGGGTCCACCGGAGGAGCCACCTCCCGGGGGCCCTATGGGCTGCGTGGGGCACGAGCCAGCCCCTGGAGGGCTGGGCGCGACCCCCCCCCCCCTTTTGGGGCCAGGCGCCTGGGGTTGTGGGGGAACCCTAGAGGCGCCCCCTTGGCAGGGGCAAGTCCCCCTCCTGGCCGCCGCCCCCCTCTAGATCCCATCTAGAGGGGCCAGCCCCCCCTTGCCCCTTCCCCTATAAATAGAGGGGTGAGGGGAGGGCTGAACACCCAAGCCAAGGTGCAGCCCCTCCCCTCCCCAACACCTCTCCTCCTTCGTTCGAGCTTGGCGAAGCCACAGCCGAATCTTGCTGCACCAACAACACCACACCGTCGTCTTTGCCGTTGGAGCTGTCTTCCTCAACCTCTCCTTCCTCCTTGCTGGATCAAGGCGGAGGAGGCGTCGTCCGTGTCGTCACGTGTGTTGAGCGTGGAGGTGCTGTCCGTTCAGCACTTGGTCATCGGTGATCTGAATCACGGCGAGTACGACTCCATCATCACCATCACCTTGAATGCTTCCACTTTCGATCTACAAGTGGTATGTAGATGCAAACTCACTCCCTTGACTCGTTGCTTAGATGAACTCATAGATGGATCTTGGTGAAACCGTAGGAAAAATTTTAATTTTCTGCAACGTTCCCCAACAGTATATCAACAAGAGACAGTAAAAAATGTTTACGCAGGGTCTTAATCTGAAAAGAATCCGTGCAACAGGTCCCTACTGCACGTCTGCGCCTGTGTCTCCGTTGTGCCGTATCCTGGACGGGTGTAGCACGTTGTTCATCTGTAAGAGAGAGGAACTTAGTTTAAAAAAGAAAAAAAATATCGTGCAAAAGATGTACTTTATATTAAATAAACAGAGTATGAGTCGAAGAAGTGGATAAGATTGAGCTTTATTGTCTCTTGTGATACATGCATGCAGCCCCTTGTATAGGTGTATGCCGCTAGTAGGCGCCGGACTCGTCTAGCCGTGTCCGGGGTTTGAATGACCAATTCAGGTTCTTTGACTAGCGGAGCCGGATAGGTGTGGGGCTGTCAAGGCAGTCTCCCGTTCCTCCGTGCTCAAGTGACACTTAATACTCCCTTTTAATGAGATGATGCCATGTGGACCGGGCATTTTAAGTGTGAGAGATGCATAATGCGGTATTGCATTAAAGCGGGCGAAAGCTTCGCGTCCCAATAGTGCTTGATGGCTACTTTTGAACGAGGCGACATGGAAGATTAACCTTTCGCGACGGAAGTTGTCGGGTGAACCGAACACAACTTCTAGTAGTATGGAGCCCGTACAATGGGCATATAGGCCTGGCATTACTCCTTTAAAGGAGGTGTTGCTACGGCGAATTTTGGTTGGGTTTATCCCCATCCTGCGGATCGTGTCATGATATATCAGGTTTATGTCACTGCTGCCATCCATGAGGACTTGTGTGAATTGGAATCCATTGATTATAGGATCCAATATCAAGGCAGTCCATCCTGCGTTCCGGATACATTTGGAATAGTCCTGATGGTCGAAGGTGATTGGTTTTGACAACCAATGTGCGGCGCGCATTTTAGTGGGCGCCGCTCTGTTTTTCCCTTTGATCACGTGAAGTGAGTTTACTGTTTTAACCTCTTGTGGGAAATTCTTTTGTTTTCCGGGGCTCTGCTTGTGGTGCTCGTCATCATCTTCACTTGGTGTGTCGAGCCCCTTGTGTTCGGCGTTGAGTCTGCCGGACTGTTTGAAGACCCAACAATTTCTGTGGGTATGCTTTGCAGGCCTCCCGGGAGTACTGTGGATTTGACATATCTTGTCCAAGATTTTTTGTAAGTTGGATAGCTCATTGCTATTGTCCTTAAGTGGCAGTTTTTTATTGTTCTACCGTGAGCTTTTGAATCCGGCGTTGACCGCCGCGCTCTTTGGACCGTTCCCTTTAATCCGGCGCTGGTCCTTGTTGCGCCATGGTTTCCCATTTCCATGCCTGACTTCGGATGTACTTGGGTCGCTGGTGCTGCATCTTGCTAGCCAGCTATCCTCTCCAGCATAAGCGGGTCATGAGGCTTGTTAATGCGGCCATTGTTCTTGGCTTTTCTTGGCGAGGTGTCTGCGCGCCATTCGTCTCGGATGTTGTGTTTGAAAGCTGCTAAGGCTTGGCGTCCGGACAGTCGACTATTTGGTTCTTTTAGTAAGGAACCTGTTGCAGAATTTCGAGCTGACTCTCCGGCTGTTGAGTTATGTGACTTAGATAAATGCGCATCCGGAGGGCGGACATAGGTCCCCTGAAAATTTGCCGAAACGCATCCTCGAGCTCTCCCGGCTTCCAATGGCGTTTTAGGGGAGGCTTTTAAGCCAATGCCGAGCTGGCCCTTTGAGTTTAAGGGTAAGTATTTTATGGCGTGGAGATCATCTCCTCTAGCCATGTGTATGTGGAGGATGTAATCCTCAATCCAGACTCAGGTCTGTTGTTCCATCGTATGCCTCTATGTTTACGGGTTTGAATCATTTGGAAATTCAAGATCCGGCACCTCATAGGTGAAACATAGGGGTGCGCCCTATATTTGGGTGTGCCGTGATGTTCGGATTTTTGGCCTGTTGCATTGCTTTGAAGATCTTGACTTCTTGGCCCATAGATGGACCTAACCGGACCATCCTTTTGCTGTGAATCCTTGTGCGGATCGCATACCAGCTTGTGTGCGGCGCCATTTGCCGCTCTCTTTTTGCCGTGGGGTCGTCCATCCGACCGGGTGGCCTTCTTACTTTTTGATTGTGGGGGCTCTAATGCCTCCTCGTCAAATTCGGGCAGTAGCTTTCTTTTCGGGTAGCTCTTTGTTCGGCAACTGTCGCCGTATTTGCCTGCGGTGTTGAATACTTTGCTCCATCTGATCCTGAGTGCATCTTCCGCTGCTTTGAGCTTCCGCTTCTGCTTTTTCAGGCTACACGCAGTGGCGACGAGCCTTTTCTGGAGGTTATCTTGCTCCACAATTTGCCCGGCGTGAGATCGTCCGGATTGTTGTCTTCGCCGGGGACGGGTTGTTTATCCAAGTTGTCTTGTTCGGACGATTGCTCGATAGCATGTTCGTCGTCCACCGGTTCGCCCTGCTCTATGGCTGGGTCTCTGTTGAGGCGGGATTTAGTTCGGCGTTTACGTTGCCGTTTTGACTGCTTTTCGAGGGATTTATCCTTCGTAGCGTCCCGTTGTTCCTCGTCTTCATTTCCTTTAGGTGTATCCACCATGTATACATCATGGGATGGAGTGGTTGTCCAACATCCTATAGGCGCTGGTTCAAGGTTGACTCCTACATCGTCGTCCATGCCGTCGATGTCTTCGGAGTCGAAATCGAGCACGTCGTGTAAGCTTTCGACGGTGGCTACGAAGTGGGTGGTGGGTGGGCGTTGAATTTCTTCATCGTCCGCATCCCAACCCTCCTGACCGTAGTCCGGCCAGGGCTCTCCGGATAAAGAGAGAGACTTTAGTGAATTCAGGATGTCGCCAAAGGGCGAGTGCTGAAAGATGTCATGGCCGTGAACTCCATGACTGGCGCAATCGGATTCGATCGGCGGGGCGCGGAGGTTCGGAGTTCGGAAAGGAGTCCGGCACCGAGTCGAGGTGTTCGCAAAGGGCGAGGATGGAGTTCGCTCAATCGCCATAGAGATTGTAGCCCCGAGGCGATGTCCAACCACTGCGTCCTCGATCGGGAATCCGCCCGGATTAAGGGTCGGAGCGGATCTTGATGCGGCCTCAAGGCACTTGTCCGGCTGCAGAGCTAGATCATGCCCATCGAGACGGTCACGGCACGCTGGGCTGCGGCTCGAATCCGTCGAAGATCAAGTCTCCGCGGATATCGACCGTATAGTTCAAACTTCAAATCTGACCTGATGGCGGGGCGTAGCTTTCGATCTGCTCCGGATGGCCAAGCGAATTGGCCCGATGCAAAGCCGCCGAATCTGAAGATCTTTCCGGGAGAAAGGTCTCACCTGGACTGCATCGTTGTTGATGATCGAAGGAGCCATCGGGCCTATCGGTGACGACACAGAGGAACTCTCAATGAAAGCACCAATGTCGGTGTCAAAACCGGCGGATCTCGGGTAGGGGGTCCCGAACTATGCGTCTAGGCGGAAGGTAACAGGATACAAGGGACACGATGTTTTTACCCAGGTTCGGGCCCTCTCGATGGAGGTAATACCCTACTCCTGCATGATTAATATTGATGATATGGGTAGTACAAGAGTAGATCTACCACGAGATTGTAGAGGCTAAACCCTAGAAGCTAGCCTATGGTATGATTGTTATTGTGTCCTACGGACTAAAACCCTCCGGTTTATATAGACACCGGATAGGTTAGGGTTACACAGAGTCGGTTACAATAGTAGGAGATCTATATATCCGTATCGCCAAGCTTGCCTTCCACGCCAAGGAAAGTCCCATCCGGACACGGGACGAAGTCTTCAATCTTGTACCTTCATAGTCTTGGTGTCCGGCCAACGGTGATAGTTCGGCTATCCGGACACCCCCTAGTCCAGGACTCCCTCAATAGCAGTAGTAAGTTAGCAGAAACAATATAAGATAAATTCGTAGGCATTGGATCGGTGACTTGTTGGATAATATTCATCATGAGACAGTTATAACCTAGGGCGATACGGCACTAGCTCCAGTTCATCAATATAATGTAGGCATATATTCCGTAAATAGTCATACGTGCTGTATTAAAAGAACTTGCAAGGCATCTTTTTTCCTACCCTCCCGTTGCAGCGGGGTCCATATTGGAAACTAAGGGATATTAAGGCCTCCTTTTAATAGAGAACCGGAAGAAAGCATTAACACATAGTGAATACATGAACTCCTCAAACTATGGTCATCACCGGGAGTGGGCCCGGTTGTTGTCACTCAGGGTTGCCGGATCATAACACGTAGTAGGTGACTATAACTTGCAATATCGGATCTAAAACATCAATATAATGATGATAACATAAACGGTTCAGATATGAGTTCATGGCACCCGGGCCCAAAGTGACAAGTATTAAGCATAGCGAAGTCATAGCAACATCAATCTAAGAACATAGTGGATACTAGGGATCAAGCCCTAACAAAACTAACTCGATTACATGATGAATCTCCTCCAACTCCTCACCGACCAGTGAGCCTACGAAGGAATTACTCACTCCCGGTGGGGAGCATCATGGAATTGTCAATGGAGAAGGGTTGATGATGACGAAGAACGAAGATCCCCCTCTCCGGAGCCCCAAACGGACTCCAGATCTGCCATCCCGAGGAAGAACAGGGCTTGGCGGCGGCTCTGTCTCGTGGATCGCGACAATTCTTTCTCCCTGATTTTTTTCTGGAAAAATTGGATTTCATAGCGTCGGTTTCAGGGTCAGCGGGGCCACCAGGTGGGGACAACCCACCTGGACGTGCCAGGAGAGGGGGGCGCACCCTGGTGGGTTGTGCCCACCCAAGTGCCCCTCTCCGGCAGGTCTTGTTTCCAGAATTTCTTATTATTGATATAAAAAATCCTTGCAAAGTTTCGTTCCATTCTAAGAACTTTTATTTCTGCACAAAAACAACACCATGGTAGTTCTGCTGAAAATAGCGTTAGGCCGGGGTTAGTTTCATTCAAATCATGCAAATTAGAGTCCAAAACATGAGGAAAAGTGTTAGGAAAAGTAGATACGTTGGAGACGTATCAACTCCCCCAAGCTTAAACCTTTGCTTGTCCTCAAGCAATTCAGTTGATAAACTGAAAGTGAAAAAGAAAAAGTTTTACGAACTCTTTTGCTTTTGTTTGCATAAATAAGCTTAAACGGCACCCATGTTTTCAGCAAATCATTATAACTAACCATGTCGACAATAACTCTTAAAGATTATAATGTCTCATATCAATGACATAATCAGCTAGCGAGCGATAATAAGATATCTCAAACGGCAACACGTTATCAAAACAACCATGATATAATATGACAATAGTGGTATCTCGCTAGCCCTTTCTGAGACCGCAAAACATAAATGCAGAGCACCTCCAAAGTTCAAGTAGCGACTAAACATTGTAATTCATGATAGAAAAGATCCAGTCAAGATGCACCCAACATTAGCTACACACAATGCATAAGTCATGACAGCTGTGCTCCCTTAGTTTCTGGCGCTTGTTTTAGAAGGTGATGACAAAACATAAAAGTAAATATATAGTCCCTTCGCAGAGGGAAACCGTGATTTGCAGAGGTGCCAGAGCTTAAGTTTTTAAAACTGAGATAAATGATATTTTGAGACGTGCACCCTTCTTATTCACTTCACGACCATCAGTTATCAACATCTTCCATGCTAAGCACGCTAGTGGCGGTTCCCAAGGGATAAAAGGAAAGGTTTTGACTCCATTGGGAGTTTTTGTTTGATTATTCAAGATATTAAATCTTTTTCATGTTTGTAGTTTGGGACTGGGCATCCCTATTACCGCCCTTTTCTCGTGAGATGGCAAGTGAATAAACACTCGACCTGAGAATAACCCGCTTAGCATGGAAGATACCGACCACCTCCTGTCGTTCCATGAACGATCCAGGCACACACAAAAAGTATATATTTTTTAGATGTTTTTAGAGGTGGCACATGCAAATTTACTTAGGACGACAGGGTAATACCGTATATTGGTAGGTATGGTGGACTCATCTGGAATAATTTTGGGTTCAAGGTTTTTGATGTACAAACAGAGTTCCCACTTAGCACAGGCGAAGGCTAGCAATTAGATTGAGAAGCGGCCAGCTAGAGAGCAACAACGATCATAACCATGCATTATGCATAAGTAACATTGGACACTAGCATGAGTAGGATATGAACACCATGAACATAAATATCATAGAGGCTATGTTGGTTTTGATTCAACTACATGCATGAACATGTGCCAAGTCAAGCCACTTTCGAGCGTTCGGAGGAGGATACCATATCATCATACTACATCACAATCATTTTAACGCTATGTTGATATCCAAGATAAATCATTATCAACTCCCAGCTACTTATGCATGGCATGAGAAACTATAATCTCTAATTGTCATTGCAAACATGTTTAATCATAATGGGCTGAATCATGGATACTAGGTTAAACATATTTACACAAATAGAACAAGTCGAGTTCATACCAGTTTCTCTCTGCCACGGCCAGTTCATCGAATATCGTCATTATTGCCTTTCACTTGCACGATCAAATGATATGAAGATAATAATAGTGCAAGAGTGTCGTGGACTAAGCTGGAATCTGCAAACATTTTATTCAACAGGAGAATACAAGGTAAATGTGCTCTTTATTAGTTCAACAATTATTCATATGAGAGCCACTCAACATTTTCATCGTGGTCTTCTCCTTGGTACAACTCGAATAAAAAGAAAAGAAATTCAGAGAAACACACTGAAATATTTTTGGAGTTTTTGGCTTTCTTTAGCAAGCAAATAAAAAGGGAAAAGAGAAAACGAGAAAAACTATTTACATGGGAAAGCTCCCAACAAGAAAAAGAAGAACAAGGAAATCTTTTTGGGTTTTCTTTTTAATGTTACTACTAAGCATGCATAGAAATAAATTAACTACAACTAATTTTTTTATTTTTTCTAAAGGTTTTCAAACACACAAGAAGGACGCAAGAAAATAAAATCTAAGCATGGATGATACAATGAAAAAGTGTGAACACCGACAAATAGAATAAGTGAACATGAATGTAATGTCGGTGAGAACACGTACTCCCCCAAGCTTAGGATTTTGGCCAAACTTGGTAGTCGATCAGTAGCCTGGATGGTAGTAGGGATCCTGAGGAGCAGACATCCACTCATCCCACTGCTGAGGCTCCTCCTCTGCCTCTGCAGTAGCTTGAGCGTTCCGGTAGGCGATGATGCCCACAGGCATAATCCTATATCCGCCCCTGGCAATGGAATCAAACAAAGAAGGTGCAGTCAATGGAATAATATCACGAGTTTTAACGCTAAATTAAGACCAGGTTATAAGGAATGGGGATGTTAGGATAATCTCGTGCAAGAAAATGATGGTGTTCCATGGCTGCACGGTCTAAGTAAACCTTGTTCAGGGGGTAATCATGAGGGCGTATCCCAACATTAAGGTGGGCCGCCAAACTAGTAGCAAAAATCCCACCATGTATTTCACCTTGGGATTTATTAAGATGGAGGCGACGAGCCAGAATAGCTCCCAAGATATGAGTGTTGTCGCCCTCTAGTGCTCGGCGTAAAATAGCAAAGTCTGGTGCGCTAAGCGCACCTACTTTCTTTCTAGCAAGCAAGCACTTAGCAACAAATAAAGCAAAATAATGTACAGAAGGAAAGTGTATGCTAGCAGCCGTCGTGGCTGACACTCCTCTCTCATCTCCCAATGTCAAAGTGCGATAAAAGTCCTCAAACCCAGCCGGCCTAGGCTCAGCTGAGCTCTCATCAGAAGGGATCATGCATATGTCACAAAATTCAGTAAGTGGTATCTGATGATTTTCAGCATATAAATCAAAGCTCAATTCGGGAGGATTATTCCTAGGCAGGAAAGTAAAACTTTGAACAAAGATATTTGTGAGGATTTGATGCTGGTCACACTCATCTGTGATGAACTCGGTGAGGCCGGCATTAGCAGCATATTGTGTGAACTCTTGAAGGATTTAACCCTCCTCCAGGAACGGGGTGTGCGGCCATTCACACGGCCGTACTTCCGCCAAACTCCGAGGGTGGAGATCACTATCAGATGACTCCCCAATAACACCCTTGGAGTTCTTCTTGGAGCCAAACTTCCTAAAGATATTCATGGTTTCCTATGAACATAATTCTGAAATTTATTAGCCCACAAAATTTCTCAACAAAACTTCACAAAATTGATAGCAACTACTCATAGGGGTACATAGAGGCCATAGCAAGCATTCAAACTACTTAGAACTCTAAGAATTTAACATGCAAGCTCATCTACAGTAGCACTAAGAGTAGCTAATTATTCAAAATATAAACCACTAAAACAAAAACTAATTGGATAAATGGTTGAGTCACATACCAAGCAACAATCCCCTGAAACAGTTTCAGAAACGAAGCTTCGAGCAAAGAGATCGAAATCCACGGGTTTGAGAGCAAGAACACGGAAGAGAGAGCAATGGAGATTTTTTTTCTGGAGGTAAGTAATGATGTGGGATGAAGGGATAAGTGAGGGGGCCCACGTGGGAACCACAACCCACCAGGGCACGCCTGGGGGCCCTGACGCGCCCAGGTGGGTTGTGCCCACCTGGTGAACCTCCCTCTGATATAATTTGCACCAGAATTTCGGAAATATTTAGAAAAAAATCATATTCAATTCTCACAACATTCTGAGAACTTTTATTTTTGGGTCATTTTTTATTGCAAGGGAAATTCAGAAAACAAACAAAACATGGCATTTTATTTTATTTAACTAATAAAAACATAAAACAGAAGATAAGTACAAAAGGTAGTGCTTACTAAATTCATCAACTTCATACCGCTCAAAACTGATTCATTAATAAGGTTGATCAGGTCTTATTAACAACCAATTTCGATTAGCATTAAACCGAAGAACTTTCGTAAATCACTAAGTTATCTCAATGGGGATATGCATTTCCCCAACAATATGCATTTCATATTTCTTTTTGACAGTAGGTAGAGCTATTTGAAAACTTCCAATAGTGATTGTCAGAGATTTTTCAATAACATTAATACCATTCACTTGGAATTGTTTCTTCGGAAAGTGCGCCGTATGCTCATTACCATTGATATGAAAAGTGACCTTGCTTTTACTGCAATCAATAATAGCCCCTGCAGTATTCAAGAAGGATCTACCAAGGATAATCGACATGTTGTCGTCCTCGGGCATCTCAAGTATAACAAAGTTAGTCGAAATAGTAACATTAGCAACAACAACGGGAACATCCTCACAATTACCGATAGGTGTGGAAGTTGATTTGTCATCCATTTGCAAAGATATTTCAGTAGGTGTGAGTTTATTCAAGTCAAGTCTTTTATATAAAGAGAAAGGCATAACACTAACACCAGCTCCTAAATCACACAAAGCAGTTTTCACATAGTTCTTTTTAATAGAGCAAGGTATAGTTGGTATTCCTGGATCTCCAAGTTTTTTAGGTACTCCATCTTTAATATTATAATTAGCAAGCATAGTGGAGATTTCAGCTTCCGGTATTTTTCTCTTATTAGTGATGATGTCTTTCATATACTTTGCATAAGGAGGCATTTCCAAGATATCAGTCAAGTGATTACGCAAAAAGACTGGCCTCAGCATTTCAGCAAAGCGTTCAAATTCTTGATCATCTTTCTTTTTAATTGACTTGGGTGGAAAATGCATAGGTTTTTGAATCCATGGTTCTCTTTCTTTACTGTGTTTTCTAGCCAAAAATTCATTTTTATCATATCTTTTATTCTTAGGTTGTGGGTTATCAAGATCAACAGGTGGTTCTATCTCAACATCATGGTCCGGTTCTTTTTCATTACTTGGTTGAGTGTCTTCATGAACCTCATCATTATCTTTTTCATTATCAGAAGGTGAGTGTTCATTACCAGATTGAGTTTCAACATCTGAGATAGAAGGTTCATTATCATTACCAGGAGGTTTCTCTATTTCAGGTTCACTAGAAGTATGCAAAGTCCTTACATTTTTCTTCTTCTTTTTCTTTCTATAAGGACTAGGTGCACTAGTGTTATTTCTTTGTGAATCTTGTTCAATTATTTTTGGGTACCCGTCAGGATAAAGTGGTTTCTGAGTCATTTTACCTCCTCTAGTTGCAACTCTAATAGCAAATTCATGCATATTATGATTCATTTCATCAAGCAATTCTCTTTGTGATTTAGCAACTTCTTCTAACTGAGTTTGAACCATAGAAGCATGTTTTCCAACACCTCTGACATCATTTGATATTGTAAATAATAGGTCATTCAAGCGAGCAACCATATCAGAATTATATTTCAATTGTTTCGTAACATTTGCATTGAAGTGATCTTGTTTTTTAATATAGTTTTCAAACTCATAAAGGCATTGACTAGGATGCATATTGTCAGGATTGTCATTATCACTGAACTTCATTAGAGAATTTACCTGTTAGGCAGTGGTGGTGTATTAAGCCCATGTATTTCTTCAATAGGAGGTAAATTTTTAACATCCTCAGCTTTAATACCTTTTTCCTTCATAGATTACTTTCTCTCTTGCATATCTTCGGGACTAAGATATAATATACCCCTCTTCTTCGGAGTGGGTTTAGGCGGTGGTTCAGGAAGAGTTCAATCAGCATAATTTTTCAATATATTATTCAATAATGCTTCGGCTTGTCCAACAGTTCGCTCCCTGAAAACACAACCAGCATAACTATCTAGGAAGTCCCTAGAAGCATCGGTTAGTCCATTATAGAAGATATCAAGTATTTCATTTTTCTTAAGAGGATGATCAGGTAAAGCAATAAGTAACTGGCAAAGCCTCCCCCAAGCTTGTGGGATACTCTCTTCTTTAGTTTGCACAAAATTAATTATTTCCTGTAAGGCAGCTTGTTTCTTACGAGCAGGAAAATATTTCTCAGAGAAGTAATAAATCATATCCTGGGGACTACGCGCACAACCAGGAGCAAGAGTATTGTACCAAGGTTTAGCATCACCCTTTAATGAGAAAGGAAATAACTTGAGAATAAAGTAGTTGCGAGTTTTCTCATCATGAGTAAAAAGGGTGGCAATGTCATTCAACTTAGTAAGATGTGCCACAATAGTTTCAGTTTCATAACCATGGAAAGGATCAGATTCAACCAAAGTAAATAACTCTAGGTCGACAGAGAATTCATAATCCTTATCATCAATAAAGATAGGTGAAGTAGCAAACTTAGGATCATATTTCATTCTAGCATTCAAAGATTTTTATTTATACTTGCATAATAATTTCTCTAGATCATCTCTATCCTTACAAGCAAGAATATCTCTAGTTGTATCCTCATTCATAACATAACCTTTCGGTAACTTAGGCAATTCATATCTAGGAAGACTAGTTCTAGCAGATGTTTCGGGAGTTTTAGTTTCAAGCTCATCATCAGATTCAACAACATCATGTTGTATTACTCTAGCAATTTCTGCGTCAAGAAAATCACCAAGTGGCACATCATCATTATCAAGCAAGGTACTAGCATCATCATAAGAATTATCCATAGCAGAAGTAGCATCATCAATAGCTTGCGACATATCGGAATTAATAGCATGTGGTGGTGGTGTTGCAAGTTTACTCATAACAGAAGGTGAATCTAAAGCAGAACTGGATGGCAGTTTCTTACCTCCCGTCGTACTTGAGGGAAATATCTTAGTCTTAGGATCCTTCAGATTCTTCATAGGGATAAATTGATAATAATCCCAAGTGACTCAACAAATATAGCTATGCTCCCCGGCAACGGCGCCAGAAAAAGGTCTTGATAACCAACAAGTATAGGGGATCACAACAGTTTTCGAGGGTAGTGTATTCAACTCAAATTTATAGATTCGACACAAGGGGAGCCAAAGAATATTTGAAGGTATCAGCAGCTAAGTTGTCAATTCAACCACACCTGGAGATTAATTATCTGCAGCAAGGTGATCAGTTGCAAAGTAATATGATAGTTTTGATAGTAGTGACAGTAGCAACGGTAACGGTAACAGTGATAGCAGTAATTTTGTAGCTAGTGTAACAATGATGATAGCAGTAGTAACTTAGCAGAAACAATATAAGATAAATTCGTAGGCATTGGATCGGTGACTTGTTCGATGATATTCATCATGAGACAGTTATAACCTAGGGCGATACGGCAGTAGCTCCAGTTCATCGGTATAAAGTAGGCATGTATTCCGTAAATAGTCATGCGTGCTTTATTAAAAGAACTTGCATGGCATCTAAGGGATATTAAGGCCTACTTTTAATAGAGAACCGGAACAAAGCATTAACACAGTGAATACATGAACTCCTTAAACTACGGTCATCACCGGGAGTGGGCCCGGTTGTTGTCACTCCGGGGTTGCCGGATCATAACACGTAGTAGGTGACTATAAGTTACAAGATCGGATCTAAAACATGGATATAATGATGATAACATAAACGGTTCAGATCTGAGTTCCTAGCACCCGGGCCCAAAGTGACAAGCATTAAGCATAGCAAAGTCATAGCAACATCAATCTAAGGACATAGTGGATACTAGGGATCAAGCCCTAACAAAACTAAATCGACTACATGATGAATCTCATCCAACTCCTCACCGACTAGCGAGCCTACGAAGGAATTACTCACTCTCGGTGGGGAGCATCATGGAATTGGCGATGGAGAAGGGTTCGTGATGACGAAGAACAAAGATCCCCCTCTACGGAGCCCCAAACGGACTCCCGATCTGCCCTCCCGAGGTGGCTCCGTTTCGTGGATCGCAATAATTCTTTCTCCCTGATTTTTTTCTAGAAAAATAGGATTTTATAGCGTGGGTTTCAAGGTCAGCGGGGCCACCAGATGGGGACAACCCACCTGGGCGCGCCAGGAGAGGGGGGCGCGCCCTGGTGGGTTGTTCCCACCCAGGTGCCCCTCTCCGGCAGGTCTTGGCTCCAGAAATTCTTATTATTGATATAAAAAATCCTCGCAAAGTTTCGTTCCATTCCGAGAACTTTTATTTCTTCACAAAAACAACACCATGGTAGTTCTGCTGAAAACAACGTCAGTTCGGGGTTAGTTTCATTCAAATCATGCAAGTTAGAGTCCAAAACAAGAGGAAAAACGTTAGGAAAAGTAGATACGTTGGAGACGTATCAGGCCTCGGCGACCCTTATCCTCTCCTTCCAACCGCGAGCCATCCGTTCCCGATGGGACTCATAGTCGGCCCGACCGGTGATGGGGAAGGGGAGGGGTTCAGGCTGCCGGGACCGCAAGGAGCCAACCCCAGAGGACCCGAGTGTCCATTGAGTCGACGCTATGGAGTTGCGGCAGGCAGATCTATCCGTCGACCGGGCGCTGTCCTCCCGGGAGCGGCAGAGTGCAATGCGGACCGCCATTGCCTCCTCCAAACCCGCACGGGATGACACCCCAGTCGACGGATCCGGACTAGTCGAAGTCAGATCTGCTGCCAGCCATGCCGGAGAAGGCTGGAAACTACCGAAGGTGAGCTCGGGTGGCGGAGGAGAGTGGAGTGAAGTGGCTAGGGTTTTGTCTAGCTAGTGGTTGGAGACGAATATATGTTGGTCGGGTGGGTCAGCATGGGCCGGGTCCGACATGGCGGGCGTGCATGAGTGCGCCGGGCGCCCCATATCCGCCTCATATTTGGGCTGGATATAAGGGGTGCCGGTAAGTCTGGGCGTTTAAGGCCCGTTTAAGACATCCGTCTAAGTCAAAAAATCGTGACCGGTCGTTTGAGGAGGGTTTGGGGCGCCCGGCTGTAGATACTCTTACGTAACAAGCATGTGCCAACTAATGCAGTTTACTCAATTATTAATCCGCCACTAAAAGAAGAGGGCGCCTAGCGGTGTGGTGAGGAGGGGACAACATGGTATTTGGTTCCAGACAGCCGCTACCTCACTTAGAATATTTCATCTTCTGGAAGGAAACAAAAGAAGACACCACTTCTGTTTTTAGCAATGCAAAGAATTTCGTTTCAACTCAAATAGGAAAGCGAATGTATTAGTGGCCGAAGCCAAATAAAACCTTCCTCCTCTGTCACCTCTTCCATTCCCTCAGACTACACCATTGGATTAAACCACCCCTGCTCCCTCTCGCCTCTGCCTACGATAACCTCGGCGAGGGGCCTTGTCGCCATGGGCATTGTCTGAGGGAGTCCTGGACTAAGGGGTCCTCGGGTGTCCGGCCAGTTATCCATGGGCCGAACTGATGGGCTGCGAAGACATGAAGGCGAAGACCGTACCCGTGTCCGGATTGGACACTACTTAGCGTGGAAGGCAAGCTTGGCGACCGAAGATTCCTTGTTATGTAACCGACTCTATGTGAACCCAAGATCCCCCCGGTGTCTATATAAACCGGAGAGGTTAGTCCGCAAAGGATATACACATTACCATATTCATACTGGCTAGACTTATAGGGTTTAGCCATTATGATCTCGTGGTAGATCAACTCTTGTAACACTCATATTCATCAAGATCAATCAAGAAGGAAGTAGGGTATTACCTCCAAAGAGAGGGCCCGAACCTGGGTAAACATCGTGTCCCCCGTCTCCTGTTACCATCGATCCTAGACGCACAGTTCGGGACCCCCTACCCGAGATCCGCCGGTTTTGACACCGACATTGGTGCTTTCATTGAGAGTTCCACTGTGCCGTCGATGAAAGGTTCGATGGCTCCTTCAATCATCGACAGTGACGCTGTCCAAGGAGGAACCTTCCTCCCCGGACAGATCTTTGTGTTCGGCAGCTTCGTACTGCAGGCCAACTCACTTGGCCGTCTGGAGCAGATCGACAGCTATGCCCCTGGCCACCAGGTCAGATTTGGAAGCTTAGACTATGTCGCAGATACCCATGGAGACTTGATATTCAATGAGTTTGAGACCGCAGCAATCGCTCCCCCTCGCCCCGATGAACATGACTTTAATCTGTCATCGGATCACATCCAAGAGATGGTTCCTGTTGCTGCAACGGCCTTAGAACCAGAGCAGAGCGTGCCACCCAAAGCCATAGAGTCCGCGGCGTTGGAGCCGCACACGGACTCAACACCCTGCAATATTTGCTTCGTCGGAACTTTCGGACTCGTCTCCGACTATAAGTTCCGGACTGTGTATGCCTGCGGACACCGAGCTAGATCAGTTATCGACCTTCGAATTCAGCGCCGCAAACGTTTTCCAGCACTCACCTTTGGGTGATGTGCTGAACTCTCTAAAGAATTTGTCCTTGGAGAAGGACTCGCAGCCGAACTATGTTCGGTTCGAGTTGGAGGCTGATGATGGGGAATTTTGCTTCCCACCCGCCACCCACTTCATAGCTACCGTCGAGGACTTAACCGACGAGCTCGATTATGGCTCCGAAGACATCGACGGTATGTACGACGTTGTCGGCAAGGAGCAAGGCCAAGACCCGCCATTCAATGGATGTTCGACGGTCACCTCGTTGTACGATGTGTACATGGTTGATACACCTAAAAGATCTGGTGACGACAAAGAAGAGCCAGATGCGAATAAACACTCCAAGACACAGTCCAAACGCCGGTGCCCTAAACGCCGCTCTAAGCCTCGTCGCTCAAAATATGGCAATACTGGCACCGGAGAAAACAGTACTCCGGGCGACGCCGAAAACATTGAAGACCCTGTCGGAGCTGCATCCGAACAGGAGGAACACGACAATGGGCAAGATAACCCTGATGAAAAGGCCATAGAAGATGACTCGGAGGACGATAGTTACCGTCCACCCTCCGAGGAGGAGTCAAGCCTCAGCAACGAAGACTTCATCGTGCCTGATGATCCTCTGGAGCAGGAGCGCTTTAAGCTTTAGCTCATAGCCACTGCAAGGAGCCTGAAAAAGAAACAACAACAGCTTTAAGCTGAACAAGATTTGCTCGTCGACAGATCACTACTAGGAAAAGGGCTATTGATGAAATGGCCACTAATGGCGCACCAGACATGTTGTGCGCCAATACTATATAGCAGTGGCGCACCATGTGCTGGTGCGCGACACTAATGGCGCACCAGGCACATGGTGCGCCACTAGTAACATTTTTTTTATTTTTTTTCCAAACATACTAATGGCGCACTAGGGCACAATGCGCCATTACTAGTTCTAACTAGTAATGGCGCACCAGCCATATAGTGCGCCACTACTATATTTTTTTTTTGCAAAACTACTAATGGCGCACCCGGGAATAGTGCGCCATTACTAGTTTAAACTAGTAATGGCGCACTGTGCCCTGGTGCGCCATTAGTATATATTATTATTATTATTATTTTGCAAAACTACTAATGGCGCACCACCAGCAGGTGCGCCATTAGTAACCAGGGTTACTAATGGCGCATTTGTAGGTGGTGCGCCATTAGTAACCTGGGACCAGCTAGATATTTTGGACAGCCACACCTACCCACTCACTTTCCCCACTTCATTCTCTCCACCTCCTCCTCCAAGCTTGTCTCAGCTGCCTCCTCCTCCTCACCTCATTTGCACCATAGATTCATCCAAATAAAGTGGTTAAATTACCTTTTTCTGACAGGTAAGTAAGGGGGAAGCTATCTTTATGTTGCTCTCCCTCCAACAACATGCACATGCACTTTTTATGGCCTAGCTAGATCTATGTATGTTTGTGGTTTTGCATATGTTTGTGGTGTTGCATATATGTTTGTGTTTGCAGGTACCGGTATTTGAAATGCGATAGTTGCCAATATTTTGCCAGAATGTTGATTCATTTCCGTTTCGGCGAGAATTTTGGCACTATGCATTCTTTTTTGTCCTATTTTTAGGAAAGTCATGCCAAATTTTTTCTTGGTTCTAAAATATCGTTTTGCTCTACCCGTAGGGCGACCATGGTCCGCATACGATGACCGAAGGCATCGTGAATAGGTTTTTGAGCTCCGCGAAGGCCGAGATGCTTCAAAAGAACGAGACGGAGATAAGATGTCCGTGTCGAAGATGCAAGATGAAGAGCCTTATTGCGGACCCGGATTCCGGGCAGGTGTGGGACCACCTGCTCTTGCGTGGTTTCATGGATGGATATCGGTGGCAAGGTGATGAAGATGACTATGAAGTCGTCCATGGGGGCCGGGCAAGAAATGAGGAAGGGCAGCAAGACAACCACCGCGGCTCGGGCGGGCGAGAAGACAAAGAATCTCTAGGACATGATCACGATGGTGATGCTGTACACAGTCATCATGTAGAAGATGCCAGACATGATGATGAGGAAGATGCCGGAGTAGACGAAGGGCATGATCATGAAGATGAAGATGCCGGCGGAGCAGACGATGATGGACCATCGATGGGCTGGGTGCAGGACCCTCATATTCAAGAGCTGCTTCTCAAGCAGACGGATAACACAAGAGCTGCCGCCCGAGAGAAAGCCAAGCTGGATCAACTGGAGATAGACGCGGTTACTCCATTGTATGAAGGATGCAGGCCCAAGGATACCAGCCTGAAAGTAACGCTCATGGCTCTGGAGATGAAGGTAAAACACAAAATGACCGACGCATGCTTCGACGAGAACATGTCATTCTGGCACAAATGTCTTCCCAAGGGGAACAAGTGCCCGACCAGTTTCAAGGAAGCGAAGAAAATCATGTGTCCTCTGGATTTACCGCACGTGAAAATACCATGTGTGCATGAACAATTGCATCATTTATAGGGACGAGCACACGGAGTCTACCAGATGTCCGGTGTGCGGCGTCACTCGATACAAGAAGAGGAAAAAAGCTCCTTGAAAAGTGGTGTGGTACTTTCCGATTACTCCTCGTCTATAGCGGTATTTCGCGGACCCTAAGGTAGCAAAGCTCCTGTGTTGGCACGCGGATAGGGATGAGAAGAAGCGAGAAGATGACACAAATGATCCGGAGATAAATAAAAAAGACAAGATGCTGAGTCACCCTAAGGATGGGAGCCAGTGGCAAGTGTTGAACTTAGAACACCCAGAATTTGGGAAGGATCCAAGGAACATTGTGCTGGGAGCGAGCACCGATGGAGTCAATTCGTTTGGCAGCCAGAGAAGCACACATAGCACCTGGCCTGTGTTTGTGTGGATGTACAACCTTCCCCCTGGTTGTGCATGAAGAGAAAGTACATTCACATGAGTATGCTAATTGAAGGGCGAAACAACCAGGAGCGACATCAATTTGTATCTGGAGCTGCTGAAAGAGGAGCTAGACACGCTGTGGAAAACGCCAGCCAATACGTGGGATGCCGCAGAGAAAGAATATTTCCCTATGAGAGCCGCACTGCTCACGACGGTGCACGACTATCTCGGTTACGGATATCTCGCGGGGCAGGTGGTCCATGGATTTTATGGATGCGTTAGGTGCATGGATGACACAACGTATCGCCAGCTAGATAGAGATCCCTGGTCTTTGAAAATCATGTTCATGGGACATCGAAGGTGGCTTCGCGACAATGACCCGTGAAGGAAACGCAAGGATCTGTTTGATGGTGAAACCGAACCCCGAAGACGCCCGCGTACGAGGAGGAGCGAGGAAATAGACGAGCTGTTGAAAAATTGGAAAGATTGCCCACTGTCGGGAAAGAAGCAAAAGGCGCCAGAGCCGGGAAAGAAGCGAAAGGCGCCAGAGCCGCTGCTGAAGGTATGGAAAACGAGGTCTGTTTCCTGGGACTTGCTATACTGGAAGATCCACCGTGTGCCTCACAGCCTTGATGTCATGCATATCATGAAGAACGTGTGCGAGAGTCTGCTTGGTACCCTGCTCAACATGCCAGAGAGGACCAAAGATGGGCCGAAAGCAAGGGCAGACTTGAAATCAATGGGCATCAGGGAGGAGCTTCACGCTAATGATGATGATGATGATGATGATGAGGCGAAGGAGGACACGGAAAGTCGTCGCAAAGGCAAAAAGGCCAAGAAGACCAGAAATGACTACCCTCCCGCGTGCTTCAGTCTAAGTCAGGAGGAGATCGATCAGTTTTTCACCTGCCTCGTAGGAGTAAAACTTCCTTACAGTTATGCGGGGAAGATAAGCAGATACCTAGACCCAGCGAAGCAGAAGTTCAGCGGGATGAAGTCTCACGACTGTCACGTGCTGATGACGCGAATACTTCCGATTGCAATCCGGTGGATCATGGGCCAGCGCTCGCGTTCGTGAAACGCTATTTGGCCTATGCAACTTTTTCGACATCTTCTCTCGGAAGTCGGTTGGCGTGAGGCAACTCAGAAGGCTACAAGAAGAGATCGTGGTGATACTATGCGAGCTTGAGATGTACTTCCCGCCCGCATTCTTCGACGTTATTGTGCATCTGCTAGTCCAAATCGTGGAGGATATCATCCAACTCGGGCCAACGTTCCTGCACAGCATGATGCCGTTCGAAAGGATGAATGGTGTCACAAAAGGATACGTTCGCAACATGTCACGTCCAGAGGGATGCATAGCCAGGGGCTTTCTGACCGAAGAGTGTATCTCCTACTGCACGAATTATCTAGGCATTGAGAACCCCGTTGGTCTGCCCGTCAATAGGCACCTCGGCAGGCTCGCTGGATGGGGTCACCGTGAGGGTCGCCGCGAAATGCATGTCGACTTCGAGGGTTGACTCGCCGACTTTGAAAGAACAAACCTAGTCGCGCTACAACACATAGACGTGGTCGATCCATGGGTGGTAGAGCACAAAACCTTTATTGAGAAGACGTACAATGACCGAGGCCAACAGAGGACGGACGGAGATATAATCAAAGAGCACAACTCTTGTTTCACATGTTGGTTCAAGCAGAAGCTTCTATCGTACCCTTTACATGAGGATTCTTCCATGGAAGAACAACTCATATTCGCCTTGTCACAGGGCGTCGAGCACAACCTGATGACGTATGAGGCGTACGATATCATGACTACACATTCTACACCGAGGGAAAGGACATGAAGAGCGATGGTTATCAGAACCTCGGGGTAACGATGGAATCCTACACCGGTAACGACAAGGACAGATACTACGGAAGGATCGAGGAGATCTGGGAGCTGAGCTACGTTGGAGAGAAGGTCCTGATGTTCCGTGTTAGATGGGCCAAGAGCGTCATAAAAGAAGACCGGTATTTCACCACCATGGTTATACCCAAAGCCAAATCCAAGATCGCGGTATAAGCGTCACCGCTTGAAAAATGTGCCATGGGTCTTGGCTTCCCAAGTGGACCAATGCTTCTTCATTACCGACCCGCCAAAGCCCGGTCGTGTTGTTGTGTGGAGAGGCAAAAGGAAGATCATCGGAATGGATGGATTAAGCCAATGAGCAAGACTTGACAAATGCGGCGACCGAAGATGGAACATGACGATGACGATGAAGTATCAGCATACACCACAAGAAGAAGCAGGACCACCCTACCTAAAGGACGTCCGTTCAAGAGAAGAACTCCATTTATGAAAAATAAGGGCAAGAAGATTGTGAACAGATAGCTAGCTAAGATCGATTGTATTTAAATTGTAGCCTTCATTTCTTGATTGTATTTCATGGGCACTTTTTGAACTCATGAATATTTTTAAATTTCATGGACACTCGATGTCGATCCCCCTCCATCTCGATCGCTATCCCACCTCGCCAGATCCGGTCCCCCTCGCCGCTGAGCACCCCCCGCACCCTCTCCCCCGCTCCACCGGCCGCCGCCGCCGACGCCCCGCACCCTCACCCGCTCCACCGCCACCAACGAGCCACCGCACCCTCCCCCGCTCCACCGGCCGCCGCCGCCGACCCCCGCACCTCCCGCTCCACCGCCTTGACGACCCACCGCACCCTCCCCCACACCGCCGCCGCCGACGACCCACTGCACCGTACCCCACTCCACCGTCGCCGACGACCCCCCGCACCCTCCCCGGGCCGCTCCACCGTCACAAATGAATGCAACTAAAATTGCAAAAAAACAAATTTGATTGCATTTTCAAATAACAAATTTGATGATATTTTCAAATAATAAATTTGATGATACTTTTTCATATTCATAAATATTTTCAAATAACAAATTTGATGATATTTTTTAAAAACTTATTACTGTTTCTATAAAAAATTATTACTGTTTCATATTCATATTCATCTTCTAAAAAATTATTAGACGCAACAAAAAAAATTACTTATGGCGCACCTCTGGCTGGTGCGCCATTGCTATATAAAAAAAAGATTACTAATGGCGCACCTCTGGCTGGTGCGCCATTGCTATATAAAAAAAGATTACTAATGGCGCACCGACCGCGGGTGCGCCATTGCTATCTAAAAAAACATACTAATGGCGCACCTCTGCGGGGTGCGCCATTAGTAAGCTTCCCTCCCCTAGCTAATTCCTCCCTCTCCCTCGCCAAATCCCCTTCGTCCCTCTCCCTCGCCAGATCCACCCGCGCGCTGCCCCGACCCACGACGCCGCCGCCCCGACCCCCGCCGTACTCCACCCCCGCCGCCCCCGCGCCCCCCACCACTACAACTCCCCCGCGCCGCCACCCTCGTGCCCAGCGCCTGAGCCGGAGGAGGAGGACCAGGAGGATGAGGAGACGATGACCGCCTGTACCTCAACTCAGCCAGGCCACGCGACGCCGCTGTCCTCCTCGTCTTCTGGTGCCACCCGTTGGAGTTAGGCGCCTCTGCTTCGACCGGATCGGGATCGTCTTCAACCTTCGGTCGTCGGCGATCTTCCTCGATTTGGGCATCCCCTGCTGCTCCTAGTCACTCGCCGGGCCTCCGTGTGCCTCTACGGTGAGCCCCTCTGCCGATTCCCCACCTTTCCCCTTCGAATCCCTCGATGTAGAAGTCCCCACACGAGCTAGGCCGTCGTGGCGGAGCTTCGCTCTCCACTTTCCTGGCTGCGCTCCCACGGGCCCTGGCCGCATCCGTCCGCGCCCCTGCGGCACCGCCCCGCGCACGCCCGCGCCTGCCTGGGCCACGCCATGCCTCGCCCCTGGAACGCGCTCTCCATGCCCGCAGCCGCCCGGCCGCCCATGCGTGTCCGCGTCCCACTGTTGGTCATGTCGCGCGCCCCTGTGCTGTGCACCATAGCCTCATCCCGTTGTTGTTGCTGCACTGCTGCCACTGCAACTCTGATGCTGTTGCCCTCAGACCAGCATCATAGGCAATAAGATCAGGCAACATCTGTTCTTATTAGTTTAATAGAAGAGAGAGGGATGAAAAAATAGACAAGAAAGCATAATATAGCCAAGACAAGTAGCATCTGTTCTTAAGCAGAGTATAAGGATAGCATAGAAGAAATAGACAAGGTAGCACCCAATCGAACATACATACGCAGAACACTGCACTCCACTTACACATGGTATTTTTCTGCAAATAGGACACCACACCCACAAGCACATGGGCTAGTATCATTAGCAGTCTTGCTTTGTAAGTATATATAACAACTTGAACTTTGTAACAACAAGTATAAGTAGCTATTACCCAAAGGTCAGCCAGACCAATGGGAATAGACAGAATTAAGTAACCAACTCCAGGAACTAGAGTAGCATATTCAGTAAACTGAATCCAAACACCATTTTTATCCTTCAGTTAACACGAACAGCAGAGCTACATAGGAGCAAACAACATATTAAGCACTTCGCTCCTGACCAACTTAGCAAATCCAGAGCAATCCCATACCACCAGAGCATCACATGAGCACAGTAATAAAGCAAATACACATGGGCAGCTACTAACAGACCCTAGAACAACATGAATATATCACCAGAGAGATCCAGTAGGAGTTGATGGCTTGATGCTTGATTACAACATCTAGCAGCAACTAGTAGAACCCCACTTCAGTAATGCCTGTGATGCATGACACAACCTTTCTGTACAGTTATCATAGTTAAGTATAGGCTTGGGCTTGTTGTTGAATGCTAGTTTTCCTCTCGTTTGTTGTTACGCAAGTTTATGATGATGGAAGAGACATTACTGAAGTGTTAAAGTATGCATGTTTTGCTTAGTTGAAGAATCTGAGATATTGTGGTACGAGTTCGTGGCTTAAATTTGCTTGTTCTTTGTTGTTGCCCATGATGTGCAACATATGCAGCTAGATTCTTCCTGCTCTTGTATATCTGGTTTTATATTTATAACCTGCCATTACGGTATATTCCAATTGTGGTGTCCCTGTGATATAGGGTTGGCCGTTTAATTGATACACACCAAATTTTGCGGTTATGATGCTACTTGTGATCTTGTGATGATGCTACTTGTGATCTTGTAATGATGCTACTTGTGATCTTCTGAAATGACATGCTAAAATTTTACTGATCTTGTGATGATGCTACTTGTGATCTTCTGAAATGACCCATTGGCGACTTCATTACGCAGGGATAATGATTTTGCAGGTACCACGAGAGGCCCTTGAGTTTGCCGGAATGTCGATTAACTTCCGTTACGGCAAATTCGGGTACTCCATATGTCCTATTTTCAGCAAAGGACATGCTGGAATTTTCCGTGAATTTTAGCATGACTTTGCTAAAAATAGGACATATGGGGTACTTGCGACTAATGCATGGGCCGGGGTATCTTAGTACTTAATTAAGTAGGATCAACTGCCCCGCCATTCTTGCTACATTAAACCATAGGTGGCAATAGAGCCAAGTGATTAGGCCCAACCTAAATGATGAAAACTTGACTTAGCATTTAGGGTGCCTCGGCGTCAACAAACCCTAAATGACAAAACCTTGGCTTTTAGGGTGCCTCGGTGTCGAGAACAACCTAAATGATGTACGCTTAGGCTTTTATGGTGCCTTGGCGTCGATAAACCCTAAATGATAAAAGCTTAGCTTTTAGGATGCCTCGGTGTCGACAAACCCTAAATGATGAGACCATGATCTTGTTCCTTGATAATGACCAACTTTTTGACCAAACTTTTTTCCTATTTAAAGCGAAACATGGCCCACAACGATGAGACCGGCGGTTCGGGCGGCAAGCAATTCTGGGAGCTGTCCCAGGAGATGGAGGAAGAACCTCACCGCTATGAGGACGACGTGGAAGACACCGATCCTTACTACACAACCCCTAGTGGCGTCGGGGATGACACCACTGATGGTGCCGTCGAGGATGCCACCATTGATGATGGCGGCGCACGCACAGATGGCAGCCAACCGAACAGGCAATGGAAGGACAGGCGCCCGAACGTGCTCGGCTCCGTCGAGGAATTTACTAAAGTGAACTCCGACGGGCATCCAACGGCGCCCAAAGAATTAGTCAAGGGGTACTCGGTTCAGCTCGGGTGCATTCTCCGGAGCACCGTCTCGATCAACACCGAGAACCTAAGGCATAAGGACCAAGGGAATTTGCCCAGCCTCCTCTTCACGAAGCTGCACGAACGATACAAGTTCCCTGCTGACTTTGCAAACACATGCCTCTCAGGGAATAAAGTGAACAGTGCCGCCCTCACGAGGATGAGGACGGCCCTATCTACTTGGAGAAGCACGGTGCAGGCAATGATTGGAAAAGGTGATAGTTATGAGAAGATCAAGGCGAAATATCCATTCATCAGCGAAGATGACTACAAGGAGTTCAAGATCAAGTGCGAGAGCAGCGCAACCTCCGAATCAAGTCAGTGGGGGAAAGAAATGCGGCAGTTGAACTTAGGGGTCCACCAACTCGGTTCCGGCGGTTACAGAGTGGCGGAGCCTATATGGGACGTGGAGCGTGCCGAGCAAGGCCTACCGCCCCGCTTCGATAAATACCGTGACAAGCAGACCAGGAACTTTGTCAGGGCCCGGTAAAAGGAGGACCCGGTAACAAAGGAGCTTACCACGGATCCGAAGACCAGGGCGCTTGAGCTTGTTCTGGTAAGGAATACACCCACGCGTAATTAGCTCCATATGGTTGCATTCTAATTAATCCCCAATATTCCTAAATGGTTCACGTTCCTTCCGCAGGACACTGAAAGCAGTAGCGCGGGGTCGTCTCAGAGCTCCCTTTTCGACACCCCTTTAAATAGGGTGTTGAACGTAATGAAAAATAAGGATAAGCTCAGTAAGCCATCGTCAGCTGGTCGTGTGGCCGACAAAGGCTTGTCCACAAAATGGTCATCATACTATACCGCTGGTGGGCGAAAGGAAAAAGACCAGCTCGGAAAGCCAGTCGCGCGAGGTTGAAGCACTCAAGGCACAAGTGGCGTGGACTCCGGAGATTGTTCAAGAGCAAGTGCAACAACAACTGGGAACGACGCTCACCGCCATGGTGCCTACGTTGATTCAGGGGTTGACGACGTGGATTGTGAGCGGCCAACAGGGGCCTCCCCTGGTTCCCAGCTTCACGGCCAGCAACTCGCACAACGCGCAGGCGGCGCCATTGGTGTCTCCGGCGGAGGCGGTATTCATGTCTCCGGCGCCGGCACGGGCATTGGAGCTTAATGCACCCGGGTGTACGCCGGCCAGCACCTCGCCAGCAAGCGGCCCCTCCGTCAGTTGCACGCCCGCCGTTGGCGGTGCCTCGATATTAGCCGAGCTCGACGGCATCACGGTAACAAATCCTCTCGGCTGATGACTTCATCTCCTTTCCTTTGACTGGGCATCCCTGCCCGCCCTACATTTTTTTTGCAGGGCGACGGCGACGTTCCTTGCACTCTCCTGCACTTCGTGGGCGGCGAGTTGGTCGATGTCGCCAAGGGCAGAATCGTTCAACCAGGCAACTGCGTGTTCCACGGTAATCCGATGCCACCCACCTTGTATAGGGTTGAACTGGTTCGGGTGCTGCCAGGCTGCGACGAGTTGTTACCTCCAATTTGACCCGCTGGGGCCGACGAAGATGATGTGATGACCCTCAGCGCCTGCGTAAGCTGGCCCCTGCTTTGGCTGAAGAGCCAGATTCATTTGGGGGCGGGGGACACCACCCCACAGACAAGACCGCCAGTCATGCCGGTGCCAGGCCATGGCAAGAACGCCGCAACGCTACCGGACATGCCGGACATCCCTATGGCACAGGATCCGGACATCCATATGGCACAGGATCCGGATGACGACGACAACAACGACGATACATTTACCAACGTCGATAAGTACTTTGCCGAACATGGGTACGGTGACGAGTTCTACGGGTCTCCTTCTCAAGAAGCCAACCAAGACGACCGCGACCTAGCTGGTACGGCGGAGAAACCCAATTGCATCAGGTGTCGTCTGGCGTTCAGTTCTCAGGAGACGCCTCCAGCTGCCGCCTTCACCGAGCCTCAGATAGCTGAGGTGCGAAATATAATCAGCCCCAACACGCTCAAGAAGGCGGTCTGTGAGCAGAAATCGATCCCATTACAGCAGATCAAGAAGAAGGGATGGAAACGAAAGACTAACAAGGGCGCCAGTGCGAGCCAGCCGGCACCGAGTATGATCCGTGCTCAGGACAGGCCACCTTCACCTAAGGTTATCTCGAGGAGGGTGCATGTGGCGGGTAGGGCGATGCTACCGACAAATATGCTCAATGCTGCAACCGGTGCTATGCGGAGTCTACATGACAGTGTTCTTTCTTTGGAGAAGCGGCGTCTCTCCCAGAATGATGTGGCATACCCGGTTTTGTTGCCAAGGTGCCAGAGGGCAAGGGCTTTGTGGATAGCGCCATCGGGGGTACGATCGTCCTACGGTTTGATGACATCTTTGCTATGTTTAACCTTCATCCGCTGCACTACACCTTCGTTCGGCTGTTTTCGCTGAGTATGGAGATGCGGATCATTAGAGACAAGACCCCGGACATCGGGATAGTCGACCCCTTCTACATGCGTGCCAAGATCTTGGGCAGCGCTGGGGACCGGCAAGTCGCGAGTTCACACCTCGAAGGCGTCATTCTGGCAAACCCAGATAAGGATAACTTCCTCATGCCTTACTTTCCCGAGTAAGTCATTCCCTAACCGCCTCGTAACATATGATTTCTTAGATTTCGATCGTTCTTTTTTATCTAACATTCCGTGTTCTGTGCAGTGACACACATTGCAGACTCATCCTCTTAAGCCTGAAATATTCCATGGCCACGTATTTTGACCCGGACCGAGACTCCAAGATAGACTACACAAATATCAAGAAAGTTCTTGATGATGCTCTCCCCGGCTACGCCACATCTGGAGGCACCTTTAAGAGGCCAGTTCGTAGCTATGGCAGGCACGTGTTCACCCTGTCTGACGTTCCCTGCGTCAAGCAGCCGCTTTGGCGGTCGAAGGATGCCTACTACGCCCTCCATCACATGCGAGGCGATAAATGCGGACCATAATCACCTTCTGCTTCCAAATAATCTCAAAGATTGGGCCGCAAGCTTGGCGGCAATTCAGGACCCGGACCTCCGACAAAAATTCTTTCGCATCCAGTCGGAGTTTGCAGAAATCATCCATCAAGATGTCCTTCGTACCTCGGGGCAGTTCTACGTCAGATATCAACCGTCCAACAGTGAGATAGCCACAACGCTACAAATGTAGGCTGACAACGCCCGCGACTTCATGACCATCACGAAAGACGGCGGCTTCATCCACGCTCCGCTCCCATGAGTCTCGTCGAAAGTAGTGATGCTATTTGTAGTTCTGAAACATCGATTAGCTCATGTTGTAATTAAACTTTAATGGACTTGTATGTCTCTATGGTTTGGACAGTCGTTCAACTTAGATGTAATCGATGCTATTTATTAGTAGGACCATGGATCGTGCTATTAATGTCTTGCTTTTCTCTTCCGATCCTTTTGTTGCATACTTATATATTGCTATGTATTGTCTGTTGTTTGACTTGTGCATAGAGATGCCGTCGTATGTCGTGTACAAGGGTAAGGTTCCCGGAGTCTATGACGTCTGGGAGGAGTGTTGGAGACAGGTTCACCGTTTCAGTGATATGATTACAAAGGGTACACCACTAGGGCAGAGGCGGAATCTAGATACACGCGCTATCTAGCGGGAGAGAGAAGGGAGCATTGGAGGAACCGGATGAAGACCAGTTTCATCGCGATGATGCTCATCATGATGACCGCATCTCTCTTCTATGTGATGGTAGTTTAGATGATCGATATCGACTTGTAATGTGAAGACAAACTCGCTACTCGCGGTCTCGAGACTTGTAATGTTCTATCTTTGTTCAGTCTTTTGAATTCGGAGACTAATATGATGAATTTTTTTCGGAGACTAATATTCTATTGTATTCGATGAATCTGCTGTAGCTGTGTGGTGCTGTCTATATTCTGTCCAATAATATATTTTGTAACCTGTGCAAAAATCAGAAAAGAAAAAATCCCTAATATTCATACTAATGGCGCACCACTCAGCTCTCTAATGGCACACTGTAGAAAGGATACTAATGGCGCATCACCCCAAAGTGCGCCATTAGTATGCCAAAGCACATGGGTAAATATGGCCCCCTGGGAGGCATACTAATGGCGCTTGTTGGGCTATACTAATGGCACACTGCATGGTGCGCCATTAGTATACCAGAAACTAATGGCGCACCACTGGTGCGCCATTAGTATTTAATACTAGTGGCGTGGTGCTAGTGGCGCACCAGTAGTGCGCCATTAGTAGGCAAAACTGGTGCGCCACTAGTGGGCCTTTTCCTAGTAGTGGATGGACTGATGTCCTGACAGCCGAAGAACACGGCCTCAAGCGCTCAGCCAAGAGCTACCCGAAACGCAGACTGCTACCTCAGTTCGATGAGGAGGCGCCGGAGCACATATCTCCCTCGCGTAATGCCGAACGACCACCACATGGTCGAGACAGGGCAGCCGACCGGACACCCCGCGGTCAGGGTAAAGCGGCAGCACAGGCCGAATAGCAGCCTGCCCCACAACCCCTTATAAATAGAGACGGAAGAGTTTGGGGTCACACGTACGACCTCCGGCAGACCCTGGACAGTAGAGCTGGACATACAAGATCGATCTACGAATCGCGAGGACGTGCCTCGAGGCACGACGACGGCTACCTATTCGGACGTGACAAACCTAACCACGCCCGGGCCGAATGTCGCAGACGTACTCCATCAGAGCTACGCCGCGATGCGGCCCGATATAGAGGCGCCGCACACCCTCTCTGCTTCACAGATTAAGTAGTGGATCATGAATTCCACGAGGGGTTCAAGCCCGTCAATATCGAATCATACGACGGCACAACCGATCCTGCAGTATGGATCGAGGATTTTATTGTCCATATCCATATGGCTCGAGGAGATGACCTCCACGCCATTAAATACCTCCCACTAAAGCTCAAAGGGCCAGCTCGACACTGGCTCAACAGCCTGCCAGAAAATTCTATCGGCAGCTGGGAGGACTGGGAAGAAGCCTTCTTGGACAACTTCCAAGAAACCTATGTCCGGCCACCATACACCAACGACTTAAGCCACATAGTTCAACAACCTGGAGAATCAGCCAGAAAATTCTGGACTAGGTTCCTAACCAAAAAGAACCAGATCGTTGACTGTCCGGATGCCGAGGCCCTAGCAGCCTTCAAACACAGCATCCGGGATGAATGGCTAGCACGCCACCTCGGCCAAGGAAAGCCGAAGTCTATGGCAGCCCTTACGACACTCATGACCTGCTTTTGTGTGGGTGAGGACAGCTGGCTGGCTCGTAGCAAGAACACAACCAGCGAGGCAGGCCCCTCCTAGGCCAAGAACAGCACCAGCACGCTCCGGCGCAATAGACACAAACGCCGAAGCAATGGCGACAACACCGATGACACCATAGTTAGCGCCAGATTTAGTGGCTCCAAGTCCGGCCAACGGAAGAAGCCCTACAAAAGAAACAATGAAGGACCTTCCTGTAGGGGAACGTAGCAGAAATTCAAAATTTTCCTACGTGTCACCAAGATCTATCTATGGAGAAACTAGCAACGAGGGGAAGGAGAGTGCATCTACATACCCTTGTAGATCGCTAAGCGGAAGCGTTCAAGAGAACGGGGTTGAAGGAGTCGTACTCGCCATGATCCAAATCACCGGAGATCCTAGTGCCGAACGGACGGCACCTCCGCGTTCAACACATGTACAGCCCGGTGACGTCTCCCACGCCTTGATCCAGCAAGGAGAGAGGGAGAGGTTGAGCAAGACTCAGTCCAGCAGCAGCACAATGGCGTGGTGGTGGTGGAGGAGCGTGGCAATCCTGCAGGGCTTCGCCAAGCACCGCGGGACAGGAGAAGGGAGAGAGGTAGGGCTGCGCCAAGAGGGAGAGGAACTCATGTGTTAGGCAGCCCCTAGACCTCAACTATTTATAGGGGAAGGGGAGGGAGCTGCGCTCCCTCTAGGGTTCCCTCCCCAAGGGTGGCGGCAGCCCCTAGATCCCATCTGGGTGGCGGCCAGAGGGGGAAAGAGGGGAGGCGCACCTGGGGTGGGCCTTAGGGCCCATCTGCCCTAGGGTTTGCCCCCCTCCCACTCTTCCCTGCGCCTTGGGCCTTGTGGGGGGGGGGCGCACCAGCCCACCTGGGGCTGGTCCCCTCCCACACTTGGCCCAAGCAGCCCTCCGGGGATGGTGGCCCCACTTGGTGGACCCCCGGGACCCTCCCGGTGGTCCCGGTACATTACCGATAAAACCCAAAACTTTTCCGGTGACCAAAACAGGACTTCCCATATATAAATCTTTACCTCCGGACCATTCCGGAACTCCTCGTGACGTCTGAGATCTCATCCGGGACTCTGAACAACATTCTGTAACCACATACAAACTTCCTTTATAACCCTAGCGTCATCGAACCTTAAGTGTGTAGACCCTACGGGTTCGGGAACCATGCAGACATGACCGAGACGTTCTCCAGTCAATAACCAACAGCGGGATCTGGATACCCATGTTGGCTCCCACATGTTCCACAATGATCTCATTGGATGAACCATGATGTCAAGGACTCAATCGATCCCGTATACAATTCCCTTTGTCTAGCGGTATTGTACTTGCCCGAGATTCGATCGTCGGTATGCCGATACCTTGTTCAATCTCGTTACCGGCAAGTCTCTTTACTCGTTCCGTAACACATCATCCCGTGATCAACCCCTTGGTCACATTGTGCACATTATGATAATGTACTACCGAGTGGGCCCAGAGATACCTCTCCGTTTACACGGAGTGACAAATCCCAGTCTCGTTTCGTGCCAACCCAACAGACACTTTCAGAGATACCTGTAGTGCACCTTTATAGCCACCCAGTTACGTTGTGACGTTTGGTACACCCAAAGCATTCCTACGGTATCCAGGAGTTGCACAATCTCATGGTCTAAGTGTTGGGGATATTACTACTGGGCGTAAACCGGCCTATCCGGGCCGGGTTAACTTCATTAGTAGTTCAAGGGTGTAAAAGCCCAAGCATGAAAGTAAGGTCCCAAGGCCCGTAGTCGGTTTAGAACCTCTAGCCGTAAACCGGCCTGGTATGTAAACTTGTACTGTAAGTTAGGAATAGAGAGAGACCAACCCGGATACTCTGGTATGAACCGGAGATTGGGACTCTCTGAGCAAGCAGGCGTCACCCGTGTATATAAGGGGACGACCGGGCGGTTCAAAGGGGACGGAACAACAACAACTCGAGGCCTAGGCGAAGCTTATTTGCTCCCTAGTCATCAAGACCACATCAATCCCATCACAAACTAGACGTAGGCTTTTAACTTCATCGAAGGGGCCGAACTAGTATAACTCTTGTGTCTTCGCGTCCGTTTTAACCCCTTCAAGTTAACCCGTAGCGATGGCTCCACGACTAAGGACTTTCATGAGGACATCTGCCGTGACAAAACCACGACAGTTGGCGCCCACCGTGGGGCTCTCGCACGATGGTTTGATGATCTTGGAGGGCAAGCTCGAAGGACTCGAAGGCTACGCTGTGGGCCGGATGACCAAGAGTCGTCGCGGCAAGCTCTACATCGATGATGCAGGCCGGGGCCCCGAGGCCGGCTCGATTGAGTACGGGTACCTGGTCCCCTTTGGTGGCATACACGTTTTCATCGGCAAGATCGGTGAGCCAGGTCCTGAGCCGGACATCTGCACCGACCTCGTCGAGACGGCTCAGCGTGCGAGACCTGCCCAGGCTAAACCGGCCGTAAAGCGTGCCTTCGTGGGAGTCATCCACGGAGGAAGTTATGAGGACGGATCAGAATCTGGTGGCGAAACCGTCGTCTACTCTGATGACGAGTCGTCGACCGGAGAAACTGAGTCACTATATCAGCTACAAGATGGCCGGATTGGGGGCTGTTCCGACGGTGACAGTATTCCGGACCCCTCTGATCTGCCCAACCGGGTTGGAATATTCATGGCCGGTACACAAGCAATACTTCACTCTTCGACCGCTGCGACAATGGTTGCCGGTTCAACAGCGGCGACGGCAGCCGGGGCAGGAGGCCCTGTGCGCCCGCCGGCTCAAGTTTTATCAGAACTATTCGATGCGTTGGTTGTGCTCATGGCAGAGGTTAACCCGGCGGACCAGGACGTTCATAACGCGGAGATTGCGAAGGTGAAGGAACAAATCACTCAGGCTAAAGCGGATCTGGCAGCTGCAGACGCCAGGATGGCGGCAGAGCGGGCCGTTTTGGATGCACAGGCTTATAGGCTCATGCTGGATCAGAGCGCGTCGCATGAAGTCATGAAGAGGAAATACAGATCTCGTTTGCCTTCAATTTTCGAGGGAAGAGATCGCTTTAACACCCCAGGAGCGGGGACCAGTAATCCACCGGTGGTAAACCGGGCGGAAGCACCTGGGACGGGCGCGCCGGTTCAGCCCCGCATAATAGATCTACCTCGCCATAATGCCAGCATGCCTCAGGCTGTGCAAACGCCTCCAGGTCACTACTCCAACCCGATGGATAACCTTGTCGCAGCTGCGGCACGGCTGGAGGCAATTCCAATTGAAGGCGATTCACCACAGGCGAGAGGCGGCGGGTCAAGGAGCTCCTTAGGACAGCTTTGGTCCAACAGAAGCGTATTAAATGCGGCGCGACCGGATCCACTCTACCCCCACCCAAGCCGAAGCTATAGCGGGCACGTGGATGAACCGGCCGTATCAAGTAATGCACGGCGTGGTGCGCAGCGTGGCAACAACCGGGTAGGTGGTTTCGACAACGCTCAGGAGGTGGTGGACCGGGCCCGGGCACGCAGGGAGGCCGAGTTAGCAACGCAGCATCAAGATTATCAGCTTACGCCGGTTCGTCCGACCATCTTTGAGCCTGGGGTTACCTCTAGCTCTTTGGGGGTGCCTTGTCTCGTACCCGCTTTACGCAATGTACGCTTGCCCAAGGATTTCAAGGGTCCGCGCAAGGTGCCAAATTACACCGCCGATTTGGCTCCAGAAGCATGGATAGAAAGTTATGAGATGGCCATGGAGATGCTGGATGTGGATGAGGCTGCGTGTGCAAATTACTTCACCATGATGCTCGAAGGCACGACCGTGCACACTGGTTGAAGAGCTTACCACCGAATTCTATCAGTTCATGGGCCCAGTTGCGGACCCGGTTTATCCAGAATTTCAAAGATACCTGTAAGCAGCCCATGTCTGTAGTGGACTTGGCGGCTTGTGTCCGAGGTGAAGGGGAGTCAACAACCCATTGAGTGCGCCGCGTTTCAGAAATCTTGCACTCGTCAGACCGGATCAACGCTGACTCTGCGATCTTGACCACGGAGGGTAATTGCGGTTTAAACCTTTGAAGTTGTAGTTGGGGCGTATGAAGCGGTTTTGTAATGACATGGGCACTCTCATGGGCTTTAGTGAAATATGCTGATTATGATTGTACCAAGGATCCCGAGTCTGATGATGACGAGACAGGGAAGGGAAAGAAGAACAGCAACTCCAAGGGCCAGCAACATCACCCGGCAGGTAATGGTGGAGGCAAGCGTAAAGCGAATGGTAACATGGATTTCGTAGCCAACACCAATGCGCAGGACAAGGGCCAGCGGCGCAAAGGTAAACAACCGAATCGAGGTGGTGCACCTAATCCTAGTCCGGACCGCTTGAACTATCTGTTGAATCAACCTGTCCAAGCATGGGACGAAGGAGGCGCCCGACAAATCACCTCTGGAAGGATTGTTACATTATGCAGGAGTTCAAAAGTTCTAATGCTTTCCGGTATGATCTAGGCTCCGGCGGCGGTTCAGGATCCGGGCCGGGTTACGGTGGAGGAAATTCCGGTTCAGGATTTAATGGTAATCCGAACAATCAAACTAATCAGAATAACGAAGGTGGTTACAATCAGCAGCAGCAGCAGTCGGGGTATCAGAGAAACCCAAAGCAGTTAAATAATGGGCAGTACCACATCTTCAGCACTAGCTTAGACAAGCGAGACCGGAAGCTTCAGAAGCGGGCAGTCAACGCTGTTGAACCGGCCATGCCTCATTACCTACGCTGGTCAGAGCAGCCCATTATATGGAGTAGAGAGGATCATCCTCCCCAGGTTGACAATCCGGGTCAGCTAGCCCTGGTGATGGCACCTCAGGTGGGAGGTTATAAGTTCACCAAGGTGCTTATGGATGGAGGGAGCAGCATCAACATCCTGTACTATGAGACCTTCCGTCGTATGGGGTTAACAGATAAACATCTCAAACCATCCAATACAGTGTTCCATGGTGTGGTACCTGGCAAGTCAGCATATCCGGTTGGTAAGATAGCTCTGGAGGTGGCCTTTGGAGATGAATATGATTCCAGATCGGAAACATTGACGTTTGAAGTGGTGAAAATCCAAAGTCCATATCACGCCCTAGTTGGGCGGCCGGCTTATGCCAAATTCATGGCACGACCTTGTTATATCTATTTGCAGCTCAAGATGCCGGGTCACAAGGGGACAATAACGGTTCACGGGAGCCGCAAGATCGCTTTGGAGTGTGAAGAAGGTGATGCGGCTTACGCAGAGTCGGTTTGTGCCACCGAGGAGCTGAAGTATTATAAGGACAATGTCGATCCGGCGGATATGACTCCATTGAAGAAGCCAACTACAGAGCATGATCCGGCCCTGAAATTCAAATTGGCAGCTGAGACTAAGCTTGTTGACTTTGTGCCTGGCGATTCGTCCAAGCAGTTCAGCATCAGTGCCAACTTGGATCCAAAATAGGAAAGCGCGCTCATCGAGTTCATCCGTGAGAACCGGGACATTTTTGCATGGAAGCCTTCTGACATGCCAGGTGTACCGAGGGAACTCGCTGAGCACACTCTTAATGTTGATCCCAAGTACAAACCGGTGAAACAGTTTCTCCGCCGGTTTAACAAAGAAAGGCGTAAGGCCATTGAGAGGAGGTGGCGGGCTCTTAGCGGCTGGCTTTATCGTTGAAGTTTTCCATCCGAGTGGCTTGCTAATCCGGTGCTGGTTCTTAAGAATTACGGCACTTGGCGCATGTGTGTGGATTACACAGATCTTAACAAAGCTTGCCCAGCAGATCCTTTTGCCCTCCCCTGCATTGGCCAGATTATTGATGCCACTGCGGGTTGTGAGCGTTTGAGCTTTTTGGATGCGTATTCTGGATATCATCAGATCAATATGGCAGTTAAGGACCAGGAGAAGACATCGTTTATCACTCCCTTTCGAGCCTTCTGCTATGTGTCTATGCCTTTTGGGCTCTAGAGCGCCCAAGCAACTTATCAGCGTTGTGTACAGAATTGCTTGCATAAACAGATCGGCCGTAATGTGCATGCCTATGTGGATGATATTGTGGTTAAGTCAAGGAAGAAGGAAACACTGATTGATGATTTGAAAGAAACCTTTGACAACCTGCGGGTTTACAAGATGATGCTCAACCCGGCCAAATGTGTTTTTCGTGTTCCGGCTGTGCAAGTTATTGGGTTTTCTCGTGTCCAATGGGGATTGAAGCTAATCCGGAGAAGATTACGGCTATCACCTCCTGGCTAAACCAAAGTGTATTAATGATGTCCAGCGTTTGGCGGGCGGATTGCCGCGCCGAGCCGGTTTATCACCGCCTCGAGAGAAGGTCATCCCTTTGTACCAGAATCTTTGAAGAAGACGGTCGGTTTATGCGAGTCGGCCCGGCTGATGAAGCGTTGGAGGACTTAAAGCGGCAATTGGCCAACCGCTTTGTACTCGCCGCTCCCATAGACAAGGAGCCGCTTCTGCTATATGTTGCTTCTAACGCCAGGGCGGTCAGCGTGGCAATTGTGGTAGAGCGGAAGGAGGCAGGAAAGGAGCATCCGGTTCAACGTCCCGTTTATTATATCAGCAAGGTGCTTATTGAATCTAAGCAAAGGTATCCGCATTGGCAGAAGCTGGTGTGTGGAGTTTTTATGGCAAGCCGGAAACTGAAGCAGTATCTCCAAGGGCACCCCATCACGATGGTCGATTCTGCTCCCTTAGGTGATATCATACTGTAACCGGAAGCGATCGGCGGATTGTGAAGTGGGCTATAGAGCTTGGGCCACACGGTTTGAAGTACGTGCCTCGGACGGCGGTGAAGTCTCAAGCACTTGTGGATTTGATTAATGATTGGACGGAGTTGCAAGCGCCTGAAGAAAAACCGGATCATACATATTGGACCATCCATTTTGACGGATCCAGGCAGTTGGAGGCTCGAAATTTGGAGTCGTATTAACTTCCCCACGAGGTGACAAGTTTTGTTACGTTCTCCGCTTAATGTTCCCTTCTACTAACAATGCAGCTGAGTATGAAGCCTTGCTCCATGGTCTTCGGATGGCTAAGGAGATGAATCTAAGCCGGGTTAAGTGCTTCGGTGACTCGGACTTAGTGGCTCAACAGGTGTCTGGCACTTGGGATTCAAAGGACCCACTCATGGCTGCATATCGTCGCGAGGTGGATGTTGTCGCAGGTCTTTTCAAGGGCTACCAGGTGGACCACGTGGACCGTCAGAAGAATGAAGCGGTGGACGCTTTAAGCCGGTTGGGCTCTCAACACAAACCGGTCCCGCCCAATGTTTTTCTTGACGTACTGCACAACCCGTCAGTCAAGCTCCCTGGTGAAGCGGATTTGGCTATTCCTGATCCGGAGGCTCAATTGGTGGCAGCTCTGCACGTCATTCCGGATTGGACGCTTCCTTATCTGGCGTACATGAACCGGGGCGAGTTACCAGAAGATGAGACGTTGGCCCGGCAGATAATTCGGCGATCTAAGTCTATGACCATTGTTAATGGCGAGTTGCATCATTGCAGTGTGTCAGGGGCGTTTCAACGCTGTGTGTCCCCTGAGGAAGGCTGTGAAATATTGCGTGAGATCCACGAAGGAGATTGTGGTCACCACGCCGGTTCAAAATCCTTGGTGGCTAAAGCGTTCCGCCACGGTTTCTATTGGTTAACTGCCCATGCTGATGCGGAAGATCTGGTCAGATGATGTGATGGTTGCCAAAAGTTTTCCAGATGTGCTCATGTACCGGCCCAAGAATTGAGGATGATTCCAATTACTTGGCCGTTTGCGACTTGGGGGCTGGATATGGTTGGACCTTTCAGAAGGTCCAAGGACAAGAAGACCCACCTGCTGGTGGCGGTCGACAAATTTACAAAATGGGTAGAGGCAGAACCTGTTAGCAAGTGTGATGCAGCCACGGCGGTTCAGTTCATCAAAAAGGTGATTTTCCGGATTGGTTTTCCACACAGTATCATCACAGATAATGGTACCAATTTGTCCAAGGGTGCCATGATGGAGTTCTGCGAACGTGAGCACATCCGACTTGATGTTTCTTCAGTAGCTCACCCACAGTCCAATGGCCAAGCGGAAAGAGCCAATCAAGAGATCTTGAGAGGCATCAAGCCCCGGCTTATGGTCCCTTTGCGGAGGACGCCGGGTTGTTGGGTAGAAGAGCTACCTTCTGTGTTATGGAGTATAAATACTACACCTAACAGATCCACGGGATACACGCCATTCTTTATGGTTTATGGAGCGGAGGCGGTTCTCCCCAGTGACATCCGTCATGACTCACCTCGTGTGACAGCTTATGTTGAAGCGGATAACGATACAGCACGACAGGATGCTTTGGATCGGCTGGATGAAGAGCGTGACATAGCAGCTGCCCGCTCGGCGATTTACCAACAGGATCTTCGTCGTTATTATAGTCGCCGGGTCAGAACCAGAACTTTTCAAGAAGTAGATTTGGTACTTCGACTCATCCAAGACCAAACCGATATGCACAAGCTATCCCCACCTTGGGAGGGACCTTTCATGGTCAGCAAGAATCTGCACTGGCAGGTCGTACTATCGATCGATGTTCGAGAGCATAAAGACTCACGACGTCCGAGGAGGAGACCAACAGGCCGTGGAACATAGCTCATCTTCGGCCTTATTATACCTGAGCCATCGGCTCTACTTATGTACATATTATGACTGTATATATTATGAATAAAGTAATAAACCGGAGCCTCAGCTAAAGCGTGGTATCTGTTGTGTTACATCATGCGTGGTTACATGGAGTTGTTCTATTTTAAAGCGGCCTCCGGTTTACCCCCTGAGTTTGCTTTTCAAAAGCTTTATGATATCACTTGGGGGCTTGGTCGTGTCCGAACCAATGCAACACCTTTTGATAGGCGAGAGCCACCAGATCACTTGGGGACATGGTCAAGTCTGAACCTGTCACGCCTCTTGATCGGCCTAAGGCCATAGAGTCACTTGGGGGCTTGGTCGAACCCGAACCATTGCCACGCCACTTGATCGGCATAATGCCACGGTCTCAGTTGGGGACCTGGCTGACTTGAACCATGACTATACCTTATTGGGAGCTTGGTCGTGTCCGACCATGGTAACACCATCTGATCGGCTCAGTAAAACCTCTTTTTGCAAAACGGTTTTATCATTACCTTTGCTTCCATATTTTTTTTCATAACTATTATTTGACTTTGTTGCGTTTCTTCAACCGATAACGTTTTTTAAACCGGTTCAAGCTATCAATTGACGGAATTCGGTCCATTTTTAATCCGGGGATAATTCTTCCGGTTTGATTTTTTCTGTTAACATCCCATCATGGAGTAACAGGGGGCTTGTCATGACCCGGCACGGTTTACATGGTAAACCGGCATTATAAACACAGGAGCTATTTTCTCCTTTGACGGTAATGGTTTATACAACCTCCGCTTCAAGATTGGCTAAGCCAACTTCATGCCCAGCGATGGCAGGCAATCTAAATTGAAGGTTTCGATCATTCAATCAAAGGAGTCAGCACCATTGCACGAAGGTATATTAAAAACAAAAGTGATGGCTATCCTATTACAAGGCATTCAGAGGCCTAAAATTTGGAATTGCGTCATAACAGGCAGCTTCTGATGCATCAACCGGCTTGACGGATTAAGCTTCATTGCCGGGTTGACGTGAAGAAGATGGGTCGTCTGGCGTCGGTTCAACTTCTTCCTCCTCACCATCCAATGGCGGATGTCATTGGTGGTCGATCAATCCGGGTTAAAGCACGAAAGACAGCCTCTTCACTTATAAGCTAAGCCGGATCAACATCAGGGGCATAAGTGTGCTTACGGGTTGGTGGAACAAGGTTCTGCACTTCCAGAATAACAGCTTCAACCCGTCTGTTGTTCGCATCGTAGAAGGAGCGGTGAACCGTCAGGTTGGCCTCTTCTGCTAGTTGACTCGCTAGAGGACGCATCTCCCTTGTTACCCGTTTGAGAGCATCATTATCAAATGCTTCGCCTTTTCTTGAAACCGGGAAGCCTTTGGCTATGTCGGCCGGATCAAGGTCGACTATCCATGCTTTGGCGCGAGATAGTGCCAATAAGGTGCCAGCAGGCAGCAGATCGTTTCAATTCTTCTATACGTGCGGTATCATAGATAGCCGGTCCGGTGTGTCCTTGATCAATGTCGGAGCTGCGTTATCATAAGGCGTGGCGCAAATAACTCATTGGGTGCGGTATACAGTTGTTCAATTAAGCGTATCTGCCTTGAGTTTCTTCCGCATGTCAGAGCCCAGATGAGAAATGCGCTTACCTATACCGGTTTAAGAAAGTTCATGTTAAACCGGAGGAAATTTCAAAACGGAATGTTCATCACAACCTTGGTGAAACATTGCTTACCAAATATTGCAGAGGTCATGGCATTAATTTGGTGCTTTAATCCAGTGAGCTCTTCCGTCACTGGTTAAATGGCTGCTTCAGCATCCTCCGCCCGTTTTAGCAAGCCCGCCTTTTCAGTATCCCAGTTGGCCCGCTCGGACTTAAACCACTCCTTGAGCTGCTCCATAGTAGTCAAGGCGGTTTTCAGCTCATCCTTGGCCTTGGAGGTTTCTGCTTGTTGAGATTTCAGATTTTCTTGAAGATCGTTGATTTGTGAGGTTTGTTGGTGTATCTCACTCTGCGACAAAAAGGGAGCATGTTAGTAGTTTCATTACAAGTCCCAAGCGCATAACTAGTCATACACTTGGCACTTGGGGGCTAATGCATATTTGATCTTCATCTGCCAGTAAAATCACAAAGTCCCAAGCTCAATACAGGTATTCAACTTGGCACATGGGGGCTAATGGCTATTTGCTCGAACATGTTCTGTTGCGGCGATATAAATTACACTGCCGGTTTAACTATACTAAGTTGAACCGGCCCTTGGGGGCTACATCAGTGAATTCTGAAGCATTGAGTTTTATATTAAGTCCCGGTTTAACTATACTAAGTTGAACCGGCCCTTGGGGGTTACAACAGTGGACTCTGAAAGTATTGAGTTCTATATCAAGTACCGGCTTGAAAGAAGATTACAAACACGCCCTTGGGGGCTACTATGCAATGAAGGTACAAGAGAAAGGAATAACTGTTTACCTCATAGCGCTCCTTCATAAGATTTACCAGACCGGCTTCGAAATCACGGCTTGTGTAGAGCCGGTTCAGGAAGCCAGAGTGAAGATCTTGGGCAGAGAAATTGTCATAAGCTGACAGATCAGTTTTTTCCTTCCCTTTGCTCATGGCAATAAATTCTTCCTTGGCCGTGCTTTGATAGAGCAACCGGATTGCGAGGCGGTATCTGCGGTGCCCGTAACTACGACATCATCATCTTTGGTCGGGCTGGCCGGATTGGCATTCTCACCTGGGCTTGGCGCTTTCATACCCGGGCTTGGTGGATCAGCAGTTGAGTCCCGTTGTTCTGCTGCAGGACTCGGTGGAGCAGGAGGATGTGACGTCTCAACTTGGACATCCGGTTCAACCTCTGGCGGATTAGCATTGGCATCTTGATTAACCCCAGCAGAGTTGTCTTTAGCAACTTCGAGATTTTCACCATGATGCTCTGGAGTCTTCTCCAGATCAACATCCACAGTAGGGTCGAGGGTCTTGTCCTTTTTACTAAGACGAGCCTTGGTGCTACAACATCAAGGGTTAGAATATGATAAACCGACAAATACAAGGAACAAATTAAGGAGTAATATGCTTACCCAGCAGCAACTTTGAGAGGAGGCAACTGAGTGGTTGATGAACCGCCAGACGAGTTGGAAGAAGCACGATAATTGGTCGACGGATTGAGAGGAATCGGAAGAAACCTTTCAAAGGATGGCGCTTTTCGGAGAACAAGTCACCTACGGGCGATGTTTCCGGGTTGGTGTGTCAGCTAAACCGGACGACGTAATTTGTTGACCGCTATGCCCGGTCGTACGGCGTTCTTCAGTTTGCTGTTTCTTCAAAGAAAGTTTTGGATTCAAATGAGCACAAGAGTGAGATTGTTTCACTTTCCGGACTGTCTTGGCGAATTCTTTTATCCTGTACAATATCAGAATCGGAAGAAAGAAGGATTACCTCAACAGGTTCTGCATGGCTGGCCTCAGCGTCATCCTGGGAATTGTAACTGTCAGTAAAATGAATGAAAAAAGAAAAAAGTAAGTCAAGCTCTACCTCACCATCTGATTCTTCATCCTCCGGCGGTTCAGAAGACTCGGCGGTTTTCCTCTTGCCAGCTTTCTTGGTGGTCTTGGTCTTTACGAGGAACCCGGGCTGGTTTCGTTCGTTTCCAAAAGGAGCAGTTAGCCTGAGAATTAATAAGAGATTAATACAATCAATATGGAATCAAAATCGGTAGAGCAATGAGAGGAACCTTACCGCGGGCGGGTTGTTGGAGACGCAGAATGGGGCCAACCCGGTTTGGCTGCACGCGGAGATCGGTTCATCGAGCATTTTCTTCACTGTCTCGGCAACTTCAAGCTCAGTTATTGATAGCTCGTGATGTCGTTGAGGATCTTTGACGTCACCAGTTTATTCGTGCATCAAACCAGGCGGCGGCTTAATGGCAAGATGCCCCAAGAAACCCAACAGCGGACAAGGTCAATACCAGTTAAGCCGTTGGCCATCAGAGCCCGGAGCTTGATAATTTGGGGTGCAAAGTTCTTCCGTTCTGCGGCAGTCAAGCGCGAAGGCAATGGGTGGTTGTTGCTAAGCCGGTGAGGGCGATAACCCGGCAAGGGATTTTCTCCGTTAGGAGCAGTGTTAAACAATAGAACCAGGTTTGAATCCAATCTTTCGGATGGCTATGATGTTTGGCGTGAGGAAAGTCCACTTCTTTCCTTTTTTGGATTGAAACGCCACCAAGCTACGTGTTAGGACCATCCGAGAACTCAGACGGCGGTTCAAATGAAAGAAATCTCGGAATAACTCCACGGTTGGTTCTTCTTGAAGATAGACTTCGCAGAAGACTTGAAAGTTGCATATATTGGACACAGTGTTCGGACCAATATCTTGTGGATGGAATTGGAAGCTTGCGAGGACATCCCGAAAAAAATTTGATCCGGGCGGGCTGAAACCCCGATCTAGGTGTTGCATAAAAACAATCACCTCTCCTTCTTGAGGTTCCGGCGGACATTCCGATTCCGAACACGCCAGTGGAGAACATTTTTTGAGGCTAAAGCGCCAGTGGTGACGTAGCCGTTGAGCTGTGTTTCCGTGATCCGGGACGGAACCCTATTGCAAGAAGAAAATTGTTTCGCCATTCCGGAAGGGGGGAGCTGAAAGAAAATCAAACAGGTGCCGGTTCACTGTCTATGGTTTGTAAGTGAAAAATTCAGTTTTAAACCGTTGAAATTACAATGCAAGGTACAGTTGGCGGTTTAAGAGAGGGCTAATGACATATCGCGGATTGGCTATCAAGGATTAAACCACCCATAGGAAGAAAGGCCCAGATTCAAGTTTTCTGCTAAGTGTTGACAGAAACAGGTTTCACACAATGGTCAAATCTATTTGGATCTACCACGCGTCTATAAGACGGTTTTTACTATGTTCTTTAAAAGGCGTTCAAGAAAAACAAAGAAGGATGTATACTCAACCAGAAGAAAAGGAAGGGCTGCTAGTATTGAAAACAGATGCGGAATGACTACCGCAAGAGATCTATACTGTTTTTGGATTAAAACTACCACAGCAGAAGGTAGGAAGAAGAGGAAAAATGGAGGACTGCGGATGAGCTTGCAAAAACTTAATACAGATCTAAAGGCAAAGAACAAAAGAAGTTTACCGCTGCAGATTGTGGCGGAGGGGGGCGATGAGTCTCTGATCTAACTCAGGTTGATGTAGCGGCCTTGGTTGGTGCGGTTCTCGAAGGTCGCGGACGGCGGAGCTTCAGAGCTGAGGTCGTCGCGAGGAAGAAGAAGATGCAGAAGAGGAAGAGAAAAGGGGGCCCTCAGGCTTTATTTATAAGGGAAGGAGTGAAAGGCAGGTGCGAGAATCAAGGCGTCCGAAGCGGCCGAGTGGGCGCGCCTGTCGCCTCGATTTTCGGGATAATTATTAATGAGAAGGGAATCTTTTTTATCCTTTTTATGCAGAGGTGATGTCATGATGGACCGTTACGGTGCTCCGAAGATGACGTCACGGCGGTTTACAGCAACCAGAGAAGGGGATATCACGGCGGTTCAACAATTACAAGAAGATATTGAAGTTGAAGATTTTTTATCAAGGATTGACATGAACCTGTTCAAATCAATCTAGGGCCTAATGTTGGGGATATTACTACTGGGCATAAACCGGCCTATCCGGGCCGGGTTAACTTCATCAGTAGTTCAACGGTGTAAAAGCCCAAGCATGAAAGTAAGGGCCCAAGGCCCATAGTCGGTTTAGAACCTATAGCCGTAAACCGGCCTGGTATGTAAACTTGTACTGTAAGTTAGGAATAGAGAGAGGCCAACCCGGATACGAGTATGAACCGGAGATTGGGACTCTCTGAACCGACGGGTGTCACCCGTGTATATAAGGGGACGACCCGGGGCGGTTCAAAGGGGACAGACAACAACAACTTGAGGCCTAGGCGAAGCTTATTTGCTCCCTAGTCATCAAGACCACATCAATCCCATCACAAACTAGACGTAGGCTTTTACCTTCATCGAAGGGGCCGAACTAGTATAACTCTTGTGTCTTCACGTCCGTTTTAACCCCGTCAAGTTAACCCGTAGCGATGGCTCCACGACTAAGTCCTTTCATGAGGACATCTGCCGTGACAAAACCACGACACTAAGGAAATGATACTTGACATTAGAAAAGCTTTAGCATACGAACTACGATCTTTGTGCTAGGCTTAGGATTGGGTCTTGTCCATCATATCATTCTCCAAATGATGTGATCTCGTTATCAACGTGTAACATCCCAAAATTCTAAATTTTGGAATGTTATATTAAATAAATAACTATGCTTGTTGTCTGATTGTTTGTCTGATTGATTGAGTGAAATTTGAGTGGAATTTGAAACTTTTGAAAGTTGAATGAGAGGGAATGAAATGACTTTCCCAAACTTTCCACTTTGACTTTTGGATCCCAATGAACTCAAGTTCATTGCAACACCAAACCCTAGAGTGAAGATGACATGACTTCTTCCATTTTGAAATGAAAAGGGTTTTGAAAAGATTTGAATTTCATTTGAGAATATTTCAAATCCAAAGCTTTATGCAACTCAATGATTTTCATGAGGGAAGATAAAATGACTTCTTCAATTATATGAAATATGAGTTGGAAGTAATAAAGTATCAAATTGAAAGTCATTTGAAAGTGTCATTTGAAGTTTCAGAGGATTTTGAGTTTTGTATTTGAATTCAAACTTTGGCAAGTAGGAATCATATCAAAAACTATGCCTGATAAATACTTGAGCAAAAGTATGAGAGGAGTAAACATGACACTCCAAAAATATCAGAGGAAAACAATGCCAAAAGTTTTGGATTCAAATCTGAATTTTATTTGAATTTGAAAAATGAATTTTTATAAAGTTTGGATTTTGCCTTTGGAAAAATGTTCAAATGATAGGGAATATTCCCCTGATCATTTTGGTATATATATACCCTATATAAAATATTTATAGTTATTGTTTTAATTCTGTTTTTGTTTTATTAAAAAAAAAACCCAGGCGCCAGCCAGGCCACCCCAGGCCCAGCCAGCGCCGCACCCAGCGCTGGCCAGCCCGGCCCACGAGGCCAGCCCGGCCATGAGCCGAGCCGGCCCAGCTCACCCCCCCCCTCGCCCGAAACCCCCAGGCTTCGGCCACCCGATCGCCTCGCCCCTCCCTCTCTCTCTCTGACCCGTGGGCCCCGCCCCATCTTCTTCCCCCCTCGCCCACGCCACGCTTTCATGGGAGATCGCGGATCGAAGGATCCGGGATCCCGATCGCCTGATTCCCAGGCGAGGCCGACCCCAGCTATAAAGCCGGAGCCCCGCACCCCATCCCCCGAGACCTCGCGGACCCCTCGCCCTCCCGCTCGACCTCACCGGAAACCCGAGGCTCCCACGCGCCAAAGTCGCCTGCCGCCACCCTAGTCCACCCGACCCCCAACGATCCCACGAACCACTCCCGGACCTCCCCCGCACCCGCACGGCGACTCCCCGGACCTCCCCGACGCCCGGAAGCCCCGACGCACTCTCGCCGCCGCCGCCGCCGTCGCCGGACTCCGGTAAGCCACCGGAATCTTCCCCCTCCGTCCGATCTAGATCAACGGCCACGATTAGAACCCCGAAGGGGTAAGTTTTATTTAGAAAACCGGCCGGTTCTTTCCGGTTTATTATTTTAGTTAGGTTTTTATTTAGCCCGGTCCGTTTAGTTTAACCCTAGGCCCCTTTTAGACTAAATTACGCTGAGGGCACAGTATAGGCCCATTAGGCCTTTTTCTTTTATTTTGATTTTCTGTTTTAGCAGAATAGTTTCTGTTTTGAAAAATTGATATCTTTTATTCTGTTTATTATTTTTAGGTGATTCTTTTTTTGTTGGATTGCACATTTTATGTAGTTTCTGTAGAATATATATTTAGCTATGTTAAAAATAATTAAAAATGCTTTAATTTAGTTTTAGTCAGAATAGTAAATCTGCTATAACTTGAGTTAGAAAAATTATTTTTGCATGATTCTTTTTGTCCCAACTTTGTTTTGACATTGCCTAACCGTAGGAATTAATTTGGGTATTTTAGGATTAATAAAAAATTTGGTTTTAGTTAGAATCATGTTATTCTTAATTAATTAACTAGCTGCTGTTTTCTTATTATTTTAATTAGTAAATGAATTTATTTTTAACTTGTGATTAGTTATTCTAGGTTAGTTTCTGTCATTCTAGTAGATGAACTTTTATTTATAATTAATAAAGGTTTTAATTTATTTTTCTTAATAGAAATTGGATTAGGCCTAAAATGAGTTTTATAATAGCTTTTAAATTAATTCTTTTTGCTCCTAGTTGCTTAGTGAATCCTTTTCTGTTTAGTTAACTTAAAACCATGATTAGGTTATATTAAGGAATTTTTTGTTATATAAAACTAGTTTTAGTTGTTGCTTGAAGTAGGAAAACTTTGAATGGGTTTTCTTTGGGTTTTTCCTATGAGTTTTGATTTGTTTGTTTTGGTGTGCTATGTTACTTTTGTTATGCTATTGTGTTATGTGATCCTATTGCTATGTGCTTATTATAATTATTGTTTGCCTCGGTAGAATTTCCGGAGTGCGAAGATTGCTACTATGAAACCCTAGTTTTGAAGATCGTCAACCGTGCAAGTTCACTTTGACCATGCTTTCATACCTATATTTTATTGCATTTAGTGACATCTTTGCAACCACCCCTCCGGTAGTGATATTGAAATTCTTGTAGTTGAGTAGTATGCATGAGGTAGGAACCCATCACCCTGTTACCAAGCCCGGACGATATTTTATTTTAATGCTACGCTATAGTAGGCGGGGTTTGGTATGAGTGCACGAGTGGTGTGAAGAAGGAGGACTCTCGTCAATGGCGACAACTCCATGATGGAATCTGCAAGGACTGCACCTTCAAGACCTCAAGACTTCAAGACTCGAGACAAGAATTCAATACACACTCTTTGGGTGAAGGGCGGTTGACGGGCACCTGGAGAAACCAGTGGTTGGCCGGGATGCATGGAGAAGCGCCATGACATCTTGCGGAAAGCTTCACCCAGACTCAAAGAGGCGGAAGAATACTTCATGCCCGGAAGCTTACCTGTGCAACCGCAAGTCAATATGGGCTCTGGCTTGGTTGACCTTTGTTGTGACTCTGGCTGGGACGGTGCTAGCAGATGTAGAACTACGGTAGGATTGGATGGGCACCGGACAGTGGTCAGAGGAACTCTTCGGAAGACCATGTTTCGGTCATCTTGTTCTCAAACACCACGAAGTGCGAGAGCGTAAAGAGAGGGATCGAATCTTGCGGGTAAAGTGTACAAACCTCTGCAGAGGGTTATAACCTAATCGATTAGCCGTGTCCCGATTACGGACAATTTGAGCATCTGGACTTGGATCTATCTCGGAACTCTCAACACCGGATTGATAACTTAATTGTGGGCAACATATGATGATTTTGGGCTATGAGACATCGGTTGGCGGAACCATGTCATGATAGAAAACTCCATAGTACAGACTTCATTTATTCCTTTGATGTAGGGAAAATAAAATCAGCTTTTACATAAACAAAACTCGAATCTGAGCCACAAAGCCAAATTGCATATAGTATAGTTTTATCATCTGTTTTCTCATATTGTGATCTTGCGGTACATTCAATGTCTTGACCTACACGGCTGCAACGTATCATGTTGCAGATATTTTACTCCGACGGGTAAAATGCAGTGCGAGGTTACGGTCTACACTCAACCTGCCGATGGCGTTGATGGGACTCCACACCCGTTTGATTGTTTCCGCTGAGTATTATGAGGTATATATCATTTTACGTTATTTATACATGTGATTGCACTTTGATATATACATTGATGTACTGTGTGTGCCAGCATATTGATCCAGGGATGTACAAGTAACACGTAGGCTTGACCATCTGAGGTCGGGTCGCTTCTGAAATGGTATCGAGCACATGTTGGTGTAGGACGTGACCCTAGAAACCGGAAAGCCCTAGGACAGGAAATCTCTAAAACTTTATTTACAAAAAGACTCTTACTTCTCATCTTTTCTGATTTTATCGAATAGACACTCTCACCTCAAAATAGTTAGGATATACCCTTTTCCTTTTGACCACATGAAGAATCAATCAAGTCGCTCCAAGAAGGACAAGATATCGGATAACTGATGGCCTCTTGAGTAAAGAGGATTTGACCATGCATTAGAAGAGTTGAAGCTACACGGTTGAAGACTCAGACAACTTGAAGAATCAGAAGAATTATTTGACCGTTAGAGGACCAAACCCCTGTTACACACTTACGTTAGATGCGACGATGTGTGAGCTGTCATTTGTTTGATGTTTTCCCGACAGCCCCAAAAAAATAAAACTTGTTTCTTCAAAAACCATTGTTTGTATTGTGTGTATATCCCTCCCCACCTCTCTCATATCTCATCCCCAAACCCTTGAACCCATAGATGATGAATGAAGTTGGACTGATATTCTCTGGACCGAAGACTCAGCCCGAGGCAGAGCTATGGATTCAGAACATGGAGATACATCCCTTGTTCTGAGCACCTCTCTTATCCTACACATGCAGATGACAACCCTTTATGAGTCTTTCCTTAAAGGTCCGGAAACAATCATGACCCTGACGAGTGATCATGATTACCCGAAGATCCTGAAGGACATGATGAAGCATATTCACCTTGAAGGAGATCACGGTCTACAAAGGCTACCCATTCATGCAAAAGGGAGCGGAACTTTGGTATGTGGAGGTACACCTCCACCGTTTGAAAGGAGTTTGCCCAAAGATCATGGGGCATTACTTTTTCATCTCACGTGTGCCACAAGCAACTTTCTTCGATGCCGTTCGTGAAGCAGCCATGGAAGCCATACGCCTGATCGGAGAAATACTTGAAGCAAGACTCCGTTATACTCAGGAATACTTAAGCGAAGTGCATGCGAGAGATGATGAAGGTGAAGCTCAAGACCACCATGATGAAACAGAAGATTGAAGATTTCAAGGCTCATGTCGCACAATTCGGTGGGATGAAGAATCCTCGAGGAGGATAAATAAATAAAGTGGAAGTAATGTCGACCATACCAAATCATGTGGGTGGCAGCATTTGTAACGATACATTTTGGAATTTGGATTTACTGAAAATGGTTAAGGATGTAATGAAAGATTGATATGAGATTAATGAGATTTATGGATAAACTAGTGCATTTTCATTGATGTCGTTGTACTCCGTAAAGCCACAGGATCAACGAAGAAAGAAATGTGTTATCCATGACGGTCCATAGAAGGAAGCTGGACAAAATAAGTTGGAATTTTGCTTTTGATATGATGGTATGAAGAAACAGAGTACTAATGGATCTAAAGGAGGTGTAACAAGAGAGTTACTCCAAGGATGAGTTAAAGCTGCACTAGTGTTGAAGTGGGCCCATAACCCATGTGCCCAGGATTTTGAAAAGGAACAGATGTACCCTTGATGAAGGAATACATTTGGAAGAATCGGTGATCCAATCGGCATAAGTTTACGTAGGAGGTTACGCAAAAACACGAGAGTGGTGAAGTAACGATAGATGTTTTGTTTGGCTTGCGAAACCATGGATTTATCTGAACTTCGGTTAAATCAACAAGAGAAATTCTGCAATGCTTGTGAGTATGCCCAAGTGTTAGGATACGTGATTCGATATTTACGTATGTGGTAATGATTCAAATGCGGGATGGATTGGCCCCATACCGAGACTTCTATCATGAACTATCATATGTTGATGGAAAATCGGAGAGCCTCGAAAACCTTAGAAGAGTGTCGACACGATAAGCCATAAAACCATAGAATGGTAGTACGATGGAACCCTTCTGAGCAACCGTTGCCAATCGTAGGATATACGGTGAAGTCCAACCCAGACCCGTTCTCTGCAGGAGAAACCATTAATGGTACACCACCATGAGTGTTTCGATAGTTGTCTAGAATGCACACAGACCTATCTGCTAAGAAGATCCAGCCTCGGACGAACTTCAACTTTGACACACCGACCCAAGATTTTGAGGAACACCCTATACTTACGGCGGAAGAGCTTTAATGAAGGAGCTATTGTAAGATATGTGAAGAGACATACATTGTCAGCCCTCGGAGGAAGTATCTGAGTTTATTGGAACCATGACCTTGTTTTTAAGTGTGGTAGCACCCACGACCTTCGACCAAAACATTTGCTAGAAGACCCCAACCCCTAACCTTTTCTTGCTAGCCTCTTGAATCTCGAGGGGCGAGATTCATTTTAAGTGTGGTAGGTTTGTAACATCCCAAAATTCTAAATTTTGGAATGTTATATTAAATAAATAACTATGCTTGTTGTCTGATTGTGTGTCTGATTGATTGAGTGAAATTTGAGTGGAATTTGAAACTTTTGAAAGTTGAATGAGAGGGAATGAAATGACTTTCCCAAAATTTCCACTTTGACTTTTGGATCCCAATGAACTCAAGTTCATTGCAACACCAAACCCTAGAGTGAAGATGACATGACTTCTTCCATTTTGAAATGAAAAGGGTTTTGAAAAGATTTGAATTTCATTTGAGAATATTTCAAATCCAAAGCTTTATGCAACTCAATGATTTTCATGAGGGAAGATAAAATGACTTCTTCAATTATATGAAATATGAGTTGGAAGTAATAAAGTATCAAATTGAAAGTCATTTGAAAGTGCCATTTGAAGTTTCAGAGGATTTTGAGTTTTGAATTTGAATTCAAAATTTGGCAAGTAGGAATAATAACAAAACTATGCCTGATAAATACTTGAGCAAAAGTAAGAGAGGAGTAAACATGACACTCCAAAAATATCAGAGGAAAACAATGCCAAAAGTTTTGGATTCAAATCTGAATTTTATTTGAATTTGAAAAAAATGAATTTTTATAAAGTTTGGATTTTGCCTTTGGAAAAATGTTCAAATGATAGGGCATATTCCCCTGATCATTTTGGTATATATATACCCTATATAAAATATTTATAGTTATTGTTTTAATTCTGTTTTTGTTTTATTAAAAAAATAAAAAAAATAGAAACCCCCAGGCGCCCGGCCGAACCCTAGCCCGGCCAGCGCCGCACCCGCTGGCCAGCCAGCCCGGCCCACGAGGCAGGCCAGTGCAGCCGAGCCAGCTCCCCCCCTCACCCGAAACCCCAGGCCCGGCCACCCGATCGCCTCGCCTCCCTCTCTCTCTCGACCCGTGGGCCCCGCCCCATCTTCTTCCCCTCGCCACGCCACGCCCGCTCATGGGAGATCGCGGATCGAAGGATCCGGGATCCCCGATCGCCTCGATTCCCCAGGCGAGGCCGACCCCTGGCTATAAGCCGGAGCCCCCACACCCCATTCCCCGAGACCTCGCGGACCCCTCGCCCTCCGCTCGACCTCACCGGAAACCCGAGCTCCCCACGCCGCCAAAGTCGCCGCCGTCGCCACCCTAGTCCACCCCGACCCCCAACGATCCCACCGAACCACTCCCCGACCTCCCCCGCATCCGCACGGCGAGTCCCCGGACCTCCCCGACGCCCGGAAGCCCCGACGCACTCTCGCCGCCGCCGGACTCCGGTAAGCCACCGGAATCTTCCCCCTCCGTCCGATCTAGATCAACGGCCACGATTAGAACCCCGAAGGGGTAAGTTTTATTTAGAAAACCGGCCGGTTCTTTCCGGTTTATTATTTTAGTTAGGTTTTTATTTAGCCCGTCCGTTTAGTTTAACCCTAGGCCTTTTAGACTAAATTACGCTCAGGGCACGATAGGCCCATTAGGCCTTTTTCTTTTATTTCGATTTTCTGTTTTAGCAGAATAGTTTACATTTTTGAAAAATTGATATCTTTTATTCTGTTTATTATTTTTAGGTGATTCTTTTTGTTGGATTTCACATTTTATGTAGTTTCTGTAGAATATATATTTAGCTATGTTAAAAATAATTAAAATGCTTTAATTTAGTTTTAGTCAGAATAGTAAATCTGCTATAACTTGAGTTAGAAAAATTATTTTTGCATGATTCTTTTTGTCCCAACTTTGTTTTGACATTGCCTAACCGTAGGAATTAATTTGGGTATTTTAGGATTAATAAAAAATTGGTTTTAATCAGAATCATGTTATTCTTAATTAATTAACTAGCTGCTGTTTTCTTATTATTTTAATTAGTAAATAATTTATTTTTAACTTGTGATTAGTTATTCTAGGTTAGTTTCTGTCATTCTAGTAGATGAACTTTTATTTATAATTAATAAAGGTTTTAATTTATTTTTCTTAATAGAAATTGGATTAGGCCTAAAATGAGTTTTATAATAGCTTTTAAATTAATTCTTTTTGCTCCTAGTTGCTTAGTGAATCGTTTTTCTGTTTAGTTAACTTAAAACCATGATTAGGTTATATTAAGGAATTTTTTGTTATATAAAAGTAGTTTTAGTTGTTGCTTGAAGTAGGAAAACTTTGAATGGGTTTTCTTTGGGTTTTTCCTATGAGTTTTGATTTGTTTGTTTTGGTGTGCTATGTTACTTTTGTTATGCTATTGTGTTATGTGATCCTATTGCTATGTGCTTATTATAATTATTGTTTGCCTCGGTAGAATTTCCGGAGTGCGAAGATTGCTACTATGAAACCCTAGTTTTCGAAGATCGTCAACCAGGCAAGTTCACTTTGACCATGCTTTCATACCTATATTTTATTGCATTTAGTGACATCTTTGCAACCACCCCTCAGTAGTGATATTGAAATTCTTGTAGTTGAGTAGTATGCATGAGGTAGGAACCCATCACCCTGTTACCAAGCCGGGGACGATATTTTATTTTAATGCTACGCTATAGTAGTCGGGGTTTGGTATGAGTGCACGAGAGTGGTGTGAAGAAGGAGGACTCTACGTCAATGACGACAACTCCATGATGGAATCTGCAAGGACTGCACCTTCAAGACCTCAAGACTTCAAGACTCGAGACAAGAATTCAATACACACTCTTTGGGTGAAGGACGGTTGTGGGCACCTGGAGAACCCAGTGGTTGGGCCAGGATGCATGGAGAAGCGCCATGACATCTTGCGAAAGCTTCACCCAGACTCAAAGAGACGGAAGAATACTTCATGCCCGGAAGCTTACCTGTGCAACCGCAAGTCAATATGGGCTCTGGCTTGGTTGACCTTAGTTGTGACTCTGGCTGGGACGGTGCTAGCAGATGTAGAACTACGGTAGGATTGGATGGGCACTGGACAGTGGTCAGAGGAACTCTTCGGAAGACCATGTTTCGGTCATCTTGTTCTCAAACACCCTGAAGTGCGAGAACGTAAAGAGAGGGATCGAATCTTGCGGGTAAAGTGTACAAACCTCTGCAGAGGGTTATAACCTAATCGATTAGCCGTGTCCCGATTCACGGACAATTTGAGCATCTGGACTTGGATCTATCTCGGAACTCTCAACACCGGATTGATAACTTAATTGTGGGCAACATATGATGATTTTGGGCTATGAGACATCGGTTGGCGGAACCATGTCATGATAGAAAACTCCATAGTACAGACTTCATTTATTCCTTTGATGTAGGGAAAATAAAATCAGCTTTTACATAAACAAAACTCAGATCTGAGCCACAAAGCCAAATTGCATATAGTATAGTTTTATCATCTGTTTTCTCATATTGTGATCTTGCGGTACATTCAATGTACTTGACCTACACGGCTGCAACGTATCATGTTGCAGATATTTTACTCCGACGGGTAAGAAATGCAGTGAGGGTTACGGTCTACACTCAACCTGCCGATGGCGTTGATGGGACTCCACACCCGTTTGATTGTTTCCGCTGAGTATTATGAGGTATATATCATTTTACGTTATTTATACATGTGATTGCACTTTGATATATACATTGATGTACTGTGTGTGCCAGCATACTGATCCAGGGATGGCACAGTAACACAGAGGCTTGACCGTCTGAGGTCGGGTCGCTACACAACGACATCCAATGTCCATGGTCAGGAAATCGTAACCATCTGTTGATCAACGAGCTAGTCAACTAGAGGCTTACTAGGGACATGGTGTTGTTTATGTATCCACACATGTATCTGAGTTTCCTATCAATACAATTATAGCATGGATAATAAACGATTATCATGAACAAGGAAATATAATAATAACTAATTTATTATTGCCTTTAGGGCATATTTCCAACAGTCTCCCACTTGCACTAGAGTCAATAATCTAGTTCACATCGCCATGTGATTAACACTCACAGGTCACATCGCCATGTGACCAACATCCAAAGAGTTTACTAGAATCAATAATCTAGTTCACATCACTATGTGATTAACACTCAATGAGTTCTGGGTTTGATCATGTTTATGCTTGTGAGAGAGGTTGTAGTCAGCGGGTCTGCAATATTCAGATCCCTATGTATTTCGCAAAACTTTATATCATATCGTAGATGCTGCTACCACGTTCCACTTGGAGCTATTCCAAATTGTTGCTCCATTATACGTATCCGGTATCTCTACTCAGAGCTATCCGGATAGGTGTTAAGCTTGCATCGACGCAACTCTTTACGTCGAACTATTTATCACCTCCATAACCGAGAAACATATCCTTATTCCTCTAAGGATAATTTTGACCGCTATCTGGTGATCCACTCCTTGATCACCTTTGTACCCTCTTGCTAGATATGTAGCAAGGCACACATCAGGTGCGGTACACAGCATAGCATACTGTAGAGCCTACGTCTAAGGCATAGGGGACGACCTTTGTCCTTTCTCTCTTTTCTGCCATGGTCGAGCTTTAACTCTTAACTTCATACCTTACAACTCAGGCAAGAACTCCTTCTTTGGTGATCCATCTTGAACACCTTCAAGATTATGTCAAGGTATGTGCTCATTTGAAAGTATTATTAAACATTTTGATCTATCTTATAGATCTTGATGCTTATTGTTCAAGTAGCCTAATCCAGGTTTTCCATTGAAAACAGTTTTCAAACAACCCTATATGCTTTCCAGAGATTCTACATCATTTCTGATCAACAATATGTCAACAACATATACTCATCAGAAATTCTATAGTGCTCCCACTCACTTCTTGGAAATACAAGTTTCTCATAAAATTTGTATAAACCCAAAATCTTTGATCATCTCATCAAAGCGCACATTCCAACTCCGAGATGCTTACTCCAGTCCTTAGAAGGATCGTTGGAGCCAGCATACCTTTTAGCATCCTTAGGATCGACAAAAACTTTCTGATTGTATCACACACAACCTTTCCTTACGAAGACTGGTAAGGAAACTCGTTTTGACATCCATCTGCCAGATTTCATAAATGCAGCTAATGCTAACATGATTCCGACGGACTTAAGCATCGCTACGGATGAGAAAATCTCATCGTAGTCAACTCCTTGAACTTGTGAAAAACTCTTCGCCACAAGTCGAGCTTCATAGACGGTGACATTACCGTCCACGTCCGTCTTCTTCTAAAAGATCCATTTATCTCAATGGCTTGCCGATCATCGGGCAAGTCCACCAAAGTCCATGCTTTGTTCTGATACATGGATCCTATCTCGGATTTCATGGCTTCTAACCATTTGTCGGAATATGAGCCCACCATCGCTTCCCCATAGCTCGTAGGTTCATTGTTGTCTAGCAACATGAACTTCAAGACAAGATTACTATATCACTCTGAAGTAGTACGCATCCTTGTCCCCTTACGAGGTACGGTAGTGACTTGATCCAAAACTTCATGATCACTATCATAAGCTTCTACTTTAATTGGTGTAGGCGCCACAGGAACAACTTCCTGTGCCCTGCTACACTTGTTGAAGTGACGGTTCAATAACCTCATCAAGTCTCCACCATCCTCCCACTCAATTCTTTCGAGAGAAACTTTTCCTCGAGAAAGGACCCGTTTCTAGAAACAATTACTTTTGCTTCCGGATCTGAGATAGGAGGTATACCCAACCATTTTGGGTATCCTATGAAGATGTATTTATCCGTTTTGGGTTCGAGCTTATCACGATGAAACCTTTTCACATAAGCGTCGCAGCCCCAAACTTTTAAGAAAGCGACAACTTAGGTTTCTCCAAACCATAGTTCAAACGGTGTCGTCTCAGCGGAATTACGTGGTGCCCTATTAAAGTGAGTGCGGTTGTCTCTAATGCCTAACCCATGAGCGATAGTGGTAATTCGATAAGAGACATCATGGTACGCACCATATCTAATAGGGTGCAACTATGATGTTCGGACACACCATCACACTATGGTGTTCCAGCGGTATTAATTGTGAAACAATTTCCACAATGTCTTAATAAGCGTGCCAAAGCTCGTAACTCAGATACTCATCTCTACGATCATATCATAGACATTTTATCCTCTTGTCACGATGATCTTTAACTTCATTCTGAAATTACTTGAACCATTCAATAATTCAGACTTGTGTTTCATCTAGTAAATACACTCAGTATCTACTTAAATCATCCGTGAAGTAAGAACATAACGATATTCACTTTGCATGCCTCGGCACTCATTGGACTGCACACATCAAAATGTGTTACTTCAACAAGTTGCTATCTTGTTCCATCTTCTTTGAAACCGAGGCTTTTAGGTCATCTTGCCCATGTGGTTTGATTTGCATATCTCAAGTGATTCAAAATCAAGTGAGTCCAAACGATCCATCTGCATGGAGTTTCATCATGCGTATACACCAATAGACATGGTTTGCATGTCTCAAACTTTTCAAAAACGAGTGAGTCCAAAGATCCGTCAACATGGAGCTTCTTCATGTGTTTTATACCAATATGACTTACATGGCAGTGCCACAAGTAAGTGGTACTATCATTACTATCTTATACCTTTGGCATGAAAATGTGTATCACTACGATCGAGATTCAATAAAACATTCATTTAGGTGCAAGACAATCGAAGGTATTATTCAAATAAATAGAGTAACCATTATTCTCCTTAAATGAATAACCGTATTGCGATAGACATAATCCAATCATGTGTATGCTCAACGCAAACACCAAATGACAATTATTCTGGTTTAATACTAATCTTGATGGTAGAGGGAGCGTGCGATGTTTGATCACATCAAACTTGGAAACACTTCCAACACATATCGTCGGCTCACCTTTAGCTATTCTACATTTATTCTGTAGCCTTTATTTCGAGTTACTAACACTTAGCAACCGAACTGGTATCTAATACCCTGGTGCTACTAGGAGTACTAGTAAAGTACACATTAACATAATGTATATCCAATATACTTCTATCGACCTTGCCAGCCTTCTCATCTAACAAGTATCTAGGGTGGATCCGCCTGTGTCCATTCCTCTCATTACAGAAGCACTTAGTCTCGAGTTTGGGTTCAACCTTGGGTTTCTTCACTAGAGCAGCAACTGTTTTGCCGTTTCATGAAGTATCCCTTGTTGCCCTTGCCCTTCTTGAAACTAGTGGTTTTACCAACCATCAACAATTGATGCTCCTACTTGACTTCTACTTTCGCGGTGTCAAACATCACGAACACTTCAAGGATCATCATATCTATCCCTGATATGTTATAGTTCATCACGAAGCTCTAGTAGCTTGGTGGCAATGTCTTTGGAGAAACATCACTATCTCATCTGGAAGATTAACTCCCATTTGATTCAAGTGATTGTTGTACCCAGACAATCTGAATACAAGCTCAACGATTGAGATCTTCTCCCTTAGTTTGTAGGCTAGAAAACTCGTCGGAGGTCTCATACCTCTTGACGTGGGCACGAGCCTGAAATCCCAATTTCAGCCCTCGAGCATCTCATATGTTCTGACGTTTCAAAAAGCGTCTTTGGTGCCTCAATTCTAAGCCGTTTAACATTACCGAACTATCACGTAGTCATCAAAGCGTGTGTGTCGGATGTTAGCAACATCCACGGACCACGTTCGAGGTCGACACACCGGCGGTGCATTAAGGACATAAGCTTTCTCTCGACCGCATAATTGCTACATCAACTTTCAACTATATTTTCTCTAGGAACATATCTAAACAGTAGAACTAAAGCGCGAGCTATGACATAATTTGCAAAGGGATTTTGACTATGTTCAGGATAATTAAGTTCGTCTCATGAACTCCCACTCAGATAGACATCCCTCCAGTCATCTAAGTGATTACATGATCAGAGTCAACTAGGCCGTGTCCGATCATCACGTGAGACGGACTAGTCATCATCGGTGAACATCTTCATGTTGATCGTATCCACCATACGACTCATGCTCGACCTTTCGGTCTCTTGTGTTCCGAGGCCATATGCATACATGCCGGGCTCGTCAAGTTAACCTAAGTGTTTTGGCGTGTGTAAATCTGGCTTACACCCGTTGTATGTGAACGTAAGAATCTATCACACCCGATCATCACGTGGTGCTTCGAAACGACGAACTTTCGCAGCGGTGCACAGTTAGGGAACACTTTCTTGAAATTTTAATGAGGGATCATCTTATTTACTACCGTTGTTCTAAGCAAATAAGATGCATAAATATGATAAACATCACATGCAATCAAATAGTGACATGATATGGCCAATATCATTTTGCTCCTTTTGATCTCCATCTTCGGGGCTCCATGATCATCATCGTCACCGGCATGACACCATGATCTCCATCATCATGATCTCCATCATCGTGTCTCCAAGAAGTTGTCTCGCCAACTTATTACTTCGACTACTATGGCTACCGGCTAGCAATAAAGTAAAGTAATTACATGGCGTTTGTTCAATGACACGTAGGTCATACAATAAATTAAGACAACTCCTATGGCTCCTGCCGGTTGTCATACTCATCGACATGCAAGTCGTGATTCCTATTACAAGAACATGATCAATCTCATACATCACATATCATTCATCACATTCTTCTTGGCCATATCACATCACATAGCATACCTGCAAAAACAAGTTAGACATCCTCTAATTGTTGTTGCATGTTTCTGATGGCTGCTATGGGTTTCTAGCAAGAACGTTTCTTACCTCATAAAACCACAACGTGATATGCCAATTGCTATTTACCCTTCATAAGAACCCTTTTCGCCGAATCTGTTCCGACTAAAGTGGGAGAGGCGGCACCCGCTAGCCACCTTATGCACCAAGTGCATGTCAGTCGGTGGAACCTGTCTCACGTAAGTGTACGTGTAAGGTCGGTCCGGGCCGCTTGATCCCACAATACCGTCGAAACAAGATTGGACTAGTAACGGTAAGCATATTGAACAAAATCAACGCCCACAACTACTTTGTGTTCTACTCGTGCAAAGAATCTACGCAATAGACCTAGCTCATGATGCCCTTTGTAGGGGAGCGTAGCAGAAATTCAAAATTTTCCTCACGTGTCACCAAGATCTATCTATGGAGAAACTAGCAACGAGAGGAAGGAGAGTGCATCTACATACCCTTGTAGATCGCTAAGCGGAAGCGTTCAAGAGAACGGGGTTGAAGGAGTCGTACTCGCCGTGATCCAAATCACCGGAGATCCTAGTGCCGAACGGACGGCACCTCCGCGTTCAACACACGTACAGCCCAGTGACGTCTCCCACGCCTTGATCCAGCAAGGAGAGAGGGAGAGGTTGAGGAAGACTCTGTCCAGCTGCAGCACAATGGCGTGGTGGTGGTGGAGGAGCGTGGCAATCCTGCAGGGCTTCGCCAAGCACCGCGGGAGAGGAGAAGGGAGAGAGGTAGGGCTGCGCCAAGAGGGAGAGGAACTCATGTGTTGGGCAGCCCCTAGACCTCAACTATTTATAGGGGAAGGGGAGGGGGCTGCGCCCCCTCTAGGGTTCCCTCCCCAAGGGTGGCGGCAGCCCCCAGATCCCATCTGGGTGGCGGCCAGAGGGGGAAAGAGGGGAGGCGCACCTGGGGTGGGCCTTAGGGCCCATCTGCCCTAGGGTTTGCCCCCCTTCTACTCTTCCCTGCGCCTTGGGCCTTGTGGGGGGGGGGGGGCGCACAGCCCACCATGGGCTGGTCCCCTCCCACACTTAGCCCATGCAGCCCTCCGGGGCTGGTGGCCCCACTTGGTGGACCCCCGGGACCCTCCCGGTGGTCCCGGTACATTACCGATAAAACCCGAAACTTTTCCGGTGACCAAAACAGGACTTCCCATATATAAATCTTTACCTCAGGACCATTCCGGAACTCCTCGTGACGTCCGAGATCTCATCCGGGACTCCGAACAACATTCTGTAACCACATACAAACTTCCTTTATAACCCTAGCGTCATCGAACCTTAAGTGTGTAGACCCTAAGGGTTCGGGAACCATCTGAGACATGACCGAGACGTTCTCCGGTCAATAACCAACAGTGGGATCTGGATACCCATGTTGGCTCCCACATGTTCCACGATGATCTCATCGGATGAACCACGATGTCAAGGACTTAATCGATCCCGTATACAATTCCATTTGTCTAGCGGTATCGTACTTGCCCGAGATTCGATCGTCGGTATGCCGATACCTTGTTCAATCTTGTTACCGGCAAGTCTCTTTCCTCGTTCCGTAACACATCATCCCGTGATCAACCCCTTGGTCACATTGTGCACATTGTGATGATGTACTACTGAGTGGGCCCAGAGATACCTCTCCGTTTACATGGAGTGACAAATCCCAGTCTCGATTCGTGCCAACCCGACAGACACTTTCGGAGATACCTGTAATGCACCTTTATAGCCACCCAGTTACGTTGTGACGTTTGGTACACCCAAAGCATTCCTATGGTATCCGGGAGTTGCACAATCTCATGGTCTAAGGAAATTATACTTGACATTAGAAAAGCTTTAGCATACGAACTACGATCTTTGTGCTAGGCTTAGGATTGGGTCTTGTCCATCACATCATTCTCCAAATGATGTGATCCCGTTATCAACGACATCCAATGTCCATGCTCAGGAAACCGTAACCATCTGTTGATCAACGAGCTAGTCAACTAGAGGCTTACTAGGGACATGGTGTTGTTTATGTATCCACACATGTATCTGAGTTTCCTATCAATACAATTATAGCATGGATAATAGACGATTATCATGAACAAGGAAATATAATAATAACTAATTTATTATTGCCTCTAGGGCATATTTCCAACACTTCCAGCCTAGACCGCATACTCGACCGTCCGTGCCAGATATACGGCACCCCAGACAAACAAGCCAATCACACCAACAAAGATTGTTGGGTTTTCAAATAGGCTGGCAAATTAAACGCTGAAAACAAAGAAAAGGGATCACAAAGTGAGGACGAGGATGAAGAGCCCCGGCAGCCGAACACTGGGGGAAAGAAGAAATTTCCCCCTCAAGTCAAAACGGTGACCATGATATATGCTACACACATCCCCAAAAAGGAGCGCAAGCGAGCACTTAGGGACGTCTATGCGGTAGAGCCAGTCGCCCCCAAATTCAATCCGTGGTCATCATTCCCGATCACCTTTGATCGTCGAGCTCACCCAACTAGTATCCGCCATGGCGGTTCAGCCGCACTAGTCCTCGACCCAATTATTGACGGGTTTCACCGAACACGAGTCCTGATGGACGGTGGTAGCAGCCTCAACCTGCTTTATGAGGACACAGTGCGGAAGATGGCATTTACTCCTCATGAATCAAACTAACAAAGACTACCTTTAAAAGAGTCATACCAGGCATAGAGGCCCCCTGTACGGGCTCAATCACGCTAGAGGTGGTCTTCGGTTCCCCGACCACTTCCGAAGCGAAGAGTTAATATTCAATATCGTCCCCTTCCGCAGCGGCTATCACGCACTTCTCAGACGAACCGTGTTTGCTAGATTCAAAGCAGTGCCACACTATGCTTATCTCAAGCTCAAGATGCCCGATTCACGCCGCATCATAATAGTCAATGGCAATACGGAATGCTCCCTCCAAACAAAGGAGCACACCGCCGCCCTAGCAGCAGAGGTACAGAGCGGCCTTCTCAAGCCGCACCATAGTACAGCTGTCGAGCCTTCGGACATCATTAAGAGGTTCTGGACTACACTACAATAAGGCGGCGCGGTTCGTCAAGAGCTCGATTAGCAATTCGGCCTCTGTCCCAGTCCCGATGAGGTAGTGGCATTCGTACCACGCGTACATAATTACGCACTCAAAATTCCATGGACATCGACGGAGGCACAAGCTAATCTGGGATCTACAGTTCGGCCAGACCAATCCCGGACACACATACTTTCACTTTTCCTTTTTGTTTCGGGTTCCTTTTCCCGCGGGGCTGATCACTAGTCCTTTCGCAGGATTGGCATACAACAGAGGCAAGCAGCAAATGTCTGTAGGGTAACCTCTATACATTATTCTTGACGGTATTTATACTTATTTCTCAGGACCCGCACGCTGCGCCCTATTGATTCCGGCATGTTAAATAGCCCGGATACTTATCGCACCATCTGTACAAGATACGCCTTGACGTATCCATCCAGTTATAATAAAAATGGTTTGCGGCCCAGTTTCTGTGGTTTTCGCTTCTTACTTCATTTTATGTTGATCTGCTTATCGGCTGCATCGGTACTCTTTTGTACGTTTCATATTCGCGAGGGGCTACTTTTCAGCCCCACAATATGGCAACACAGTCCGAACACTCCTTATATATAAGTTCGGCACCCCGAATTTAGCATTATATGCATTGGCTCTGAATCATGTCTTTGGTCAATAGTTGGGTTGCCCGGCTCCTGTGCTTGCTACCCTTCGTTCCGCTGTGACCTGCGATTGTGCCCTGGCATTGACCGGTTGAGCACCTCAGTAGAGAAAGCCGAAAACTGACTATCATGATACGGCGAGAGCCGGTCAGCTGTTCGAGGGTTACAAAATCGTTGGAGATTTTTTCCGCATTATGCGAAAGATCGGCACTTCCCGATCAGATCTTGTGACAAAGACTCGGCTTGGACCAGGGGCTGCGCACTTGCTTTATTATAAAACTCCTATGGCTAAGTGAGGGCGTTTAAGACATATAGTCTGATTGCCTTGTTCGTTGTGCTAAACAACTTCTTTAAAGGACCATATAATTGGATCAAGATTGTTTAGATTCCATCTCGAACACCTCCGTACTATCTATGCGAGGGCAGAAGCCGACGACTGGCCAACCCTAAGATTACAAACAACACGGTCGCACAGGAAGAAACAATTAAAGAATAACAAAATTACATTACAAAAACAGTCTTTGTTTTCATAATACAAGGCAATGGCAACATGAATACATTTATTCAAATACAATGTCCTGCGAACATTGAGCTGCTGCAAGTCGAGACCCTTCTATGACATCTGCAAAATATCGCTCGGGTGTGCAGTGCTCCTTGCCCTCCGGCTGCCTGCTGGCAACTTCAACGGCGTTCATCTTCGCCCACCACATCTTGCAACTAGTGAAGGCCATACGGGCACCTTCAATACAGGCAGAGCGCTTGACGATGTCTAGTAGAGGACAGGCGTCCACCATCTGCCACACGAGTCCGAAGTATCTGCTAGGCATAGCTTCAGCTGGCCATAGCTGGATTATCAAATCCTACATGGCTAAATCGGCCACCCTATGCAGCTCCACCAGCTGTTTCAGCTGATCGGTGAAGGACACGGGAGGCTCTGACACTGCATATTGCGACCAGAATAGCTTCTCCATAGAACCCCCTCCTTCGGCTCGATAGAACTCCTCGGCGTCCGATACACTGCGTGGTAAATCAGCAAAAGCCCCTGGGGAACTCCGAACCCAGGTTAGTAAAAGGTACTGCTTATCCGCATACTTGCTTTGCATCTTAAAAGCCTTACCTGCCGTGACCTTCTTGGCCTCCTGGATCTCCTGGAGAGCGGCCTGGGCCTCACTCGTGCGGCCTCCGCGCTCTGACGAGCCTTGGTGAGTTCGACCCCTCGAGCCGACGCATCATGCTCCAAGGTCTCACATTTTGTCACCGCATCCTGGAGCTCCTGCTGGATTTCTTTGACCCGGGCCTTGAGCTTCTTACGGGCGGCTTGCTGCTGGACAACCTTCTCCTCGGCCTCGCCCAGGGCCTCGACCTCGGTCGTGGCTCCTGCACATATTACAACACTACAGTCAATACACAGTGTCTATGCTTTCCGAACACACAACAAGTCGTTACTCACCTTGCTTCTCCTGGAGCCGAACCATAACCTCGCCGAACTCGCTCTCGGTCCGCTCCAGCCTCTGCCTTAGTTCAGAGACTTCAGCAGCATGCGAGGTTGCGGCCAACAGCGACGCCTGCTTATGCATACATATCACGTTAGTCTCCTACAATAAAAGATTGATCCTCTGTCCGGTTCTTCTCGCCGAGCACCGGACAGTGTCTCAGGGGCTACTGACTACATGGGGTTTTTCTCTTTCTATGTCACTTACCTCGAAACCTGTCAACAGGTTGCTGCAGGCTTCGTTCAGTCCACTCTTGGCGGACTGAACCTTCTCGATCACCGCGCCCATAAGGACACGGTGCTCGTCCATAACGGAGGCGCCTCGTAGCGCCTCCATCAGGTTATCCGGCGTCCCTGGATGGACAGGGACGACCGGCGGAAGCGGCGCACCTCCCTCCAAACGGGGCTGCTCGCCCTACTCTGGAGACGTATGGGTCTCCGGAATCGTATTCGGCTGAGGGCCAAACTGGATGCGGCCCTCTTTGCCAGTCTCCATGGGGATCGGCTCCCCCATGTGTCTGGCAGTGGAGGTCTCGCCTTGTGGCACCTCCCGGACAGCGTCCTGGGCTCCTCCCTTCGAAGCGGTCCTCCAGGACAACACTTCGGTGTCGTCCCTAGCCCTGGAGGAATAAGCAGGCGGTGGCGACATGCTCGCCATCTCCGATGGAGCCAACGAACCTCCAGATGAGGATCGCTAGATAAGGTCACGGGCGGACTGCAATAGTGTAGTTAACTATGTTAAAATAATAAAGAGAGAGGGCTGGGTGTGTGCATCAATGAGCCATGTCACTTACAATGCGCCCTGGGGCTTAGTGCGGGGGCGTCGTTCCGGACTACTGTCAACGTCCCATGCGGTATTGACCGCTGGGGCGCCCTTCCCCTTTTTGGGCTTCTCCCTCCAGATGCGCTGAGGCCGCCCTCTTTTTCTTCTTCTCTTCGGGGGGAGGGTTGTTTTCCTCCTCCTCCTCCTCTTTCTCGTCATTGTCCTCAGGGATAGAGGAATGGGACTCGTCATCTTCGGACGTCACATCCGAAGTGCCCTTGCGAGGGGGACCACTCTTGGCCCCCTTGGCCTTCTTCTTGGCCTTCCTCTCTGGCGCCTTATACGGCGCCGGCACCAGCATCTTCGCTAGGCGCGGGATGACCGGTTCTTCGGGCGACGGAGCCGGACACTGGATCCGCTTCGCCCTCTCCATCCAGTCCTGAAGGAGCAATAATAATAGCTCATACATCATCCTCGAAACAATTAAGTTGGGGATACGTCAGAAATAACATACCTCGCTGGCGGGGTGTTTACAATCGTGACCACGGTCTGAGTCCATGGCTGGTGGCTTCTCGTTGCCCTTAAAGAGCAACTTCCAAGTAACTTCGTGAGTAGTCTCGAAGAGCGTTATCAAGGTCTGGTGCTTCTTTGAATTGAACTCCCACAGAGGCCGGCTTCGGCGCTTTTGAGGGTGTCTTAGACTAGGGGGTACTCACCACGTGATCTCCCAATCTGTTAGGTTGGGCCGAGGACCCCCATGGCCGTATACTCATGGGCCCGTCCGGACAGCTGCCGCATACAAGGAAGATTCCACAAGACTTGGCGATCAAGACAAGGACTCCTCCCCACCGGCGTATTCGGCTAGGACTCTTGTTATCCTAGGCCTCTGGTGCATTATATAAACCGAGGCCAGGTGCTATCATCATGACACTCATGATTTTGGGAATAACCTTCCTTCGGATTGCTACAACAAATAAACCAGGTGCTATTAATCCTAGTATTTTTTGCTTGTTTGGGTTCATTTTTTCCAAGGAATTATTACTCTGGTTTGTCCATCATATGTACACAGGTCTGTCAAATGGTGGCTGTCGGTGTTCTGGGAACGGGGGTCCCCAGACTTGCCTGCCTGCGGCCTGCGGCGTGGCTCAAAGGAGGCCCAGGATGGCCCATCTTCATCAACGCAGGCTCAAGACCCTCGCGAGGGGCCAAGCCTCGCGGGGCTGACGACAAGGAGCTTCCTCAGGCACGGCCTCGTCAGGCTGGCTCATGAGGAGGCGGAGAGTTCAAGGCAGGGTACCTCGCGAGGTGCCCATGACGCAAGCCATGACGACCAAGGGCGCCCGGCCAGCGCCAGCCAGCGTCCTCCTTTCCTCTTTGGTGCAAAGGGAGCAAGCGCAGTAGAGCATCAAGCAAAGGCATCCGTTTGATTGCAACAAGACCAAGACCAGCCCCAACGGCTGGAAGGAGTCATCGTGGAGCCCAAGCAGGCGTCATCACCCGAGCCTTTGGCAGGCGAGGACCAACTTTAGTCAGGATAAGTGTACCTGCTGTTCCCCTTCAAAATGGCCAATTGTTGGCGCCCTTCCCGCTCAATACTTAGGAAGAGGCCCAAGGCCTTCGCCTATAAATAGGAGTAGCCACACTCAGAGTAGAGGGATCGGAGGGATCGCAAGGATAGAGGGGATCTGGCATTTGGAATCCAGAGAGAGAGAGAGATAGAGACCTGATCCTCAAGCTAGAGCGACGGATCCCCGCCTAGCAGTTCATCGCACCCACCAAGAACAGACCCTCGCGAGGCTGTTCTTCCCTGTACTGTTCCTCATCAGCCCAAGAGGCAATCCACCACACCGCAAACTAGAGTAGGGTATTACACCTAGCGGTGGCGAACTAGTATAAATCTTGTGTCTCTTGTGCTGTTCTGTTTAGTAGTTTAGGTCCCTGCGGTTCGGTGAGGTACGAGACGGTGGAGGGTTGGATCTCCGCGCGCACCCCAGTGTTCGAACCTCAAGGGTCTGCCGGAACCCAAAATCCGACATTTGGCGCGCCCGGGTAGGAGTGCTTGGAGTCCGCCCGGCCACCTCGTGTCCCGTCGCATCGTCATCACCATGTCCGCGACCAAGCGGGCAACCCAGATCCTTGTGGCGTGGCCCGCCCACCTTGAGCCGCTTCGCCTCGGCGACCCAGCGCCCAGGGCAGCTCGCGGTCCAGGCGCTGCAGGCCGCGGTGACGCGGACAAAGGCTTCGACGGCTCTCACGCGCGGCAGGCATGATCGGTCGCAAGGGCCTCTAATCACGCCGCGACCACATCACTTTACAACCGCCGGGAGCAGGCGAACTCAAGGGCCGCAATCACGGTGGCCCGAGAGCTGCTGCAGTGCGAGCTCTTTGGAGAGCGGCCATGACGTCTTCTTTGGAAGCGAGTGGCGAGCTCACAGGCTTCGCCGCCTCGGGGGCTCACCCCTTCTGCACCCAACTTCCATCTCAGGCCCAGGGCGGCTCGCACGGGGGCTCCGCGCGTGCCCGCGGCTACTCCAACACCGGCGAAAGCTGTCGGCCGGGCGTGGCGGGTTGCCCCCGCCCCCGGCCCGCGGAGAAGAAGGACTCGACGTAACTCACGGCCCTGGTGGACCGCCGCGCCACCACCCCACGGCGGGCGCATCAAGCAGAGCTGCATGGCACGCTCAGCAGTACGGCGTGGCCTTCGGGATGACGGCGCCAGAAGAATACATGCCCCGCATGATGGACCAAGGGCACCCGCACGAGGGAGAACAAGGCTCCCTCCTCAGCCCGAGCTAGGGGGATGAGGCGCCAGAAGCCGAGCTTTTCCAGGAGCCTCGAGACGCTCCCAATGGTCACGCCGGGGGCGATAATTATCTGGTACCGCTACTTCCTCAAGAGCAAACATACACTAACCACAGGTCACAGGAGGTGCAGGTCGCCACGACGAGCGGCTGCCCCGCTCCCGCGGTCTCCTACCCCTTGGGAGGGGGGCGCAGGGGGCTGCCGAAGAGGGGCAGAGATCCGACATCACCACCGCGGCGTTCGGAGCAAGGCGTTCTCAGGAGGTAGGCCCTCTGCTGGGGAGGCGCCTCACGGCCTGCCCCTGGCGGAGGACCCGTGGTCGTCGAGGGAACCGCTGGCGACCGCTTTACCCCATCGGCGGCGTCCTGGTTTCCGGTCGTCGTTGATGGCACAAGAGTGTGGTGTAAGGCAGGGCCCTCGTCTGGCGATATGAAGCAAGGCCGGTACCTGTGAAGAAGGCCCAGTGCCTGTGAAGCTCGCCGCCCCATGACACTCTCACGTAATAATGAGTGGGGCTGTACACGCCCCGGAGTCTCAGGTGCGGCCTCGGGCCACAGGGCTCCCTCACGCCTGATGGCAGCACCTTGCTCATATTTGGTGAGAAGACTCCAAGACTAGACTAGGTGCCGGACGCGGCTTTTCTTCTGCTTTCTTCGCTTTTCCATTCGATTGTCGCTTTCCCCCGTTGGATTTAAGTTGGATTCGAATTTGAGATTTGCGTGTGTTCGGGGAAGGGGTGCTTAGTCTCGTTCGAGAAAATCTCTCGCGTTTCGGTTACCACTCCGCCTCAGCTGCCTCCCCTCGCGAGCCCCTCGCGAACCGGGCCAGGCCACGCTTGCGCGCAGCCCAGCCTGCCGCCGCCGCGTCCTCTCCGGATGGTTCTTTACTGCAGATCTTACGGATTCGATCAGGAGACACTCAGATCGCCGCAGCCTCCCACACGCTATCTCGGGGCTCGTCCGAAACAAAGGTAAACCAGCCAACCAGCACGTCGCTTAGCCAACCACTTGGCGCGGGCGTATGGGCGATGTAGCACCTGCTGTCGATGAACACAAGTTTTACATGAGGGGCTCCCCCTCCCAAAATGCTCTCACAGCCATCAGGCCAAAACCTGAGTTCTATTCATGCAGGATAACGGAACAGGGACAATACATAATCAGTCGGATAAATCCCCCAATGCGTCCTCGGGAGCACCTCCCGAGCCGTTGCTGGCGTCGCTGGCCTCGCCGTCACTGTCTACGTGGTCGTCGGCGGCGTCTAGGTCGTTCACCACACCGCCCTCATCAGCGGCCACGAACACGCCGTCATGGTCCGAAGCGAAGGCACGGACGAGAGCATCAACAGTGTCTTCCACCCAGTGCGCCAGGTCGCCTCGGACGGCCTGGGGAACTGGGGCGATAGCTGCGTCAAAGTCGAAGTGGGGGTCCATGTCCTGGAGATGGCTGAAGACATGAGAAAAGGCGCGCCCAAGCAGCGCGCGGCTCCTCTCCTCCACCAACTATTGGCCCTGACCGACCGCGCCTCCAACCGCGCCACCACGTCGGTCAAGAACTGAAGGTTGCCGGCATAGTTAATCGCGTGCGGCTCGCCAACTGCCGCCTCGCAGATATTACCCAAGGCTGTGTTGGCTCTTTCCCGGAGCGTGGCGAGCATGGGACCATGCTCATGCTCCAGGATTCGCCGCTGACGCATCTCGTCCGCATTCTGGCGCGCGACGGCCTCGGCCTCCTCCACCCGTTGGCGAAGAAGGAGCGCCTCGGCCTGAGAGGTGGTGGACTCCCTCTGCGCCACCTCAAGGGCGGCCCGAAGAGCATCGGCCCGCCGCGTCGCCTCCTCCAGCTTGGCCCTCAAGGCAGCAGTCCTGCCCTCAGCCTCGGCCTTGATCAACCCCAGCCGCTCCTCAAACTCGCGCTCGAGGTTCGAGCGCGCCGCCGCCACTCGGCGTCCGACCTCCTCCAGGACGCGGGCTTCCCGTGCAGCGACCTCATCCTCTGCCCGCGTTGCCAAGCGCTCCCTCATCTCCAAGCGCTCGTACTCGCTGGCAGCGCGTTAGCGGCTGGCGTCGGCCACCTCCTCACGCTTACGGAGCTCCGCCTGGTCGCCGGAGGCCACCTTCATCGACGCGAGGGCTGCCTCGCGCAGCTCCACTTGCTCCTCCAATGAGTGACACCAGGCCAGGAGTTCCCGTGCCCGCTCCTCCGCCGCCTCTCGCCGCCTGTTAGCTGCCCGGGCCTCCTCGACAGCCCGAGAATAGGCTTCCCGAGAGGCTGCCAGCAACGCCTTGGCCTCTTCATCATCAAGATCGCGCTGGTGGCGCGCAAGGGCGACAGCGCCCTCCAGTTCGCGCCTCTCTACGGCCAGGCGCAGGCCCTCGGCCTCAAGGCGCGCGTCTTCATCAGCAAGCTCTTCACCGAGCAGGCTCACCGCGTCAGCCGCCCTTCGAAGAAATCCTTGGCGAAGGGCGCGGCGCTCCCGGGCGCGCTCCTGCACGTCCTCCACACCATCAACCGCCCCAGACGGGCGCCTGTCGGATCACGGGTTCCGGCAGACCCTTAAGGTTCGAACTCTGGGGTGCGCACAGAGATCCAACCCTCCACCGTCTCGTACCTCGCCGAATCGCAGGGACCTAAACTACTAACAAGAACAACACAAGAGACGCAAGATTTATACTAGTTTGGGCCACCGTTGTGGTGTAATACCCTACTCTAGTTTGTGGTGTGTGGATTGCCTCTGGGGCCGACGAAGGACAGTACAGGGAAGAACAGCCTCACGAGGGTCTGTTCTTGGTGGGTGTGATGAACTGCTAAGTGGTAACCCGTTACTCTAGCCTGAGGAGCGGGTTTCTCTCTCTCTCTCTCTGAATTCCGAATGCTCGATCCCCCTACTCTGAGTGTGGCTACCCCTATTTATAGGCGAAGGCCCTGGGCCTCTTCCCAAATATTGAGCGGGAAGGGCACCAACAATTGGCCATTTTGAAGGGGAACAGCGGGTACACTTATCCTGACTAAAGTTGGTCCTTGCCTGCCAAAGGCTCTGGTGATGACACCCGCTTGGGCTCCACGATGACTGCATTCCAGCCGTTGGGGCTGGTCTTGGTCTTGTTGCACCGAAATGGCTGCCTTTGCTTGATGCCCTTGCCTGCGCTTGCCCCCTTTGCACCAAAGAGGAAAGCAGGACAACTGTGGGCTAAGCGCCTGATCGGGCGCCCTTAGTGCGTCATGGCTTGCGTCACGGGCACCTCGCGAGGTACCCCGCCTTGAGTTCTCCGCCTCCTCACGAGTCAGCCTGACGAGGCCGCGCCTGAGGAAGCTCTTGGTCGTCCACCCCGCGAGACTTGGCCCCTCGCGAGAGTCTTGAGCTTGTGTTGATGAAGATTGGTCGTCCTGGGCCTCCTTTGAGCCACGCTGCAGGCCGCAGGCAGGCAAGTCTGGGGACCCCCGTTCCCAGGACACCGACAGCACCGGGAGCCACGAATCAACACTCCCCCTCCGGGCAGGGGGCTGGGGGCTGGCACCCTCGCGACGGCCGGGCGCGCCAGCTGAAGCCGGCACGAGCCAGCCCATCCCCAGACGAGGGGCGCAGGAAGCCCCTCAGCCAATCGCCGTCCACGACCAGGCGAGAAGCCCACGGCAGGCTAGCTATGCCACGGGAAGGCTCGCGAGGAAGGATCCCGAGGCGCGCAGGGCCACGACGCGCCGCGGGACGGTTCACCTCCCCGGTCGCCCTCACCACAAGGCCTCCACTGCTTGGAGCCCTCAAGGACGGGGGAGGGGGCGAAACCGGGGTAGACGGCTCCTCGCCCGTCTCCGTGAGCTCGGCAGGAAGGGGCCTGCAGGGCAAGGATCAGTACAAGCAGTAGAAGAATCAGGAGCTGGAGAAGGAGAAGGCTTACTCATCAGTGGCGAAGTACTTCCTACGCTTCAGCTGGAGAAGGAGAAGGCTTAATCATCGCCCAGGGCCTCCCTTCTCTTCCGGAGGGCCTCGAAGTTCACGCGGAAACGACCCAAGATTTGAGCGCAGGGATCAGCCTACGGCGAGGGAGAAGCGTCAAGGCGACTGCCTGACGCGCGTTGCTAGTCGCCTCACCAAGAGAAGCAGCAGGGGCCTCGGGGGCTCTATCCATGACGACCAAGGGCGCCAGCCGGGCGCCAGCCCGCGCAGCGTCCTCCTTTCCTCTTTGGTGCAAAGGGAGCAAGCGCAGGCGAGAGCATCAAGCAAAGGCATCCGTTTCGGTGCAACAAGACCAAGACCAGCCCCAACGGCTGGAAGGGAGTCATCGTGGAGCCCAAGCGGGCGTCATCACCCGAGCCTTTGGCAGGCGAGGACCAACTTTAGTCAGGATAAGTGTACCCGCTGTTCCCCTTCAAAATGGCCAATTGTTGGCGCCCTTCCCGCTCAATATTTAGGAAGAGGCCCAGGGCCTTCGCCTATAAATAGGAGTAGCCACACTCAAAGTAGAGGGATCGAAGGGATCGCAAGGATAGAGGGGATCTGGCATTTGGAATCCAGAGAGAGAGAGATAGAGACCCGATCCTCAAGCTAGAGCGACGGATCACCGCCTAGCAGTTCATCACACCCACCAAGAACAGACCCTCGCGAGGCTGTTCTTCCCTTACTGTTCCTCATCGGCCCAAGAGGCAATCCACCCCACCGCAAACTAGAGTAGGGTATTACACCACAACGGTGGCCCGAACTAGTATAAATCTTGTGTCTCTTGTGCTGTTCTGTTTAGTAGTTTAGGTCCCTGCGGTTCGGTGAGGTACGAGACGGTGGAGGGTTGGATCTCCGCGCGCACCCCAGTGTTCGAACCTCAAGGGTCTGCCGGAACCCGAAATCCGACAGTGGCCGCATTAACGACGATCACCTGGTGGTTCAGTCAGTTTCCGTACATAGTCCGGCGAACACCGCATCCGTAACTCGGACCGACCTGTGAATTCAGGCTTTGCCAAGCCTTGATCGCATCACGCTGACGCCCTGCATCGACATTGACTTCGACGCCAGGCCATATTTCTTTTATTACTCACTTTGCATAAATTATTTATTATGCAATGATTTTATTATTATTGTTATTACTATTATCCCCCGTTTGCACTATTTTTTGTGCACAGGAAAATGATCCAGCCGGACTATATCCTTTGGTGTCACCTCTGCTGGACAGAGGGCTTCATCAACACTTCATTACCCCATCCGGGGACTTCGGCATCACTCTGCCGGCCTGCAATGACCGTGCTATGTCACCACTTCGGAGTGTCGAGCTCTTTGCTCCGCCACCTCGGGACTAGCTTGGGGGATGGAGCCTTGTCCGCATCAAGCTCAAATCGCGTCATCAACACCGAACACATTAACCAACTAAGTTGCTTTCATGCTCAAAAACTTTCTGTTACAGCCTTATGGCCTGATTGCCCTGTTATTGGAAACACTGTTGATATTCTCGACAGGTGGAGTACATACACTTTTCAATCCTTGACCGAAGAGGGAGAAGCCGACGGTCGGTTAAGACACGTTTAAAGTTCGGGTGAACAAAGATATGATATTAGTACTTCGGTACATACAATCCTTATACATAAAATTCTTTTACCCAAGTCACGCGGGGGCTCTTAAATTAGTATGAGCTGTTTTTCTTCTTGGTCGTTGCAAAGTCTTTTTTCTATCACTCCTTTCTCGATGCAAGTGAGTGGTCACTAGCCGGATAGCCTTGCTTCTCTCTAAATCCGCTCGAGTGCAGTTTGCTAAACTAGCCTCGGAGAAGCACTCCACCTTCGGGATAAGGAGGTTGAAGCCATAGGCTGACCCACTTGAAGTCTTGAGATAGGATGTGTCATGTTAAAGGACGACAGAAGCACCTTTTTTTTTTTAAAAAGACCAATTTTCGGATTGGCACCGAACACTTGATCTAGTTCGGACATTAAACTTTTGAATAAGTTTTTTGGCTTTTCGAGCCTATGGCACTTTTAAACTATTTGTGTGTTTCCAGCATTAGTCTCATGATTACAGCTTGCGGACACCTTTAGGGCTTCGGCAAAAACATTCTCGGATATTGCCTTATATGCATCAGTTTCGAATTGTGTCTTCGGTCAATAGTTTGGTTGCCCAGCTCCTGTGCTTACCTACTACATTCCACTTTGTTCGGCTGGGTGTGCAAAGGGAGAACCACTGCGATTGTGCTTCCAGTTCGCATGGTCAAGCACCTCAGTGGAGAAAGCCGAAAACTGACTGTCACAATAGGCGTAAACTGGTCAGCGATCCGATGACTATGTTAAATGAAGGGTCGTTCATAACATTGGCCGAAGTGTTTACGGCTTGACCTCGGATGTCGCCGAACACTAACCGGGGGCTCATAGCTAGCTTCCCCAGTTTAAAGCTCCTATGACTAAGCGAAAGTTATAAAGCCCGCATATCTGGTTGCCTCGTTTCCGCTAACATAACCGCCTTCGGGCACCGAGACGTCGGCTAAGGGTTGCTTTGTTATTGTGGAAACACCTTGCGTAGTATCTGCCAAGGGGTAGAAGCCGACGATGGGCCACTTTCAACTGATAAAACCGTCACAATGGAGTCAAAATAATGATGTAAAGTACTTGGATACATAGAATCATTACACATAATCCGTGGTTTTGCTCGGGATATCGATCCTTAATTCGGCCACCCGTGCCCACATTAAGGCTCGGGGGCTACTGGGCTTTGCGCTCATTATTTACAAATATTAAAGGGTCACTTCGATCCCCTGATCTGGTGTTGCCACCCGACCAGTGTCTCGGGGGCTACTGCATTGCCTATTCAATGCAGAAAATTAAAAGGGCTCAGTGTTTGGCTTGATCGAACTATGGGAAAGTGCGTCTTCGGACAACAATAAGTACCATGTGGACCTATCTGGCGTCAAGCTAATATATTGCGGCAACTTCTCAAGACCCTCTCTCAAGGGCCCGTTTGCCGATCACTATTATCTCTGATATATTACACTGCCTCTCTATTCCTACATATGATGCCGAGCTAGGAGTTGATCCTCGGGCCGATTTCGCGCATCGACCTGAGTCTCAGTGGCTACCAGGATCAGTGGTTTGATGTTTTCCTTCAGGTGCATCTCGGGTTTTGGAATGACACACACCTTGAGGGTTACTGGATATACATATACTGGCTATACATCTTGGCAGAGAATAAACTGCACCAGTTACAAATATTCACAAATATCAGCCCGCGGTCGTGGTGGTGCACCACCTCGGGGGCAGTCCAGCATAAAGCTCGGGCACCAGCGGCTAGCTCCGTAGAGGGCATTTCCGGCATTAAGCTCGGCTACACTCCTTCAACATTTTTGTACCAAGATGATCTATGACATCTTGGATATAGTCCGGCGTTGGAGCTCGGATACGGTCCGGCGCTGGAGCTTGGACACAGTCCGGTGTTGGAGCTCGGATACATTTCGGCATTGGAGCTCGGAAGCAATCCGGCATTGGTGCTCGGCTGCAAAGGGAACCTCAAATGCAGTCCAGCATTGGAGCTCGGACGCAAGAGGACACTGCCTCCCGGGAACAACTTCATACCCGAGGCGTGGCATAAAAATAACAAGGCATTGATAAAGGCCAGAAACTTAAAGGGGCTCCTCGGATACCCAACGTGTAAACTCTTCGGATGCACTTTGGCGATCCTCAAGATCGAAGATGAGAAGATTTGTTGAACCAGTTTTCAAGACCGACGACCGAAGATGAAGAACAGTTCGGAAGAATCGAGGAGCGTCCCTAACTTGAAGACCGGTTCAGGGGGCTACTGACGGTATCCTGGACTAGGGGGTACTCACCACGTCATCTCCCGATCTGTTAGGTTGGGCCGAGGACCCCCATGGCCGTATACTCATGGGCCAGTCCGGACAGCTGCCGCATACAAGGAAGATTCCACAAGACTTGGCGATCAAGACAAGGACTCCTCCCCACCGGCGTATTCGGCTAGGACTCTTGTTATCCTAGGCCTCTGGTGCATTATGTAAACCGAGTCCAGGCTAGTCGATAGAGATACATACACAATCATACCATAGGCTATCTTCTAGGGTTTAGCCTCTACGATCTCGTGGTAGATCAACTCTTGTACTACTCATATCATCAAGATCAATCAAGCAGGAAGTAGGGTATTACCTCCATCGCGAGGGCCTGAACTTGGGTAACCATTGTGTCCCTTGCCTCCTGTTACCATCGATCCTAGACACACAGTTCGGGACCCCCTACCCAAGATCCGCCGGTTTTGACACCGACATCGTCCACCCTCGATCTTCTTCACGACTAGCTTTTTCATGTTGCATGTTTCGACAAGATCATCGTGTCAGAAAGCGCGATTAAGTGGGTCGGGTTCTAACCTCAATGTCGTTTTTGTTAGGTTCAGCATCTTGGTTGGGGCGGGTGGCGATGTCCCTCAATAGGAATAATGTCTTTCACATCCGATCCCCATCGGATGGTTCACCTAGTATCGTAGGAGGGTGTCTGGAGGTGTGTCACCATCGAATACCGTGGCATTCGGTCGGTGCTGAGCTTTGATGGATCTATTTGTATACAGTTTTTGTTCGTGTTCGTTCGTGTGGTTACAGGTTTGACCTTTTCGATCTACGACTCTCTTCATCAGCGATGACTGCTGCTCTGGTGATGTCGTGGAATTGTCACGGCAGATGTCCTTAATGTCAGGACTTAGTCGCGAGGCCAACACATCTATGCAGTAGCTTGAGAGGGGTTGATTGGGACGAGATACGCAACACACAAGACGAGGATATAGACAGCTTCAGGCCCCGGGAAACATCATCCGGTAATAACCCTACATGCTGTTTGTGGCTAGATCTCATTATGATCATGAGAGAGTTGCGATAAGCCGGCTCTTCGTGTCTAGCCCTAGAGATTGTTCTTGTTCCCTCTCCCCTCTTCGGGTGCCCTGCCCCTCCTTATATAAGTTAGAGGGGTGGGTTACATGTGGAGTCCTAGTATGACTAGAACTAATCTATCTTCTCTTACAAGTTGAATACAAGTCCGGGTCTTGCTTCCTCATAAAGGAAATATTTGTCAGCCCTTTCCTCTTAAGCCGGCCCATCATGACGCGAGCCGGCCTTCTGGGCTTTGGGCCTTGTTGTCCATCTGACCCGCCCGTCAGGTTACTAATAACTCGCCAAGATCGGGCGGGTTATTTGTGAATCGCCAAGCTCCAGGCGGGTCACCAGTGAGCCGCCACGCTCCAGCCCGGTCATACCTCTGGCCGGGTCATACCGCGGGGTATATTCCCGACATTAGCCCCCAGTTTATTTTGAATTTATCCATGTTAAACTGATCCTGTAAAACAAACACAAGAACAAACTTTGATAGGTTGTGCTCCGGGTTAAATATTTTCCTGAACCGGCACCTGATCATCTTTAAGTCCTTGTCATTTCCTCCTGAATGCATACTCAAGATCTTATAGCAAATCTCTTTTAACAGATATGTTCAAATTTTTCCCATGCAAAAAAAAATCCAGATACTTCCTTTGAAAAATCCGGGTCAACAGGCCAGCTTCAGAGTCAATTTGGTGACATTGGTCTCTTGTTGAGAAATATTGTAAGAGATAATCCACTTGAGTCGACTTTCAATTCTCTGACTTGACAAAAATATTGGTCTTCAAATATTCAACTTATATTCAGCCGGCTTGAAGATATAAAACTTGCCGGTTTATAATTACCAAAATTGTTGGGTTATAAATAGATGATGCCGAGTCATAATTGTCGCCGACGCCGGTTTATGATTTTTCCAGACACTGGCTCAATCTGATTTACTCAAACTAAGAATTTGAAGGTATTTCTCCCTTATATCCATATTACCTATAGCCCTCAAGGGTCGGTTTAATCAGCATGAATAAGCCGGGACTTATCACCATGGCTTTAAATAAAATCCAGTTGTGTAGCCCCCATGAGTCGGCTATAGTCATAGTAGTGTAGCCGGGTCATCATAGAATTGTCATCAGCAAAGAACAATATACATTAGCCCCCAAGTGTCGGGTCATTATGTAATGATGAGCAGGGACTTTGTAAATATGATGATGTAAATTTGAGCAGTAACGTGTAGCCCCCAAGGGCCGGCTTAGTAACATAATACTGAGCTGGGACTATTCATTAAAAATAATATCATATGATGTAAACCCCATCCTGGGGCTTGAACATACATCCACAAGGTTAAGAGCTTTGTGCTTTACCAACTGAGCAGTGGATCCTTCAATATAATGGAATATAATGGAATGAGGCTTGTGTACCTTGAATTTTAACAGGAGCAATTGGTAGCCCACAAGGGCCGGCTCATTACAATGGGATGAGTCGGGTCTTCACTAAGGCCAATAAAAATGACTTTGCATTAGCCCCCAAGTGCCATGGTGCATGCTGGCAGTGACATGGGACTTGTATATTCGATGTAATCTCGATTTGAACAATGTAGCCCCCAAGTGTCGGGTCGTAAGCCTAAAGCGACTCGGGACTATTTCCTCCATTGTAAAATAAATCATGCCCATTGATAAAAATAATAGCCATTGCGCTAAAGCGACTTTGAAAACCTCAATCATAACACTGGTTATTGATAATCACAATAGAAATCCAGCCATGTTGGCTATTCAAGATTTGAATAATATAATCCGGTATGAAAACCTCAATCATTCAATATCATCATGAAAATCCAGCCAGTTTTGGCTATTAAAGATTTGAATACCTTATCGGTTGACAAGTAAATCCGAAGTTTAAATACTCGGCGGCTCTTGGCCGATGGCGACTTAATGCGCATTCATTGTAAGCCGGAATTTTTATAACCCGGCGGCTTATAGCCTTTAAGAAAAATCCAGAATGGATAATCATTTTGAAGCATCAACTTCGGTAATGAGCTTGAACTTAATCATTTATATGTCATAGTTCTGCAAATCCTGAACAGAGTTTAAACAACATATGCCCTGGCGACTTAACATCAAAAGCCAGGACGGGTAACCACCCAAATGCAGTCTTACCCTACACACAAGTAGATCACAAGAACCCTTGGCGGTTTGCCGCAGGGCGGGTCATATAAAAAACCCGAAAAGAATCATAAATAGACAAGCCGGTTATCAATCATGATGTTAAGACACAATTGATGTTATTATACTTATGATCCTTTGGATGATAGCACCGGTTTACGTGACCCAGAGGGTGAAGTTGATAACTCAACCCTGTAAAAGCCGGCACATATGATATTTGTGACAACTCAAACACTTGCGATTGTATAAAAATAGATAAAAAAATTGAGGCTTCTGATTCGAATACGATCAGTAAACTGTTCCAAAGGGGTTAAGCTAAGATTTGAATACGATCATATGGCCCCCAGTGGCGTTGGCGTTGCCGATCAAAGTGGGTATCGACAGCTATGTTCTCTTTGGTTCGAATACGACCTATGTTTGAACAGGAAGCCCCCAAATGACCTTAAGAGTTGTTTAGCGATGCTGATTCGAATACGATCCACGTCGATTCCCAAAGGGGTTGAGCTATGATTCGGATACGATCAACAAGCCCCCAAGTAGGTTCAGCAGTTTGCTAATCAAAAGGGTATCGACAGCTATGTTCTCTTTGGTTCGAATACGACCTATGTTTGAACAGGAAGCCCCCAAGTGACCATAAATTTGGCATCACACCGATCAAGAGGGTACCGACAGCTATGCTTGATGAGCAGGAAGCCCCCAAGTGACCATAATAAGATAAGCCGCAAGGCAGGATACCCATGTTTGAACCATGCATCATGGCAGCAAGTTCTTTTTGGCAACCTTTACTTTGTCTGAGAACTCGAACTTGCGAGAGATTAATTCTTTTTGAACCAGAACTTTAAACCGAATTTGAAAGCTTCAGAAATTTGTGAGGGACAAATTTACCTTGAGCCGGATTTTGAACCGGATTTGAGAGCTTCAAAAATTTGTGAGGGACAATTTTACCTTGAGCCGGATTTTGAACCGGATTTGAGAGCTTCAGTGCTTTGTGGGAGAAAGATGTCTCTTAAGCCCGGATTTTAACCCAGAGTCCTTATTTTGAGCCGGAAATCTTCTGACGGCTTTTAAATTTTCATCGATCTAGCAGTAATCTCCGGGGCCGGGTTATTTTTCCCTTCAATGATCTTGAATTTATCGAAACCGACGAATTTTGCCGAGTCATACCATTGTAGCCCCCGAGTCTCAAGACGACTTGAGGACTTGGCTTGAGATTCTCCATAATTAACCGTGATATAGACCGGTTTGAATCCTGCATGGGACAACTTGCAAACCAAAGTAATTACTCTTTTGAAGAAAATAATATGTAATATAAAATATATTGGATGGATTTCACCTGATATGTTAGGCTAGTGATTATCCACAGAAGGTTGAAATGACTGCGGCAGGTTATAAATGATCCCGTATGAGCCGTGTCAGCAACTCGGCCAATGGTTCCTTCCAACTGGCTGTTTGAAGTTAACCAAACCGTAGTGCCGATGACTGGTGCACCTATCCATTGAGCCATCCAGTGCAGACGGCGGTTGATAATATATGATAATTTGCCTCCAATTCGTTGGAAGAGAAACCGGGCTTCCCAAGTAGTGACTTGCTCATACTCAATGAACAGCTCACGCAGACAGGCGCGGCCCAGTGTGCTGATGTAGACCAGGCCGCGAGAGACGGACGGTAAAGACGACCGCAACATCTGAAGCGGCACAGACAGATGAACCGGCCGTGGCGTTGTAAGCCGGTGTGGACGGGCAAGTTGTTCTCCTTGTTGTAAGCCGGCGTGGTCGCGAGAGACGGCCACGGCGTTGTAAGCCGGTGCGGGAGTCCGTTGAGTATTATCACTTTTTGTCATAAATAATTACTCTACATAAACAATATTGCAGACCAAGGCAAAGATAAACTTGTTCTTTGACAAAAAACAACATGTGCTAATAAAACAAACTTGGATGGATATCACCTGATTTCTTCGGACGACGGATGATCCGTTTATCGCGATAGAGGTGGCTCAGGCAGACCAGCGACTCAATATAGTTTCGGCGGCTCAGGCAAACCAACGACTCAATATAGTTTCGGCGGCTCAAAGCAGCTCTGGTGGGTTGATGTAGATTAATCTGCACGGGCGGTGACTTGCGCACACCTGTACCATCAGTAAGCGGGCGCAGACGCCGGTGCGTGATGGTGCTGACGTACACTTCATAGGCACAACATGGCACCTACTTTGACGGTTTTGATGTGGCACTAGCACCCACACGGCCTCCTTTGTCCTTTTTTGTAATGAACGTAGCAGCAGTCTTCACGTGGAGGGTTGAATGGTGTACATGCTTCCATTAAATCCAGACCCAGGATCAAATCTTTGCATATACCTCTATTAACTTGTCAACCCTGTTGTTTTTGAGCTCAACTTCAAGGAAGTGGACCACCGCTACTTCTGTTGTTTGTTAAATCCGCAAGCAGGTGCCCTGTAGTATTCCTTTTTCCCCTTCTCAAAGCTTTTCTGAATATTGCCTCTGTATGTCTTCATCCGTGGCATCAACACCAATCGCACCGGCAGTTTTCTGTTCATTGCAATTGTCACGGTACATGTAGTACTGTTTTTCCAGGCCTGCACATGGGTAGTAGTCCACCAATAAGTAATCAAATCATCCTTGACGTAAGTGATCTAGTACTAGTGTACTTTGCTTTGTGTCTTTGGGATTTAATCCAGCATCTTGACTGCCATCAACCTGCTGTAAACTTAATAATAGTACTTGTCCACTGAGATTCCTGCTCCATTATTGTCGGCAGACTAGTCTTCGACTTGCTATAAACTTAATAATGCATGCACTGCTCACCCCAATTTTCTTTTGTTTTGTACTGGCGAGACAAGACCACATCAGCAGGGGACGCCTGGGCAAAGCAGAGACGAGCCACGGGCTCACGGCAAAAGAAGCGGCGGGAGCGGCCGCAGGGGGCGTCTCAAGGCGTATCGGCTCAGGGGCCCAGCGGCTTGAGCGGCGAAATCAGAGACAGCTGATGGGCGGATGGTTCAGAACAGGTAAGCCCGAGCGGCTCAGCCCCGGCGGCTCCTCACGGCCATGGGTGAGGAGATGCAAGGCCAAGGCAGCACTGGCTTGGCGCTTCAAGGAGGGCGGCTCAAGGTGGCGCGGTCGCGGCAGCGGAGACGCGCCGGCGGCCTAAAGGTGAGGTGAAGGTGGCGGCTTAGCGGCGGCCTGCACCGTTGGCGATTCCAGGCAGCCGCAGGTTAAGACAGACGACGGCGGCTCATGGAGGCGAGGTGAGGTCGCGCGACGGGGGCGGTGCCCTCGGATAGTGGTGACTCGACACGGGGGAACGCAGAGGTACGGGGCTGCTCTCCAGTGGCGGCTCAAGGAGGCGAGGTGACTCACATCCGGGGCGGCTCAGGAGATCGCGACTCGGATCAGGGCAGCGGGTTAACGGCTCCGTGGCGGGTCGCAGCGATGATTCGGGATCAAATCTGTTGCAGCTCGGCGACGTCGAATCCGGGTCAAGGCCGTGGTTGCTTTTACCAATTGATTGACATCCGTGACTTCCTCCGAGCTGTGGCCCCTCTTGTTTAATTCTCTTTCCTTTTCATTAATTCCCTTGACCCTGATTTGCAAACAGCGCAAGATGACTAGGCCGGGGTCCAGCCCTCGGTTCTGTATACTTCAATTCGGTTTTGCTGCGGATCGGATCGAACGACGACTTCTATTTTCCTTCCGTAGATACACGTGTGTTGAATCCATGGCGACTTGATAGCCAATACAGATTGGATCAAAAACTATAGAGATCGTCCATGGCGACTTGCCAATAATTTCCTTGATCTCAACCGATGAGATTAGAGTTGATGCATGTCCTTCTATATGCTGACCCGGCAGATTGTAAGCTTCTTTCGAAACTGACCTTTCTTCATCCGGAAATTTACGAGCTTCTCGAAACCCTAATTAAGATCCCTCCAAGAACTCAACACCACCGTGCGCAGGCCCCATGGTGGGCGCCAACTGTCGTGGAATTGTCACGGCGGATGTCCTTAGTGTCAGGACTTAGTCGCGAGGCCAACGCATCTATGCAATAGCTTGAGAGGGGTTGATCGGGACGAGAGACGCAACACACAAGACGAGGATTTATAAAGCTTCAGGCCCCGGGAAACATCATCCGGTAATAACCCTACATGATGTTTGTGGATAGATCTCATTATGATCATGACAGAGTTGCCGGTAAGCCGGTTCTTCGTGTCTAGCCCTAGAGATTGTTCTTGTTCCCTCTCCCCTCTTGGGGTTCCCTGCCCCTCCTTATATAAGTTAGAGGGGGGGTTACATGTGGAGTCCTAGTAGGACTAGAACTAATCTATCTTCTCTTACAAGTTGAATACAAGTCCGGGTCTTGCTTCCTCATAAAGGAAATATTCGTCAGCCCTTTCCTCTTAAGCCGGCCCATCATGACGCGAGCCGGCCTTCTGGGCTTTGGGCCTTGTTGTCCATCTGACCCGCCCGCCGGGTTACTAATGAGTCACCAAGATCGGGCGGGTTATCTGTGAATCGCCAAGCTCCAGGAGGGTCACCAGTGAGTCGCCACGCTCCAGCCGGGTCATACCTCCGGCCGGGTCATACCGCAGGGTATATCCCCAACAGGTGCGCTGGTCCTTTGGGACCTTAGCACGATGAATTCCTGAGTGTCTACTACAAGGTTTGCTGGGCTCTGGTGAGGGAGGGGCGATGACGGCGGCGCGCCTTCGGCTTGCTCCAATTTTTGTAGTCATCGGTAGGTGGTCCATGGACCTTGTTGTCATGTTTATCATCTCTAGTCTTCTTTGTACTGTCATGATTCATTATGAATAAATAGAAAGTTCTCACGCCAAAAAAAACAGTTATATGGCTTTACACTATTTTTTCCATTCATATATCATAATTTGTTGTCTAGAAACATATGGATGTTATGGGTTTGTAAGACTTGTTGAATGTGGCTGATATGAATCCAACCCAACAACTGGCCCATTTTGTTGTTTCATCACATGTTGTATGTGTGTTTTATGTTGTCCGTGCTGAAGTTGCTTGCTAATGATGGATACAAGGGCGAAATACCAGTTCTATTGTAAGTGTGCTACTTGAGTGTCTCTTTTATTGATATTAACATCTACTACCTCTGTCCGGAATGACTTGTCGCAGAAATGGTTAACCATTTCTGCGACAAGTAATTTCGAACAGAGAGAGTATTTAATATTATGTCAATCACTGTCACAACAATCAAGTTCGATCATTTTCTTTCATTCAAATGCACTACACCACGACACCCAAAGTAGTATCAAACAATTTGTTGAGATAGACCACATAGGGCGACATACTTAGTGTCAGCAAAGAAAATTTCCGGGAAAAAGCAGTTGCCGGCTATACTGTCACCGACAAAGGACTTTGTCAAAATATTATATAAGTCGACAAGCACTATGATAGGGTGGACGTGATCTACACCTCCAGACTTTCTACACCGACATGCGTTGCTATGCCGATAGTTCATCCGACATTGTTCTATATGCATATATACTGCGACGTCCAATACTTCTAATGAAACACTACTCAGGGTTCCACATTTTTAGCATATATCCAGATGCACCATATATATTATCATGAAATTAAACTCAAAATATGCAATTCATGTTCAGTTTGTAGTACTCAATAATAGAAATATTCCATTCATTATAGGATACCATTGATCATTGCATTCATTCAACATATATAGAAGATTACTAGTTTTATTCACTCAACTTAGCTACAACCATGAAGGAAATGCATAAGTCGACACTATCGTGTTACAAAATATGATAGTCAAGTTCCTATAATACAAGAGTTCAATCGTTCGGAATATTATGGAAGATACCAAGTCTTCAGTCAGCAACCTGGCATCAACTTTGTAAGGGCATATTTCTCCCTATGTGGTTTTGGTGATTGATGACAATGCATTTGCGGACTAATCGTGTGCATTGAGCATTTCAGATATCTCATGTCTAGGCACAAGACGATTCGGTCCCCCTCAGAGCCTATCGAAGACGGCGTTTCTCTATGTTTGTTTTCGATGGATTTGAGTCGTAGGAAAGCCGTACTATGAAGAGGGGGTCCGCTTCGGAAAGGTTTGGGTGGAATCAACACGTACACATATGTTCCTTTGCACCACCTTTCCTTCGCTTCATTGGAGCACTGGTCGTTTTCCCTTGTCCATGCAAAGATGAAGGCCTCCAAGTGAGCAGTACTGCTCAAGGGAGCAGTAGTACCGCAGCGGTCCATGGTAGTACAGCCCAGGGCAATGGTAGTACCACGTCGTGCGGTAGTACCGCTCCTCAATAGTGGTACTACCGCTCCTCGTCAGCGGTAGTACCGTGGCCACTAGCCCAGAACGCTGGCACACACGGAAGTAGGTGCGGAAGTAATTTTTTACTTCCGCGCCCTATGCGGTAGTACCGCTCCCTGCGAGCGATAGTACCGTGCCAGATTTTCGCACAAACCAAAACTCAGCGGAAGTAGCCACGGATGTAATTTAGTCCGTGCCATCCCAGCCCAGTTGAACCCTGCCTTGCGGTAGTACCGCAAGAAGCGTGATAAAATACCGCTCCGGCGGTTCTACCGCTCGTTGCTGTACGCAACAGGGTCTCGTCTGGTCTCTGCCGCGCGCACGGTTGTACCGCACCGTCTATGGGTAATACCGCAAGCCCGTGCGGTAGTACCATGTGTTTGTGCGGTAGTACCGCATGTCACGGGCTGAATAAATGGGTAACGGTTGGATCTTTTCCCCCAACTATATAAAGGGGGTCTTCTTCCCCAACTTGACCACCTCTTCCCTCCCAAGCTCCATTGTTGCTTAAAGCTCCATTTTCGCCCGATCTCTCTCGCTAGCCAATCAAACTCGTTGATTTTCTAGGGATTAGTTGAGAAGGCCCCGACCTACACTTCCACTAAAAGAAATTTGACTCCCCCACTAATCCCTTGCAGATCTTGTTACTCTTGAGTGTTTGAGCACTCTAGACGATTGAGGTCACCACAGAGCCATATTCCATTGTGGTGAAGCTTCGCGGTGTTGTTGGGAGCCTCCAATTAAGTTGTGGAGATTGCCCCAACCTTGTTTGTAAAGGTCTGGTCGCCGCCTCCAAGGGCACCAATAGTGGAATCACGGCATATCGCATTGTGTGATGGCGTGAGGAGAATACGGTAGCCCTAGTGGCTTCTTGGGGAGCATTGGGCCTCCACACTGCTCCAACGGAGACGTACTTCCTCTCAAAGGGAAGGAACTTCGGTAACACATCCTCGTCTCCACCGGCTCCACTCTTGGTTATCTCTTACCTTTACTTGTGCAAGCTTATATTGTGTTGTATCCCTTGCTTGATTGTGTGCTTGTTGTTGTTGCATCATATAGGTAGCTCACCTAGTTGCATATCTAGACAACCTACTTTGATGCTAAGTTTAATTTAGTAAAGAAAAGCTAAAAATAGTTAGTTGCCTATTCACCCCCCTCTAGTCAACTACATCGATCCTTTCAATTGGTATCAGAGCCTCGTCTCTTTATTAAGGACTTCGCCGTTTGAACAGTATGGTTGACACCATAGACGGTGGGGAGGAGCACTCCGGTGTGAATCCGTCCTCGTCTACGGCCGATGAGGGATCCTCGGTCTATCGTGAGGAGTTCAATGCGGCTGTGGACACATTGAAAACCTCCATTACGACCGAGGTCAAAGGCATGCTTAAGAATTTTCTTGATGGTCTTAAATTATCCACCGCACCGTTGTAAGTGGTCGATCCCGCTAACTAGGTGATGGATGCTAACTCTGACAAGGGGGAAGCTACTAGTGATAAAGTTCCTTTGACTAGTAGTAGAAGTGGAAATGGCATCTTTGCCCATGTTGAACCTCCAATTACTTATGGAGGACCGGTTCCCTCCAAACATTTGAATCATGTTGGTCCTCCTCCTAAGTTTGTGAAAAATGAGGATTTTGCCTCTTGGGTCTATCGCTTTAAACGTCATTTAAATCATAGTCCTACTAATCTTTGGAGAATTATTGAGCTAGGTTTCTACCAGCATGACCCAAGCAACTTCACTCATAGAGAAGCCGCGGATCATCAATTCAACGTGTCCGCTCTCTTCATTCTCCAAGATGAAATTCCACCCGAAGATACTGTGCATCTCCGGCCTTTCACCATGTCCAAGGAAGCATGGCAACATGTTGTTTCCATTTACAAGGGAAGCACAAGCATTCAATGTTCAAACTTTAAAGTGGTGCAACATGAAGCCGATGAGTTTGCAATGAATGAAGATGAAGAACCTCGAGAGCTTTACCGGATATTAACCACTCTCGCGGTCTCACTCCGAGATCATGGGAGCAAGGATACGGAAGATAATTGGATCAAGCGCAAGTTTCTCAAGGCCATGATGCCCTACCATAAGGCCATGTCCTCCATCATCCGTCAAAGGCTGGACTTCCATGCCTTGTCATCAAGTGAAGTGTTGGATGAGTTTGTGGCAATGAGGATCTTGGACAAGACCGCCGACAATGCGGTGTTGCATTCTCAACGAGCAAAGAAGCCCGACCAAGGCTAGTGTGGAAGAAGAGGGTGAAGAGGAAGTAGAGGAGTGTTGCCCCGAAGATACCAAGTATTGTCGGCGTTCTGGGAACGGAGGGTACCCAGACTTGCTTGCCTTCGGCCTGCGGCGTGGCTCAAGGGGTGGCCCCGTACGGCCCATCTTCATCAACACAAGCTCAAGACCCTCGCGAGGGGCCAAGCCTCGCGGGGCGGACGACAGGAAGCTTCCTCAGGCACGACCTCGTCGGGCTGGCTTGCGAGGAGGCGGAGAGATCAAGGCGGGGTACCTCGCGAGGTGCCCATGACGCAAGCCATGATGACCGAGGGCGCTAGGCAGGTGCCAGCCCGCGCAGTGTCCTCGTTTCCCCTTTGGTGCAAGGGAGGAAAGCACAGGCCAAGAGTATCAAGCAAAGGCAACCATTTCGGTGCAACAAGACCAAGACCAGTAGAACGGCAGGAAGGAGGTCATCGTGGAGCCCAAGCCGGCGTCATCGTCAGGGCCATTGGCAGGCGAGGACCGACTTTAGTCAGGATAAGTGTACTAGATGTTCCCCTTCAAAATGGCCAATTGTTGGCGCCTTTCCCGCTCAATATTTGGGAAGAGGCCCAGGGCCTATGCCTATAAATTGGACTAGCCACCCACAGGGTAGAGGCATCTCAGAGAGAGAGAGAGAAGCGACTGAACTCCCCCTAGCAGTTCATCGCACCGGCCAAGAACAGACCCTCGCGAGGCTGTTCTTCCTTGTACTGTTCATCATCAGCCTCGAGGCAATCCACCACACCACACCTTTGGAGTAGGGTATTACACCGCAATGGTGGCCCGAACCAGTATAAACCTTTGTCCCTTGTGTTGCTCTTTGTGTAGTTTAGATCCTTGAGGCGACGAGGTGTAGGTAGGTTGGAGGTGTGATCTCCCGTGCACTCGAGTTCGAACCTAGAGGGTCTGCCGGAACCCGAAATCCGACATTTGGCGCGCCCGGTAAAGTGCGCCGAGCTTTCCCTTCCGCCGACCCGCTCTCCGCCAACATCGCAATTCGCCCTATGATGAGCAGCGCGCCGCCCGCTCCGGTCGCCTGCGCCGACGCAGGGGCCAGGGGGCTCTGAGCCTTGGCCCCAGCCCTGCGACAGATGCAGTGGCCGAACAAGTTCAAGCCGGAGACGCCATCGCGCTACAACGGCACGACTGATCCGCTGGCCTTCCTGCTGGCGTACGAGGGGGCCGTCCTCGAAGCAGGGGGCGATGGCAGGGTCATGGCTAACTGCCTTCCCATGGCCCTCACCGCGCCCCGCGCATGTGGCTGCTCCAGCTGCCAGCGGCATCCGTGGCCTCTTGGGAGGAGCTGCGTGACCTCTTCCTCGCCCAGCACGCTGCGCCGGCGCCCCCGGTCGTCACAGCTCTCCTGGGCGGCTCGCAGGCGCCACCTTCAGGCCGCCACATCAAGCCATTCGTCCGCCAGATCGGCGCTGCCTCCGCGCAGCATGGGGCTCCTCCGGGTCGGTCGGCGCCCAAGGCCGATCTGGCCTTCAGCTCGGAGGATCACCCCTCCAACTCAGCCTGCTCGGGCGCTCCCAATGCTGTGCACCCCACCATCTTCCGGTGGCCGTCACGGAGACTCTCATCGGCGGCGCAGGCCTCAGCGTGCTCTCGGTTGAAGCCTTCAGCCTCCTCCACGTACCGCCGGAGCGGCTTCAGCCCAGCAGGCCCTTCTTGGGCGTCGGAGGCGGTTCCGCCGGCTCCCTGGGGCAGATCCGTCTTCCGGTGACCTTCAGCACCTACGACAACTTCCGCACGGAGCTAATCGACTTTGACATCGCCCCCATCGGCCTCCCATACAACGCCATCCTCGGCTACCCAACACTAGCCTGATTCATGGCCGTGAGTCACCCAGCGTACAACCTCATGAAGATACCCGGGAGTGGCGGCGTCCTCACCGTATTCGGAGACACCGGGGATGCGTTGGAAGTGCTCAAGCTCATCTTAAAGACTGTGGGGGCGGCACAGCCTGCCGACTCAGACGCCCCTGAGCCCAAGGGGGCTGCGTCGGCCAAGAAGAAGCAGCTATTCACCTAAGACAAGGCAGAAACCAAGCAGATACTGGTCAACGAGGACGGATCCACTGATGCCACCTTCACCATAGGCGCCAACCTCGAGCCCGAGCAGGAGGAGGCCCTGGTCAAGTTCCGACGCGCGAACAAGAAGGTGTTCGCATGGGAACCTGATCAGCTCGCAGGGGTCCCAAGAGGCGTAATCGAGCACCACCTCAACGTGTGCCCCAACGTGCGCCCCGTGAAGCAGAAAGCGAGACGGCAGTCCACTGAGAAGCAGGCTTTCATCGTCCAAGAGACCCGCAAGCTAGAGGCAGCAGGGGTCATTCGCGAGGTCCGATACCCAGATTGGTCGGCTAACCCGGTTGTCGTGCCAAAGAAAGGGGGGAAGGAACGTATGTGTGTCGACTTCACCAACCTCAACAAAGCCTGCCCGCAGGATCCATTCCCGCTCCCTCGTATCGATCGGATCGTCGACTCCACCGCCGAGTGCGACCTACTATGTTTCCTGGATGCCTTCTCTGGCTATCACCAGATCAAGATGGCGGTAGAAGACATGGAAAAAATGGCTTTCCTGACCCCGTGTGGAGTGTACTGCTACACATGCATGCCGTTCGGGCTACGCATCGCAGGAGCGACCTTTCAGCGGCTGATACACATCGCCTTGGGTCGGCAGCTCGGGAGGAATGTTGAGGCTTACGTCGATGAAATTGTGGTGAAGTCTCGGGAGGCCAGAACCCTGATACAAGACTTGGAGGAAACCTTCGCGAGCCTCAACGCAGTGGACCTGCGGCTCAACCCGGAGAAGTGTGTGTTCGGAGTCCCCTCGGGCAAGCTCCTGGGCTTCCTCGTGTCCCACCGGGGCATCGAGGCTAACCCAGAAAAGGTCAAAGCAGTCGAGGACATGAGCCCGCCGAAGACCCTCAGAGAGATGCAGAAGCTCACTGGTCGCGTGACCGCACTAGGACGCTTCATCTCCAAGTTGGGGGAACGAGCGCTACCCTTCTTCAAGCTGATGAGGAAAAAGGGCCCCTTTGAATGGACTGAAGAGGCCGACAAGGCGTTCCAAGATCTCAAAAGGTACTTAACCAGCCCTCCGGTAATGGTGGATCCGCACCCTCAAGAGCCCCTGGTGCTCTACCTTGCAGCCACTCCCTACTCTGCCAGCGCAGCCCGGGTGGCGGTTAGGGAGGAGCGTTGGACCAAAGCCGCGGCAGCTGCCCGGGTCAAGGCGGCAGGATCAAGGGGCCTCACAGAGACCACTACCACAGCCGAGAAGGATCAGCCACATGGGAAGCCTTTTCGAAGCAGAAGAGACCCTCCCCTGGCGACCAGCCTGGGGGCTCCAACATCTCGGGGAGGCGCCATGGCCTCCGGAGGACGCTGGCGGCACCAGCACTCCCAACCCCTGTGTACTTCGTCAGCACAGTATTGCGGGACGCGAGGGCGCGGTACCCCATGCCCCAGAAACTCCTCCTCGTGCTATTGGTGGCCTCACGCAAGCTGTGGCATTATTTTCAGGGCCATCCCATCAAGGTTGTCTCAGCATACCCCTTGGAAAGGGTGCTCAGGAGCCCCAACTCGGCTGGAAGAGTCGCTGAGTGGAACATCGAGCTGCAAGCGTTTCAGCTAGAATTCAGCACCACCAGAGTCATCAAGGGGGCCGCGCTAGCGGACTTCGTGGCGGAATGGGCGGAGGCGCCGGGCCTCAAGGCTGATGAGGATCGATCCCTCTCCCCGGGAAGCGAGGCACCGGATGGTTGGGTCATGTACTTCGACGGGGCGTTCTCCAGACACAGCGTGGGGGCTGGCGCAGTGCTTATATATCCCACTCAAGACAAGCTCTACTACGCCGTGCAGCTCTGTTTCTAGCATGCAGAAAAGGTCTCCAACAACATAGCAGAATATGAAGGCCTGATAGCGGGCCTGAAAGCCGAGGTCGCCCTGGGAGTGAAGCGCCTTACCATCAAGGGTGGTTCACAACTCCTCGTCAACTTCTCCAACAAAGTATTCGAGCCAAGGGATGAGCACATGGAAGCCTACCTCGCGGAGGTCCGCAGGATGGAGAAGCAGTTCTGGGGACTGGAGTTGCAGCATGTGCCTCGCGGCACCAATCAAGAGGCTGATGACATCGCCAAACGGGCATCCAGGCGGCTACCTCAGGAACATGGCATCTTCGAGGAGCGGCTCTTCAAGCCCTCGGCGACGCCATCGCTGTCAAGAACGGTGCAGCCTCGGGAAGAGCTCCCCCAGCCACCTACCTCGGGAGCCCAGTGCGTGGCCCGGCCTCAGAGGCGCGTCTCCTCCCAGCGCTGGAGCCTCGGGAGGGATGCTTTGGATCACTGAGCTCGAGGAGTTACGATGCAAGGGACCTTGCCGGAAAAGGAGGAGGAAGCGGAGCGTGTGGCGCGGCAAGCCACGGCGTACTGCATCAGGGATGGAGAGCTCTACCGGAAGCGACCGAATGATGTCTCCCTGCGTTGCATTTCCAGGGAGCAAGGGAAGGAGCTGTTGGCTGACATACACGGTGGAGACTGTGGGCATCATTCGTCATCACGGACCCTCGTTGGCAAGGCGTTCATGGCGGGTTCTATTATTGCTGCTCTCAATGATGCCGTGGAACTGGTGAAGGCTTGCGAGGCCTGCCAATTCCATGCCAAGCAGATCCATCAGCCGGCGGGAGGTCTGCAAACTATACCCCTCTCGTGGCCATTTGCAGTCTGGGGGCTAGATATCCTGGGCCCGTTGCCTTAGGCGCCGGGAGGCTATCGCTACCTCTATGTCGCCGTGGACAAGTTCACCAAGTGGGCTGAAGTGGAAGCCGTCCGCACCATCCCCGCAGGTTCTGCGGTCAAGTTCATCAAGGGCATCGTGAGCCGGTTCGGTGTGCCGAACCGCATCATCACCGACAACGGTTCGCAGTTCACAAGTAACCTCTTCAAAACATATTGTGCTAACCTTGGGACGTAGGTATGCTACGCTTTGGTTGCACACTCGTGGAGCAACGGTTAGGCCGAGCGGGCCAACGCAGAGGTCCTGAGGGGCCTCAAAACCAGGACCTCAAGAAGAAGCTGGAACCCTGCGGCAGGGGCTGGGATGATGAACTTCAGTCTGTGTTGTGGTCCATCCGCACGACCGCGACCAAGCCGACTGGCGAGACCCCGTTCTTCCTGGTTTATGGAGCTGAAGCGGTCCTCCCTCAGGAGGTCAGACGTCGCTCCGCACGGGTCCTGGCGTTCGACGAGGCGCAGCAGGACGCCATGCGGGGCACGGACCTCGTGCTGGGGGAGGAGCATCGTCAAGAAGCCGCACTACAAGCTGTAAGGTACCAACAAGCACTGCGGCGATACCACTGCCGCAACATTCGCCCCTGGACCCTTGAGGTAGGGGACCTCGTGCTCAGACGGGTTCTCTCCAGGGAGGGACTACATAAGCTCTCTCCCATGTGGGAGGGCCCGTTCAAGGTTGTTCATGTTTCCAGGCCCGGCTCCACGCGCTTGGAGACCCAGGAGGGGGTGCCCATCCAGAACACGTGGAACATACAGCATCTCCGAAGGTTTTACCCCTAAAAAGGCCCTGTGCCTGTGAAGAAGGCGAATGCCTGTGAAGTTGTCACGTTTTGAAAAAGTCCATTTGCCTATGAAGAAGGCGAATGCCTGTGAAGTTGTCGCGTTTTGGAAAAGGCCATGTGCCTGTGAAGAAGTTGAATGCCTGTGAAGTTGTTGCGTTTTGGAAAAGGCCCTGTGCCTGTGAAGAAGGCGAATGCATGTGAAGCTGCTGCGAATGGGAAAAGGCCCGGTGCATGTGAAGAAGGCGAATGCCTGTGAAGCTGCTGCGATTTGGAAAAGGCCCGTTGCCTGTGAAGCTCGCCGCCCGTGACACTCTCACGTAATAATGAGTGGGGCTGTACACGCCCCGGAGTCTCCGGAGTGCCGCCCTCGGGCCTCGGGGGCTCCCGCCCGATGGCAGCACTTAGCTCCGCGCTGGTGAGAAGACGTCGAAGACTAGACTAGGTGCCGGACGCGGCTTCTTTCATTTTCTTTCTGCAGTTGGCTTGTTCATTCCCATTTGAAGTTTTATTGAAGTTGTTGCCGTCTTTGGCTTGTGACTCTCTGCCTTTTTCGCCCCCCTCTTGGTTTCTTTCACGCGAGTCACGCGAGGGAGCGGCGCGAGCACCCTCACGAGTGTTTTCTGCCCCTATTGTTTGAGGCTTCCCAAGCCGGGTCCGCTACGGGAGCACCCCTCCCAGTCTGTGCCCCACGGGCACCGCGACGCGAACACAGGACCTGGGTCGGTCGCCTCCACAACTGAGGCTGGAGGCTACCTCTCCTGACTAATTTTTGCAGGGCATGAAGCGTTCGACGAGACCTCAGCCTCGGGAGGCGAAGACCGCGACAGGTCGCCCCCAAGCTAAGTAATTTCTACGCGTAGGCGTGCGGCACAAAAGCCTAATACAGAAATAGCGGAAACAGTACGATAATTAACAGCAACAGTCCAAGCACGCCCCCGCGGGGCCCTACACTACTGTCTCTTTGCGTAGGAACAGGAAAAGAACAAAACAGGCGTAGCTCGCTTGACACCAACTCGCGGCGAAGGCTCGAACTACCTCCGGAGCTCAGGCAGACTCCCTCTCTTGCTTCACTAAGGCGAGACGGCGTGCAGACCCACTACCCCCCTCTAGGAGGGCGCGGCGGCACAGAGGCTGGTCATAGCCGCCGCTGGAGGAGCCGCTGTCCGAAGGAGAGTCACCGAAGCTCGACGAGCACCGAGCGCCGCCGACCACGCACGCGCTGTCATCTTCATCCCGATCGTCGCCGGGGATAGGCCCACGGCCGCGGTCGTTGTCCTCGGGGCAGCACCCAGCGCGGCGACCGTCTTCCCCGAACACCCTCACGTAGAGGGTGGCATCGCCGTCGAACTTGAAGTGCAGGGTGCACTGCCGCCTTAGACCACCCGCGCGGGCAAACATTTGCCAGCCGCGGGTCAGGGCCACGCTCCCGGCGGCGAGACCTCTAGCGAAGCCCAAGAGGCCCGGCTGCAGCAACCGTCCGCCTGGAGCCAGAGACCTCCCGGGGCGCCGGCCGGAAGTTCACCTAAAAGGAAGCGGGGAAGCTAGAGCCAGGTGCTGGTCGGCTCCACCGACCACACGACAAACTTCGGCAGCACCTCTGCCGAGTGGAAGCGCGGCCTAGGAGGTCGCGCGGTTGTAGAGCACCCCCCCTCAACGGCCCGACGCCCGTCGCCGCGCAGGAGATCGCCTCCATGACCGTGGGAAGCCGCTACGAGAGCCACATGATGCTTGCGAGGATGGCCTCGATCGCGCTTGACCGAGGAAGAGTCAGGCTCCACCTGGCGGGCCTTCCCCTTCTCCGCGGCCGAGAACCTCTTCGACGGAGCCATGGAGAAGAGGGAGATGCAAGAAGAGATGGACTGGAAGGGCACGCGCCGTTCCGTGCTTATAGCCGAAGAAGGCCAACCGTCGAGCTCCACGATCACAGGTAATCATGACCGGCTTTGCATGCAGGGACTTGTCAATTCGTGCAGTTGCCGAGGCGTCGTGGAGAAGTGGGGACGCCTATGTCCAATCAACCGCCACGCGGCGCCCAAGGCCGTAGGCTGTTAGAACCTGTGGCGCTGCGACTGCCCCTTCGCTTCTGCTAAGCCAAGTCCAGGCGCGCCTTGGGCCCGGGGCTCTTGTCGGTGTGCAGGAACGGGGGTACCCAGATTGCCTGCCTGCGGCCTGCGGCGTCGCTCAAGGGGTGGCCCAGTACGGCCCATCTTCATCAACACAAGCTCAAGACCCTCGCGAGGGACCAAGCCTCGCGGGGCGGATGACAGGAAGCTTCCTCAGGCACGACCTCGTCAGGCTGGCTCGCGAGGAGGCGGAGAGATCAAGGCGGGGAACCTCGTGAGGTGCCCATGACGCAAGCCATGACGACCAAAGGCGCCAGGCGAGCGCCAGCCAGCCTTGAGTGTCCTCGTTTCCCCTTTTGTGCAAGGGAGGCAAGCGCAGGCCAAAAGTATCAAGTAAAGGCAACCATTTCGGTGCAACAAGACCAAGACCAGCAGAACGGTATGAAGGAGGTCATCGTGGAGCCCAAGCCGGCGTCACCGTCAGGGCCTTTGGCAGGAGAGGACCGACTTTAGTCAGGATAAGTGAACTAGATGTTCCCCTTCAAAATGGCCAATTGTTGGCGCCCTTCCCGCTCAATATTTGGGAAGAGGCCCAGGGCCTCTGCCTATAAATAGGACTAGCCACCCATAGGGTAGAGGCATCTTAGAGAGAGAGAGAGAGAAGCGACTGAACTCCCCCTAGCAGTTCATCGCACCGGCCAAGAATAGACCCTCGCGAGGCTGTTCTTCCTTGTACTGTTCATCATCAGCCCCTGAGGCAATCCACCACACCACACACTGGAGTAGGGTATTACACCGCAGCGGTGGCCCGAACCAGTATAAACCTTGTGTCCCTTGTGTTGCTCTTTGTGTAGTTTAGATCCTTGCGAGGCGACGGGGGTGTAGGTAGGTTGGAGGTGTGATCTCCGCGTGAACCCCAAAGTTCGAACCTAGAGGGTCTGCCGAAACCCGAAATCCGACAAGTATGCTTATCATGAGCACATGGCTCTTGCTTCACGACAATTTTGGACAAAGAAGAACTCAAGGCCCAACTTTAACAAGAACAACTCAAGTGGCGTTGAGGGAGTCCTGGATTAGGGGGTGTCCGGATAGCCGGACTATGACCTTTGGCCGGACTCCTGGACTATGAAGATGCAAGATTGAAGACTTCGTCCCGTGTCCGGATGGGACTTTCCTTGGCGTGGAAGGCAAGCTTGGTGACACGGATATGTAGATCTCCTCCCATTGTAACCGACTCTGTGTAACCCTAACCCTATTCGGTGTCTATATAAACCGGAGGGTTTTAGTCCATAGGACGAACAGCAATCATACCATAGGCTAGCTTCTATGGTTTAGCCTCTCTGATCTCGTGGTAGATCTACTCTTGTACTACCCATATCATCAATATTAATCAAGCAGGAGTAGGGTTTTACCTCCATCGAGAGGGCCCGAACCTGGGTAAAAACATCGTGTCCCTTGTCTCCTGTTACCATCCGCCTAGACGCATAGTTCGGGAACCCCTACCCGAGATCCACCGGTTTTGACACCGACATTGGTGCTTTCATTGAGAGTTCCTCTGTGTCGTCACCTTTAGGCCCGATGGCTCCTCCGATCATCAACAACAATGCGCTCCAGGGTGTGACTTTCCTCCCCGGACAGATCTTCGTATTCGGCGGCTTTGCACTGAGGGCCAATTCGCTTGGCCACCTGGAGCAGATTGAAAGATACGCCCCTGGTCATCAGGTCAGATTTGGAAGTTTGAACTACATGGCTGACATCCGCGGAGACTTGATCTTCGACGGGTTTGAGCCATGTCCGAGCGCGCTGCACTGTCACGAGGGGCATGATTTAGCTCTGCCGCCGAACAGTGTCCTGGAGGCTGCACCAGAGTCCGCTCCGACCTTTAGCTCGGAGCCGACCGCGCTGATCAAGGACGGGTGGCTGGACACCGCCTCGGGGGCTGCGATACCTACGGCGATTGAGCCATACACCTGCCCCGTCCATTGCGAAGCTCGTAACTCCAAGGTGCCGGACTCCTCTCCGGACTCCGAGCCTTCCGCGCCCCTGCCAATCGAATCCGATGGGCGCCGATCATGGAATTCACTGTCGCAGACATCTTTCAGCACTCGCCCTTTGGTGACATTCTGAATTCATTAAAGTCTCTCCCTTTATGAGGAGAGCCCTGGCCGGATAAGGTCAGGAAGGTTGGGATGCGGACGACGAAGAAAATCAAAACCCACCCACCACCCACTTCGTAGCCACTGTCGACGATTTAACCGACATGCTAGACTTCGACTCCGAAGACATCGACGGTATGGACGACGATGCAGGAGACGACCAAGAACCAGCGCCCACAGGGCCTTTGAAAACCACCTCGTCATACGACATATACATGGTGGACATCCCAAAAGATGGGAATGGCGATGGAACAACGGAGGATGACCCCTCCAAGAAACAGCCTAAGCGCCGGCGTCAGCGGCGCCGCTCTAAATCCCGCCATATCAAAAACGGTGATTCCGACATGGGAGACAATAACACCCCGGACAGTGCCGAAGACAACATCCTCCAGCAAGATTCAGCGCAGGAGGATGGAGAAGCCAGCCCTCATGAGAGAGCGGCAGAAAAAGAGGTAGAGGACGATAATTACATGCCTCCCTCCGAAGATGAGACAAGTCTCGACGATGACGAATTTGTCATACCCGGGAATCCCGTCGAACAAGAGCGTTTCAAACGCAGGCTCATGGCCACGGCAAGCAGCCTCAAGAAAAAGCAGCAACAGCTTAGAGCTGACCAAGATTTGCTAGCTGACAAATGGACTGAAGTCCTTGCGGCCGAAGAGTATGAACTCGAGCGCCCCTCCAAGAGCTACCCAAGACGCAGGTTGCTACCCCGATTAGAGGAGGAAGCACCCAAACCTACATCACTAGTGGATGACATGGCTGACCGGGCCCGTCCAATTTGGACCGAATACTCGATCGCTCGTGCCAGATACACGGCACCCCCGAAAAGCCAGCCAACCACACCAACAGGGATTGTTGGGTGTTCAAGCAGGCAGGCAAGTTAAATGCGAAAACAATGACAAGGGGCTGCATAGCGATGACGAGGAAGAGCCCGGCGCCCGAACAATAGAGGACGAAGGGCTTTCCCCACAAGTGCGGACGGTGAACATGATATCGCAACCCACATACCCAAAAGGGAGCGGAAGCGTGCACTAAAGGGACATATACGTGATGGAGCGGTCGCCCCAAAGTTCAACCCATGGTCTTCTGCCCGATCACTTTTGATCGAAGGACCACCCACCGACATCCGCCATGGCGGATTCGCCGCATTGGTTTTAGACCCAATCATTGACGGATTTCACCTCACTAGAGTCCTAATGGACGGCGGCAGCAGCCTGAACCTGCTTTATCAGGATACAGTGCGCAAAATGGGCATAGACCCATCAAGGATTAAACCTACGAAGACGACCTTTAAAGGCGTCATACCAGGTGTAGAGGCCAACTGTACAGGCTCAGTTACACTTGAAGTGGTCTTCGGATCCCCGGATAACTTCCGAAGCGAGGAGTTAATCTTCAACATAGTCCCGTTCCGCAGCGGCTATCACGCATTGCTCGGACAAACCGGATTTGCAAAATTCAATGCGGTGCCGCACTGCGCATATCTCAAGCTCAAGATGCCAGGTCCTCGAGGAGTCATTACGGTCAATGGAAACACCGAACGCTCTCTCCGGACGGAGGAGCATCTGGCGACCCTCGTGGCGGAAGTACAAAGTAGCCTCTTAAGGCAATTCTCGAGTCCGGCTATTAAACGCCGGACACCGTCAAGCGCGCCGGAGTAACCTACAACAAGACCGCCTGGCACGTTCCGAGCAGGCATAGCAATGCGGCCCAAACCCCAGCCCTCGCGACATTGCGAAACCAGTACTATGCGTACATAATTACGCTGTGGAATACCATGGGCATAGGGGGAAAGGCACGACCACGGCATGCCCAGAGTGCGGCTTAACCGCACGAGGGGCTCCCCATTGTGTCATTCTTTTCTTTTTCTTTTTTTTCTTCTCAGGACTCCGTTCTTACGAAGCCCTGTCCGGCATTAGAATCGCCGAACACACGATGCAACAGCCAGGGAAGCAGAAAGCTACGTCGAGTGTCCAGGTGGTCTCTATTACGAGCAATATATCTGTTTTACACACCATCCGCAGCTTACCCTGGAGGGGACATGTTAAAAAGTCCGTCCCTTGCTTATCGCACTATTTGTATCGTTCTGCTCTTACTGCAGCTCTTTCGAATAAACAATATATAGCTTCTGCCTATTATTGAATTCCCTTTTTTCTATATATCTATATATATATATATATATATATATATATATATATATATATATATGTTCATTTATGACATTGTGCAACCGTACACTTTGGTACGGGCAACACACCAGGGGCTTAAGTACCCCGCAATATGGTGTGATAAGTCCGAACACTTTCACAAGTGCGGCACCCCGAACTTATAGCATTATATGCATCGGCTCCGAATCATGTCTTCGGTCAATAGTTGGGTTTCCCGGCTCCCATGTTTTGGTACCTTATATTCTGTTATATCGGCTAAGGTAGCGCTGGGAGAACCACTGTGATTGTGCCCCGGTTGAGCTGGGTTAAGCACCTCACTGGAGAAAGCTATAACTGACCGTCATGATAGGGCGAGAGCTGGTCGCTGTTCGAGAGGTTTTCGAGTCCCTAAAGAATTATGCCGCTTAGGGCGAGGAATCGGCATTGTCTGGCCTAAGGCGTGGATAGCGCCCCGAACTCGGTCTTCCGAATACTAGGGGTTTCGCCGAAATTTAAAATTATAGAATTCTATGGCTAAGTGAGAGTGTTCAAGTATTATAGTCCGGTTGCCTTGTTCGTTGCGTTGAGCGCCTCCCTCGAAGGACCCAACAATGGGAACAAGAGCGCTCAAGTTTATCCCGAACACCCCAGCACTCGTGGCATGGGGGCTGAAGCCAACGACTCGCCATCTCTCAAACTTAATAAACGGCCGCACAGAAGGTAATATATTAAATTCAAAAGCGTTGCTTAGCGCATATGAACAAGTTTTCAGCGTACATGATAACAAATGCGAGTCTACTCAAAAATAATATCTTTGGAGCATTCATCCGCTTTAAGGCAGGCACCCTTCAGGACGCCCTCATAATAAATTTCAGGCTTACGATGCTCCTTCTTCGGTGGTGGTCCGTCCGTCACAAGCTTCTCAGCGTCCATCTTGCCCCAGTGCACCTTAGCAAGGGCAAGGGCCCTACGGGCACCTTCGATGCAGACGGAGCGCTTGATGACTTCAACCCATGGACAGGCTTCCACCAGCCGCATCACCAGCCCGAAGTAGCTCCCAGGTATGGGTTCCTTCGGCCACAGCCGACCTACGAGGCCCTTCATGGCCTGTTCGGCCACCTTATGGAGCTCGACCAGCTGCTTCAGCTGGTCGCTCAAGGGCACCGGGTGTCCGGCCTCAGCATACTGAGACCAGAACACCTTCTCTGTCGAGCTTCCCACCTCGGCTCGGTAGAATGCGGCAGCATAATCCACACTGCGGGGCAGATCTGCGAATGCTCCTGGAGAGCTCCGGATTCGGGTAAGTAACAGATAATTCACTTTCACATGTTTGCTTTGCATATAGAATGCCTTACCCGACGCTATTTTCTTCATCGCCTCAATCTCCTGGAGGGATTTTTGGGCTTCGGCCTTAGCGGCCTTGACGCTCTCAAGGGCCGAGGCGAGCTCGGACTCTCGAGTCTTTGAGTCACGCTCCAAACTCTCGTGTTTTTTCACGAGAGCCTGGAGCTCTTGCCACACCTCCGCCACCCGCGCCTCCTGCTTCTCCCACTCAGTGCGCTCATGCCGCATTGCTTCGGCCTTGGACACCGCTTCCTTGAGGTCGCCACAGCGTTCGTGGCCCTGCAATATTCACGTTATCCCTGTCATTTTTTGCAACCACATTTCTTAAATACTCCCATAAGGTATTACTTACCTTCCTTGTCCTCGAGCTGCTTCTTGGCAAGTCCGAGCTCGTTCTCGGACCGCTCGATGCTCTGCTTTAATGTATCAACCTCCGCAGTTAGTGCGGCAGAGGTCACCAGCGTAGCCTGCATTCCCATATTGACATACTTATATTAGTCTTCTGCGTTTATCTTTTAGATCCTTAGTTTGGCTTTTCTTTCCGAACACCAAACTGAGCATCAGGGGCTACTGTCTATGCGGTAATATTTTTACATATCTTAAATACATACCTCAAAGCCTGTTAGAAGGTTGGCACAGGCTTTAGTCAGCCCGCTCTTGCCGGACTGAACTTTCTGGATCACCACACTCATAACAGTGCGGTGCTCCTCGTCGATGGAAGCGCTGTTGAGCTCCTCCATCAAATTATCCGGTGCCTTCGGTTGGATGGAGGTCACCGGCGTTGCAGTCTTGCCCTTCTTATGAAGGGGTCGCCCGCCGGGCTCCGGAACCACTGAAGGTTCCGGTATGGAGTCCGGCACAGGGCCGGACTTAAAGCCCTTAGGGGTTTTATCCCCTTTGCGCCCGGAGTCTGGGAGGTCGCCTTGCGGCGCCTCCAACGCCACCTCCTCCTGGCTGGGCCCCTTTTGGGACTCCACCTCGGCATCATCCGCGGCGGGAGGAGACGAGGCGGTCGGAAGTGAGGCACTATTCACATCCGACGAGTCCAGGGAGCCGCTCGACGAATCGTCGAGCCCATCCTTGGGCGGGCCGCATGGTTATATTCGGTGTTAGAAAATGTCGAGCGACAAATGGATCGCCATGAGTAATTCTGGTGTCCGGACACTTACGATTTCGCCAGGGGCTTGGTCCTCGGTGCCCACCCCTCTTCGCCGTCATCGGTGTTGGCTGTATAGTCCGGAGGGAGCGTCCTCCCCTTCTTGGACCCTCCGGCCTCCCCCGTTGGGGCGGCCTTCCTTTTCTTCTCTCCCCCCGCTGGGAGAGAGGCCTCTTTATCCTCCTCCTCGTCTTCGTGGGGGGAGTCCGCCTCGGAGTCATCGGATGATGAGTCCGACGGCACCTGGCGCCGGGAGCTCCTTCGAGTTCCCGTGGCCTTCTTCTTGGCCTTCTTCTCCGGCACCACGTGAGGTGCCGGAGCCAGCAGCCTCGTCAATCGGGCGTCCGCTGGATCTTCTGGCAAGGGAGCCGGACAGTCAATCTGTCCGGACGTCTTCAGCCAGTCCTGTCAAAGGTAAAGGAGTTTTAGATCCCGCATAGAGTCAAACTATGAAAAAAGAGTCCTGTAAAGGGTAAAATAACTTACCTCGCTGGCTTGACGCTACGAGCTGAATCCGCGATCTTCGGTAGCGGATGCGGGATCTTCGGCGCCCTTGAACAACACCTTCCAGGCATCTTCGTACGTAGTGTCGAAGAGCCGGCTCAAGGTTCGGTGCTATGCTGGATCAAACTCCCACAAATTGAAGGCCCGTTGCTGGCATGGGAGAATCCGGCGGATGAGCATCACCTGGATTGCGTTGACAAGCTTGAGATTCTTGTCCACCAGGTTTCGGACACAGGTTTGGAGTCCGGACAGCTCTCCCGAATCACCCCACGTCAGGCCTGTCTCTTTCCATGATGTGAGCCGTGTGGGAAGCCAGATTGGAATTCGGGGGCCGCCGCCCATTGGGAGTCGCGCGGCTCGGTGATGTAGAACCACCCCGATTGCCACCCCTTTATGGTCTCCACAAAGGAGCCCTCGAGCCACAGGACGTTGGCCATCTTGCCCACCATGGCACCTCCGCACTCCGCTTGGCGGCCGCCCACTACCTTCGGCTTGACATTGAAGGTCTTCAGCCATAAGCCAAAGTGGGGCTGGATGCAGAGGAAGGCCTCGCACACGACGATAAACGCCGAGATGTTGAGGATGAAATTCGGGGCCAGGTCGTGGAAATCTAGGCCGTAGTAGAACATGAGCCCCCGGACGAATGGTGAAGTGGAAAGCCCAGTCCGCGGAGGAAGTGGGGGAGGAACACCACCCTCTCATGGGGCCTGGGGGTGGGGATGAGCTGCCCCTTGTTGGAGAGCTGACACGCGATGTCGCCGGACAAGTATCCGGCCTTCCGCAGCTTTTTGATGTGCCCCTCCGTGACGGAGGAGGCCATCCACTTGCCTCCCGCTCCGGACATGGTTGGAGAAGGTTGAGGTGAGATGTGTGGGCTTGGGCGCTGGAGCTCGAGTGCGTGGAAATGAATAGGCAAAGGAGGAAGAAGGCGTGTGTGAAAAAGTGGATCCTTATCCCCTTATATGGACGGACAAAGCTATACGTCCCCACCGGCCTGATAAAACTCGCTTATCTCCCAAGCGCCGTAATCAATGGCGCGGTTGGGTTACCCACGCCCGTATTGACGAGAATCCCAGAATAAGGGGACACGATCTCTGCTTTGACAAGACGTGCCAAGGAAACCGCCTCGCTAAACGCACTCAGGCAGGGCGGAAAAGCGGTTGAATAAAGGCTTGGCCGTGGTGTGATGTCACGCCGGGATATGTCGACAGATTGAACTTGTGTGAATATTATTCTCTCTACGGTGGTATGTGGAACTTATTTTGCGAGCGGACACTATCCTTGTGTTCAAAATCTTCTCTGAAGTATTGAGAGGAGGAACCCGCCTTGCAATGGCGAAGACAATATGTGCGCCGGACTCGTCGTCATTGAAGCCTGGTTCGAGAACTCTTGAGGAGTCCTGGATTAGGGGGTGTCCGGATAGCCGGACTATGACCTTTGGCCCGACTCCTGGACTATGAAGATGCAAGATTGAAGACTTCGTCCCGTGTCCGTATGTGACTTTCCTTGGCGTGGAAGGCAAGCTTGGCGATACGGATATGTAGATCTCCTCCCATTGTAACCGACTCTGTGTAACCCTAACCCTATTCGGTGTCTATATAAACCGGAGGGTTTTAGTCCATAGGACGAACAACAATCATACCATAGGCTAGCTTCTAGGGTTTAGCCTCTCGATCTCGTGGTAGATCTACTCTTGTACTACCCATATCATCAATATTAATCAAGCAGGAGTAAGGTTTTACCTCCATCGAGAGGGCCCGAACCTGGGTAAAAACATCGTGTCCCTTGTCTCCTGTTACCATCCTCCTAGACGCACAGTTCGGGACCCCCTACCCGAGATCCACCGGTTTTGACACCGACAGGCGCCAAGGTCAAGCAACATGTGAGGACATGCTATAATTGTGGCAATGTGAGCCACTTTGTTGCAGAGTGCCCATACGAGAAGAGGGAAGACAATGGTGGCAAGCTTATCCAAAAAGACAAGGCCAAGTATTTCCCCAACAAGAAAAACTTCACCAAGAAGACTCCTCCCAAGGGGTTGGTGGCACAAGAAGAGTACAATGAGGATGACGATGATGATGAAGACGGTGACACGGTTGCCATGGCCTCCGTTGCCATTGCAACAACTCCACAGGTGTCCCTCTTCGACTAACCCAACGAAAACATCACCGCCAAGTGCCTCATGGCCAAAGCCACCAACAAGGTAACCCCAACATCAAAACCACCATCACTACTAATCCTTCCTTGACGAATTGCATTGATGAAAGTGAGGGGTCGAAGGAGGAATAAAATGAATTTGAGTCTTTTATGGGTAAGCTCAAGGGCAAACCAAAGAAGCACTTCGTTGATCTCTTGGAACAACTTGGTGAAGCCAATGACATGATCGAGGCTCACGAAGAAACCATCTCTAAGATGGAAGGGCATAGTCGTGACTATGTCGATGAGATATTAGATCTCTCTAATGCGCTTGACGAAGAGCGTGGTCATCGTTTGGCTCTTGAGGAGTCACACAACGATGATCATGCTAAATTAAAGAAAGATCTTGATCATGCTCATGTTGCATCTCGTGTGCTCAATTCCAAGAAGGCTAAACTTGAAAAGGCTCACTAGGCCTTGAAGGGTGCTCATGCTAGCCTCAAAGAGTCTCATGATCAAGTCCAAGTGAAGCTAACCAAGGAGAAAGCCACATTTCCTCATATGGTTTTACTTGATAATGCAAATTCTACTAACCCGTGTTGTGAGCATTGATACGTCTCCAACGTATCTATAATTTATGAAGTATTCAGGCTATTATATTATCCATCTTGGGTGTTTAATGGGCTTTACTATGCACTTTTATATTACTTTTGGGACTAACCTATTGACCCAGAGCCCAGTGCCAGTTTCTGTTTTTCCCCTTGTTTCAGTGTTTCGCAAAAAAGGAATATCAAACAGAGTCCAAATGGAATGAAACCTTCAGAAAAGTTATTTTTGGAACGGAAGCAATCCAGGGGACTTGGAGTGCGGGTATGGAATCAACAAGGAGGGCACGAGGCAGGGGGCATGCACTCCACCCTCGTGGGCCCCTCGTGGCTCCCCTGACATATTTCTTCCTCCTATATATACCAATATACCCTAAAACCATCGGGTAACAGAATAGATCGGGAGTTCTGCCACCGCAAGCCTCTGTAGCCACCAAAAACCAATCGGGACCCTATTCCGGCACCCTGCCGGAGGGGGGAACCCTCACCGATGGCTATCTTCATCATCCCGGCGCTCTCCATGACGAGGAGGGAGTAGTTCACCCTCGGGGCTGAGGGTATGTACCAGTAGCTATGTGTTTGATCTCTCTCTCTCTCTCTCTCTCTCTTGTGTTCTTGATTTGGCACGATCCTGATGTATCGCGAGCTTTGCTATTATAGTTGGATCTTATGATGTTTCTCCCCCTCTACACTCTTCTAGTGGATTGAGTTTTCCCTTTGAAGTTATCTTATCGGATTGAGTCTTTAAGGATTTGAGAACACTTGATGTGTGTCTTGCATGTGCTTATCTATGGTGACAATGAGATATTCACGTGATCTACTTGATGTATGTTTTGGTGATCAACTTGCGGGTTCAGTGACCTTGTGAACTTATGCATAGGGGTTGGCGCACGTTTTTGTCTTGACTCTCCGGTAGAAACTTTGGGGCGCTCTTTGAGGTTCTGTGTGTTGGTTGAATATATGAATCTGAGATTGTGTGATGCATATCGTATAATCATACCCACGGATACTTGATGTGACATTGGAGTATCTAGGTGACATTAGGGTTTTGGTTGATGTGTGTCTTAAGGTGTTATTTTACTACGAACTCTAGGGCTGTTTGTGACACTTATAGGAATAGCCCAATGGATTGATCGGAAAGAATAACTTTGAGGTGGTTTCGTACCCTACCATAATCTCTTCGTTTGTTCTCCGCTATTAGTGACTTTGGAGTGACTCTTTGTTGCATATTGAGGGATAGTTATATGATCCAATTATGTTATTATTGTTAAGAGAACTTGCACTAGTGAAAGTATGAACCCTAGGCCTTGTTTCCTACCATTGCCATACCGTTTGTGCTCACTTTTATCATTAGTTACCTGATACGTCTCCGTCGTATCTATATTTTTTGATTGTTCCATGCCAATATTATTCAACTTTCATATACTTTTTCGCAACTTTTTATACTATTTTTGGGACTAACATATTGATCCAGTGCCTAGTGCTAGTTCCTGTTTGTTGCATGTTTTATGTTCCGCAGAATATCCGTATCAAACGGAGCCCAAACGGGATAAAAACGGACGGAGCATATTTTTGGAATATTTGGAAAATCTGGGAGAAAGATCAAAGCAAAACGGTGTCCGAGGTGGCCACGAGGCAGGGGGCGCGCCCCTGACCCTCATGGGCCACCCGTAAGGCGGTTGATGCCCTTCTTCGGCCGCAAGAAAGCTAATTTTCGGTAAAAAAAATCACGGCGAAGGTTTCAGTCCAATAGGAGTTACGGATCTCCATATATATACGAAACGGTGAAACGGCAGCAGAACAGAACGCAGAAACAGAGGGAGACAGAGAGACAGATCTAATCTCGGAGGGGCTCTCCCCTCCCACGCCATGGAGGCCAAGGACCAGAGGGGAAACTCTTCTCCCATCTAGGGAGGTGGTCAAGGAATAAGAAGACGAAGGGGCCCCCTCTCCCCTTCTCTTCCGGTCGCGCCGGAACACCGCCGTGGCCATCATCATCACCGCAATCTTCACCAACAACTTCACCGCCATCATCACCAACTCTTCCCCCCTCTATGCAGCGGTGTAACCTCTCTATTACCCACTGTAATCTCTACTTAAACCTGGTGCTCAACGCTATATATTATTTCCCAATGATGTATGGCTATCCTATGATGTTTGAGTAGATCCGTTTTGTCCTATGGGCTATTTGATGAACAAGATTGGTTTGAGTTGCATGTTTTATTATTGGTGTTGTCCTATGGTGCTCTCCGTGTCGCGCAAGCGTGAGGGATTCCTGCTGTAGGGTTTGCAATATGTTCATGATTTTCTTATGGTGGGTGGCGTGAGTGACAGAAGCACACACCCGAGTAAGTAGGTTGTTTGCGTATGGGATAAAGGGGACTTGATACTTTAATGCTATGGTTGGGTTTTACCTTAATGATCTTTATTAGTTGCGGATGCTTGCTAGAGTTCCAATCATAAGTGCATATGATCCAAGTAGAGAAAGTATGTTAGCTTATGCCTCTCCCTCAAACAAAATTGCAATAATGATTACCGGTCTAGTTATCGATTGCCTAGGGATAAATAACTTTCTCGTAACAAAAAGCTCTCTACTAAAACTAATTTAGTTGTGTCTTGATCTAAACAGCCCCTAGCTTTTATTTACTCGCTCTTTATTATCTTGCAAACCTATCCAACAACACCTACAAAGTACTTCTAGTTTCATACTTGTTTCCGGTAAATCGAACGTCAAGCGTGCGTAGAGTTGTATCGGTGGTCGATAGTACTTGAGGGAATATTTGTTCTACCTTTAGCTCCTCGTTGGGTTCGACACTCTTACTTATCGAAAGAGGCTACAATTGATCCCCTATACTTGTGGGTTATCAAGACCTTTTTCTGGCGCCGTTGCGGGGGGAGCAATAGTGTGGGGTGAATATTCTCGTGTGTGCTTGTTTGCTTTATCACTAAGTAATTTTTATTTGCTGTTCTTAGTTGTTCTCTATCTTTAGTTATGCATATGGAACACAAAATACCAAAAAAATTGGTGTACTTGCTGCTCATGGAGATGAGGAACCTCCTAAAGCCCTCGATGCTCGTTATGTGATAGAAATTATGTACTACTTTGGTAATCCAAAGAAAACCCCATTCAATTTGGTAATGGGAGTAATGTTGGATCAACGTGAATACTTTAGGGATTATCGCTTGACACAAAAAGTGAAACTATTATGGGATCAAATTCATATGTTGAAGTGGTATGCTAGGCAACTATGCTTGATATATGATTATACTTGTTGCTCTAGGATGAAGGCTCCACACCTTCCCTTTTCATCCAAATTTAATGATAATAAAACCTTAGCTTCTTATGCTAATGGTATATATGATTACTATGATGTGGAACAAATAGAAGAATTTGTTGCTTTTATGGGTGCTTATGAAATTGGATCTATGTTTAAAGAGTTTGAAGATTTTGATGATTCAGTTTATAGACCTGAAAATTTAGCTATCCTAAAATATTGCTATGAGAATTATGAATACAATTCCGATATTAATGCACATATTGAGAAAGTCTCCGCGGTCCAAGAAGAGACTAATATTTTGCAGGAATCTATGGAAGAAGAAATTGATGAAACTGTGAGCTCATTGGATGAAAAAGATGAGGAGGAGAGCGAAGAACAAAAGGAGGAAGAGCGGATTAGCTACCCGTGCCCACCTTCTAATGGGAGTAACTCCTCAACTCATACATTGTTTAATTTCCCTTCGTGCTTACCGAAGGATGATTGCTATTATCCCGTTGACTCTTTTGAAATATCCCTTTTTGATGATGCTTGCTATGCTTGTGGCCAAGATGCCAATATGGATTATGCTTATGGAGATGAACTTGCTATAGTTCCTTATGTTAAACATGAAATAGTTGCTATTGCACCCACACATGATAGTCCTATTATCTTTTTGAATTCTCCAAACTACACTATATCGGAGAAGTTTGCACTTATTAAGGATTACATTGATGGGTTGCCTTTTACCATTGCACATGATGATTTTGATAGATATAATATGCATGTGCTTTCTGCTCCTACTTGCAATTGTTATGAGAGAGGAACTATATCTCCACCTCTCTATGTTTCCCACACGATAAAATTGCAAGAAACTGTTTATACTATGCATTGGCCTTTACTATGTGTGCATGAATTGTTCTTTTATGACATGCCGATGCATAGGAAGAGAGTTAGACTTCGTCATTACATGATATATATCACTTTGTGCTCACTACTAAATTACAAATCATTGCTAATTAAAATTGGCTTTGATATACCTTGGGATCCGGGTGGATTCACTACTTGAGCACTTTATGCCTAGCTTAATGGCTTTAAAGAAAGCGCTACCAGGGAGACAACCCGGAAGTTTTAGAGAGTCATTTATTTCTGTTGAGTTCTTTCATTTAGTTTTAAAACAACAAAAATAAAGAGGGGAACCCAAAACTTATCAAAAAGGAAAGTGAAAGTGAGAAAGACAAGCATTATTGAAGTGGGAGAGCTCCTTCAACTTTGTTCATGCTCACAGCAACTTTGTGAATCTTGATTACAGAAACTTTTCAACAAAAATAATTATCCCCTTGTACAATTCAATTGTATTATAAAAATATTGTGCCAAGGTTTGCCTTTAAGATGTTTACAATACTTGTTGGTTTGTACGGTGCAGGACAGAAACTTTGGCTGTAGTGAGAGATTTTTAGTTTTTTACTGGAACGTCAAATGGTTCTTATTGTTTTTGCACTGTATTTCTATGCAAATTTGTTATTTTTCCTAATTTGTGCAGAATTTTTCCAGTATCATAAGTATGGTGAATGTTCATATTGCTACAGACTTTTCTGTTTTAGACAGATTCTGTTTTTGATGCATAGTTTGCTTGTTTTAATGAAACTATCAATTTATATCAGTGGATTAAGCCATGGAAAAGCTATATTACAGTAGACACAATGCAAAAAAATATGAATTGGTTTGCAACAGTACTTAGAGTAGTGATTTGCTTTATCATACTAACGGATCTTACCGAGTTTTCTGTTGAAGTTTTGTGTGGATGAAGTGTTCGATGATCGAGAAGGTTTCGATGTGAGAACAAGGAAGAGAGGCAAGAGCTCAAGCTTGGGGATGCCCGAGGCACCCCAATTAAATATTCAAGGAGACTCAAGCATCTAATCTTGGGGATGCCCCGGAAGGCATCCCCTCTTTCTTCAACAAATATCGGTATGTTTTCGGATTCGTTTCATTCATGTGATATGTGCAAATCTTGGAGCGTCTTTGCAATTTAGTTTTAACTTTTATTTTATGCACCATGCTGGTATGAGATAATCCTTGGTTGACTTATAGAATTCTCTTTGCACTTTACTTATATCTTTTGAGTATGGCTTTATAGAATGCTTCATGTGCTTCACTTATATCATTTGAAGCTTGGATTGACTGTTTCTCTTTACATAGACAACCGCCATTTGTAGAATGCTCTTTTGCTTCACTTATATTTGTTAGAGCGTGGGCATATCTTTTGTAGAAAGAATTAAACTCTCATGCTTCACTTATATCTATTTAGAGAGATGACAGGAACTGGTCATTCACATGGTTAGTCATAAAACCCTACATAAAACTTGTAGATCACTGAATATGATATGTTTGATTCCTTGCAATATTTTTGCGATATAAAGGTGGTGATATTAGAGTTGTGCTACTTGAGTAATTTTAAAATGCTGAAGCATTATCTAACGAAGTTGGAGCATGAGGTGTTTATTGATTGACTTCCTTATGAGTGGCGGTCGGGGACGAGCGATGGTCTTTTCCTACCAATCTATCCCCCTAGGAGCAGGTGCATAGTACTTTGTTTCGATAGCTAATAGACTATTGCAATAAGTACGTGAGTTCTTTATGAAAAATGTTGAGTCCATGGATTATACGCACTCTCACCCTTCCATCATTACTAGCCTCTTCGGTACCGTGCATTGCCCTTTCTCACCTCGAGAGTTGGTGCAAACTTCGCCGGTACATCCAAACCCCGTGATACGATACACTCTATCACACATAAACCTCCTTATATCTTCCTCAAAACAGCCACCATACCTACCTATTATGGCATTTCCATAGCCATTCCGAGATATATTGCCATGCAACTTCCATCATCATCATATACATGACTTGAGAATTTATTGTCATATTGCTTTGCATGATCGTAAGATAGCTAGCATGATGTTTTCATGGCTTGTCCGGTTTTTTATGTCATTGCTACGCTAGATCATTGCACATCCCGATACACCGCCGGAGGCTTTCATATAGAGTCATATCTTTGTTCCAGATATCGAGTTGTAATATTGAGTTGTAAGTAAATAAAAGTGTGATGATCATCATTATTAGAGAATTGCGGCAGTGAGGAAAGGATGATGGAGACTATGATTCCCCCACAAGTCGGGATGAGACTCCGGACGGAAAAAAAGAGAAGGCCCCCAAAAAAAGAAAAAAATGAGAGAAAAAGAGAGAAGGGGCAATGTTACTATCCTTTTACCACACTTGTGCTTCAAAGTAGCACCATGTTCTTCATATATATAGATAGTCTCTTGAGTTATCACTTTCATATACTAGTGGGAATTTTCATTATAGAACTTGGCTTGTATATTCCAACGATGGGCTTCCTCAAATGCCCTAGGTATTCATGAGCAAGCAAGTTGGATGCACACCCACTTAGTTTCAGTTTGAGCTTTCATATACTTATAGCTCTTTGTGCATCAGTTGCCTGGAAATCCCTACTCCTCACATTGACATCAATTGATGTGCATCTCCATAGCCCTTGATTAGCCGCGTCGATGTGAGACTTTCTCCTTTTTTGTCTTCTCCACATAACCCCCATCATCATATTCTATTCCACCTATAGTGCTATGTCCATAGCTCACGCTCATGTATTGCGTGAAAGGTTGAAAAGGTTTGAGAAACGTCAAAAGTATGAAACAATTGCTTGGCTTGTCATCGGGGGTGTGCATGATGTGAATATTTTGTGTGGTGAAGATGGAGCATAGCCAAACTATATGATTTTGTTGGAATGGGCTTTCTTTGGCTATGTTATTTCAATAAGACATAATTGCTTGGTTGGTATGCTTGAAGTATTATTGTTTTTATGTCAAAGGATAGACTATTGCTTTGAATCACCCGTGTCTTAATATACATGCCATGATTAGACATATGATCAAGATTATGCTAGGTAGCATTCCACATCAAAAATTATCTTTTTTATCATTTACCTACTCGAGGACCAGCAGGAATTAAGGTTGGGGATGCTGATACGGCTCCGTTGTATCTATAATTTTTTATTGTTCCATGCCAATATTATTCAACTTTCATATATTTTTTGGCAACTTTTTATACTATTTTTGGGACTAACATATTGATCTAGTGCCCATTGCCAGTTCCTGTTTGTTGCATGTTTTATGTTTCGCAGAATATCCATATCAAACGAAGTCCAAACGGGATAAAAACGGACGGAGCTTATTTTTGGAATATTTGGAAAATCTGGGAGAAAGATCAATGCGAAACGGTGTCCGAGGTGGCCACGAGGCAGGGGGGCATGCCCCTGACCCTCGTGGGCCACCCGTAAGGTGGCTGATGCCCTTCTTCAGCCGCAAGAAAGCTAATTTTTGGTAAAAAAAATCATGGCGAAGGTTTCAGTCCAATCGGAGTTACGGATCTCCATATATATACGAAACGGTGAAAGGGTAGCAGAACAGAATGCAGAAGCAGAGAGAGACAGAGAGACAGATCCAATCTCGGAGGGGATCTCGCCCCTCCCACGCCATGGAGGCCAAGGACCAGAGGGGAAACCCTTGTCCCATCTAGGGAGGAGGTCAAGGAATAAGAAGACGAAGGGGCCCCCTCTCCCATTCTCTTTCGGTGGCTCCGGAACGCCGCCGTGGCCATCATCATCACCGCAATCTTCACCAACAACTTCACCGCCATCATCACCAACTCTTCCCCCCTCTATGCAGCGGTGTAACCTCTCTCTTACCCGCTGTAATCTCTACTTAAATATGGTGCTCAACGCTATATATTATTTCCCAATGATGTATGGCTATCCTATGATGTTTGAGTAGATCTATTGTGTCCTATGGGCTATTTGATGATCAAGATTGGTTTGAGTTGCATGTTTCATTATTGGTGCTGTCCTATGGTGATGTCCGTGTTGCGCAAGCGTGAGGGATTCCCGCTGTAGGGTTTGCAATATGTTCATGGTTTGCTTATGGTGGGTGGCATGAGTGACAGAAGCACAGACCCGAGTAAGTAGGTTGTTTGCGTATGAGATAAAGGGGACTTGATACTTTAATGCTATGGTTGGGCTTTACCTTAATGATCTTTAGTAGTTGCGGATGCTTGCTAGAGTTCCAATCATAAGTGCATATGATCCAAGTAGAGAAAGTATGTTAGCTTATGCCTCTCCCTCAAATAAAATTGCAATAATGATTACCGGTCTAGTTATCGATTGCCTAGGGACAAATAACTTTCTCGTAACAAAAATCTCTCTACTAAAACTAATTTAGTTGTGTATTCATCTAAACAGACCCTAGCTTTTATTTACTCGCTCTTTATTATCTTGCAAACCTATCCAACACCCCCTACAAAGTACTTCTAGTTTCATACTTGTTTCCGGTAAAGCGAACGTCAAGCATGCATAGAGTTGTATCGGTGGTCGATAGAACTTGAGGGAATATTTGTTCTACCTTTAGCTCCTCATTGGGTTCGACACTCTTACTTATCGAAAGAGGCTACAATTGATCCCCTATACTTGTGGGTTATCATTACCTTGCTATTTTATATTTTCGGATTACAAAAACCTATATCTACCATCCATATTGCACTTGTATCACCATCTCTTCGCCGAACTAGTGCACCTATACAATTTACCATTGTATTGGGTGTGTTGGGGACACAAGAGACTCTTTGTTATTTGGTTGCAGGGTTGTTTGAGAGAGACCATCCTCATCCTACGCCTCCCACGGATTGATAAACCTTAGGTCATCCACTTGAGGGAAATTTGCTACTATCCTACAAACCTCTGCACTTGGAGACCTAATAACGTCTACAAGAAGAAGGTTGCGTAGTAGACATCAAGCAGTTTCTGGCGCCGTTGCCGGGGAGGTGAGTGCTTGAAGGTATATATTTAGATCTTGCAATCGAATCTTTTAGTTTCTTGTTTTATCACTAGTTTAGTCTATAAAAGAAAACTACAAAAAAATGGAACTGAGGGTTCCTCATATGCTTCATCTTTTTAATATCTTTCATGAAAATAAGGATTCCGATAATTGTGCTCAATTACTAGAGGAAGAATGCCTTAGAATGTTTGGCACTAAATATTTGAATGATGAGCATGATTGCAATGTTGTTAGTATGAATTCCTTGAATATCCATGATGCTAATGATATTTTTTGTCCCCCATGTTTTGGTGAGAAAATTTATTATGATGAAAGCATGCCTCCTATCTATGATGAATATTGTGATGACACGTATGCTATAAAGAATAATGATAACCATGAAACTTGTCATCTTGATCTTAATTTTCAATCACATGATAGTTATTTTGTTGAGTTTGCTCCCACCATTATTGATAAGAAGAAATTTTCTTATGTGGAGAGTAGATAAATTTCTATGCAAGTAGATCATGAAAAGAATGCTTTAGGTGCTGGTTATATTGTTGAATTCATTCATGATGCTACTGAAAATTATTATGAGGGAGGAACATATGCATGTAGGAATTGCAATAATATCAAGTTTCCTCTCTATGTGCTTAAAATCTTGAAGTTAATCTTGTTTTACCTTCCTACTCAAATTGATCTTCTTCCCATAAGTTGTTTGCTCACAAAATCCCTATTCATAGGAAGTGGGTTAGACTTAAATGTGCTAGTCGTATTCTTCATGATGCTCTCTTTATGTTTCAATTCTTATCTTTTATGTGAGCATCATTGAAATCATCATGCCTAGCTAGGGGCGTTAAACGATAGCGCTTGTTGGGAGGAAACCCAATTTTATTTTAGTTTCTTGCTTTTTGGTTATGTTTAGTAATAAATAATACATCTAGATTCTGTTAATATGTGATTTTATGTTTTAATTAGTGTTTGTGCAAAGTAGAACCTTTGGGAAGACTCGGGTGAAGTCTTTATGATCATGCTGTAAAAAAAAGAAACTTTAGCGCTGACGAGATTAGCTAAAACGTTTTACTGGAAAGTGCTATTTAGCTGATTATTTTTGCATATGATTACTAGACAAATTCCTCAGGTCCACCAATTTATTTTAGAATTTTTGGAGTTCCGGAAGTTTGCGTTTGATACACATTACTACAGACTATTCTGTTTTTGACAGATTCTGTTTTTCTTGTGTTGTTTGCTTATTTTGATGAATCTATGGCTAGTAAAATAGTTTATATACCATAGATAAGTTGGAATAAAATATATTTAACACCAATACAAATAAATAATGAGTTCATTACAGTACCTTGAAGTGGTATTTTGTTTTCTTTCGCTTTTTGTGTTGTGAAGTTTTCAAGTTTTGGGTAAAGATTTGATGGACTATGGAATAAGGAGTGGCAAGAGCCTAAGCTTGGGGATGCCCAAGGCACCCCAAGGTAATATTCAAGGATAATCAAGAGCCTAATCTTGGGGATGCCCCGGAAGGCATACCCTCTTTCGTCTTCGTTCATCGTTACTTTACTTAGGGCTATATTTTTATTCACCACATGATATGTGTTTAGCTTGGAGCATCGTTTTATTTTATTTAGCTTTGATTGATTTTATTTAGAACAATGTTTTGCATCTTTATTTCAATAAAAGTGGCATTGATAGCCTTTACGATGACTATTTTACAAGTCTTCATGTTGCTGTTTGAAAACAGAAAGTTTACCACTGTTGCAAAAATTCCCTAGAAAAGTCAGAATGTGATAAAATGTTGAAACCTTTTGCATAATAAGATCTGATAAATTTACTACAGTGGGCATTTTATTTCATAATTTTTGGATATAGGGAAGTATGATGAATCTTGCATTCTTTACAGACTGTACTGTTTTGGCAGATTGCTGTTATGTTTGCATTGTTTGCATATGTTTGCTTGTTTAATGATTTTATTTGAGGATAGGAGTATTAAATATGCAGAGACATTTGGTATGCAATGTTTAATAATAATTTTAGTGATTTGTTACAGTAGAGAATCATAAGGTTTTTGCATTGGTTTATACTAACTTATCTCACGAGTTCTTGTTGAGTTTGGTGTGGATGAAGCTTTTGAGATTTAGGAAACCGTGATATGAGAGGAATTAAGGAGACACAAAAGCTCAATCTTGGGGATGCCGAAGGCACCCCAAGATAATATTTCAAGAAGTCTCAAGCATCTAAGCTTGGGGATGCCCCGGTAGGCATCCCACCTTTCTTCTTCAACAATTATCGGTTAGTATCGGTTGAACCTAAGTTTTTGCTTCTTCACATGATGTGTGCTATCCTTGAAATGTCATTTTATTTTGCGTTGCTTGCTGTTTGAATAAAATACCAAGATCTGAAATTCTTAAATGAGAGAGAGTCTTCACAAAGCTACATAATTATTTAACTACTCATTGATCTTCACTTATATCTTTTTGGAGTAGTTTGTCATTTACTCGTGTGCTTCACTTATATCCTATGAGTAAATAGTTGAATGATTTGAATGTCATAAATCTGAAATTATATATGTTTCATATGCCTTTCCCATGGGTAGTAATGCCTTCACATATAAGAAGTAGAGGTGGTAAATTTGTTGAAGGTTAGCGAACATTGTATTGGTCACTTGAATAATTCATGAAAGAATATTGAAGGAAGAGAGATTTCACATATAAATATACTATCTTGGACATCTTCTATGATTGTGATCCCCATTAATTATTTTCAAACCTGAGCAAATTAGTTGAAGTTGGACAAGGAAGACAACATAATGAGTTATGCTTGGGTATATTTGTATAGAAGTTATATTGTTATGGATCCTCTAACATGTGGTGCTTGCTATTTAGAATCCTTTGCTAGCCAAAATATCTGTACTAAGCGGGAATACTACTTGTGCATCCAAAATCCTTGAACCAAGTTTCTTCCATGAGTGTCCACCATATCTACCTGTGTGCGGTATTTACCTGCCGTTCCAAGTAAATTTCCATGTGCCAAACTCTAAACCTTCAAATAATAATTTGTTTTGTATGCCCGAATCGCTCATGTAGTGACTAGGGGATAGAATTATCTTCCATGCTAGGTGGGTTAGTCTCACGATGAGTGGACTCCGCTCATCATTCACGAGAAAATGGCTGGTAACTGGGATGCCCAGTCCCATGATCAAAAGATCGAAATCAAATCGAAAATAATTGCAAACAGAACTCCCCCAGGATTGATGTTAGTTGGAGGAACCCGTTGTTTTTTGGACAAGCCATGGATTGATGATTGTTGGTGGAGGGGGAGTAAAAATCTTTACCTTTCTGTTTGGGAACCGCCTATAATGTATGTAGTATGGAAGATACTGGGAACTCTTGGTCGTTATGTTGACAATGAAAGCATACCTCTCAAAATTATTTTCATCTCTGTTTTTGCTTCGAGCTCTGGCACCTCTGCAAATCCCTGCTTCCCTCTGCGAAGGGCCTACTGTCGTAGCCACTGTCGATGATTTAACTGACATGCTCGACTTCGACTCCGAAGACATCGACGGTATGGAGGACGATGTAGGGGAGGAACATGAACCAGCACCTATAGGGCACTGGAAAACCACCTCATCTCACGATGTATACATGGTGGACACACCTAAAGGAAGCGACGACGAGGAACAACGGGACGCTACAAAGGATCATTCCCTCGAAAAGCAGTCAAAACGGCGACGTAAGCGCCGCTCAAAGTCCCGCCTTGACAAAGACAAGAGCCACACATTCCCAGCCATAGAGCAGGGCGAACCGGTGGACGACGAACATGCTATCGAGCAACCATCCGAACAGGACAACATGGATAAACAACCCGTCCCCAGCAAAGATAACAGTCCGGATGATCTCACGCCGGACAAGTTGCTGGAGCAAAAGAACCTCCACAAAAGGCTCGTCGCCACTGCACGTAGCCTGAAAAAGCAGAAGCGGAAGCTCAAAACAGCGGAAGATGCACTCAGAATCAGATGGAGCAACGTACTCAACACCGCAGACAAATACGCCGACAGTCGCCAAACAAAGAGCTACCCAAAGCGAAAAGTACTGCCCGAATTTGATGAGGAGGCCGTAGAGCCCCCGCAATCAAAAAACAAGGAGGCCACCCGGTCGGATGGACGGCCCCATGGCAAACAGAGAGCGGCAAACGGCGCCGCACACAAGCCGGCACGCGATCCGCACAGGGATTCGCATCAAAAAGATGGCCCAGTTAGATCTATCTACGGGCCAAGAAAGAAAGCTCTAGTAAGCAATGCAACACGTCAAGTATCCAAACACCACGGTACACCTAAATATAGGGGTGCCTCACACCCCCTATGTTTCACCGAGGAGGTGCTGGATTATGAATTTCGGTGGGATTCAAGCCCGTAAACATAGAGGCATACGACGGAACAACAGACCCTGGAGTCTGGATTGAGGATTACATCCTCCATATACACATGGCTAGAGTAGATGATCTCCACGCCATAAAATACTTACCCCTCAAGCTCAAAGGACCAGCCTGGCATTAGCTTAAAAGCCTTCCCAAAAACACCATTGGAAGTCGGGAGGAGCTCGAGGATGCTTTTCGGGCAAATTTTCAAGGGACCTATGTCCGACCTCCGGATGCCGACGATTTAAGTGTCGGGACCCCGATTCTAAGTAACACCGATCTAGCCTGTAACACCTCATATCACTTTGCGGCCTCACGCACGGTATTCCCACGGGTGTCGCCTTACCATGGCCCGGGACCGTTTAGCCTTTTGGCTCACGATATGATAGTGTCGCTAGCATCCATATGACAGAGAACCGGGCCGACATGACTAGTCGTGGAACCCAAAGTGGCACTAACTTATGGGGACAGGCATACATTAATCAACATCGAGCATGTCAGTCATCAGCGTGCGACTCCGGGCTGTAGCAATTGGCTAACAGGACTCCGTGAACCCCGCGCTGTATCAGGCTAGGCATTACTCCGGATGTCACCGCGTGACATTTCCCGAAGGATAGACACGAGGCAAGTGAATCACATGCCCGGCCAGTCAAGTGTTCCGGAGTAGTAGTCTGGGCTAGCAGGACTCCGGTGAACCGGTCAGAAGCGGACTACTATGGCTCCTGGAAGCACAAGACTACATTTCCCCATAAGAGAGACTACCAAGGATAAACAACTAGGTTGTCAGATCCCACACATAGCAATACACATTACACGTACGCATAACATGCAAGTATGTGTTGTACAACATGGCATCACAACATAACTTAACAACTCATATAGATAAAGGCTCAGAAGAGCCACATAGCATTTATTGCAAACAGGGATCACAGGACCCATCATACAGAGCATACAAGAAACAAGCAGAAGCATTACATGTCTGAGTACAGACCACTACAAAAGAAAAAGGCTGAGAAGCCTGACTATCTACAAGACCCTCCCAAGGGTACAAGATCGTAGCTGAGGTAACAAGCTACTCGTCGAAGTCCAAGCGGAACCACTAGTAAGACCGAAGTCTCCGCTGCAAAAACATAGATAAAGCAACGTGAGTACAAAGGTACTCAGCAAGACTTACATCAGATCCTATTATACATGCATTTGTATCAAGAAGGTAATGTGGGGTTTAGTTGCAGCAAGCCAGCTTTGACTCTGTGGCTATCCTGTTCTACGACTACCAGAACTTCTTTGAGGTGATATGGCGCACACGAGTCCACTAGTCACCACACAATACACTACTATGGATTCATTCCCGTCTCCATACGAGAAGGCCATCCATAGCACTCACACTTGTCTTGAGAATTTTATAGTATCCACTTCAAGTTGTCTATGTACCACGTAAGCATCCAAGAAGTCCATAACCGCGGACCCGGCTATTTGAATAGATCATGTTAACCCTACAGGGGTGTACTTCTTCACACACGCTCTCGCCACTTACCGCCATGTACACGTCATGTATCTCGGCAACCTTCAAGCGGAAGCCTGGCGAGGGTGTCGACCACGACCTGACTAACCACACAAGACTCTAGTCCAGGTTCAACGCCTATTCAGGTTCCATCCGCAAGGAGATCCGTCCGGGGTGTCGCTCACGGCCCCAAACGATGTGTGCAGGGTTCCCAAGCCCACCTCGCCGGATGGATCTGCGCTTGGTACACCGTGCCACTTGTGCCTAGTCTGTCCCAAGCCCACCTGGTCGGGTGCCACTTGGTAGACTACTAACACTACCTACAAACACCAGAAACTAGTTGCGACTCCTGGACAGAGATCAAGTTGGTTAATAAGTCGAGAGGGGTCGAGTTACCGGAACCTAATGTGTGTTAGTATCGAGTCATTGGATAACATACATAGAACTCAGTGCTTAAGGACGGTTCCAGTGAGACAACCCACCATGTACTCCTACATGGCCTCTCACCGCTACCTTTACCAATCGTGTTCACACACTTAACTCTCAGCATCAGAATATATAACACTGTACTCCAATTCAGTCCCAATGAATCAGACCTGACACAACTCTAAGCAATAGCAGGCATAGCATGGTAGGAACACAACATGGCTCAATCAACTCCTACACATGCTAGTGGGTTTCAACTATTTACTGTGCCAATGACAGGTCATGCAGAGGAAGGGGTTCAACTACCGCAGCACAAAGTAGCAGATGAATCGTTGTTGTCCTAATGCAATAACTGAGAGCAGGAGCGAGAGAGTAGGATTGTATCGGAATGAACAAGGTAGTTTTCTTTCCTGGTAGATGAACATGGGAGGCACTGCTTCACAGACAGGTACTCTGGAACGGTCTCCGGAGCAGGACCTATCAAGAAGGAACGATGCCGGCAATCAATACACAAGCATATGCAACAATATGATGCATGAACATGGCATGTAGATGTGATGCTGTTTGAGCTAATGCAGCTAGAGTTCATTTGGTTGAAGTCCATTTGAACCAAAGATTCAAATGCATTTCCAAAGTAAGCTCTTTATATAAGCCATTTTAGTGTTTCACTTATACAGCAGGTATAAGTTGGTTAATCATGCATGAAACTGGTACAGATGGATAGATTGCATTTTTCTGATAATTTTTCATATATAAATTATTTCAATCTGAGCTATGGTTGAATTTCTATGATTTTTTGAAGTTTGGAACATTTTCTGGATTTTCCTGATTAATTTAAATCTAGAAAATAAATAATTGCGTCAGCAATGCGTCATGCTTGCATCAGCAAGTCAACGGCGCTGACTGGGTCAAACCTGACTTGCGGGGTCCACACGTCAGATCACAGTTAACTAACAGAGGTTAATTAGTCACCCTAACTAAAAGTTAGTCAGGGCCGAGCCCCACCTGTCATTGACCCACACGGGTCAAATCAGGTTCAACTTGGGGGGTTGGACCCGGTCAATCCCGTCGGCGTCTAGCCGCCGGCGAGGCCGAACGCGGCGGAGGGCTCGGGATCGTCACTCCGGCGACCATTTGGGCGGCGGAGACCACGGGCGAGGAGCCAGCGCTCGTCCGCGTCGTCTGGAGCAAGTGGAAGAGGTGGGGACGGCCGGAGCTCGCCGGAGCTCGGGCGGCGGCCAGAGTTTGGTGGCGTGCGGGCGCAGCGTTGCAGAACACGGCAGTGGATGCGGAGGGCCTCTACGGCCTCCTGGCGTCACCAGGAACACGATGACGCGCGCGGGAGTGGCTGGCTCGGGCTCTGGCCACCGTGGCGCCATGGCCGGCGGCGAGGAGCTTGCGGGCGCGGTGGTTGAGCTAGCTAGACGGGGCAAACGAGCACGGGGAGGAGGGGGAAACGAAGTAGAGCTCACGGCGGATCCAGCGAAGGCGTCAGCGAGCTCGGGGAAGCACTGGTGCGGCCGGAGCGTCGTCGGCGATCTCGGGCAGCCGGTGACGAAGACGATGGCGATGGCGGCGTTCCAGGGCCTCCCGCGTCGTGTAGCTCGACGGAGAGGTAGCAGACGGCGGCGCGAAGCTCGTGGGCACGACGAGAGAGCGAGGGGGAGGCGGTAGCTACGGCTGCGGCGAACGGCGGGGACGGCAGCCGCTCGGCTGTGAGAGAAAGAGCGAGGGGGAGGGAGCAGAGGACTGGGGAGAGTGAGAGGGGTTCCGAGGCGGCGCCTGGCGTTGTTCCGGACGTCCAGGCGTCGAGGGGGAGGACAAGCAGGCAGGTGCCGTGGCGGGACGGTGGTGCGCACGCGTCGGCTACACGCCCCTGGCCTCCTGGCGGGAGGTGGAGGACGGCCAGCGGCCGGTCGGTGGGCAACTGGGCCGCCTGATGCCCTCGGTGAGCACGGTAAGCATTTTTCCCACTTTTGTTTTTGTTTCTATTTTTCTGACATTTGTTTTGATTTAAATAAAATACTAAATCATTTTATTTTCTGATGCCAATTTTTGCAGGAGCTAGTGGTATTATTCCAAAGCTCCTTAGTAAATGGCATAATTTTTGGACAATATCTTACATATATAACGATATATATCCAAAGCAAATAATTACTGCATTAATTCCAAATGCCCAAAATAAATACTTATGAGCAACTGAAAATATTCTCTGTCCAATATTTTCAGAGAGCAACATGAGCATTTTCTTGGACCTTTTTGGAGCAATTTTTATTTGGGTCATTTCCAAAATGATTCTGAGGGTTTCACAAATCCTCAATTCAAATTTAAATGAAATTTAAACATGATGCACACATGACCAGCTAGTCCAGGTCATACCAGAACTAGGGATGTGACATTAAGTCACATAACTCAACAACCCAGAGAGTCAGCCCGGAAATTTTGGAACAGGTTCCTTACTAAAAAGAACCAAATAGTCGACTGTCCGGACGCCGAAGCCTTAGCAGCTTTCAAACACAATGTCTGAGACGAATGGCTAGCCAGACACCTCGGCCAAGAAAAGCCAAGAACAATGCCCGCATTAACAAGCATCATGACCCGCTTTTGCGCGGGAGAGGACAGCTGGCTGGCAAGATGCGATACCAATGACCCAAAGTACATCCGAAGTCGGGGATGGAAGCGGAAACCACGACGCAGCAAGGACCAGCGTCGGACCATGGGAAACAGCCCGAAGAGCACGGCAGTCAACGCCGGATTCAAAAGCTCTCGGCAGAATCATAAAAAGCTACCCCCTAAGGATAACAGGGACGAGCTATCTAACTTAAACAAAATCTTGGACAAGATATGCCAAATCCACAGTACTCCCGGGAAGCCTGTAAACCATACCCACAGAGATTGTTGGGTCTTCAAGCAGTCCGGCAAACGCCAAACACAAGGGGCTCGACACACCAAGCGAGGACGATGACGAACCCCACAAGCAGAGCACCGGAAATAGAGCGGCGCCCATAGAGGTACGCACCATACGGCCTATCCCAGAGGAGTCCCGCCACTGGTTGTTAAAACCAATCGCCTTCGATCATCAGGATTACTCTAGAAGTATACCGAATGCAGGTTGGACTGCCTTGATATTAAATCTGATAATTGGCGGACTCCAATTTACACAAGTCCTAATGGACGGCGGTAGTGATCTAAACCTGCTATATCAGGACACAATCCGCAAAATGGGGATAGACCCAACCAAATTTCGCCATAGCAACACTTCCTTTCAAGGGGTAATGCCAGGCCCATATGTCCATTGTACGGGCTCTCTACTGCTAGAAGTTGTTTTCGGCTCACCCGACAACTTCCTCTGCGAAAAGTTAACCTTCCACCTCGCCCCGTTTACAAGTAGCTATCAAGCACTATTGGGACGCGAAGATTTCGCCTGCTTTAACGCAATACCGCATTATGCATCTCTTACACTTAAAATGCCCGGTCCACGCGGCATCATCTCGTTAAAGGGAAATATCGAGGGTTCCTCGAGTCCGGAAAATCGTGTGGTTGCCTTGACAGCCACACAATAAACCGGCTTCACCAATAAAAGCACTTAGACAGGTCGTCCAGACCCCGGACACGGCTGGACCAGTCCGGCGTAAACATACAAGGGCTTCCTAGACGCATACCCCCGTACAAGGGGCTCCGTGCATGCACAACAAGAGAAATAAAGCTCAATTTTATTCATTTTTTGAATTGTACTTCGTTTATTTAATACAACGTACATTTTCGCATGACCTTTTTCAACTAAGTTCCTCTCTTTTACAGATGAACACCGTGCTACACCCGTCCAGGATACGGCTGCGGAGACACGGTAGCGCAGACGTGCGATGAGGACCCGTGGCAAGGATTCTTTTCAGATTAAGACCCTACGTAAACCTTTTTTACTGTCTCTTGTTGATACACATCCCCCGGTTTCTTGCTTTAACCGAGGAGGAGGCTGGCGTTTTGACATAGGCCACGTCAGAATCTTGCGCGTACCTGGACACCAGGGGCTTATTACCAAGGGCGTTGTTCGGCCCGTTTTCATAAAGACCGAATACCTTAGGGAGTGTTCGGCGTCTCGAGTTAGGCCTTATATGCATCAGCTAATGAAAGTGCGTTATATCGACTAGAGGGGGGGTGAATAGGCAATTTTTATGAATTCTTCACTGAGGAATTTGCCGGTGAGGAAATTCCTTAGCGAAGAAAAACTTGCAGCGGAATAAGTACTCAAAAGTAAGCATAACAGATTACAAGCATAGCCATCATGATGAAATGAAGACAATCACAGAGTACAGAAAGCGTAATCACAGGATAACACAAGATGAAGACAAGCGGTGAAGAAATTGAACTGAGGAAATTGAGAAAGTCTTGATCAAAGTCTTCAAACACAGATATGACAAACACTCGGCACGATTATGAGGAAATGAAAGGGTTGAGGAAATAGAACCAGTTAGGTTGGTGAAGACAATGATTTGGTAGACCAGTTCCAAGCTGCTGTCTCGGTTATACGTCTGGTTGGAGCGGCTGAGTATTTAAACTTCGAGGACACGCAGTCCGGACACCCGATCCGAGCACGCAGCTCAGGACACCAAGTCCTCACCGTATTCTCCTTGAACTAAGGTCACGCAGACCTCGTCCAATCACTCGTGGTAAGTCTTCAGGCGACTTCCAAACCTTCACATACTTGGTCACTCGGCGATCCACAATTCCTCTTGGATGCTCTAGACCGTGACGCCTAACCGTCTGGAAGAAGCACAGTCTTCAAAGGTAAAAAGCGTCGGATCCACGCAGGATCAATTTCTTGATGATGCTCAATCACTTTGGGTTTGTTGGGGTTTGGTTTTTGGGTTTTTCCTCACTTTGGGTTTTCCTCACTTGATGATTTTCGCTCAAAGTCCTCGGAGGATGGGTTGCTCTCAAATGACAAGTGTCAAGTTCTCTCGGAGCAGCCAACCAGCTAGTGGTTGTGGGGCGGCTATTTATAGCCTCGGAGCAGCCCGACATGATAAGACATAAATGCCCTTCAATGATATGACCGTTAGGTAGAGATATTTTGGGGACAGGTGGCATGGCCTAACGATCGGAAATTGGAATATCAAATTCCTCGGGGCTATCATGTTCCTCCTTTGGTAGGTAATTACATGGCGAATTCCTAACTCCTCGATCAGAACAAATTCCTCAAATGACGGAAGAGCTTCGTCTACATCCTTTGAAGAAATTGACTGAACTGTATGAGATTTCCAAAGGCTTCACTCGAAGGGTTTGGTAGGTGTAGGATTTTGAGTTGAGCATCAAATGGAAATTTTCCTTTGTATTTCCTCGACCCCCTTTAACAGTACGGTGTTTCCTATGACTCAAGAAAGAGAAAATGAAACTACGAAAAAGTCTTCACGCTTCATGTTCCTCAAGCGAATACCAAGTCTTCAGGATCACACCAATTTCTTCACTTTCAAAGTCTTCAGAAAGTCTTCAGAATATCAAAGTCTTCAGTTGAAGAACTTCATTTTTAAGGGTCGACTTTCACTTTAAATATCAAACTCCTCATAGACTTATAGACCTGTGTACACTCACAAACGCATTAGTTGCTTAACCTATAAGTCTTCAATACACCAAAATCACTAAGGGGCACTAGATGCACTTACAATCTCCCCCTTTTTGGTGATTGATGACAACATAGGTTAAGTTTTCAACGGGGATAAATATATGAAGTGTAAATACTGATAATGAGGATTTTGATTGCAAGATATAGAAGAACTCCCCAAGAAGATGTGCAAATTGAGGAATTTGCTTTTGAGGCAATGCACATTTGAAGAATTGAATCATGGAGATCTCCCCCTATATCTTGTAATTCATACACGCATTTGACATATAATATGAGGAATTTGAAATGCATGATGAAATATGGTGCTTGATGCTATGCAATGCATGCATAAAAAGTATCAGAGCTCATGCGTATGAGGAATTTGAAATTTTTGCAAGAGCATAACTACTATAACCAGATCATAGAGCAAGAGCATAATGCATCAAAAGTATCAAAGCACCATCGGGTTTAAGATTACAACTCGATCCAATAAAAGGTTTCAGAAGAACGAGAGTTGTAACTTAATAAAATCGTATATAGACAAAAACGAGACCCGCTTGAAGACTAACTCAAATTTCTCCGCCTTTGTCATCGAATGACCAAAAGGATCGGCCGAGGACTAACGCTCTTGAGGAAATCAAGTTGAAGGCGGGCGCTTGACATTATCGGGTTGTTTGTCGAAGTAGGACCAGCAGCGATGTCTTCCAAATCTTCATTTTCTTCGGTGTCGCGATGAAGAATAGGAGCTGGCCACCAAGGAAGGAACTTTGACCTTCTTGAATTTCTTCGGAGGAGGTGCAGACCAGTCAAATTCTTCCTTGAGTCCCATGGACGCCAGTTCTTCTTCATTATAGACATGTGAAAGAACAGCCCAGGTGCGCTTGAAGGTTTCATGAAGGTAGTAGTGCTTTTTCTTCACAGCATTATGAGTAGACGTCATGTTGTAAAGAAGAGTACCAAACTGACGTTTGACCCACTTGTGATTGCGATCAACCTTCTGATGAAGACTGAGGAGTAATTCACGATCAGTCATCACCCTGGGTGCAGTTCCTTGAGGATTTATCTTTACTGAGGTATTTGCTGCTGAGTCATGTGTGGCAGAGTCATCATTGGTGGAGTAAGATGCTGCTTTTCGAAACTGTCCATCCAATGGACGAATGCCTTCATCTATCACAGCAGTAGCCTTGCCCTTTTCATCGGTGAGGCAATTGGCGTTTGAGGACTTCAATCGAGGCGGAATAGCTGCAGTGGTTCAAAGTATCGACCTTGTAATTGGTGAAGATCTTGATCGATGAATCTCATAATCCAAGGCGCATAAGGCTTGACTCAAAAGGTGACATGGCAATGTTAGCGAGTCCTCATGAAGAAATCATGGAAATTATTTGGAACGCCATGGATGATGTTGAAAAGCATATTCTTCATGATGCCAACGACTTCTTCATCATTCGAGTCGTGGCCTTTGATAGGACTCATAGTCTTCGTCAAGATTCGATAGGCGGTCCGAGGCACATATAATAATTCCTTGACGAGGAATTTGGTTCTTGGAGCCTGCCTTGGCTTCAAAGGCTTCATCAGCACTTGCATATAGTGATTTGAAAGTTCCTTTTCTTCATAAATCCGTCGTGCACCATCAAGCGGAGGATCGAGTGGAAGGGCACGAAGCAATTCAATTGCAGGTGCCTTGTAGTGAGTGTTTTCAGTCATCCAATCTAAGACCCATGAATTAGCGTCTTGGCGTCTCCGGTGATGTCTTGAGGTTGCATAGAGGCGAAGAATTAGCTCTTCGTTCCAATCACAAATATCGGTGCGAAGTTTAGAAGACCTGCGTCATGAAGAACACTTAGGGCGGGCTCAAAGCCTGGCGGCGACTCCATATCCACATGAGGAATATGAGCATGATCGAAGATTTTGTCCTTGTTGAAAAGCACCGAGGAATAGAAGTTGGCTTGGTGGCAGTCCGTAAGCGCCTCTTCCTAATTCGAGCGAGAATCATAAGGATTATATTGATGAAGAACACGTGCTCGGCAAAGAAATCTTCAGCCTTGAACTTTTGCTTGGTTGAGAACGGATTCTTACGCTTGGCGAGAGGGTGTCGATGAGTTGCATCACCACCTCGGGAATCATAAGTTCAGGTTCTTGACTTGAGGAATATCTTGGTCCTCGACTTGTGCGATCGAGGAATAGCTGGCAGCAGTTTCATCAAGGCACTAGTGGCTGGAATTTCTTCATGCACAGAACCCGTTGGTTGATTTTCCTCGGTGTCTATTTGGACGATGCATGCGGGGGAGTGAGGAACTTGTTGAAGCGGGGTGAAGAGAGGAGTATTGGGATGCTGACTTTCCCAAAAGTCATCATTTATCACTGGAGTGGTGCATCCAATGTCCACATCTTCATTCTCAATTTCCTCAGTACCAGCTTGAGGAATTTCATGGTCTGATGAGGGAATCACTGGGGTTGAAGGGATAGCTTCCACTTCAATTTCTTCATCAATTTTCTCTGATGAAGCTGATTGATGTTCTTCATCGTAACCGGTTGGCACCTCATATTCTTCTCCAAAAGGAACTACTTCCTTTGATGGTATGGAGGAAATTGGAACAGCATCAATTGGGTTCTCAACAGAGCTGGTCATTGGCTTCATTTTCTTCGCGTAGAAGAATGCACGCATTGATGCTTTCCTTTTCTTCACAGCAGCTTTTTCCATGAGCCTTGGTTTTCTTCACATCAAGCGAGATGGAAGAATTGGAGTTGGAGTTGGCGAGGAGGAGCTGAGGAATTTAGTGCAGTTTCTTGAGGAGCAGCGATGCAGTTCCCTGTCTAGAGCAATTTCTTGGTATGGCCAGTCACGGTTGCCTGACTTGAGCAGTTTCTTCAGGCGCACCACTAGTGGGTGCCCTGGCAATTTCTTCAGCGGCTGGAATTTCTTCATCAGCCACGGAATCAGCATTTTTCTTGAGGGCTGAACTGATGCTTGACTGAGGAATTTCACGTTGCAGTGCAGCAACACTTGTGATTTTCTTCGTCGGATCGGCGAATCTGGTCTTGACTCCTTGCCACTCAGCATAGTAGGTGTCGAAGTTCTTCTGAGGTTCTGAATTTCAGTTTGGATTTGAAGGAGTTCCTCGGGTGTCATCTTGACAACATTTTTCTTGAGAACCTCTCCTTCTGTATTGAGCCTTCTTGATTTCCCTCGCCTTCTCAAACTTCCATTTTCTTCAGCGATGAAGTGAGTCGGTATGACTTTGACCAGGTGTCAAAGGAAGATCGAGCAGAGGGGTATTGGGATCATTGTGCAGAGGTCGATGAAGTCGAGGACTTTCTTGGGTCCAAAAGCAGTGTACAGATGTACCTTTGGCTCTAAGCGGCCCTGACTTGGCGGTCTCGATGATTTCTTCAAGTTCTTCATCGGATGCCTCATCATCGAGATGGCACGTGGACTACAAGCTGTTTCTTCCTTGGGCTAGGCCGAGGACCACGTCCATTTGTTGCTTTTGTCTTCAGCAGACGGGCGGATGAAGAATTGGGGCGGTGAGGAACTTGCAGAGATGACTGAGGCAATTGAGAAACCAGCAGTCCTATGACATGTAGCTAAGCTCACAGGAACTGAAGAGTTGTACTGAGAAGTTGAGGACATTGATTGAACAGCAGCGGAGTGAGGAATTTGCTGCTGATGAATTTGCCTGGAAGGAGCTCCGAGGAACTTGGCCGTGAGGCGCAGATGATGAAGCACTTGGGCTTGTTAGAAGGCTTCTTTTGCATTGATTTCCTCGGTTTGACCGAGACCTCGATGGCAGCAGCGGCAGAATCCTCATTGAATTTCTTCACCGCTTCCTTTGCTTGCTTAGCCAACTTTGCTTGGCGTTTAGCCCATTCATCAGGAAAGTCCTCACCGCGTTTGATGCTAGTGGGATCAGCTATTTGGCCAGGTGCCAAAGGAGCTCTTGGGCATGGAGGATTCAAAGCGAATTTCTTCATGTATTTAGGTGTTACATATCTGTATTCCTTCCATTCCCGTGCCCATCTCCGTTCAATCTTCTGTATACGCACCTTGCGTTGGTTTTTGCTTTCCTCATCTGGTGTACAGTAGTCAGCATATATTTCCTCAGGGATTTCGAATCTTGTCATGACCTCGGGTTTCTTTCCTCCCTTCTGCGGCTTCTTACCATCCGCCATTTTCTTGGTGATGAAATTGAACAATTGAGTTCTCTGAAGAAGTGTGCAGTTTTTCTTCGAGGAACGCTGCAAATGAGTTAAGTTGATGAGAACCTAGGGATTCAGCAGCGGACATGTGTACCTGTGAGCAGTATAGGTGCGAGGAATTTGAAGAGGTCATATGCGTTCTCGAAAGTTTTTCAAAAGAACAAGTTTTGAGGATTTTGACCAGATTGAGCCTTGAAGAATTTCAATAAGCGTTCTTTGTCTTAGGTTCGAGTTGTATAGATCGAAGATCCACACAATTGAGGAATCTTGAAGAAAATCATTGCTTAGAGAAACGAGTCAAGAGATTTGAGGTGTTCATATGTGTGAAGATTTGAAGAATAAACACCTTTGAAGAATTTGATGAAAATTTGAGAATCAAAGCAAGTAATAAAAGTAGCTTTTAATTTACCCGAAGTGAAGAACACGACGAACTGAGATGAACAGTTGGGAAGTTCGTCCGTTCAGATCTTCCCCGCCCTAACTTGGCAGAGGAAATCAGCTACGGCTGACGTGAGTGAAGATATTCCACGGTCGGTAGCGAAAGTACGTCGGCGAAGAGGTCAAGGCGGTGAAGCTTTTCCTCACCGCTGACGATGGAGTAGCGGCGGCGCTAGGGTTTTGAGGAGCTCGAGCGGGAGAGAGATCGAGCGGAGTAAAAGAGTGAGGAAGGGAGAGAGGGGTATTTATAGGCACGGTGAAAAACGGATCGTCCGAAGATTTAGGACGAACATGCCCTTGACCGCTTCCCTTCTCATGACATGTGTCACCCACGTACTGTGTAGTGGAGATCGTGTACGATCGTGGGCGAATATAATAATGCATCGTGGGATGCGGAACGGTTTGAGCGGCAAAACCGCGGTTTGGATAAGATTCGTTTTAAAAGTTACATTACTTAATTTCTTCAGCTGTCAAGGACACAAAGTGAAGAATTTGAACGAAGTTTCAAAGTAGAAACGCACATGAAGAATTTGTGAATGGATTGGGTTGAGTATAGCATAGAGGGAAAGGGTCCGATCACATTCACTTAGCGAAAAAGCGACTTGAAGAAATAGCCATAAGTGAATGCTTGTAGAGGACATAAATCCATATATATATATATATATAGCCAATGAAGAAAGGCAGCGGAAGCAGTGAAGTATTTGCAAAGTTGAAGAATTTGAAAAACTGAAGAATTTTAAAAATTGAGGAAAAACTCAAATTGAAGATTTTCAACTTTGGTGGTGGCGTGACCCACCGTATAAGAATGATGATTTCAGACACCGCGTACAATTGTCGTAGGGTTCTGAGAATCAAATTCTTCATTAATTTCTTCACACTTAGAGTGTTATTCTTCATTGATTGAAGAAGAACGTTTCTTCATGTGTTGCACATCTAAGTCATCAATTTTGCATAAGTGTTAGGATGTGTGTCCTTTTCAAAGAACATTCGAAGATTCTAAGATATTTAGCTCACACCGCAACTTGCTAAATCTCTTCTCATCCAAGGGCTTAGTGAAGATATCAGCTAGCTGTTCTTGAGTCTTCACGTGCTTTCGATGGAGATGTCGCCCTTCAACACATGATCACAAAGAAAATGATGGCGAATTTGAATGTGCTTTGTCTTCGAGTGCTGAACTGGGTTGTGAGCAATCTTGATGGCACTCTCATTGTCACGATGAGAGGCACATTCTTCACGTTGATGCCGTAGTCCTTGAGGGTTTGCTTCATCCATAGTAATTGAGCACAACACGAGCCAGCAGCAATGTATTCAGCTTCCATGATTGGATAGTGATCTGTGATTCTGTTTCTTCGAGGACCAACGGACCAAAGATCGTCCGAGGAAATGACAAGTACCAGATGTTGACTTGCGATCCACACGATCACCAGCATAGTCAGTCGAGAATATCCAATGAGATCAAAAGTAGAGCCCTTGGGGTACCATAATCCTAGTGTTGGTGTGTGAGCTAGATATCGAAGAATATGCTTCACAGCCTTATGGTGTGATTCCTTGGTGTAGCTTGAAATCGGGCACACATGCAAACACTAAGCATTATATCTGGCCTAGATGCACATAAGTACAATAAGGAACCAATCATGGAGCGGTATACCTTGTGATCGAAGTCAATACCATTTTCATCGATTGCATAGATGGCCATTTGTGGGCATAGGAATTTTGACACCTTTGCAATCTTGCATGCCAAATTTCTTGAGGACATCTTTGAGGTATTTCTCCTGAGATATGAATATGCCATTGTGTTGTTTGAATTTGAAGACCTAAGAAGAATTTCAACTCTCCCATCATAGACATTTGATATTCTTCACTCATCATATAGGCAAATTCATCACTATAACGTTGGTCAGTACAGCCAAAGATAATATCATCAACATATATTTGGCACACAAATAGTTCACCATCATAAGATTTAGTAAAAAGAGTAGGGTCAAGTGAACCGGGAGTGAAGCCATTCTTCACGAAGAATTCCTTCAATGTATCATACCACGCCCGAGGGGCTTGCTTGAGGCCATAGAGGGCCTTATTTAGTCTGAAGACTTTGTCGAGATTCTTTGGATCTTCAAAACACGGGGTTGAGCAACATATACTTCTTCCTCAAGCTTACCATTGAGGAATGCACTTTTCACATCCATTTGATATAAAGTGATATTGTGATGGTTAGCATAGGCGAGTAATATCTTGAATAGACTCAAGTCTAGCAACAGGTGCAAAAGTTTCATCGAAATCAATTCCTTCAACCTGCGTGTAGCCTTGAGCTACTAGTCGTGCCTTATTCCTCACCACAAGACCATTTTCATCTTGTTTGTTGCGATAGATCCACTTTGTGCCAATGATATTATGCTTGCGAGGATCTGGACGTTTGACCAGTTCCCAGACGTTGTTGAGCTCGAACTGATGTAATTCTTCTTGCATGGCCTGAATCCACTCAGGCTCCAGAAATGCTTCATCTACCTTAGTGGGCTCTGTGATAGAGACAAAAGCATAGTGCCCACAAAAGTTAGATAAATGTGAAGCTTTTGAGCGTGTGAGGGACTGGCGCTTCAATGTCATCGATGATCTTGTCAACTTGCACTTCTTTTGCAACGCGAGGATGAGCTGGTTGTCTTGAGGAATTTGATCATTTTCCTCGGCACCATTTTCTTCAGCATTATCTTGAGTGCATCAGCTCGGCGTTCTTGGCGTCTGAGGAATGAATTCTTCAGCAGTTTCTTGATGGGAATGACATCCTCGGTTGCCTTGAACCTGATAGAATCCTCGGTGCTGGTTAAGTCTAACACAGAAGGTAGGTGCTCTCTTTGCGAGCCATTAGTTTCATCGAACCGCACATCTACGATGTCAACAATCTTGTGAAGTGCGATGTTGAAGACTACTGTAGGTGTGCGAGTCCTTTCCGTAACCAAGCATAAAACCTTCATGTGCTTTGGTGCAAATTTAGAGTTGTGGTGAGGATCTCTAATCCAGCATTTAGCAATCAAGACTTTGAAATAACTTACATTGGGTTTCTTATGCGTGAGGAGTTCATAGGCTGTCTTATTGAAGAATTTGTGAAGATATACTCTGTTGATGATGTGGCACGCAGTGTCAATTGCTTCAATCCAGAAACGACTTGGCGTTTTGTATTCATCAAGCATAGTGCGAGCCATCTCAACAAGAGTTCTGTTCTTGCGCTCCACGACGCCATTTTGCTGCGGAGTATAGGGAGCAGATAACTCATGAGTAATACCAAGTTCATCAAGATAAACATCGAGACCAGAATTCTTGAACTCAGTTCCATTGTCACTCCTGATGTGCTTGATCTTCACACCAAAGTTGGTTGAAGCCCTCGAGGAAAATCGTTTGAAGATTTCCTGCACTTGATTTTTGTAAGTAACAATGTGTACCCATGTGTAACGAGAGTAATCATCAACAATAACAAAGCCATATAGTGATGCTTCATTAACGACTGCTGAATAATGATTGGGACCAAAGAGGTCCATGTGAAGCAATTGAAGGCGAGTAGTGGTCATGATAGTCTTCATTTGGATGCTTGGCCTTGGTCATTTTTCCAGCTTCACAGGCTCCGCATAGGTGATCCTTGAGGAATTTGACATTCTCAATGCCAATGACATGCTTCTTCTTCCATGGCGTGTGCAAATTCCTCATGCTGCATGACCAAGTCGTCGATGCCATAGCCAATATACGAAGCTTTTGCAAGTAGACACACGGCTGGTTGTGGTCCTGTGGAAAAATCAACAATATACAAGTCTCCTCTCCTAAAGCCTTGAAGACTTTGGAATTGTCGACTTCCATAATCACAACACACCGATACTTGCCAAAGATAACAACCATATCGAGATCACAAAGCATTGAGGCCGACATGAGGTTATATCCTAAAGACTCAACAAGCATGACTTTGTCCATGTGCATGTCCTTAGAGATAGCAACCTTACCAAGTCCCAATACCTGACTTTTGCCTTTGTCGGCCAAAGATGATATGCTTGAGATGTGACGGTGATAAGGTAGCATCCATCAATAGATTCTTGTCACCGGTCATGTGATTTGTACATCCACTATCGAGAACCCACTCGGTGGCTTTGGGTTGATCATCCTGCGGATGAATTAGTATAACTTACGATCTCATATACTTCATCGGTGAAGAATATGATATCAAGTTCATCGAGATGAATTTCATCGATCGGTATTCAGATAAGCGATATGAGGGCGTGTGAAATGAGAGTTCATTTCATCATGATTAGCTGCGTCCTTTCGTGCAATTTGTCGGGCCCCGACAAATTCTTGGGGCGTTTAGGCACGTCTGGAGACCTGACCCTGCAGAAGAGATTAGTTCTTTTTCTTCACCACCCACATCTGAAGGGGTGGCAAAGAGTTCATCATTCTGCGAGCACCATACGAGAATGGAGGCATAGAGGCCAAACCATTTCGTTTCACATAAGAGGGGTTAGGGTAAGCATATGAATAAGCAAAGAAATTCTTCGAGGACTTATGAACATATTGGTTTTAAGAATAATGCACATATTCATAGCCCTTAGCTCTACCCTGCGAAAGCAGAGTTTTTAGCAAGATTATAATTATATGATGACTTTGATCCTTTTGAGGATTTTGATCAACGTGAGTAATTTGGTCCGTATGAGGAATTGGATCCATATGAAGAATTTTGTCCATATGAAGAATTTGATCTGGGGTTACTATTCTTCCTTTGGTGGTGTCATGAGGACATTCGCCTGAAGACTTTCAAGGCACTTCTTGGGAACCCAGATTTTCTTCATAGGGGAACCGTTCCTGCAGTTAGTGCCAACATATCTAGCAAATACTTCACCATTCTGATTTTTGAACAGTCTATAGTTTGAGTCGAATGACTCATCAACAGAATGAGGAAATTCACATGTAAAACCAGATAAGGTAGATGGATCAACTGGAGGTCCCTTTGCAGCAACCCATGAGGTTTTGGGGGTCTTGCTCGGGCTTCGATATGTTCCATCGGCATTTAATTTCCTCTCAAATGCGATACCCTCTTTCCTAGGGTTTACATTGAGGATCTGCTTTTAAGCACATCACAAAGAGTCGATGCCCTTTGAGGCTTTTGTACATGCACTGTCATGTACAATTCCTTCGATCTGCATCGTCGGTGATACTAGCAATGTCCTCGGATGAGGAATTAGTGATAGCGAGAGGCAGGTGAAGAATTTGTAACAGTTGAAGCATTTGAACATTCGGGTGAAGAATTAGCGATTCACGTTCAATGCACTTTAAGCATGGAGGAACAAATTCTTCTTGAGAAGCGCTGATTTGTTGAGCGAGTAATGAATCGCGCTCCTTCGAAGATCTTCATAACTCGCTCTTAGCTTCTCAAGATCTTGCTTTCTTTGAAGAAATTCATAAGAAAGTTTCTCATGATCGAGATAAGAGAGTGCTATGATGACCTTGAAGGTTGTCAAGCTTAGGCTGAAGTCTCTGAAGATTTTCGATCGGGGCTTGAGTGCGATCCATTTCTTCACCTAACATATCATCACTCTTATCTAGCATGTTTTGAACCTTTTCAAAAGCCCTTTGTTGTTTTATAGCAATCTTAGCAAGTTAAGAGTAGCTGGGCTTGAGATCCTCATCGATTCATTTTCACTTTGGATTGAGGAGGAGGTGAAATTGAGTACCTTAGCACGTTTTGCCATGAAGCAATAGGTGGGAGCGTAGTCATCGTTTTCCTCATCAGGTTTGTCGGTGGAGTCAGTTTCTTGAGTGTTGAAGATGGACTTGCTAACATAAGCGATAGCAAGAGCGGACTAGCCACACCAGATTCGGATTCTTGAGACTCCTCCTCTTCCTCATTTTCCTCAGATTCAGCTTGAGTCCATTTCCTTGCCAATGAATGCGGGCCCTTTTGGAGCTGCTCTTCTTGTGAGAAGAAGGTTTTGAGGATTTTGATGATGAAGATTTTGATGATTTCTTCTTCTTCTTCACGTCATCGAGCTGTAATCCTTGTGTTTCTTCTTTCTTAATTCCTTTTCCCAATCGAGGACAATCTTGGATATAGTGACCAGGTTTCTTGCATTTGTGGCAAAGTCTTCGCTTATAGTCACTAGATGAGGAATCACTGCTTCTTGAGGATTTTCCAAAGCGACCACGTCTTGAGAATTTCTGGAATTTCTTCATGAGCAGTGCTAGCTCTGGCCAAATTCTTGAGGATCTCCAAGGCTACTACCGAGTCTTCACTCTCGATTCAGATTCAGCCTTGGCCTTGAGGCACGTGTTTTCCATAGCGAACCATAGAGATCTCTCTTTTCAAAATTTGGAACTTCGTGAGTATTTAGCCTTTCGAGGATATCGGCAGGATCAAGAGACTTGTAGTCAGCTCGTTCTTGTATCATCGGTGCGAGTGTCAAATGAGGAATCAAGCGATCTTAGCAATTTCTTCACCACCTCATGGTCGGTGATGTCAGTGGCACCCAGTGCTTGAAGCTCATTTGAGATGTCAGTGAGGCGATCGAAGGTTTGTTGAACATTTTCGTGATCGAGTCTTTGAAGCGGTTGAAGAGATTCCGAAGAACATCAACTCGAGAGTCACGCTGAGTTGAAACACCTTCATTTACTTTGGACAGCCTGTCCCAGATGAGTTTGGCAGATTCCAAAGCACTCACTCTTCCATATTGACCTTTGCTCGGATGGCCACATATGATATTCTTCGCTTGAGAATCGAGTTGCTTGAATCTCTTCACATCAGCATCATTCGGAGAGGGTGTGGTGAGGAAACACCTTTTGTCACAACATACCGTAGATCGTTGTCAATTGCTTCAAGATGCATTCGCATTTTGTTCTTCCGATGAGGGGTAGTCCGTCCCCATCGAAGGTAGGACACCTGCTTTGAGACCTTGATCATACTGCGGTCGACATAACTAAAACTCCGGTGGTTAAACCAAAATCACACAGAACAAGGGAGTACCTTGCTCGATACCAATTGAAAGTGCGTTATATCGACTAGAGGGGGTGAATAGGCGATTTTATGAATTCTTCTTGAGGAATTTGCGGTGAGGAAATTCCTTAGCGAAGAAAAAACTTGCAGCGGAATAAGTACTCGAAGTAAGCATAACAGATTACAAGCATAGTCATCATGATGAAATGAAGACAATCACGAAGTCTGAAAGCGTAATCACAGGATAACACAAGATGAAGACAAAGCGGTGAAGAAATTGAACTGAGGAAATTGAGAAAGTCTTGATCAAAGTCTTCAAACACAGATATGACAAACACTCGGCCTGCAGTTATGAGGAAATGAAAGGGTTGAGGAAATAGAACCAGTTAGGTTGGTGAAGACAATGATTTGGTAGACCAGTTCCAAGCTGCTGTCTCGGTTATGCGTCTGGTTGGAGCAGCTGAGTATTTAAACTCGAGGACACGCAGTCCCGGACACCCAGTCACTGAGCACGCAGCTCAGGACACCAAGTCCTCACCGCATTCTCCTTGAACTAAGGTCACGCAGACCTCGTCCAATCACTCGTGGTAAGTCTTCAGGCGACTTCCAAACCTTCACATACTTGGTCACTCGGCGATCCACAATTCCTCTTGGATGCTCTAGACCATGACGCCTAACCGTCTGGAAGAAGCACAGTCTTCAAAGGTAAAAAGCGTCGGATCCACGCAGGATCAATTTCTTCAAGGATGCTCAATCACTTTGGGTTTGTTGGGGTTTGGTTTTTGGGTTTTTCCTCACTTTTGGGATTTTCCTCACTTGATGATTTTCGCTCAAAGTCCTCAGAGGATGGGTTGCTCTCAAATGACAAGTGTCAAGTTCTCTCGGAGCAGCCAACCAGCTAGTGGTTGTGGGGGGCGGCTATTTATAGCCTCGGGAGCAGCCCGACATGATAAGACATAAATGCCCTTCAATGATATGACCGTTAGGTAGAGATATTTTGGGGACAGCTGGCGCGCAGCGCAGCAACGGTCGGAAATTGGAATATCAAATTCCTCAGGGCTATCATGTTCCTCACTGTGTAGGCAATTCGCACTGGCGAATTCCTAACTCCTCAGTCAGAACAAATTCCTCAGCGACCAGAAGAGCTTCGTCTACATCCTTTGAAGAAATTGTTGAACTGTATGAGATTTCCAAAGGCTTCACTTGAAGGGTTTGGTAGGTGTAGGATTTTGAGTTGAGCATCAAATGGAAATTTTCCCTTTGTATTTCCTCGACCCCCTTTAACAGTACGGTGTTTCCTATGACTCAAGAAAGAGAAAATGAAACTACGAAAAAGTCTTCACGCTTCATGTTCCTCAAGCGAATACCAAGTCTTCAGGATCACACCAATTTCTTCACTTTCAAAGTCTTGAGAAAGTCTTGAGAATATCAAAGTCTTGAGTTGAAGAACTTCATTTTTAGAATTCGACTTTCACTTTAAATATCAAACTCCTCATAGACTTATAGACCTGTGTACACTCACAAACGCATTAGTTGCTTAACCTATAAGTCTTCAATACACCAAAATCACTAAGGGGCACTAGATGCACTTACAAACGCATTAGTTGCTTAACCTATAAGTCTTCAATACACCAAAATCACTAAGGGGCACTAGATGCACTTACAGCTAAGAATCATGTCTTTGGTCAAATGTTGGGTTTGCCCGGCTCCTGTGTTTTGCTGCCTTACGTTCCGCTCTATCGACTAATGCGGCACCAGGAGAACTACTGCGATTGTGACCCGGTTAGGCTAGGCGAGCACCTCAGTAGACAAAGCCGAAAACTGACTGTCATGATATAGCGTGAGACTGGTCAACCACTCGATGACCCGCTGGAATCTTTAGAATTCCTCCGCATTGACGAAGGGCCGTTTCCCGGTCAGGCACATACGCGCCCCGAATTCGGGTGAGCGTGGTGCCCCTAGGGGCTATATAGTAGCCCCACTGTCGAACTCCTATGGCTAAGTGGAAGTGATAAAGCATTATAGCCCGGTTGCCAATTTGCTGCGCTATCACCTCCTTTGTAGGACCAAGACGTTGGATCAAGTGTGAAAAGGCGCTTTCTGCAAACACCCCCACATCATATGCGTGGGGGCTGAAGCCAAAGGCTGCCATCTTTCAGGTTATATACACATATACATTAACGGCCGCAAAGGAGGTATTTTAATCCTTGAAGGCACAAGTATAAAAAGCGTTTATATTCCATTGAAACATTGTTTCACAATAATACATGTTATTGGAACATAATATCCTTCGAAACCTTTGTATCTCTATTAAGCAGCGCCTGCAGAACTTCACGAAAATAGTGCTCAAGCGGATACTCGGCTTCCGTCCAAATCTTGGGATGCAACATCGGTGGCCTTCATCTCCGCCCAGTATGTCTTGACATGGGCAAGAGCCATCCGCGCACCCTCTATGCATGCTGACCGCCTCATTGCTTTGATATGCGGCACCGCACCAAGGAACTGCTGCACCAAGGCAAAATAACTCTTCGGCTCGGGCCTTTTCGGCCACAAATGAGTCACAACAGCCTTCATGGCAAGCCCGGACAATCTATTATGCTCCGCCCATTCGGCCAAATGATCGGTTAATGGAAGTGGACGCTCTGGATTACGGAACTGCGACCAAAAAAGCTCTTCCATCTCGTGATCCTTTTGATCTCCGAAGTGTTCGGCCGCGTCCGCGGCACTCGCCGCCAAGTCCAGATAAGCATCCTCCGAACTCCAAAGTTGGTCCAACTCAGCATATTTAGGATCCATGAACTTCCTCCGCAGCAGAAAGGGCTTTCCAGCCGCGATATCTCCGGCCTGACGTAGCTCCTCCTTCATAGCTCTCATCGCAGAGCGAGCATCCTTGGCCTCGGTGGTGGCCTTCTTCAGGTCCTCTTGCTCCGCTCGACCTTCTTTTTCAAGAAGCTCACAGAAATCGGTAGCATTCTTCAACTTCACGGCCATCTCGGCCATTTCCTTCTTGCTTCGGCAGTGAGCAGCCTGTTCGGCTTTTAGCTCTTGACGCCTTTAAAACAACCGCATCACTTTTCTGGCCTGCTCCTTGGCTCGGGCAAGCTCCGCCCGAAAGGTTCTCCATGGCAGCGGCACCATACGCATCAAGCATACATGTTGTAAGGCACGGGCATCAAGCTCCCTTACCAGGTGTCCGCGGAGAAACTGCATACCTTGTGACTCGTCAAGCCGCTTATTGACAAGCGCGATGTCGGCATCCGCCACGTCAAGTTGCCGCTTTAGTTTGGAAAATTCATTAGTACGGCTAGCCACCGGACGCTCCGCCACCTACATAGGAAGGGCGACATATTATAGCTGGGATTATGATCCTTGGCACACTGTCATTTTTGACAACGCACCGAGTCTCAGGGGCTACTATCTACACAGGGCGCGTCTTATATATGCGGAACCGTCAAAAGGTACATCATTGCACGTACCTCAAAACCCGTCAGTAAACTCCTGGCGGCCTCGTACAACCCGCTTTCCGCGGACGAAATTTTTCAATCACCGTACCCATCAATGCACGGTGATCCTCTGAGATAGACGCTCGCCTGCAGATCCTTCAACTCCTCCGACCATGCACCAGGAGGTGCCGGACTCGTCTGATGGCCTTTTTCGAAGGCCGGACATGGAGGGCTTTGGGGGGCCCTACGACCGGCCTCCGCCCCTGCCGGATTTGGAGAAACCCTCCGCGACGACACGTCAGGATCGTCCGCCTCGCTAGGCGGTACGACAGCGGCAGGCGTTCCGCTCTCCATCATCTCTGGATGAAGATCCCCTGAAGACAAGCTCTGCTGAGAAGGGCTGAGATCCGAACTACAAGGTAAAATTTCGGCCATCTTCAGAAATAAAACAGGGATGTCTCTTATTATAAAACTCCTCTCTCTAGTTACGGCTCGCTGGAGGGCTGATCTCCTTGGGGAAATAGTGCGGCCGGGGCATCTCCCGACGCTGGGCCCTCTGGCGAAGATTTCTTCCCCTGCTTTGAGGCCTTGGTCTCCAGATCTTCAGAGGCGGTCCTCTTCTCCCCTTGGATGGAGGGATTCTCGATCCCTCCTTTCTTGACAACCTCCTTCATGGAGGCAGTAGCTTCCTTGTTCCCCCCCCCCCCTTCGCCTTTTTCCAATGGCGCAGCCTCCAGCATCTTGGTTAACACGGGATCCGGAGTGGTCTCAGGAAGGGGGGCCGGAGACCTGCTCAGTTTTGCTTTCGCTATCCACTCCTGTTTAAGGGACAGCTCTTTTAAGGGCAAGTTTATGATAAATATACGGATAGCGTGTCCGGGTTCAGGACTAGTTACTTGAATATCCGAGGCGATTGCAGCTCGGACCTGCGTCCTCGGTCAAGTCCGGACACATTGCTTGTGATCCGAAGAACAGTTTGTACATCTCCACAGGCGTTGCGCCCATAAAATGTTGGAGAGCTTGTGGTCCCTCGGATTGAACTCCCACAGGCGGAGGCGGCGTTCTGAGGCAGGATGCGGCGAATCAGCATGACCTACGCTACTACGACCAGATTGATCTCTCTCTCTAGGAGGTCTCGAATACGGCCACCTGCAAGGGCACGTCCTTGGGCGGCCCCAGTCAAGCCCTTTATTGACCCATGGCGCCCGGCCAGCGGTGGAGGACCCGAGCGAAAGGCAGGTGGCGCCACCCATTTGGTGCCCCTGGGAGCTGTGATATAAACCCGCTCTTGTTGCCATAGACTGAGCTCCTCTTGAAAGGAGCCATCAGGCCATGAAGCGTCAGCATTCTTGCTTATAACAGCCCCTCACTTTCACTGTTGCCCTTGATCATCTTGGCTCCACCTTGAAGGTCTTGAGCCACAATCCGAAGTGAGGGGTAATGCGGAGGAAGGTTTCGCATACGACGATGAACGATGAGACGTGGAGGATGGACTCCAGATCCAAGTCGTGAAATTCCAGCCCGTAATAAAACATGATCCCCCTCATGAAGGGGTCTGTCGGGAAACCTAACCCCCGAAGGAAGTGAGACGCGAACACCACGCTCTCGCCAGGCTCGGGAGTGGGAATAACCTGCCCTTGAGCAGGCAGCCTATCTGAAATTCGCCCGATTAAGTATCTGGCCTCTCTTAGCTTTCGCCGTCTTCTTCCGTAGCGGAGGAAGGCGTCCACCGACCTTGAAGGTCGGAGCGGACATCATCAAAGGTCCGAAGCGCCTGAATCTGGAGCTTTGGGTGTTGGAACTCGAGGCGAGGGGCGGATTCGATTGAGATTGAAAGAAAGGAGTAAAGCCTTGGTCTCTTTATAAAGAGGTTGAATACCAAGAGCCCTCCCCATGACCGTTCGGGACTCGCCTTCGATGGAGGAGGCGTGCCAACAGGCACGACTGGGTTACCCACGCCCGTATTAATGAGAATCCCAGAATAAGGGGACATGATCTCTGCTTTGACAAGACGTGCCAAGGAAACCGCCTCGCTAAACGCGCTGAGGTGGGATAGTGAAAACGATTCGAATAAAGGCTTGGCCGTGGTGTGATGTCACATTGCGGAATACGTCAATGATTGGATTTGTGCAAATATTATTCTCTCTACGGTGGTATGTGGAAATTATTTTGCGAGCGGACACTATCCTTGTGTTCAAAATCTTCTATGAAGAATTAGTAGGAGGAACCCGCCTTGCAATGCGAAGACAATATGCGGCGCGGACTCGTCGTCATTGAAGCCTGGTTCAGACTCTTGAGGAGTCTGGATTAGGGGTGTGGGATAGCAGGACTATGACCTTTGGCGGACTCTGGACTATGAAGATACAAGAATTGAAGACTTCCTCCCGTGTCCGGATGGTACTTTCCTTGGCGTGGAAGGCAAGCTTGGCGTCTGGATATGTAGATCTCCTACCATTGTAACCGACTCTGTGTAACCCTAACCCTCTTCGGTGCCTATATAAGCTGGAGGCTTTTAGTCCATAGGACGAACAAAAATCATACCATAGGCTAGCTTCTAGGGTTTAGCCTCTCTGATCTCGTGGTAGATGTACTCTTGTACTACCCATATCATCAATATTAATCAAGCAGGAGTAGGGTTTTACCTCCATCGAGAGGGCCCGAACCTGGGTAAAAACATCGTGTCCCTTGTCTCCTGTTGCCATCCGCCTAGACGCACAGTTCGGGAACCCCTACCCGAGATCCGCCGGTTTTGACACCGACACTTACCGTGTCCTCAACAAGTCCACCGGACTCATTGAGAAGACGTGTGACGTGTAGTTTGAAGAGAATAACGGCTCCCAAATGGAGGAAAGTGGTAGTTGTGATGTAGGTGATGAAATTCCTCCCCAAGCCGTAAGAAGAATGGGAGTTGGTCATATCCTACCCATTGAGGAACCCCTTGTGGCCGAAGGAGAAGGACAATGTTCCACTCAAGTGGAACCATCACTGACCAAGACCCACACACTTCTGAAGAACAAAGTGAAGGACCTCAACTAAATGAACAAGATCAAGGGCAAGATCAACCTCAAGATGGCGGTGAACCACCAAGTGATGCCCAAGGTCAAGTTCTCACCACCGATCAAGTTCAAGATCAAGAGCGAGCTCAAGATCAAGAACAAGCTCAAGACGACGCTCAAGATGATCAAGTTACCGCTCCTCAACTCTCTCCTGAGGAGGAATTGGAGCGTCGTGCCACCAAGATTGCATCCAAGCTCACTACCAAAGATCATCTCAAGACAAATGTGCTTGGAAGCTTAAGGAAGGGGGTAAGCACTCGTAGACAATTATCAAACTATTGTGAACATCACGCATTTGTTTCTTGTGTTGAACCCCAATAGGTCTATGAGGCGCTCGAGGATCCATATTGGCTTAATGCCATGCATGAAGAACTCAACAACTTTGAGCACAACAAGGTGTGGAGATTGGTGCCAAGGCCAATGGGGAACCATAATGTCATTGGAACCAAGTGGATATTCAAGAACAAGCAAGATGCTCATGGGATTATCGTTCGCAACAAGGCTCGTTTGGTAGCACAAGGCTACTCCCAAGTCGAGGGTATCGACTACGATGAAACCTTTGGTCCCGTTGCTTGCCTTGAATCTATTCATTTGTTGATTGCTTCAAGTTGAAACAAATGGATGTGAAGAGTGCTTTTCTTAATGGTCCTATTAATGAGTTGGTGTATGTCAAACAACCCCCGGGGTTTGAGGATACCGAGTTCCCCAATCATGTGTACCAACTCGATAAGGCACTCTATGGCCTTAAAAAAGCCCCACATGCATGGTATGAGCACCTTATCAAGTTGTTGCAAGATCGTGGGTTTGGAATTCGGAAAATCGACCCCACTCTTTTTACTAAGAAGGTCAAAGGGGAGTTGTTTGTATGCCACCTATATGTTGATGATATTATCTTTGGTTCTCCTAACAAAGCTTTCAATGAAGAGTCTGCCGCTCTCATGACCTCTGCTACATCTTGAGCACTGCGTTGGTTTTCCCTTGAAGAGGAAAGGGTGATGCAGTAAAGTAGCGTAAGTATTTCGCTCAGTTTTTGAGAACCAAGGTATCAATCCAGTAGGAGACCATGCTCAAGTCCCACGCACCTACACAAAAAAATAAGAACCTCACAACCAACGTGATAAAGGGGTTGTCAATCCCTTCACGGTCATTTACGAGAGTGAGATCTAATAGATATAATAAGGTAATATTTTTGGTATTTTTATGATAAAGATAAATAAATATGCAAAGTAAATAAACGACAATAGAAATAGCTAAGTGTTGGAAGATTAATATGATGGAAAATAGACCCGGGGGCCATAGGTTTCACTAATGGCTTCTCTCAAGAGCATAAGTATTACGATGGGTAAACAAATTACTGTCGAGCAATTGATAGAATTGAGCATAGTTATGAGAATATCTAGGTATGATCATGTATATAGGCATCACGTCGCGACAAGTAGACCGAAGCGATTACGCATCTACTACTATTAGTCCACACATCGACCGCTATCCAACATGCATCTAGAGTATTAAGTTCATAAGAACAGAGTAATGCTTTAAGCAAGATGACATGATGTAGAGGGATAAAACTCATGCAATATGATATAAACCCCATCTTTTTATCCTCGATGGCAACAATACAATACGTGCCTTGCTGCCCCTAACATCCTTTGGGAAAGGACACCGCAAGATTGAACCCAAAGCTAAGCACTTCTCCCATTGCAAGAAAGATCAATCTAGTAGGCCAAACCAAATTGATAATTCGAATAGACTTGCAAACATAACCAATCATACATAAAAGAATTCAGAGGAGATTCAAATAATGTTCATAGATAAACTTGATCATAAACCCACAATTCATCGGATCTCGACAAACACACACATAAAGAAGATTACATCGAATAGATCTCCAAGAGAATCGAGGAGAACTTTGTATTGAGATCCAAAGAGAGAGAAGAAGCCATCTAGCTAATAACTATGGACCCGAAGGTCTGAGGTAAACTACTCACACATCATCGGAGAGGCTATGGTGTTGATGAAGAGCCCTCCTTGATCAATGCCCCCTACGGTGGAGCGCCGGAAAAGGCCCCAAGATGGGATCTCACGGGTACAGAAGGTTGCGGCGGTGGAAATAGGGTTTTGGCTCCTTATCTGATGGTTTGTGGGTACATAGGTATATATAGGAGGAAGCAGTAGGTCGGTGGAGCTACGAGGGTGGAGGACACGCCTGGGGGGGGGGGGGGTAGGCGCGCCCCCTGCCTTGTGCTCTCCTCGTTGATTGCTTTACGTAGACTCCAAGTCCTCTGGATCACGTTTGTTCCGAAAATCACGTTCCCGATGGTTTCATTCCATTTGTACTCCGTTTGATACCCTTTTCCTTCGAAACACTGAAATAGGCAAAAAAAAACAGCAATTTGGGTTGGGCCTCCGGTTAATAGGTTAGTCCCAAAAATAATATAAAAGTGTATAATAAAGCCCATTAAGCATCCAAAACAAAATATAATATAGCATGGAACAATCAGAAATTATAGATATGTTGGTGATGTATCAAGCATCCCCAACCTTAATTCCTGCTCGTCCTCGAGTAGGTAAATGATAAAAACAGAATTTTTGATGTGGAATGCTACCTAGCATAGTTTTCAATGTAACCCTCTTAATTGTGGTATGTGTTGGGCAACGTAGCAGAATTTTAAAATTTTCTACGCATCACCAAGATCAATCTATGGAGTTATCTAGCAACGAGGGGAAAAGGAGTGCATCTACATACCCTTGTAGATCGCGAGCGGAAGCGTTCAAGAGAACGGGGTTGATGGAGTCGTACTCGTCGTGATCCAAATCACCCGATGGCGGCGCCGAGCAGACGGCACCTCCGCGTTCAACACACGTACGGTTGGGAAAGACGTCTCCTCCTTCTTGATCCAGCAAGGGGAAGGAGAGGTTGATGGAGATCCAAAGAGTAACGACGGGCGTGGTGGTGGATGCAGCAGCGATCTCGGCAGGGCTTCGCCAAGCTTCTGCGAGAGGGAGAGGTGGTGCGTGGGGAGAGGGAGGCGCCAAGGACTTGGGTGCGGCTGCCCTCCCTACCCCCCTCTTTACATAGGGCCCCTAGGGGGAGCGCCGGCCCTAGGAGATCTAATCTCCAAGGGGGGGGCCAAGGGGGGTGGCTTGCCCCCCAAGCCAGGTGAGGCGCCCCCCACCCCTAGGGTTTCCAACCCTAGGCACATGGGGGGCCCAAGGGGGGGCGCACCAGCCCACTAGGGGCTTGTTCCCCTCCCACTTCAGCCCATGGGGCCCTCCGGGATAGGTGGCCCCACCCGGTGGACCCCCGGGACCCTTCCGGTGGTCCCGGTACAATACCGGTGACCCCCGAAACTTTCCCGATGGCGGCTGGACTTCCTATATATAATTCTTCACCTCCGGACCATTACGGAACTCCTCGTGACGTCCGAGATCTCATCCGGGACTCCGAACAACTTTCGGGTTACTGCATACTTATATCTCTACAACCCTAGCGTCACCGAACCTTAAGTGTGTAGACCCTACGGGTTCGGGAGACATGCAGACATGACCGAGACGACTCTCCGGTCAATAACCAATAGCGGGATCTGGATACCCATGTTGGCTCCCACATGCTCCTCGATGATCTCATTGGATGAACCACGATGTCGAGGATTCAATCAATCCCGTATACAATTCCCTTTGTCGATCGGTACGTTACTTGCCCGAGATTCGATCGTCGGTATCCCAATACCTCGTTCAATCTCGTTACCGGCAAGTCACTTTACTCGTACCATAATGCATGATCCCATGACCAGACACTTGGTCACATTGAGCTCATTATGATGATGCATTACCAAGTGGGCCCAGAGATACCTCTCCGTCATACGGAGGAACAAATCCCAGTCTCGATTCGTGCCAACCCAACAGACACTTTCAGAGATACCCGTAGTGCACCTTTATAGTCACCCAGTTATGTTGTGACATTTGGCACACCCAAAGTACTCCTAAGGTATCCGGGAGTTGCACAATCTCATGGTCTATGGAAATGATACTTGACATTTGGAAAAGCTCTAGCAAATGAACTACACGATCTTGTGCTATGCTTAGGATTAGGTCTTGTCCATCACATCCTTCTCCTAATGATGTGATCCCGTTATCAATGACATCCAATGTCCATAGTCAGGAAACCATGACTATCTGTTGATCAACGAGCTAGTCAACTAGGGCTCACTAGGGACATGTTGTGGTCTATGTATTCACGCATGTATTACGATTTCCGGATAACACAATTATAGCATGAATAATAGACAATTATCATGAGCAAAGAAATGTAATAATAAACATTTTATATTGCCTCTAGGGCATATTTCCAACAGTCTCCCACTTGCACTAGAGTCACTAATCTAGTTACATCGTGATGAATCGAACACCCATAGAGTTCTGGTGTTGATCATGTTTTGCTCTAGGGAGAGGTTTAGTCAATGGATCTGCTACATTCAGGTCCATATGTACTTTACAAATATCTATGTCTCCATCTTGAGCATTTTCACGAATGGAGTTGAGCGGCGCTTGATGTGCCTGGTCTTTTGTGAAACACAGGCTCCTTGGCAAGGGCAATAGCTCCGGTGTTGTCACGAGAAAGTGGTAGCCCCGACGCATTGGGTATGACTCCTAGGTCGGTGATGAACTCCTTCACCCAGATTGCTTCATGCGCTGCCTCCGAGGCTGCCATGTACTCCGCTTCACATGTAGATCCCGCCACGACACTTTGCTTGCAACTGCACCAGCTTACTGCCCCACCATTCAAAATAAACACGTATCCGGTTTGTGAATTAGAGTCATCCAGATCTGTGTCGAAGCTAGCATCGACGTAACCCTTTACGACGAGCTCTTTGTCACCTCCATACATGAGAAACATGTCCTTAGTCCTTTTCAGGTACTTCAGGATATTCTTGACTGCTGTCAAGTGTTCCATGCCGGGATTACTTTGGTACCTTCCTACCAAACTTATGGCAAGGTTTACATCAGGTCTGGTACACAGCATGGCATACATAATAGACCCTATGGCTGAGGCATAGGGGACGACACTCATCTTTTCTCTATCTTCTGTCGTGGTCGGGCATTGAGCCGTGCTCAATCGCACACCTTGCAATACAGGCAAGAACCCCTTCTTGGACTGATCCATATTGAACTTCTTCAATAGCTTGTCAAGGTACGTACTTTGTGAAAGACCAATGAGGCGTCTCGATCTATCTCTATAGATCTTGATGCCTAATATATAAGCAGCTTCTCCAAGGTCCTTCATTGAAAAACACTTGTTCAAGTAGGCCTTTATGCTTTCAAGAATTCTATATCATTTCCCATCAACAATATGTCATCCACATATAATATGAGAAATGCTTCTGAGCTCCCACTCACTTTCTTGTAAACACAGGCTTCTCCATAAGTCTGTGTAAACTAAACGCTTTGATCATCTCATCAAATTGAATGTTCCAACTCCGAGATGCTTGCACCAGCCCATAGATTGAGCGTTGGAGCTTGCACACCTTGTTAGCATTCTTAGGATCGACAAAACCTTCTGGCTGCATCATATACAGTTCTTCCTTAAGAAAGCCGTTAAGGAATGCCGTTTTGACGTACATTTGCCATATCTCATAATCATAGAATGCGGCAATCGCTAACATGATTCGGACGGACTTCAGCTTCGCTACGGGTGAGAAAGTCTCATCGTAGTCAACCCCTTGAACTTGTCGATAACCCTTAGGGACAAGTCGAGCCTTATAGATGGTCACATTACCATCCGTGTGCATCTTCACGAAAGATCCATTTATTTTATAAGGCTCGCCGATCATCGGGCAAGTCAGTCAAAGTCCATACTTCATTTTCATACGTGGATCCTATCTCGGATTTCATGGCTTCTAGCCATTTGTCGGAATCTGGGCCCGCCATCGCTTCTTCATAGTTCGAAAAGGGAGTGTGCGATGGTGATCTTATCAACCTTGGGATCACTTCCAACACACATCATCACCTCGCCCTTAACTAGTCTCTGTTTATTTTGCAACTCCTGTTTCGAGTTACTACTCTTAGCAACTGAACTAGTATCAAATACTGAGGGGTTGCTATAAACACTAGTAAAGTACACATTAATAACATGTATATCAAATATACCTTTCTTTACTTTTCCATCCTTCTTATCCGCCAAATTCTTGGGGTAGTTTCGCTTCCAGTGACCAGTCCCTTTGCAGTAGAAGCACTTAGTCTCAGGCTTAGGTCCAGACTTGGGTTTCTTCACTTGAGCAACTACTTGCTTTCCATTCTTCTTGAAGTTCCCCTTCTTCCCTTTGACCTTTTTCTTGAAACTAGTGGTCTTGTCAACCATCAACACTTGATGTTTTTCTTGATTTATACCTTCGCCGATTTTAGCATCGCGAAGAGCTTGGGAATTGTTTTCGTCATCCCTTGCATATTGTAGTTCATCACGAAGTTCTAGTAACTTGGTGATAGTGACTAGAGAACTTTGTCAATTACTATCTTATCTGGAAGATTAACTCCCACTTGATTCAAGCAATTGTAGTACCCAGACAATCTGAGCACATGCTCACCAGTTGAGCTATTCTCCTCCATCTTGTAGGAAAAGTAGTGTCAGAGGTCTCATACCTCTCGACACGGGCATGAGTATGAAATAACAATTTCAACTCTTGGAACATCTTATATGCTCCCTAGCCTTCAAAACATTTTTGAATTCCCGGTTCTAAGCCGTAAAGCATGGTGCACTAAACTATCAAGTAGTCATCATACCGAGCTTTTGTCAAAACGTTCATAATGTCTGCATCTGCTCCTGCAATAGTTATGTCACCTAGCGGTGCATCAAGGACATAATACTTCTATGCAGCAATGAGGATAATCCTCAGATCACGGAGCTAGTCCGCATCTTTGCTACTAACATCTTTCAACTTATTTTTCCCTATGAACATATCAAAAATAAACGGGGAATTACATCGCGAGCTATTGATCTACAACATAGATATGCAAATACTATCAGGACTAAGTTCATGGTAAATTAAAGTTCAATTAATCATATTACTTAAGAAGCCCCACTTAGATTGACATCCCTCTAATCATCTAAGTGATCACGTGATCCAAATCAACTAAACCATGTCCGATCATCACGTGAGATGGAGTAGTTTTCAATGGTGAACATCACTATGTTGATCACATCTACTATATGATTCACGCTCGACCTTTCGGCCTCAGTGTTCCGAGGCCATATCATATATGCTAGGCTCGTCAAGTTTAACCCGAGTATTCTGTGTGTGCAAAACTGGCTTGCACCCGTTGTATGTGAACGTAGAGCTTATCACACCCGATCATCACGTGGCGTCTCGGCACGAAGAACTGTCGCAACGGTGCATACTCATGGAGAACACTTATACCTTGAAATTTAGTGAGAGATCATACTATAATGCTACCGTCAATCAAAGTAAAATAAGATGCATAAAAGATAAACATCACATGCAATCAATATAAGTGATATGATATGGCCATCATCATCTTTTGTCATTGATCTCCATCTTCAAAGCACTGTCATGATCACCATCGTCACCGGCGCGACACCTTGATCTCCGTCGTAGCATCGTTGTCGTTTCGCCCACTATTGTTTCTACGACTATCGCTACCGCTTAGTGATAAAGTAAAAACAATTACAGGGTGATTGCATTGCATACAATAAAGCGACAACCATATGGCTCCTGTCAGTTGCCGATAACTCCGTTACAAAACATGATCATCTCATACAATAAAATTTAGCATCATGTCTTGACCATATCACATCACAACATGCCCTGCAAAAACAAGTTAGACGCCCTCTACTTTGTTGTTGCAAGTTTTACGTGGCTGCTATGGGCTGAGCAAGAAATGTTATTACCTACGCATCAAAACCACAACAATATTTTGTCAAGTATGTGTTGTTTTAACCTTCACAAGTACCGGGCGTAGCCACACTCGATTCAACTAAAGTTGGAGAAACTGACACCCGCCAGCCACATGTGTGCAAAGCACGTCGGTAGAACCAGTCTCGCGTAAGCGTACTCGTAATGTCGGTCCGGGCCGCTTCATCCAACAATACCGCCGAATCAAAGTATGACATGCTGGTAAGCAATATGACTAGTATCACCCACAACTCACTTGTGTTCTACTCGTGCATATAACATCTACGCATAAACCTGGCTCGGATGCCACTGTTGGGGAACGTAGTAATTTCAAAAAACTTCTCTGTGAGACGCAAGATCATGGTGATGCATAGCAACTGGCGGGAGAGTGTTGTCCACGTACCCTCGTGAACCCGTGGCGGAAGCATTATATCAACGTGGTTGATGTAGTCGTACGTCTTCACGATCCGACCGATCCAATTATCAAACGCACGGCACCTCCGAGTTCAGCACATATTCAGCTCGATGATGTCCCACAAACTCACGATCCAGCAGAGTGTCGAGGGAGAGTTTCGTCATCATGACGGTGTGGTGACGGTGATGATGAAGCTACCGGTGCAGGGCTTCGCCTAAGCACTGCAACGATATGACCGAGGTGGATTATGGTGGAGGGGGGCACCGCACACGGCTAAGAGATCAATGATCAATTTGTGTGTCTATGGGGTGCCCCTCTCCCCCGTATATAAAGGAGTGGAGGAGGGGGAGGGCCGGCCCTTTACTATGGCGCGCCCTGGGGAGTCCTACTCCCACCGGGAGTAGGATCCCCCCCCCCCTTCCAAGTAGTAGGAGTAGGAGAGAAGGAAGGGGAAGAGCGAAGAGAAGGAAGGAGGGGGCGCAGCCCCTCCCCCTAGTCCAATTCAGACTAGGCCTTGGGGGGGCACAGCCTGCCCTAGGCAGCCCCTCTCTCTTTCCCCTAAAGCCCAATAAGGCCCATATACTCCCTGGCGAATTCCCGTAACTCTCCGGTACTCCGATAAATACCCGAACCACTTAGAACCTTCCCGATGTATGAATATAGCCTTCCAATATATCGATCTTTACGTCTCGAACATTTCGAGACTCCTCGTCATGTCCTCGATCTCATATGGAACCCTGAACAACCTTCGGTACATCAAAACACATAAACTCATAATACCGATCATCACCGAACGTTAAGCGTGCGGACCCTACGGGTTCGAGAACTATGTAGACATGACCTAGACTCATCTCCGGTCAATAACCAATAGCGGAACCTGGATGCTCATATTGGCTCCTACATATTCTACGAAGATCATTAGCGGTCAAACCGCATAACAACATACGTTGTTCCCTTTTTCATCGGTATGTTACTTGCCCGAGATTCGATCGTCGGTATCTCAATACCTAGTTCAATCTCGTTACCGGCAAGTCTCTTTACTCGTTCCATAATGCATCATCACGTAACTAACTCGTTAGTCACATTGCTTGCAAGGCTTATCTTGATGTGCATTACCGAGAGGGCCCAGAGATACCTCTCCGAGCAATCGGAGTGACAAATCCTAATCTCGATCTATGCCAACTCAACAAACACCATCGGATACACCTGTAGAGCACCTTTATAATCACCCGATTACGTTGTGACGTTTGGTAGCACCTACAGTGTTCCTCCGGTATTCGGAGTTGCATAATCTCATAGTCATAGGAACATGTATAAGTCATGAAGAAAGCAATAGCAACATACAAAACGATCAAGTGCTAAGCTAACGGAATGGGTCAAGTCAATCACATCATTCTCTAATGATGTGATCCCGTTAATCAAATGACAACTCATGTCTATGGCTAGGAAACCTAACCATCTTTGATTCAATGAGCTAGTCAAGTAGAGGTGTACTAGTGACACTCTGTTTTGTCTATGTATTCACACATGTATAAAATTTCCGGTTAATACAATTCTAGCATGAATAATAAACATTTATCATGAAATAAGGAAATAAATAATAACTTTATTATTGCCTCTAGGGCATATTTCCTTCATCTCCTCCCTCTGCTGAGCCAACTTGGGCTAAGAATCTCAAGGCCAAGATGAAGGCTCTGTTCTGCATGCAGGCCAAGGGTCAGTACCAGGCTCATGTGAACGCCAAGATGGCTCGTTGTCGCGACAAGGCTATTATGAGGCAGGTTGGCCTTGAGGTCCAGGATGGCTCTAAGGAGAGGATCACAGATGAGGAACAATGGACCAGACTGCCGGTGGAGTGAGTCAGAGGAGGATGCTGGAGTTCGCTCTTCATCCCGTGCTGCTGAGGAGTCTGAGGAGGAGGAACATGACTGGTGATGCCTTGAAGTTCTACCACCACCTGTGCCGTTTCACTTTTTTTGGTGTCCTCTCTGCTTTTTTTGGTGTCCCGATGCCAAAGGGGGAGAGAGTGTAGGATTTGCGAGTCTTGTGTCGTTTCGCTTTGCTTTCGTTCTGTTTCGTTCTATTGAACCTTCGTTGCTTTGGTTTGTGGTTGTGTTCGTGTGAGACCATGAGACTATCATATGGTGTGATACATATTCCCTCAAGCTTATCTTATTGTCTAGTATGTTTAGTAGATTGTGAGCTTATGTTATCTTGTGCCCTTTACTTCATGCTCACGTACTTTACCTTGCCTCCATGACTAGTGTCATTTATATTGTTGCAAGGATTGCCCTGTCTATAAAATATAGGGGGGGTGTTGATCCTAGTATGTGTGCCGTGCAGTCCAAAGCATATCTATAGAGTGCACACATCTAGGGGGAGCCTGTCTATATTTTATAGATGTTTGGGTTTGCTTATGTTCATTTTATATCCTTATGTGCAAATCCAGTATTGTCATCAGTCCACCAAAAAGGGGGAGATTTTAAGGGCATATTTCTCCCTATGTGGTTTTGGTGATTGATGATAATGCATTTGCGGACTAATCGTGTGCATTGGGCATTCCAGATATCTCATGTCTAGGCACAAGACGATTCGGTGCCCCTCGGAGCCTATCGAAGACGGTGTTTCTCTACATTTTTTTCGATGGATTTGAGTCGTAGGAAAGCCGTACTATTAAGAGGAGGTCCGCTTCGAAAAGGTTAGGGTGGAATCAACACGTACACATCTATTCCTTTGCACCACCTTTCCTTCGCTTCATTGGAGCACTGGTTGTTTTCCCTTGCCTATGCGAAGATGAAGGCCTCCAAGTGCTATAGTCTCTGTGGCGTGCGGCAGTACTGCTCAAGGGAGCAGTAGTACCGCAACGGTCCATGGTAGTACCGCCCAGGGCAGCAGTAGTACCGCTCCTCGCCACCAGTAGTACCGTGGCCTCTAGCCCAGAATGCTGGCACGCACGGAAGTAGGTCAGAAACTTCCGCGTCCTATGCGGTAGTGCCGCTCCCTGCGAGCGGTAGTACCCTGCCGGATTTTCGCACAGACCAAAACTCAGCGAAAGTTGCCACGGATGTAATTTTATTAGTCGAGCCTTCCCAGCCCAGTTGAACCCTGCCTTGCGGTAGTACCACAAGGGCGTGCGGTAGTACCGCTCCGGCGGTTCTGCCACTCGTTGCTATACGCAACAGGGTCGTCTGTTCTCTGGCACGCGCACGGTAGTACCGCACCGTCTAGCGGTAGTACCGTAAGCCCGTGCGGTAGTACCGTGTGTTTGTGCGGTAGTACCGGATGTCGCGGGCTGAATAAGTGGGTAACGGTTGGATCTCCCCCCCCCCAACTATATAAAGGGGTCTTCTTCCCCAAGTTGACCACATCTTCCCTCCCCAAGCTCCATTGTTGCTCAAAGCTCCTTTTTCGCCCGATTTCTCTCCCTAGCCAATCAAACTCATTGATTTTCTAGGGATTGGTTGAGAAGGCCCCGATCTACACTTCCACCAAGAGAAATTTGATTTCCCCTACTAATCCCTTGCGGATCTTGTTACTCTTGGGTGTTTGAGCACCCTAGACGGTTGAGGTCACCGTGGAGCCATATTCCATTGTGGTGAAGCTTTGTGGTGTCATTGGGAGCCTCTAATTAAGTTGTGGAGATTGCCCCAACCTTGTTTGTAAAGGTCCGATCGCCGCCTCCAAGGGCACCAATAGTGGAATCACGGCATCTCGCGTTGTGTGAGGGCATGAGGAGAATACGGTGCCCTAGTGGTTTCTTGGGGAGCATTGTGTCTCCACAACGCTCCACGGAGATGTACTTCCTCTCAAAGGGAAGGAACTTCGGTAACACATCCTTGTCTCCACCGGCTCCACTTTTGGTTATCTCTTATCTTTACTTGTGCAAGCTTATATTGTGATGTATCCCTTGCTTGCTTGTGTGCTTTTGTTGTTGCATCATATAGGTTGCTCACCTGTTGCATATCTAGACAACCTACTTTGATGCAAAGTTAATTTGGTAAAGAAAGGCTAATAAATTTTAGTTGCCTATTCACCCCCCCTTCCCCTCTAGTCAACTATATCGATCCTTTCAAACTTCCGTCTATATGAACTTTTGCAAAATTAGCAGGTGGAGCTGGATCGAGACATCGAGTCGTGCTCGACCTGGCTCGACCGGTTGGCTCGACCTGGCTCTGGTCTCTGAAAAGGGTCCGGACTCGGCAAATCCTTCTTCTTCGGATTCCTCTTCTTCGGCAGCTAAATGGTTGAGATGATTGAGTTGGTGGAGGTCCATAATCTTCGTTGTACTCCTCCTCCCCGTTGCTCTCATCCTCCTCCTCCCCTTCTTCATATGTGGCCTTCTCCTCCTCGTCCTCCTCCTCCTCATCCTCCTCCTCCTCCCCAACCAACCTAGACGACGAGGGAGCATGGCTCGATGAGCCGATGAGACCCTGTGTGGCTACAGGCTGATAAGCTTCAACTGAGCCAGCTCCAGCACACCCGAGCAGCCCTACCAGCTTGCGACAACGCTTCACGAACTTCTGCACTCACGATTAAACAAGGGTATAATAAGTATCAGATCGACTGATGCAAGTGAACAAGATGTATCTGTTCTGAGGAGGCTGAAATTGTACCTTCATCGTCCCCCTCATTTTGTTCTCGGATTGTACGCTCCCGGAGAGAGCACCTAGTGCATTTGAGGCTTCAAAGATGCATCTGTTCAGCTCACCAGGCTGCAACGGCATAAGTTAGTCACGATGACGAATGAACTAATTTAAATACAACCGACGGTTCAAACTTACCACTCTGTTGATAAGGGGTGCAAACTCCCTAAATCCACTGTGCATGTCTCTGATGCCGGTCTGGTAGGCCTCTTCCTCGGGGTCATCCCTCTCCAGCTCTGCGATGTCTTCCGCCGTCCACCGAGGCCTGAGACGAAGACGGTGCATCTGGCCATCATCGTACCACCTCATGTGTCGGTCCAGGTAAGCATTCCAGTCCGTCACTTTCCTCTCCACGTCTTTCCGGTACCTCCTCGGTTCCACTCCGTCACATGAGTTTTATGCTCCTCTCCCTAGCATGTGATCGACTGATTCTTCTGCCGGCTCATCCTGCAAGGCATAGGCCACAAGAAACATCATAAGCGCAATGAGATCATCATAAGCAACAAGAAACATGATAAGCGTAATGAAATCATGGGCACGGAGAACAAAGCGCTCACAGGTGGAAGCGGCGTGGCCGCCGGTATCGGTGGGCTGGCCTGGTGGGGTATGCTGATAAATCCCAAACTGCATGGCCACGCGGTGTGGCAAGTGCCACTCGACAGCGTACACACAGATCATGGGCACGATGCACCGCCAGAGACCTTTGTCGGCCTCGCACATCATGTTCAGATCGAAGGCCCACTCTCTGTCATGATACGGCCACCAGTTTACCTATTACATATAACTTCCCACTCTCGGTCAAAAGTGGAATCAAAGAGAAAGGTGTTGAGCGAGTTCATATACCTGCGTATGCGTCAAAGCGTCCAACTCATTGGTGTAGGTCTTGTACGAAGTCTTGTTTAGGCCCGTGTAGAGTTTGACAACGTCCCACTCGTAAGCTACGATGGGGTTTCGAGTCTCGTCGCCGTCTTTGCTATAGTCTTCCCATGGGCGTCTTGGCATCTTCTCCGGACGCCCCACCGGCAGCCGCTCCCACATCCAAATGGAGAAGGCCCAGACAAAGCCACCCATGTTGGACTTGTCTCCCGTCCTCTGCGTTGCATCGTCAAGCTGCAAAACATCAAATGAGGATCAGATATAAGAAAATGTCATGGACATACTTTCCTAGGTAGGTAGGCAATTTGACACTCTCTTACCGAACGGTATAGGTAGGCGAGAGATGCGGTCCCCCAACTGTACCCTGCATCCCAGTCGGCTAGGAAGAACAGATACGACCAGTTGGCAGAGTTCCCGGAGCTGTCTGGAAACACGACCTCCGTGAGAAGATACCACAGGTAGGCCCTCGCGTACCACTCCACAGTCGCCTCGTCTGCGCCTTCGGGGCATGTCTTCCGGTGCTCCGAGAGCCAGATCAACGACACACTGGATGTACGGTTACTCTTGGCACGGGGCGATCGCCGATGAGGGTGGTGACCCTCTCCTGCCAGTTGGTCCTCTCCACTCGACCGGTGAGTGCATGACCCTCGATCGGCATGGCAGTAATCATCTCCCAGTCCTCGAGGGTCACCGTCATCTCCCCGCATGGCAGATGGAAAGAATGGGTCTCCGGTCGCCACCGGTCAATCAACGCTGTCAGAGCTGCGTGGACAAGCGTCGGCGGCTGACGCTTGAACTGCAACACGAAACCCAACAGATGGGCTTTCTTGAAGAGCGGCCAGCGTAGCGATAAATCGTCAGTCCATATGCCCATGAACCCCATGACCCCTCATGCGCAGTGGCTGGAGCATCTGTCAAAAAGTGAATGCCAAAAGTTAGGAAATTATTTTCATCAATCCGAAAACTTTGATCAAAATTTCATTCATATAACTTACCTCTCCGTTCTCTATGAAACGGGCACGATGACCCTTGTCGAATGCCCAGTCCAGCATGCAGTACCGTTGGCCGATGTTGTCCGCAAGAGGTGGCCGCCTTAATAAAATTTCACAAACAAAAGCACCATAAGCATAAAGCATACATAAACAAAAAATGAACTCAAATCATATCAACATGCATCATATCAAAATAAAATCTTAAGCATATTTCTCCAACAACATCTACTACACATGATGGATCAAATCATATCAACATGCATCATATCAAAAAAAATCCTCCGACATACATCATATCATCATATTTTTAAATAATTTTTCCAAACAACATCTTCATATCATCATATCAACATGCATCATCAAACTAGGGTTCATCTTCACACTAGATCATATCATCATATCAACATGCATCATCAAACTAGGGTTCATCCTCATATCAACATTACATCATAATTTTTTAACAAAAAATTATGAACTAGGTTCATCTTCACACTAACATATGAACTATTGATTAGAATTCATATCCAATACCACTAGTTACTAAAGAACTAAGAACTACAACTACAATCAATCTTAGGTGAAAAAAAATCCAATCTAAGTTCAAAAATATGAGGGATTTCAAGCAAATAATGCGTCGAGTCGGAAACAAGTTTGCAAAAACTAATTGAAGGGATTGGAGGAGCTTACGTTTCTCTCTTCGGGGCCATCTCGATCCGCAAAAACGGTGAAGAATCGGTGAAGATCGAAGGGGGGGAGTGGAGGAGATGAGAGAGGGAGAGAGGGGCGACTTGGGGGAGAAAAATGAGGAACTATCGACGGGGGGAGGGGGTGGGGTGGGGAGAAGGGAAGGGGCGCGGGGGTCTCGAGCGAAATAACTGCCCGGACCCTACCGCCAGAGGCTCTGGCGGTAGGGTTACACAGCCTACCGCCAGGGGCCCTGACGGTAGGGTGCGACGGAGGGGGGACAGCGTCGTCTGCGCGCGCTGACGTGGATAAGTTTCCTACCGCCAGGACCCCTGGCGGTAGGCTGTGCTACCCTACCGCCAGAGCCTCTGGCGGTAGGAAAAAGGGTCAAATCTCGAAAAAAATTCAAACCAGGATCAGATCCTGAAATTCTTTGTCAAAAGGGTCAAAACACGAAATTCGGCCCGCTCAGGAAGGTCTTGCCGGACGGAGGCTACCCGTGGCAGGAGAACTCGGCTCAATCGGCGCCGCAGATCGCCGTCCTTGACCCTCTCGACGCAGTGTCATTTACATCAAGGTCGGCGAGCACGTCGTGGTGGTGGACATGCACAATGGGAAGGTGATCGAGGCCTCTCCGCTCGAAGACGAGTACTTTTGTATCATACCATGCGTGCTTCCAGCGTGGCTTGGATCAAGCCGAATCCCCGCGGCAGGTATATAATCACCTACCAATCTCCCTACCTTTCAGTTTTGCATTTGCTTGATTGGTTTGTGCTTGGGCAGAAGATTTTGAATTGTTCATGGATGGATATTTGTGTCGAATTGACATTGTCAGTAAGATCCAAACATGAATTCCAATCAAATACTCTTACGTACTAGGATTGGTACTATTAATCTAGTTAGACTGACTTGGCATAGTTGTACCTCAGTTTGTTAGCCTGTACTTTGGTGTAATTGTACCTCAGTAAGATCCAAACCGTATCTATTCTCACAACTACTATGTTCATAGTGAGTAGCAACACATGGTTTATAAATTGTTCTTGGTTAGCATTGCGTTTGTTATTCAAGTTATTGTACCTTGACAGTGGAAACCATTTTTCAGGCAAGATGGATGTCTTGGAATCGACAGATGATCTGTTTAGTTTCGTCTAGAAGTGCTGACTGGGTATGATTCTTGCAGCCAGCTTATGCATCTCTAGGTCTATTCTTTAATCTAATGCTGCTTTGCTGACCATCCATACTTCCATGTTGTAGTGATGATCGCTCTTGTCTTTTTAGGAAATATATAATCGACAATTGGTATAATCTGAAACTGAATTAAGCTTGTTATTTCCAAACAAATGTTAATGTTTAAATTTTGTGCTATGAAGACATGTTGTGAAGATGATAACTGACTTCCCATTTCGCTATAATAGCAATTGTGGTTACGCGGTTTTTCGATTTTCTACATTGAGTCAGTCTTTTCCATGTTGGGTAGTCAAACGTCCCTGATATTTCTTTGCTTTACTTTTCAGGTTCCTGGAACTAATGGATGCAGGGGTTGCGCTATATTAGGAAGCTGGCAGTAGTTTGAACTCTCATTTTAGAGAGAAAATCTGGATGATTTGGATTTATTCTACTACTCCATCCCATAATGTAAAGACGTTTTTTAACACTATACTAGTGTCAAAAAACGTCTTATATTATGGGACGAAGGGAGTAGTTGATTATCAATGAATTATCTGGTTTAGATGGAAATCTGGCTGTGGTTTCAGCGCTCAGATTAGGAGATTCAGTAGAACTAAATTAGTACTAGGAAGAAAGCTGGCGGCAGTTTGTTAAAGTATCATTTTGGAGGAAGTCTGGAGAAGTTTGGGTTCATTGTACTAGTTCGTTGACGAATTACTATCTCGTTTAGAAGGAAAATATGGCAGTTGTTTCAGCGGTCACATTAGGAATGGAAATTCCAGAAGACATGATTAAATCAGCATGCATGTAGCAATCGACTACCACAGAACAAGATGCGTGCTCTGCTTACTTGCAAGACATTGTGCCCATCAAGTTAAAAGAAAAAAAATACGGTCATCTTCTTGTAGGGATACATGGATGGTGGATGCATCCATGATCTCTCGCTGCGACATGATAAATGGATAAATGTTTCAACGGATCAGTAGTATTTATATCCATGTCTATACCTAATATTAAAAAGATTGTCTCTTCACTTTTTGGGGTCCTCTTGTCAATTTGTACGTATGGCCAAGCTGGGCATGTCCATCGTCCGTCTGACATGGGTTTTTGCCCACTTTGGGCCTCTTCGTAGGCTTGCACACCAACGCACAGAATCATCTTTTTTTTTTCTACTATCCTTATAAAATGATGCACAACAACCATCCATATACTTCAAAAAGGATAATTGAGGCACACCACTGGAACGGTTGTTGTACATGAATTGGACACAAGAGTGCCCTACCCTCAGAGGTGCCGTTCACGCACATATCCTCTGCCCTAAGTTTCCACCTTACATGGCAACCTGACAATCATCCCATACGCACAAGAGATTTGTTGACCGAACCCTCACGCAACCGGGACCGCATCGATGACAAGAATCATTCAGACCAAAAGAACTCGAATCGTATATGGTGGACGATGAATTTGTAGTCCACTGGATTGTTTCGTACGTCGTGGCCACGCTGGGCATGACCATCATCCGTCCGACCAAGGCTTTGTTGGCCCACGTTGGGCCTCTTCGTAGGCTTGTGCACAACGCACAAATACCACATTTTCCCTACCAACCAAAACTGACGGAATACAAATGATATTTGGTGTGTTCCCTAGCCACACATATCGACTGATAGGGAGCGTCGAGGCTGCTTTTGCCAAAGCATGAGCCTCACAATTTGACTCCCTATTTTCAAAACGAAAGCTAACTTTAACAAAATCTAAAGATCTAACTTTAATCTCTTCGATGATACAAGCATAAGAAGATGATTGCGCAGCATCATTGATGTCTGAGACGACTTGCAGGCAGTCCAACGCTATGATCACATGTGATAGATGAAGATCTTGAGCAAGGGCAAGTGCCTCATTGCATGCTTGGGCCTCCAAGTTTGCAGCGCCAACTAGGCCTTCAAAAACCATAGCCGATGCGCCGATGTAGTTTCCTTCTTTGTCCCTGCATATAACAGCACACGCTCCCGTCCGTCCCGGCCTGGAGACAGCGCCATCCACATTTATCTTCGCCGCATCTTCGCCAGGAGGGATCCACTTCTGGCCCCTGGGCTTTGCCTCGCCAACATGCACTATGGGACTGTGTTCCGCTGCTATTTCAAGGTCCTGCAGATACCTGTTAATGAAGCACATGGTAGACAAAGGGCTCTGGAATTCATTATCATGGATTGCTCTTCTACGTGCCCACCATGTTGCCCACATGGTGATTAGAACTCTAGCGAGGTCTTGCTGATCCGGAGTTTCAAAAACCCAGAATAGACACAAACGCGCATCATCGCTTCTGTTGGAAATCAGATGCGCCAAAATTTCCTCATCGCCTAGAGCCCAGACACACCGTGCCATTCTGCACTCAAACAAAGAATGTCGCCATGAGTCATACTCCGCTTCGCATAAACCACACACAGGTGAAGTGGCCATGTTACGGTCGTGGCGGACTGATCCAGTGGGTAATGACATTTGTGCTAATCTCCACACAAAGACCTTGACCTTAGACAGAACTTTCACTTTCCACAATTGAGACCATGATCTGCTCTCAGCTTCAACGTTCGAGTGGCTCGGCCTGTGCTCTAGCCAGTCCTCTCGCTGGTGTTTGATTCCACTTATCATCCTATAGGCAGATTTGACTGTAAAGATTCCCCGACGCTCGTAGTGCCATGACCAAAAGTCAGGTTGTACACGTGTGCTTAAAGGGATGTTCAAGATAACATCCACATCCGGCTAGATGAAGTTCTCGGTCAGTACTTGTACATTCCATGATCTGGATGTTGCATCAATGAGTTCTGACACTAACTACGGCGGGGCGGGAGAAATACAACATATAGGTCTCAACTTGAAATCACGCGGCAGCCAGTTATATTCCCAAATGTGAGTTTCAGTCCCCGACCCGATTCTCTTTATGAGGCCCAAAACGAGCACATCTCTCCCCTCCATGAGCGAGCGCCATACTTGGGAAGGCCGGGTGCCAAGGCTTGCACCCAATATGTTGCTCTGGGGGTAGTAACGTGCACGTAAAACACGCGCACTCAAAGACTACGGGTCCGGAAGTAAACGCTAACCTTGACGAGCAAGCAAAGCAAGATTGAAAAGCTCTATGTCCCTGAATCCGATGCCTCCCATATGCTTTGGTTTACACATAGTATTCCAAGAAACCCAAGCCGGTTTTCTTTGGCCACGTTTATTCCCCCACCAAAACTTCCTGATAAGGCTGTTTATATGTTCAGTTAGGCCGCGACAGAGTTTGAAGCATGACATGGAATATGTCGGAATAGATTGTGCAACCGATTTGATCAAAACTTCTTTACCTCTTGCTGATAAACATTTCTCCATCCAACCTTGGATGTGTTTCCAAATTCTATCCTTTAGATACTTAAAGCTTCCTTCCTTGTTCTTCCCTACGTCCGTGGGCAGGCCCAAATACTTCTCTGACAGGGATTCATTTTGAACATCAAGTGCATTCTTTATCTCGTTCCGTGTTACCTCTGGAACCCCCTTGCTGAAATATATAGCGGACTTGTCTATGTTTACTCGTTGGCCCAACGCGTCGCAGTACATCCTCAAAATGTTCTGGACACGAGCTGCACTATCCATGTTTGCTTCAAAGAACAGTAGACTATCGTCCGGAAAGAGCAAGTGATTAACTTGCGGGGCTGTTTCTGCAACAGCTAGACCCCGAATGCCACCTCCGTGGTGTTTTAATAAAGATGAGAGACCCTCAGCTGCAAGTAAAAATAAGTACGGGGAGATAGGGTCCCCTTGTCTCATACCCCTTGATGCCTGAAATCATTCAAACTACCACCGTTAAAAAGAACTGAGAAAGTTACTGAAGAAACACATCTCATGATAGTCTCTGTGAAGCGTGGGCTAATGCCCATTCTCAACATAACAGCCTTCAGATAAGGCCATTCCAGGCGGTCATATGCTTTCATCATGTCTAATTTCAGCGCAACAAACCGATTATTCTTTACTCTCCTCGTTTTCATGTAATGCAAACACTCGTAAGCTGTCAGAAAATTATCCGTGATAAGACGTCCAGGCACAAAGGCCGACTGCTCCTCAGAAATTACCTCAGGAAGGATGATCTTCAACCTGTTAGCTAAGACCTTTGATGCTATCTTGTAGACCACGTTGCAAAGGCTTATAGGCCGAAATTGTCCTAGAATTTTTGGACTTGCAATCTTGGGAATAAGAACGATGAACGTGCGGTTGATATCCTCCGGAGAATCATCTCCCTCGAGCAATCTAATAATCATGCCAGTAACCTCTTCACCACAGGTCCCAATGTCTCTGAAAAAATGTGCAGGAAATCCATCGGGGCCCGGTGCTTTAGTTGGAAACATTTGAAAGAGAGCAACTTTGACCTCTTCTTTTGTATATGGTGCATTAAGTTTTGCATTCATACTTCCATCAACTCGACAGCGAGGGATGTGGGACAGAACCTCCTCCATCCCAATACATCCTTCAGACTTGTACAATTTCTCATAGAACTCATTAGCCATACCGGCCATCTCATCAGTATCAGAAGTGAGTGTCCCATCCGGCCTCTCCAGCTGAGTTATATTGTTTTTTTCCCTTCTAGCACTTGCCTTCTTCTGGAAATACTGCGTGTTACTATCTCCTGCGGACAGCCAGTCAATACGCGACCGTTGTCTCATCATTATCTCCTCCCTGTACGAAATCTCAACAATCTTGTCCAAAACCCTTTTCTCCTCGTCGTCCGGCCCAACACGGGCCGGATCAGCTCTCAGAACTGCTAGCTGATGCCGTAGCTTCCTTAACTCTTCCCGGACAGACCCAAAAGTTGCTCGGCTCCAATGTTTAAGTGACGCTCCAACCGATGTCAACTTATCAGCTAGCTCTGCTATACTTGTAGCTGGTCGGTTCTTTTCCCATTCATACTTAAGTGTAGCCCCAAACCTATCATCCGTCTCCCAGCAACATTCATATCTGAAAGGTTTCCTCAACGCAATCATCAGATTGTTCGCTTCCAGTTCGTTCAATAGTAATATCGGGCTGTGATCCGATTTTGCTGCTGTGAGATGCTCCAATGAAGCGAAGGGAAACATAGCTGACCAGTTAGCACTTGCCAAAGCTCGGTCAAGCCGTACCCTGCAGAATTCACCTCCCACGACTCTCTTCTCAAAAGTCCAATCCAACCCTTTGTATCCAAGATCAGCCAGTTCACAAACATCGACCGCTTCTCTGAATCCTTCCATCTGTGCACTATCTCTCTCATTAGGGCCCATCTGCTCCTCTTGCCTGAGTATCTCATTGAAGTCCCCAATGCACAGCCATGGCAGGGTACTTTCTCCATGCAAGAACTTCATAGTGTCCCACGTCTTGTACCTCAAGCTCATGTTTGCTGCACCATAGAAACACGACAATCGCCATGGGTCTTTGCCTGGCTCTTTCACAACCGAATCAATATGATGTTGTGAATAGGTTTTTATTTCGAGCTCCACACTATTCTTCCAGAAAATACATAAGCCTCCACTTCTGCCCGCACTATCTACTCCAAAACAACCTGTAAATCCTAAACTACCCGCCAAACCTTCCACCCTATACTTTGCTATCTGCGTTTCCACAATGCAAAGCACCATCGGCGCACACGCCTCCACTAGATCGCGGAGCTCTTTGACTGTCGCTGGGTCGCCAATTCCGCGACAGTTCCAACATAGGGTTCTCATTGGGCTCAGCGGCCCTCCTCAGAGGAGGCCGCCTGATCATGCATTTCCACTTCATTACCATTCAAAACACCATCCTGCCTCCTCCTCTTTACTATAGGAACCTTCCCCGGGGTATTATTTACCCCTGTTATAGTTTCAAGTTCACTGTTTTCCAGCATTAAAACTGTTCCAGCGACCCTTCCTTCTAGATTCGTAAGCACTTGGCCTCGAATATTGACTGCTCCATCAGCTAAGACCAGCCTTTTACGCACATTCATGTTATCAGTTGCTCTCACATCTTGTTGGGTATAATCCCCATTATTGTACTGCATTTCATCTTCCTCCCCCTCCCTACTTCCTCTGTCACGACCTCCCCTCCCTTGTCTACCTCTCTACCTCCTCTTCCTCCCTGCCTACCTCCTCTACCGCCTCCTTCCATGTTCACCCTTCCTCCTGACGCAAACGTTTGCTGCTCTGATCCCCACAGTAGCCATTCTCCCCACTCACAGGTACGAGGATCGTGAATTCCGTCCCCGCATTCCTCAACTGTGTGCCCCCATCAAGCCACAGAAATAACAGAAGTCCGGCAGCCTGTCATAGTATACAGGATATTTCTTCTTCACCCTGAGAGTTATCGGCACAAACCTAACTAGAGGTGTATTCACATCCACAAAAACCCTAATTCTCAAAGCACTTGCTTGGTTAATCTTTCCTTCGTTGACAATAGTCGTAAAAGGTGGTTCTCCAATCTTTGCATCAACTTTCTCTACAAGCTCTTTCTTGGCTGTCAGTCCATCCGGCAGCCCCTTGACTCTCGCCCACAATGGCATTTTATTCAGTTTGTACTCAGAAACGTCTATGAATCCATCATACTCCTGAATAATCACTGGAGCATAACAGAAGATCCATGGGCCCCCATCCATGATCCTTTTCCAGTCCCCAAGACAATGACACTGGAACAAGAACAGATTCGGACCTTTTACATTGAAGGTGACGCCTTGAGCCGCCGCCCACGCGTTCCTCATCTGCTTCAGCAAGGCTGCATGGCTGAAAGGCTTGGTTGTGTACACCCGAAACAACCCTAGCCATCGTGCCCCGCCAATCAGCTCATCCACTTCTCTGGACAGATCTAGATCATCTTCCTCCTCTCGATGGAGTTTCATCCCCGCAAATTTGTCTTCCAGATCCGGCGCCGATCCATAATAGTCCCACTCATCCTCGTCTCCTTCATCCGCCCCTGTCTCCCTGCTCCTACTGCCTTCTCCCCCCCCCCCCCTCCCCCTTCTTCGATCCTCCCTCCATACTCTCCCCACTAGCCTGATCTTTCTCCACCTGTTCATCTCTCATCGTCCCCTTCTCGCTTCCTTCTCCGCCCCCGGTCACCGGTGGTAGTAAACTTGCCATGCAAGCGTACCGTCCAAGTCACGCACTCCTGGTGACTCCCTGCCGTCGGAAAAACCGGCCGGCGAGGATGTTTGACGTAGACTCCGTGCGTAGCCGCCGGAGGAAAAGTGGAACCCTAGATCGCCTCTAGGGGAAAAGTGGAACCCAGATATCATTTGTATTCCGTCAGTTTTGGTTGATCAATAAAACCCTAGTTACACCTAAAAAACCACATTTTCCCTACCATCCTTGTAAAATGATGCACATCAACCTTCCATACTTCAAAAAAGATCAAGGCACACGAGCAGAGGTTCCATTTAACTGCCCTAAGCTGCCACCTTACATGGCCAATGGACGCGATCATCATCCCTATGCAGAAGAGATTTGTTGGCCGCACCCTCGCGCCACCGGGACCACATCGACGAGAAAAATCCATTCGAATCGTATATCGTGAACGACGAATTTCGCCATTCAATCTATGCGGACTATCGCAGGCCTACTTTGTGGTCAGTGACAAAATGTTCAATTACTCGCACCCATCAATTCATCTAGATGTCACCGACCTTATAGACACTGTATATCGTCCTATTGTTGTCATTGGCCGCGTGCACCACGAGCCGTGTCATCCGTGATCGTGAACCGGATGTTGCAACCCTCGGCATCACCTTAACGCGGTCATGGGAACGACGTTTCGATGCAAACTTTCCGTGTCACTTTGCTAGCCTCATCTTAAGTAATCGTATTAGTGAGCCGCAAGTTAATCCACTGTCTAATAATGCTCTCTCCTCGTCACGTGAACTGAATGTCGATTGTTAACATTAGCTTGCTTAACTAATTTATGTTCTGATACCTCCTTTCCATCATCCACTGGCCACTAGCTTGCACGTTGACTAATGAGCATGTGTTGCTATTGTACCCTAGGGCCTCTTTTATCTTACCATTCGAAAAAGAAAAAGAAAAACAGATTCTTTGTTGTAGCTATCATCTATAAGATTTTTTTATATAGCTATCATGTTTTAGAGAATATAATTGTCATGTTCTTAGATGTAGTCCCTTGCCAGATTGCTTTTTGATACACTTACCAAAATTTATGAGAGCAATTAACAGGTACGAATGCATGAACTGTTTATAAACAAATAATATAAATAATTGAGTTGTCAATTGATTCAGGATTTATGTCATCATAAAACTTATCCTCAGCCCAGCAATCCTGCTTAATGACAATTAATTTTCACATCACAGCAGAGCACATCATTTTTTTCTCCCATTGCAACGCACGGGTATATGTGCTAGTATTTCTAACAGCAGGTTGCATATTTTTCACTGCTTTTATGTTATATATTCCCAGCCATGCCAGTCCTTCGGCACCCACAGTCTCGAGCTCCTCACTACCTCAAGCGCTTCGGCAAGACCCGTGCCAGCGAGCTCCCCTACAAGCCTGGAAGTGGATGCGGACACCATGATCTCTGCGTGGATCAAGCGAGAGTTAGGGAAACTCCAATGCTCCGACGCATTTTGTCGACGCGTGTCTGTTTTGCTCGAAATGGACAGAAAACGCGGCAACGCGTAGATTCAAATGGGCGGTCGTCCATTTTTTGGCCGCCGCGACCCATTTCCATCCCAAATTTGGGCCAGGTTTGCATCGGCGCGTACGCGTGTGACGCCCGCCCTTGTCCTCCCCCTGGCCCGCCCGTCGGTGGCACATTGGCCATTCTCCTCCCCCATCAACATCCGACACCTCGGCCATGCCTCCCTCACTGCCGCCACCCACTTCCGGCCGGTTGGACGCTGCACAAGCCGCCGCCCACATCCACGCTCTTCCCCCACCTTCACGACGCATCCAATGTCGGCTCTTGTCGGCATTGGTGGCCTCTTTTCGCTACTACCGACCCATCATAGCACCTTCATGACCATGTTACCCCCTAGCCTCCATGGCCATCGGCTTCGCTCCACGGCCGCCTCCACTTCCACAAGCTTGCTGCTTGTACGGGGGAGAGGCGTGGGGCTCTTGACCGGCCGCTACTCCACCACGTTTGCAAGGTGTTCGGCGTTTTTCCGCGAGGTACCATGGATAGTGGGGATGAGTTCTTTTTCAATAACTTCATGTGTTCATCAGATGATGAAGATTTTATGGTTGCGACTATGATCGTCAGTGACCACATTGCTAGGCAGCGGCCGAGGTTTAGGGGATAAATCCCGGGCCATGCTCTAGCGTTGAATCACAACAGAGAGAGCGACCATTGCCTACCCTTCGTCGATTACTTTCAGTGCACGTCCCCACTCTTCAACCTCCAAGTTTTTCTGGCGCCGCTTTCGGATGGAGAGACATGTGTTCAACCATATTCGGGAGGGAGTGATGGCGTATGATGACCATTTCATATGCAAAGAGGATGCCCTTGGAAAGATTGGCATCTCTTCTTATAAAAAAATGCACTGCAGCTGTTCGGATGCTTGCATATGGAATTCTCGGTGATTGTATTGATGAGTATCTCCGCATTAGTGACTCTACATGCCTTGCGTCATTGTACAAGTTCTGCAAGGCTGTGGTAGCAATGTTTGGTCCGGAGTACTTGGGAGAGCCAAATGTTGTGATACAACCCGACTGTTGGCAATCAATAAAGAGAGAGGCTCCCCAGGAATGATTGGTGGCATAGATTGTATGCACTGACAGTGGAAGAACTGTACATCTACTTTGTAGGGGCAACATAATGGGTATGTTAAAGGTTACACTGTCATACTTGAAGTTGTGGCTTTACAAGATCTCTGGATTTGGCACTCTTTTCTCTGCATGGCTGGTTCTCACAATGACATCAACGTGCTTCAACGCTCTCCGATGCTCGGAAGACTTGCAGAAGTCTACTTTGAGATCAATGGCTAACATTACAACAAGGGATACTACCTAGCTGATCGAATCTATCCTCGGTGGTCAACTTTTGTGAAGACAACCTTCAATCCAGTAGGTGAGAAGAGGGTTACGTTGGCCCAAGCACAAGAGAGTGTTACGAAGGATGCGGAGCGTGCTTTTGGTGCGCTTCAATCTTGATGTGCTATCGTTTGGTACCCTGCTAGAACACGGAGCTCCAAGAAGATGTGGTAGGTGATGACTGCTTGTGTGATCATGCACAACATGATCGTATAGGATGCGTTTGATGACCAAATCTTCGACCAAGGGTATCAATTTCAGGGTAAAAATGCTGTGTCTGAGCATGGGATGACAACATTCGCAGAGATCATCTAATTTCATTATGAGCGTGATTGGGCAACTGACATTCAACTCCAAAATGATTTGGTTGAGCATATGTGGACTCACCTCGGCAACTAATACTCCCTCCGTCACAGTTTACTGATGCGCTTCAACAATCTCCGGGAGCAAGGTGATTAGCGATTGGACTGAAAAATAGCATCGACGGTTATACCACGACGCCTAATTACGGGAGAAATTAACATGCAGTAACCCTCACGGCCATTAAACGAGCCACCATCCTGCGTACACACTTGCATGCAGTTATTCCACCCTACATACACACATCTGCATGAAGAGAAAATTATGGGCTTGATTGCAGTTACCACAACCTAATTAATTGGGCATTAAACAAATTATGCCTAAATTCCCTCCGGTTGTGGAAATGCATGAGAATCAAAGTGCACCGGTAAACTGTGATGGAGGACTAGATGTATCAGCTCTTTTTCTTTCAATGTATTTGTGACATTTAAATTTCATTTGGTTTGTAAATCGTGAGATTTTTATTTAGTTGTAAACTATTTATTGGTGTGATTTAAGAACTTTGGGCAATGTTTAGATTGATGGGTAAAAATTGTCTAAAACTATTGCCGTGTTTTGGCCGGGCGGACGAAATACGGACGAGGTCGGACAGCGTCCTACTATCAATTCAAATGGACAAAAAGCAGACCAAATCCGCGTCCTTTCCGTCGACGAGTTAGAGTTGGCCTTACCGGGAGGAGGACGGAAAGGGAAGGGAGGGTACGAACGTGCGGATCACAGAGTCGATCTCAGCTCTTACCCGTAGTCTAGTCTCCTACAGTAACAAACATCCCTGAAAAAAAGATGGATCCCAACAAACAGATTTTACTAAGTACTATGGACAGTGAGACAGTGAGACACCTTGTGGGCTGCGCCGTCGTCTCGCTTGTTTGCATCTACTGTCAGGTCGTCCATGACGACCCGCTCTTGACGCTCCTCAAGCTTCTTCAAGGCCTCCTCGGCTTATTTCTCTACGACCTTGCCTGGGATTTTATTAACGACAGGTACACCTTAATTTGGAGAACAATAAATTAAGGCTAGTAGATAAATTATTGCTGCTCTATTCATACATTTCTCGAAGAAAGAAAACTTTAGTTCATTCCTTCATCCATCGATACATCCATCCAAGTATCTACTCCCTTTGTCCCTAATTATTTTTCTGCGATAAGTAATTTGGAACAGAGATGGTACAATTATTCATACATTTGTGAATCGATGCTCTATTGAATGTCCCCCGACTCCCCCCGCATCGTCCGCCCTCTCCCGACTCCCCCCGCGTCGTCCGCTCTTGGGCGACTCGGGGGGCGCAACCCTAGTCGCCAGCCGGTTCTCCGCCGCCCCTTCTCCTCCCTCGCCGCCGCCGGCAGCCGTCGCCGGGCTTGCTCACTGCAGCGGTAAGCGGCGGCGGGCTTCCTGCGCCCGCCTCGGCCTTCGAGACCCCCCTCCCCGCATCAGACGCCGTCGCCCGCTTCCTGCCGACCCGTTGCGGCGGTCGCCGGCATTGCCCCCTCCCGATCCGGTGCAGGAGCCTCCTGGGACGGTGCCGCCCATCAGATCAGGCCGGCTCGGCCCTGGATCGGGGCGCTCCTCCGATCTGGCGGCCGGTGAGCCGGGTTCGCCGGATCCGCCCGGATCTGGCCGGCGTGGCCCTGCCTCGTCCTCCCGGCTTGGGTCGCAGTGTGGTGCTTCCTGGTGGCGGCGGTATGGGTCTTTCTCCATGGTTTGACGGGATGTGTGCGATGGGTGGATGCCGGGGCAGCGGCCTCAGGTGGTATGGACGGCGTTGCCTCCGTGGGCGACGGTCGTGGGTGCTGGTGGTCCGGGACTTCGGCCGCGCGGGCGGCGAGGTCTCGGTGGACGTCTACTACAGTGGGTCGGGGTGCCCCGTCACCCGGCGTGCCTGCTTCGATGAAGTCGAACGCCTTCTTCGGCTGCGTGCGCTCCTCTGGCCAGGTCTTTGGCCGAGTGGATGGGATGGGGGCGGGACCGGGGGAAACCCTTGGCCGTCGGCGGAGGCCACGACAATGGCGGCGCCTTTGCTGGGCGTCCGTTCCCTTCTTGGAGGCCTTGTCGAGGTCCTCTCCCATCTTTCACTGTGATCTTCTGTTGGGCGAAAGCTCTAGTTCCCCTTGTGGGCGACGGCGTCGTACCCTCGTCGTGCTCCTTCTTGAAGGCGTCGCCTCGGGTTCCCGGAAGCACAGTGGGCGCTTTGCGGTGCGTGTGAGGTGTTTGGCGGCGGCAATGTGTGCAACGTTTCATATATTCTACCGCCGGTCTTCATCTGGTGGTAGCGCTCCTTCGGCTTGGAGTTGGACTGGCATAGGTGGTGGTCGTTATTTGGCGTCATGGTGGCGTCGATGGTGGAGGAACTTGCCAAGGTTGGTACCTTAATCTGCTCTGAAGATGGACAAGCGGAAGATGGTGGCGACGACACATGTGAGTGCGTCGGACTGGATTGTTACCCGGACCCGGTATGTGGCTCGGTCTGGGCTTCCAGCTTTAGATGTTAGGCCTAGGTGAGAGGTCTGGGTATATGGCCCAGCTTGCACCCCTTCATCATATGGATAGGAGTAGCGGCATGTGTTGCCAAGATGGCGGATTCAGGCATATTGTTATACTACTTTGTAAAATCCTCGAGAATAATCAATAAAGTGGCTGCATGCATCTCTCAGATGCAGAGGCCTGGGGTCATCCTCCTTTTCTAAAAAAACTGAATGTCACGCTAGATCCATATATACTCCGCATTTTTTGGGCAAACATATGCATGTCTTGTTTGTTTGACTACGAAGTAATATAGAGCTATGGCCGCCGACGAGCTGGAGGTGGTGGTGCCGGAGGCCGACGAGAGTAGCAGATTGGCAGCGACGTGTCGTATGGGCTGCGCCGGCATCTCAATCATAATAATTCGCTTCTCCCGAACAGTCATCCAAGACAACGACCACCCGCATGAGGCTCCTCGTGCTCCTACTCGGATGCCTCTGCTTATTTCTTTGTGGTATTTTCATGGTTTTTCTTGTCGACATGCACCTTACTCCCGAGGGTCAACAAAGGGTGGTAGATAAATTCTTGTCGCTGTAGTAATCCACTCCTCGGCAGAAGGCGCAAGAACTTCATCCAGTCCATCAGGACCGAGGCCGGGCTGGCTATTATCAAGGAAGATAAGGAGCAGGCTCTCCTCGATCACTTCCAGGAGCACCTCGGAACGGCCACGCAACGGACCAAACGCATCGTTTGGGAGAACATCGGAATCCAACACCACGATCTTTCTGAGTTGGCGCCCCATTCGACGAGGATGAAATTAAGGAGGCAGTTTTCTCCATACCTTAGGTCAAAGCACCCGGCCGGGACGGTTTTATCGGTGCCTTCTTCAAGTTCTGCTGGGAGATCATCAAGACTGACGCCGTGAATGCAATTATGCAGCTCGCTAGCCTTCGTGGCGAGTGCGCGGGCCTGATAAACTCGGTAAACATTATCCTGCTGCCAAAAAAGGCAAACGCCGCGTGGATTGGGGACTACCGTCCAATCAGCCTGATTCATAGCATCTCCAAGATCTTCTCCAAGCTGTTGGCAAACCGTCTAGCTCCGTTGCTCCCTGTGCTAGTCTCCAATTGTCAGAGCGCCTTCATGAAGAAGCGGTGCATCCATGATAACTTCTTGCACGTTCAAAACTTGGTGAAGGAGCTGCATCGCACTCAAACGCCCGACCTCTTCCTTAAATTGGACATCTCAAAGGCTTTTGACTCCATGGGGTGGGCCTACCTGCTGGAGGTGCTTCAGCAACTTGGGTTCAGTCAACGCTGGTGGGACTGGATCTGCATGACCCTCGCAACATCTTCCTCCAGGATCCTGTTGAATGGGGACCCGGGTACCCCTTTTGCTCACGCATGCGGCCTGCGACAAGGTGACCCCATGTCTCCGATGCTATTCATCCTGGCCATCGACCCTCTCCAGCTCATGCTTCGTGCGGCCTCCCAGGAGGGGATCCTCAAGCCGATCAAGGCTCGTTCGGCTGCCTGTAGAATCTCCCTCTATGCCGATGATGTTGGCATCTTCGCCAATCCGGTCAAGGAAGAGATTGACGCCATTGCAAAGATCCTAGCCTATTTTGGCGAGGCTTCGGGCCTCATCACTAACGTAACCAAGACGGAGCTGTTCCCCATTCGCTGCCGTGGGATCGATCTGACCAACATCCTTCCAGGCTTCCCCGTGAAGATCGCTTCCTTCCCACCAAGTACTTGGGCCTCCCCCTACATATTGGGCGGCTCAAAAGGGTTGACCTCCAACCTCTCTTCGACGGCAATGGGAAGATTGCCGGGGTGGAAGGGCAAAAACCTAGCAAGACCAGGAAGGGTCTCCTTGGCAAAGTCTGTCTTGTGCGCTATTGCCATGCACCACCTCACTGCGCTCCCCCTTCCGGCCTGGGCAAATCACAACCTCAGCAAGATTTCTCGAAATTTCATCTGGAGCGGCGACAACTTCGAAAACGCGATCGGGGGCCACTCCTTGGTCAACTGAAAACGGTGTGCAGGCCGAAGGCCCTCGGTGGGCTCGGGATCACGAACCTCGAAAGATTTGGCAGAGCACAAATGCGCTGCTGGCCACAGCTCATGTGGACCGACCCTGACCGGCAGCGGGTGGGTTCCGCCCTACCTTGCGACGAGGTGCACATGGCGCTGTTCAGGGCATCCACCAGCATTGTGCTGGGTAATGGCCGGAAATCTTTGTTCTGGCATGACGACTGGATGGGAAAGGGCCCTCTGCGATTGCTTGCCCCCGAGCTCTTCAATATCGCCACGAGAAAGCAGAGCTCGGTGATGAAGGAGCTTCAGGACAATAACTAGATCAGATCAGTCGCCCGACTAAACACACGAGCACAGCTGCAGGAGTTCATTACGCTAGCATCTCTGACTTCGCAGACCATGCTGACCCCAGACCGTGAAGACACCATCTCTTGGTGTTGGACCCCTAACGGCAGCTACTCCTCTGCTTCAGCTTACGCGGCCCAGTTCTACGGATCCTTCCCCAGGTTCTCGCCGTCCAAGATTTAGGAGGCCCATGCAGAGCCAAAGTGCAAGCTCTTCTCCTGGTTGGTTCTCCATGGGAAGATCCTCACGGCGGACATGCTAGCTATTCGTGGCTGGCCACATGACCCTATTTGCCCTCTCTGTTTGCGGGCACCGGAAACAGCAAATTACTTGTGCAAAGACTGTCCGTTCACGGTAGCGGTTTAGTCACATGTACAATGGTGGACAGGGGAGGTGCCAACGGCCTCGATGTCGCTGCCGCCTGCTATGTGAATCTCAGATTGGTGGGATTCGCTCATCGCACCGCTCTCCAAGGAAGATAGTCGACGCCGCAGCGGTAGCTTCCTCTACACCATCTGGAATATATAGAAGGAGCGTAACCATCGCATTTTCAACGGGATCCGCCTAACACATGTGAAGGTGGCTGCCCTCGCGTTCGAGGACATAAAACAGAGGGCCATGGCTTTCGACAGGGCCCAAGTGGCGACCGGTATCGGCTGATCTGTACGATAATCTGTTTGTAGGGGTTTAGTCAGGTTCCTTGGAAAAACCGGCCACCTCTGTACATAAACTCTCTCTCTTTCGTCTGAAATGAAAAGGCAGTGCTCCTGCCGGTTCCTTGAAAAAAAACTCCTCCATCTATCTATATGTAATTAATTTCATATTTATCAGTCAATGTTGTATTTTATTACCACACTAGATCTATCATAACATCTTTTTTTAAGTTATCTAACATAACATCTATTATATACTACTGTTGAAGCGTGCGGCACCATGCCGCGCCCGCCAGGAGAGCGTGTCATTTTTGTTGTTATTGTTGTTGATTTGATAAGGCGGTGTTTAGTAAAGAGCAACCTACAATGTCATTGGCACTTTTTGTGACACAGCAGAGAACATGGGTAATCTAATCTATTTGAGAGAGACACATATATTGGAAGAGATAATTCAGTTCTCAAGCAAGTAAAACAGAGTTGAACTTATACAGAAATGAAAAACTATCAACCATGTTGTGCAAAATTTCTAAACAAACAAACCATTTCAGCTGCGCAAAATTTCTCTACATGTATACATTTGGAACTTATACAGAAATGAAAAACAATCAACCATGCTGCAAGTAAATTATTCTAAAGATACCTGATATAACTAGTTTCATTTTATTTGTAAAGGAGTTTACCGAGAAATATATACTGACTACATTCACAATATTACAGAGTCTCAATCTGTCACAGTAAACTACCATAATAGCATGCCAAGCACAAAGTCTTCTCTATTTAGCAACTACTGCTCATCATAGTACTGCCACCGGGTCACCGCACCGCAACTTCAACTTCACACGAACAAACCAGCCGAGGCAATCCCGTGGACACGCCAGAGAAGACCCAACAACCTTAACCATTGTGGCATCTTAGTTGCCAAAGAAGACTCAAAGCCAACACTGCTGCCTTTCACTGGTCCCGCTCGCCAGTGCCCAACTCCAAAGATGAAGCCCTCAAGAGGGAATACAACACCAATGCATCGCCATCGTTCAATCACACAAGACCAAGGGTTTCCCCCGGAGCAACAGTGATAACCCGATACACGCAGGAGGGGTGCATGGACGCCTTGGCTATTTGAGCTAGCAGCGAGAGCTTCGGACGCTCGACGCCAGCAAATAGGCCGAGGAGCTACGTACGCGTCACTGAAGCGGCATGCATTTTTTTAGGCGGCATGCATGATTTGCTACTCGTGAAGATCCGTGGCAGCGGTGGTGGTGGTGGTCGTGGTAGTGTTGTGTCGGTGCGCGGATTGGCGTCGATGACCATGGACATGGCGTCGTGTGAGTCGCTTGGCCAAGGGCATGAAGCTGACTCATCGGCGGCCGTCGGCAGTCTTGGAGTCATGTCCCTCCCTGTCCAACGGGATTGGCTAGGGACACAGGTGTGGTGCCTCCTACGGTGGACGCGCCTACCCAGACTCGGCTGATGCCGGGCTAGGAGTTGGCGGACTGGCGTTGCTCTTCCTACCGTGGTTGAGTGTGCCGTGATGTGCGCGGCATATGCTATCTAGCGACAGGGATGCCGGGGCGGCGGCTCCGGATGGCGGTTCACATGGTTGCTCTCCGACGGGCATCATTGCGATGGTGGTGGCTCTCCTCCGGGGTTGTGTGGGCAACGGGAGGTCCAGCGGCTGGTAGCTCGGATGTTCCCTCTCGCTCGGAGTGGTGGCGTCCTGATCCGGATATGGGAATCTAGCACTTCCGCATTACGCCTGGCGACCTCGTGGTGACACGGGGGAGTTGCCGAGCGAAAGCTCTGTACCTTGGCGCGAACGACGGCGGCGCCCGTGGGTGTCGTGCTCTTCTTGAAGACGTCGTCGTGGTTCTTCTCTCCGTGTCAGGGCTCCGGTGAAGACCTTTGTCCGGTGTGGACTCGGCAACGGCGACGCTCTGCGCCGTTTTCCCTCTTGACGGCGTTGTCGTGGAGCTTAGGTTTGGTAGGTCGCAGTGTGTGGTGTGTCTAGTTCTCCCGGTGCTCTTTGTTGGTAGTGGTCGCGTGCGTTCTGCATGTGCTGATTATCTGAGAATCGGCTTTGTAAGAGGGTTACCTCATCATCTTATATCGTTCGGCCATGTACTTGTTCGGTTGGTGCTTTATCTATAAAGCGGGGCGAAAGCCTGTTTCGAAAGATGATTTGCTACTGGCTACCAGTGACGGGCCAGGCCAGTGCAGCGGCGCCCACGGGCTGAGTTACGGACGTGGGGATCACCCCTTCGACTATGGATCCTAAACAAACCTCCCTGAGAAAAAGATGGATCCCAAACAAATAAATCATTTTACCACCAGACCAAACCCAACCCAACCCGGCGCCACCCCAGAAATGAAAATTTTCCAAGTAGATCGATATATGGATTGAGGGAGGTTGTACCGACGATGGCCGACGACGAGCTGGTGGTGCCGGAGGCCGACGAGTGCAGCCGTTGGATAGTGCGGCACCCTGTGGGCTGCGCCATCGTCTCGCTTGTTTGCATCTACTGCCACTTGGCCACCGACGACCCGCTCTTCACGCTCCTTATCCTTCTGCTCGGCCTCCTCGCCGTATTTCTTTACGACCTTGCCTGGGTTTATATGAACGACAGGTAGATAAATTCTTGCTGCTCTATTAATTTATTCATTCAGTTCTCAAAAGAAACAAAAATTAATCCACTCATCCGTCGATGCATCCATCTAAGTACTCGTACATATCTCGCTTCTTCGCATCGCATGTCTGGTCGACCACCACAACAATCCCCGCATGAGCCTCCTCATGCTTCTGCTCTGCTACCTCGGCGTATTTCTTTGCGGCTTTTTCGAGGCTTTTGTTATCCAAAGGTACCTTAATGTGGAGGGTCAGCAAAAGCTGGTAGATAAATTCTTGTTACTCTATTAATCAATAAATAATTCATCCATGCATCTTTCTATCAATCTGTAAATTCTTTTGAACACTATCTATCTGTTAATCCTATATTTATCAGTCAACTATAATAAGCATGCACGTGCAAATGCACGTCTCAATTATCATAAGTTAATTATACGGTGATATTTATCATAATACATTCACATGGTGGATATATCTTGATCAGAATGCATTCTTTTGTACAACAGCGCAAACATTGTTACAGATTGTATATGTATATTGTAGGTCTTGCTACAGATCAGACTAGGGAAATCGTTGCGAAATGATTTTTTTTTCGAAAAGGGGGACTCCCCGGCCTCTGCATCTGAATGATGCATACGGCCACATTTATAAATAGATAAAGTGGTTTAACAATGTCTTGCAATGTGCTGCAACAAAGGAGGCTGGCTCACAAAGAGCTAGCGAAAAAAACAAGGCCCAGAAGCCACAACCGGCTGGCATAATATAGAGAGATATGTAAACTAATCGCCTATCCTATTACATGACCGCCATCCAAACTGGTTGAAGATATACCGCGTTATCATCTCTCACCGGACAGATCCAGCAACCAAACGCGCCCCGGCCTTCGTCGTAGTGAGTAATGACCACATACGGATTAGCGCAGTAGCCCGGAATACAACCTGCAAAAAATGAATAGTTGTTGTTCTGTTAAAAGCCAAATCATTTCTGCAGTTTCAAATCGCCCATAACAACGCACATGCTCCTACTCGAATTTGTCTAGCTGTTTCGGCCTCTATACCGGCAAGCCACGTTCCAAAAAACGACCTGGCCGAATTCGGAGGAGTAATGTTAAAAGCAATTTGCATCGAGCGCCATAGCACCCTCGCCAACGGGCAATCAAAGAAAAGATGCTTGGTATTTTCATCCCGATCACAGAAACTACACCTAGTAGAATCTTTCCAGTTGCGCTTAATCAAATTATCTTTCGTTAGAATGACTTGTTTATGTACAAACCATATAAACACTTTAATTTTCAGAGGAACCTTTACTTTCCAGACATGTTTGGAACTAGGAATAACACCAGAGTTGATGACATCAATGTACATCGACTTGACTGTGAATTCACCAGATTTAGTAAGCTTCCAACACAACTGATCGGGCTGATGAGTAAGCTGAACCTCCATCAGTCTACTCACCAGATGAATCCAAGCCTCCCACCGGTCACCAACAAGCACCCTCCTAAATTTAATGTTAAGAGGAGTGGATTGCAAACTTGTTGCAACCAGAGCATCCCGTCGCTGCACAATACGATATAGCGACGGATCTTTGAAGTGCCAGTGATTGCATCACCTAGCCAAGTATCCTCCCAGAATTTAGTGTTATTGCCATCACCGACAATACACTTTGTTCTATTAAAGAAAGTAGCTTTGACCCTCATTAGCCCCTTCCAGAAAGGCGAATCAGTTGGTCTAGCTGTCACCTGCGACAAGGTCTTAGAGTACAGATACTTGTTACGAAGAATTTGTGCCCAAGTTGCCTCAGTCTCCGCAGATAACTTATATAGCCACTTACTGAGTAGGCATCTGTTCTTGACTTCCAGGTTCTCAACCCCAAGACCCCCTTGGTCTTTTGGTCTGCAAATAACATCCCATTTGTCTAGCCGGTACTTTCTGTTTGTTTCATCACTCTGCCAGAAGAGACGTGACCGATAGAAGTCCAGCCTTTTCCTAACTCCAACTGGTACTTCAGAAAAGGATAAAAGAAACATCGGCAAACTCGTGAGCACCGAATTAATGAGAATCAATCGGCCTCCATACGACATGAATTTGCCCTTCCAGCAGCTCAGTTTCTTCTCAAACCTGTCCTCGATACACTTCCATCCGCTGTTAGTCAACTTACGATGGTGAATGGGGATACCTAGGTAAGTGAACGGAAGAGCTCCCAAATCGCAACCAAACAGTTGCTTGTAAGCATCTTGTTCCTCTTTGGCTCTACCAAAACAGAACAACTCGCTTTTATGGAAGTTGATCTTGAGACCGGTCAATTGCTCGAAAAGGCACAGTACCAGCTTCATATTTCTCGCTTTAGCCAAGTCGTGCTCCATAAAGATGATTGTATCATCAGCGTACTGCAGGATGGACACACCACCATCGACTAGATGAGGCACCAATCCACCTACTTGCCCAGCCTCTTTTGCCCGACCTATCAAAATGGCCAACATATCCACGACAATGTTGAACAGGATAGGAGACATTGGATCACCTTGTCTCAGGCCCTTGTGTGTCTGGAAATAATGACCTATATCGTCATTCACTTTAATTCCAACACTCTCTTTTTGCATGAAGGATTCTACTTGGCGTCGCCAAGCTTCATCAAACCCCTTCATATGTAATGCCTGTTGAAGGAAAGGCCATTTGACTTTATCGTACACTTTCTCAAAATCCACCTTAAAAACCACTGCATCCAGTTTTTTCGTGTGAATCTCATGGAGCGTTTCATGCAGGACCACCACCCCTTCAAGGATGTTCATGTCCGGCATGAAAGCAGTTTGAGTAGGTTGCACCACAGTATGCGCAATCTGTGTGAGCCTATTCGTCCCGACTTTGGTAAAAAATTTGAAACTAACATTAAGAAGACAGATTGGCCGGAATTGCTCGATCCGCACTGCCTCTGTCTTCTTTGGAAGAAGTGTTATCGTTCCAAAATTCAGCTGAAAAAGGTGAAGCTGGCCAGCGAAAAGATCATTGAACAAAGGCAATAGATCTCCTTTAACAATGTGCCAACACTTCTTGTAAAACTCTGCCGGGAATCCATCTGGGCCAGGAGCCTTATTATTCTTCATCTGGGAAATGGCCTCATATACCTCTTTCTCTGAAAAAGGTGTAGTTAAGATATCATTCTCAACAACCGTCAGTTGAGGCACATCCTCAATCCTTGACTCATCCAGCGACACATAGTTATCCTCTGGAGGCCCAAACAGCTGTTTGTAATACTCAATGATATACAGCTTTAAATTTTCCTGACCAAGAATCGTTTCCTCATCTTGTTCAAGCTGAAAGATCCTCTTCTTTCTATGATTCCCATTGACAATCATGTGAAAAAATTGTGTGTTCGCGTCCCCCTGGACGACCCTTCGTACCTTAGCCCGAAGCGCCCACTTTAATTCTTCCTCACAAAGGAGCTCTTTCAGCCTCACTTCCACATCGAGCTTGGCCTGAAGCTCCGAGGCTGGCTGGATCATGGTCTCGGCTTTTACATCAAGGGACTGAATAAGCGAGAGGAGTTGTTCCTTCTCAATCTTATAGACCCCACTGAGATGTTTAGCCCACCCACGTAAGAAACTTCTCAAGTGTCTAATTTTATTCTGCCAGCGCTCGAGTGCAGTTCTACCTCCTGCACCCTTAGCCCATTCTCTGGCTATGAGATCTAAGAAACCTTGTCTCTCAAACCACGCAAGCTCGAACGAGAAAACATCCTTATTTCCCACATGGGTAGCCTCCCCCGAGTCAAGGAATAAAGGCGTATGATCAGAAATTCCACGAGTAAGTGCCTGGACTGTTACACATGGAAATTTCTGTTCCCATTCGACGCTAGCCAGCACCCGATCCAGCTTTTCAAACGTCGGATTTGGCAATGCGTTAGCCCAGGTGAACTTCCTGCCCGAAAGCTCTATCTCACGCAGATCCAGGCTTTCAATAATCGTGTTAAACATGAACGACCATCTGCCGTCAAAATTATCATTGTTCTTCTCATCACGCCTCCTGATGATATTAAAATCACCCCCCACCAGGATAGGCAGTTGCTCAGAACCACAAATCCTAACCAGATCAGCCAAGAAATCCGGTTTAAGCTCGGGCTGTGCGGCTCCATATACCGCCACCAAAGCCCAGTTAAACCCATCGGTCTTCGATCTCACCCTAAACTTAACAGCGAAATCCCCCATAACCACGCTTCGGACTTCTAACGAATCACATCTAACTCCGAGTAAAATCCCACCCAATCTTCCTCGCGGCGGTAGACAATGCCAATCAAACTCAATACCTCCCGCGAGCGTATTGAGAAATTGAGGTGAAAAGTCGGCTCTACCAGTTTCCGATAACGCAATAAAGTCCAACTTATGCTCGATAGAAGCCTCAGCAAGAAACCTTCTTTTAGCCAAGTCTTTCAGACCTCTGCTATTCCAAAAGATTCCTTTCATATCTCATCATGGAATTTTTTTCGCCGTTCTAATCCGCGCGCTCCTACGCACTGCGGAGACTGGGTAAATCTTCCGCTTCCATTCGCGTTTAGGAATGTTGAAACTCTCTAGCTGGTCCTCACAACCAGTCTCAGAGGCGCGCACCTCTACAAAATCCACTCGTTCATCCTCCTCCTCAGGCTCAGGAGACAAATGAGTAAGATCCGCACAAACATTATCGAGCATCCTTACCCCCAAAGCGTCAATCTCGGAGTTATTCATGGGTTTAACCGCAGCTAAATTACGAATCATCTCGAGCGCCCGCTCGGCCTCTAAATCTAGAATATCATTAACCGAATTTGAAATTTCACTATCATTACTACCTAGTGAAATTCCTAGCTTATTTGCATTATTTATAATCTCATCATTAGAAAAATGCAAAATAGAATTAGAAGTATTGACGGACATACCAGTAGTGACCTCCACGTCATGAAGCTTGGCCGCCCTCATAGCGCACCGCTGCTGAATGTCGTCCACTTCCGGATGGTCCTGGAGACGGCTACTCAACTGACGCCCCTCAGAGACCGGATCCGGGATACCACCGAAAGCAATCACCTCCTCCCGAGAAGCTCTACTGGAGTGCACCAAGCCGGGGGAAGGTGGAACTATGGTCTCCTGCCCGAGCTCCCCCTCAACCCCGGCCCAAGGGCCAACAGGCGGCACCGGCGCCGTCGGCGAGCAATCCCCTCTGGGTGCCACCAGAGGAGAGAACCCCGAGGCCACCTGCCCTGAGTCCTCTCCGAGACTCAACTCCGGCGCTAGCGTCGCCGGACCTGTAACAATGGAGGACGGTGCCTGGTCAAGCAACCTCAGTCTCCCTCCCAAAGAATCAAACTGGACCATCGGAAACTCACCCATCGCAGGCCCCGAGGAGGAACCGAAGCCACCTGCCTCATGCCCCCATCAGCAGATGGTACCAGCAGCTGCACCTGCTGCGAAATCGCGGGCGCCGGGGGAGAGTCCAAAGTCACCATCTTCAGACTCTCTCCTGCGAAGACTACCTCCTCCGCCTCAGCCCTGACAGGGATCGGCGACTCCCCCAAGAGAGGTATCACAGGCTCCTCAAACTCCAGAACCGGAAGCGAGTGCTCGAACACCTCATCCGACTCCACCCGATCACTCCACAGTCTCGGAGGTGCAGATGCCGGCTCGAAAGAACCGAATCTGAGAGTAGTCGAAGGCACCGTAGAAGTAGTAGCCGTCCCATCCGCAGACGTGTGAGAGTCAGCGCCCTGCTGAGTGGACAACTCACGTCCACTGTCAGCTACTGGTGCCTCCTTAAGTGCCGAACTATCATCATCCTCGTGCATATCAGTATCAGACCCGTTGGCCGCCTCGGCAAACAGACTGTCATCCTCGAACTCAATGACAAGGTTATATATGTGTCCTCGATATGCCCACTTAACCACCTCAGGCACGTACTCGATGTTGAGCACACTGACCAGTACACGGGCTATCCTGTGGGCTCTAGTAAAATCCATATCTACGCCTCTGGTCTGCCGACCATGATACCCAAACTGGCCACGACCCGGGCATCCTGCATCGGCTTGGATGGAGCCCCAGAGAATCGCAACCAAACCTGAGCCAGAGGCGTGCCTATAGGCTCAACCCGCTTCCACTCCTGAAACTCAAGCACACCATCAGTACCTGGCACCTTGCACATCCCGAAACTCAGACGTCTCACGAAGGTCCATGGCCAGCGGGAACTCAACCCAAACAGCTTGTCCTCAAATGCATAAGCTCCCACCGGAACTCCCCAGGGGCTAACTCCTGAAGCCTCTGAATAATCTGTGCCTCCGATACCTCACTCTAGCAATTTTAACTAACCCAGTTGTCAAACTCAACGTCTCGTCAGGAACCTCCATCTCCGTCGGAGATTCAAAGAACGTGAGTTCAGCACAGTACACCCCATACATCATCAGCGAAGGTGCCTGCTCTCTCAGAAGCGGACAGTCCCCCGCATCGTGTGATGGCTTGCCACAAGTGCCACACAACTCGGCCACACACTCAGCAATAAAATGGCCCTTACCACCACAATGATAACATAGCATGTTCTCTTTCTTGCGCGCATATTTGGAAGCTCTGTCAGACTCAACCCTCGAAGAATCCTCCAGAGACACAGTCCCCCCGGAACCATTCCCGGGTAACTCAGCGGTGGCAAGTGTCGAAACCACCTCCAAAGCCTGGCCAGTCAAAACCTGCTGCTCAACAGCCCCATCAACCACCATCGGATCGATCACAGGCGGAATAGGCGGTCGTGGGCGGTACCGGCCACCTCGACCCCCACGTCCACCATGATGACCATGGAAACCACCCCGCGGCCGGAGACCAGGACCCGCCGCCCCCTCAACAAAGCCTCCTGGGGGGCCCATAAACGGGCGTTCCACCGAACCATCACTCTGCCAAGCATGGCCTCGACCGCCACCAGTCGACGAGGATCCACGGTGTTTTCTAACTCCATACGCATTAACCCCATCATCACCCCACTGACCCTGAGGCGCAGCCGTGACCTGAGTCGGTGGGCGTGCCTGTTGCTGCACCATTCCGGCTCGATTTTGCGAAGGCATTGCGACGAGGTGAGGAGGCGGAGCTGGTCTCGGCTGGCCAGTCAAAAGCCCCTGAGCTTGAGGCTGCGGCGCCGCGCGGGCCCGCATTGTTCCCAGCAGCAACTTGCACCGGAGGCCGCAGACCCACTGGAACCGCCGTTGCGAAATGATATATAGCATCAGGAAATGAAAAATGTACCTGGCATGTTGTTGCAATATATATGAAAAAATATTACAAAATATTCTGTAGCCAGGGACGGAGCTAGAAAAAATGGGAACCAGTGTCAGCCACTATAGTACTATGACAGGGCAAAAAATAAATTCAGAGAGTAATAAAAAAACAAACAATGAACCTATGATATACTCCGGCTATGATATGCAATGAAACAATTTATGGAGTATTTTTTATTATATACAAAGATTATCATACAGACTATTGGCTGAGTGAAGTCATAAAATCGCCTGTTTATCTATCCGGGAAAAGAAACAAAGTGAAAAAAATATAACTTCAGAGCTCCATTTGCAAATCCCTAGAAAGGATGAAAAATAGAACACACTTATTCACATCAAAGGAATCTAATAAAAAGTACTCCATCCGTTCGGAATTACTTGTCTTGGAAATGGATGTATCTAGAACTAAAATACGTCTAGATACATCCATTTCTGCGACAAGTAATTCCGAACGGAGGGAGTATATATAAATATATCATTAAGCGAAAGTATGAATGACATGAGAGTCACATTTATAACTTTCGTCTATCTTTTATCCTCAAGGACCAATCACGGCATCCCTATTAATGGTAGAAAATATAGCTTTCTTCACATAGCAAATAATGCAATTACTCATGACCTCATTTTCGATACAAACACTTTGGATAATATTCGTTGTTGAAAAATATCTCGCCGCTGATTTTATGGCAGCCGGCAAAATAAGCACCAACTTTACAAGTTTAACCAAAGGAAAAAAAGGATAGATCATTCTTATTGTCCACGAACAATTTAGAAAGACCAACAATGTGATCCAAATTAGCAAATCTTTGGTCTGGCCGTGCATTGTCAATGTACATCCGAAGTTCATGATCAAGTTCCATCAACAGTGTTGATTGGAAATCAACGGGATAAAACTAAGATCGCTTCAATAAGCTCTCCAAGTTAAAAGCAGCGAACGAGTTTATTTGGGCTTCAAGGCATGCATCAGGTTCCCCACCATTTTTGTGCTGCTTCAGGTCAGATCCCAAACTGGAGTAAATCTGCTATTCTTTCCAGTTCTTATGTTAGCCAGGCCATTATCTCCAACATTAAAACCATATTCCCTATGCCTAACATGGATGAAAATTTCACGCACCTTGGACACCCTCTTATACTTCCTGCTAAGAACAGAACTACTGCTTACAATTTTGTGTTGGATAAATTTATGGCTAAACTTCCATGCTATAAAGGATAACATGCTCTCACATGCTACTAGATTGGAGCTCATAAGATTTTCTGACATTCCAGTTTATTACATGTCTAACATTTTGCTTACTAAGAAGTTTATTGCTAAACTTACTGCTGTTATTAGAACTTTTTGGTGGACATGTGTTAGAGAACACAACTCATCTAAGATTCTTTGTGTCAAGGCTTGGAAGGACATTTGCACTTTAAAGGAAGAGGGGGGAGGGGGCTCGGTATAAGAAATATTCAAGCCATTAATCAAGGTCTCATTTTGGTTGCTGCTTGGAGAATTGCAAACTCTCCTAATTCCCACTTACACCTTGTTCTTAAATCCAAATATTTCTGCACCTCCATTTGGACTGCCACTTCAAACGTTCCAAAATCAGCCTTTTGGGCTTCCATTCTTAAGATGCTTCCTAAGCTTAGGGCTCAATATTTCTATCACATCACTCAAGGGAATGCTTCCATTTGGAGTTCCACCTGGCGTCATGCGTGGACTGATATTTACAGCCACCTTATTATTCAGCCCGCTCCTTTCGTTTACCCTGCCCAAGTCAAAGACCTTTGGGTCCCAGGTCAAAAAAATTGGAATAATGATCTCATTAACTCTCTCTTCCAAGAACCAGCTACCTCGATTATTGCTCAAACTAACATAATTTCAGATGATTGTGCAGACATCCTTTGCTGGGATCTTACTCCAAACGGGGAGTGCAACTCCAAAAGTACCTATAAGTTGTGTTTCCAGGACATTCAGAGTCAGATCAATAATCAACCAAGGCAAGTCCATCTTTTAGCCAAAGATTAACTCAAGCAGGCCTAGAAGCACAAGCAAATGGCTCCTAGGGTTCAAACTTTCGCGAGTACCCTCACGGTTGACCCAACTTCACATCTCTCGCGGGTACCCTCACGGTTGACCCGACTTCACATCTCTCGCGGGTACCCTCACGGTTGACCCGACTTCACATCTCTCACAGGTAACCCTCGGGGTCGACTCGACTTCAACAAGGGACTAAGGTAAATACATGGTATCCGTGTGTCCATAACATTAAGGGGGAATCCGAGGAATCACCCTCGTTGGATTCCTACTCGATGTAACCGTCAAGGTGAACTTGGAGGAATCACCCTCGATGGGTTCACACTTGAGGGGCTGCACAACAAAGACATCATCGGAGGTGCTGTAAGAGGAGTCACCCTCGATAACCCACAACCGACTAGCTACGATGCAGATATATCATCAGGAGTGAGGTAGGAGGTATCACTCTCGGCACTCGATAGTAGCTCTGCAGAGTCGTACAACTAACTGCACACATCGATCACATTGATCGAAACATCCGGAAGCAAGGCATAGCAACATGGACAAGGGTGTAGGGCCTTTGATGGATCATTAACTAGCCTATACTAAACATATAGGACAGCAGGTAAAGTATCAATAATAAACTATAAAATCAGGATATGCATCAGATTCGGAGCAATCAAATACAATAGCAAAATCTAATACAAGCATGGGAGAGAAAGAATGGGCGATATAGGAATGATCAAGGGGGTTTTGCTTTCCTGGAAGCTCTGCTGAAAGGGCTGGTCGTCAGGAGTGTAGTCGAACCCGGGAGCAGTGCCGGTCTCGGGGTCTACCGGAGAGATGGGGGTGGGGGGGATAATAAATAGCAAGCAAACAAATGCATCATGATGCATGACAAGGCAATATGATTTTCTTGGGGTGACCTATAGCAGTGCTAAATGTTACAGATGGAGCAGGAAAATATCTGTGGATATTTCCTCGGCTTCAGGCAGTTATCGGACAAACGAACCGGAGGGGAAGGTTCCATGTTTGGTGTGTTGGACACAAGTGGCAGGTATGTGGATAGCATATATTCGGATTCGTCTTATTTATCTGTGCAACTTTCATATATAAACTATTTCCATCTGAGTTATAAATTATTGCATATAATTTTTTTAAAGATTTAAAGAATTTATGGATTTTCTGGAACTATTTAATTTGAAAAAGTTAATAAACATAAAATGTTGTGGGTATGACAGGTGATGGTTAGGGGGCCAGTTGACCCAGTCAAAGGTTGACATGTCAACAACACCGTTCATGGGGCTCACATGTAAGTGTCTCATCTTTTATTTATTTAGTTTTATTTTATTTTATTTTTCTTATTTCTTTTCTTTTTTTTCTTTAATATGGGCCGGCCCCATAGGGCAATGGCCCAGGCCGTGCCCCCTCCAGTAGGCACACATGGGAGCAGAGGGCTCCGGCGGCCACAACCAGGAGCAGCGACGGGCATCGACGGGGGCTCCAGACGCAGGCGGCGCCTGGCGCGCCATGACCATGGGTAGCAGTAGTCAGGCGATGGCATGGCGCAGCATTGGCTCCTGGGGGCAGCAGGAGGCGCGACCTGCTGGGTGAAGCCGCGTGCAGCAAAGAAGCGGGCGCGATCAGGGAGAGCGCGTGCGCGCGGCGCTCTGCTACGTCTTGAGCTTGCGTTGGTTTTCCCCAAAGAGGAGAGGATGATGCAGCAGAGTAGCGTAAGTATTTCCCTCAGTTTTTGAGAACCAAGGTATCAATCCAGTAGGAGGCTACGCGCGAGTCCCTCGTACCTGCACAAAGCAAATAACTCCTCGCAACCAACACGATAAGGGGTTGTCAATCCCTTCACGGTCACTTACGAGAGTGAGATCTGATAGAGATGATAAATAATATTTTTTGTATTTTTGGTACAAAGATGCAAAGTAAAATAAAAGGCAAAGTAAAAAAGCAAAGCAATAATAAATCGTAGGGAGATTGATATGATGAGAATAGCCCCGGGGCCATAGATTTCACTAGTGACTTCTCTCAAGAGCATAAGTATTTTACGGTGGGTGAACGGATTACTGTTGAGCAATTGACATAATTGAGCATAGTTATGAGTATCTAGGTATGATCATGTATATAGGCATCACGTCTGAAACAAGTATACCGACTCCTGCCTACAACTACTACTATTACTCCACTCAGCAACCACTATCCAGCATGCATCTAGAGTATTAAGTTAATAAAAAAAGAGTAACGCCCCAAGCAAGATGACATGATGTAGAGGGATAAATTCATGCAATATGATAAAAAAAAACCCATCTTGTTATCCTCGATGGCAACAATACAATACGTGCCTTGCTGCCCCTACTATTGAACCCAAAGCTAAGCACTTCTCCCATTGCAAGAACTACCAATCTAGTTGGCCAAACCAAACAGATAATTCGAAGAGTGTTGCAAAGATAACCAATTATACATAAAAAAATTCAAAGAAGATTCAAATATTGCTCATAGATAATCTTGATCATAAACCAACAATTCATCGGTCTCAACAAACACACTGCAAAAAGAAGATTACATCGAATAGATCTCCACGAGAGAGGGGGAGAACATTGTATTGAGATCCAAAAAGAGAGAAGAAGCCATCTAGCTACTAACTATGGACCCGAAGGTCTGAAGTAAACTACTCACACTTCAACGAAGAGGCTATGATGATGATGTAGAAGCCCTCCGTGGTGGATTCCTCTTCCGGCGGAGCTCCGGAACAGGCCCCAAAATGGGATCTCGTGGATACAGAAAGTTGCGGTGGTGGAATTAGGTTTTTGGCTCCGTATCTGATCTGTTAGGGGTACGTAGGTATATATAGGAGGAAGGAGTACGTCGGTGGAGCTTCGGGGGGCCCACGAGGCAGGGGGGCGCCCTCCACCCTCGTGGTCGCCTCCCTCCTTTCTTGACCGAGGGTCCAGGTCTCCTAGATCATATCTGATGAGAAAATCACGTTCCCGAATGTTTCATTCCGTTTGGACTCCGTTTGATATTCCGTTTCTTTGAAACACTGAAATAGGCAAAAAACAGCAAATCTGGGCTGGGCCTCCGGTTAATAGGTTAGTCCCAAAAATAATATAAAAGTGGAAAATAAAGCCCAATATGGTCCAAAACAGTAGATAATATAGCATGGAGCAATCAAAAATTATAGATACGTTGGAGACGTATCAGCCATCCCCAAGCTTAATTCCTACTCGTCCTCAAGTAGGTAAATGATAAAAAGAGAATTTTTGATGCGGAGTGCTACTTGGCATAATTTCAATGTAACTCTTCTTAATTGTGGTATGAATATTCAGATCCGAAAGATTCAAGACAAAAGTTTATATTGACATAAAAATAATAATACTTTAAGCATACTAACTAAGCAATTATGTCTTCTCAAAATAACATGGCCAAAGAAAGTTCATCCCTACAAAATCATATGATTTAGTCATGCTCCATTTTCGTCACACAAGAATGCTCTCATCATGCACAACCCCGATGACAAGCCAAGCAATTGTTTCATACTTTAATAATCTCAAACTTATAAACCTTCACGCAATACATGAGCGTGAGCCATGGACATAGCACTATGGGTGGAATAGAATATGATGATGGGGGTTATGTGAAGAAGACAAAAAAAGGAGATCTCACATCAACGAGGCTAATCAATAGGCTATGGAGATGCCCATCGATTGCTGTTAATGCAAGTAGTAGGGATTGCCATGCAACATATGCACTAGAGCTAGAAATGTATGAAAGCTCAAAAAAAGAAACTAAGTGGGTGTGCATCCAACTTGCTTGCTCATGAAGACCTAGGACACTTGAGGAAGCCCAATGTTGGAATATACAAGCCAAGTTCTATAATGAAAAATTCCCACTAGTATATGAAAATGACAAAATGAGAGACTCTCTATCATGAAGATTATGGTGCTACTTTGAAGCACAAGTGTGGTAAAAGGATAGTAACATTGTCCCTTCTCTCTTGTTCTCTCATTTTTTATTTTTTTATTTGTGCCTTTTCTCTTTTTTTTATGGCCTCTTTTCTTTTTTTATTTATTCCTCACTTGGGACAATGCTCTAGAAAATGATGATCATCACACTTCTATTTATTTACAACTCAATGATTACAACTCGATACTAGAACAAAGTATGACTCTATATGAATGCCTCCGGCGGTGTACCGGGATATGCAATGAATCAAGAGTGGCATGTATGAAATAATTATGAACGGTGGCTTTGCCACAAATACTATGACAACTACATGATCATGCTAAGCACTATAACAATGATAATGTGTCATGATGAACGGAATGGTGGAAAGTTGCATGGCAATATATCTCGGAATGGCTATGGAAATGCCATAATAGGTAGGTATGGTGGCTGTTTTGAGGAACATATAAGGAGGTTTATGTGTGAAAGAGCGTATCATATCACAGGGTTTGGATGCACCGGCGAAGTTTGCATCAACTCTCAATGTGAGAAAGGGCAATGCAGTGCAGAAGAGGCTAGCAATGATGGAAGGGTGAGAGTGCATATAATCCATAGACTCAACATTAGTCATAAAGAACTCATATACTTATTGCAAAAATCTACAAGCCATCAAAACCAAAGCACTACGCGCATGCTCCTAGGGGGATAGATTGGTAGGAGAAGACCATCGCTCGTTCCCGACCGCCACTCATAAGGAGGACACTCAAAGAACACCTCATGTTTCAAATTTGTTACATAACGTTTACCATACGTGCATGCTATGGGACTTGCAAACTTCAAAACAAGTATTTCTCAATTTCACAACTACTCAACTAGCATGACTCTGCTATTATTACCTCCAAATCTCAAAACAATCATCAAGCATCAAACTTTTCTTAGTATTCAACGCACTCAAAAGAAAATTTTACAAATCTTGAATACCAAGCATATTATTATTATTAAGAAAATTACCATGCTATTTAAGACTTCTCAAAATAATCTAAGTGAAGCATGAGAGATCAAAAGTTTCTATAAACAAATCCACCACCGTGCTCTAAAAGATATAAGTGAAGAACTAGAGCAAAACTATATAGCTCAAAAGATATAAGTGAAGCACATAGAGTATACTATCAAATTACAATTCATGTATGGCTCTCTCAAAAGGTGTGTACAGCAAGGATGATTGTGGTAAATTAACAAGCAAAGGCATAAAATAATACAAGACGCTCCAAGCAAAACACATATCATGTGGTGAATAAAAATATAGCTCCAAGTAAAGTTACCGATGGAAGTGGGCGAAAAGAGGGGATGCCTTCCGGGGCATCCCCAATATTTGACTTTTTGGTGTCCTTAGATTATCTTGGGGGTGCCATGGGCATCCCCAAGCTTAGGCTCTTGCCACTCCTTCCATAATCCATCAAAAGATTTCACCCAAAACTTGAAAACTTCACAACACAAAACTCAACAGAAATCTCGTGAGCTCCATTAGTGAAAGAAAACAAAAGACCACTTCAAGGTACTGTAATGAACTAATTATTTATTTATATTGGTGTTAAACCTACTGTATTCCAACTTGTCTATGGATTATAAACTATTTTACTAGCCATAGATTCATCAAAATAAGCAAACAACACACGAAAAACAGAATCTGTCAAAAACAGAACAGTCTGTAGTAATCTGTAACTAACGCAAACTTATGGAACTCCAAAAATTCATCCAAAATAGGAAGACCTAGGAAATTTTTTTATTGATCAGCAGAAATTTGAATCACTATTGTATCACGTTCTGGTGATTTTTAACAATTGTTTTCGTGAACAGGAATTTTCTGGAAATTACAGCAAGATCAAATAACGATCATCCAAGAAGATCCTATAGGTTTAACTTGGCACAAACACTAATTAAAACATAAAACCACATCTAAACATAAGGTAGATGGATTATTTATTCACTGACAGAAAGGAAATATATTGGGTTGTCTCCCAACAAGCGCTTTTCTTTAAAGCCTTTTAGCTAGGCATTGATAATTTTAATGATGCTCACATGAATAACAAGAATTGAAGCACAAAGAGGGCATCACAAAACACGTGACAAACACATCTAAGTCTAACATACTTCCTATGCATCAGCATCTTATAGAAAAAAAATTATCATAGCAAGCAAAAACTAGCATATGCAAGGAAGCGGAAAAGAACAATAGCAATCTCAACGTAACGAGAGGTAATTTAGTAACATGAAAATTTCTATAACCATATTTTCCTCTCTCATAATAATTACATGTAGGATCATAAGAAAATTCAACAATATAGCTATCACATAACATATTCTCAACACGATCCACATGCATGCGAAGTTGACACTCTTCCAAAATAGTGGGGTTATCATTAACTAAAGTAATGATTTCTCCAAGCCCACTTTTATCAAAAATTTCATAAGATTGAATGTTATCCAAATATGTGGGATGTAAAGTTGAAACTCTTCCAAACCCACTTTCAATATTATTGCAAACACTATTATCAATCTTATATTCATCATGGGGCTTCAATAAATTTTCGAGATCATAAGAAGAATCTCCCCAATCATGACTATTGGACATGGCAAAACTAGCATCCCCAAGCTTAGGGTTTTGCATATTATTAGCATAATTTACATCAAAAGAATTTATAATAAAATCATTGCAATCATAATTTACATCAGAAAGGAAGATTACATCGAATAGATCTCCACGAGAGAGGGGGAGAACATTGTATTGAGATCCAAAAAGAGAGAAGAAGCCATCTAGCTACTAACTATGGACCCGAAGGTCTGAAGTAAACTACTCACACTTCATCGGAGAGGCTATGATGATGATGTACAAGCCCTCCGTGGTGGATTCCCTTCCTGCAGAGCTCCGGAACAGGCCCCAAGATGGGATCTCGTGGATACAGAAAGTTGCGGCGGTGGAATTAGGTTCTTGGCTCCGTATCTGACCTGTTGGGGGTACGTAGCTATATATAGGAGGAAGGAGTACGTCGGTGGAGCTTCGGGGGGCCCACGAGGCAGGGGGCGTGCCCTGGGGGGGTGGGGGCGCCCTCCATCCTCGTGGCCGCCTCCTACTATGTCTTGAGCTTGCGTTGGTTTTCCCCGAAGAGGAGAGGATGATGCAGCACAGTAGCGTAAGTATTTCCCTCAGTTTTTGAGAACCAAGGTATCAATGCAGTAGGAGGCCACGCGGAAGTCCCTCGTACATGCACAAAACGATAGCTACTCGCAACCAACGCGATTAGGGGTTGTCAATCCCTTCACGGTCACTTACGAGAGTGAGATCTGATAGAGATAATATTTTTGGTATTTTTGGTATAAAGATGCAAAGTGAAAAGTAAAAGGCAAAGTAAAACAAAGCAAGTATAAAAGTGATAGAGATTGATATGATGAGAATAGACCCGGGGGCCATAGGTTTCACTAGTGGCTTCTCTCAAGAGCATAGATATTCTACGATGGGTGAAAAAATTACTGTTGAGCAATTGACAGAATTGAGCATAGTTATGAGGTTATCTAGGTATGATCATGTATATAGGCATCACGTCCGTGCAACTAGACCGAAACGATTCTGCATCTACTACTATTACTCCACTCATCGACCGCTATCCAGCATGCATCTAGAGTATTAAGTTAAAAACAAAGTAACGCCTTAAGCAAGATGACATGATGTAGAGGAATAAATTCATGCAATATGATAAATACCCCATCTTGTTATCCTCGATGGCAATAATACAATACGTGCCTTGCAACCCTTTACATCCTTTGGGTAAGGACACATAAGATTGAACCCAAAGCCATGCACTTCTCCCATTGCAAGAACTACCAATCTAGTTGGCCAAACCAAGCGGATAATTGAAGAGACTTGCAAAGATAACTCAATCATACATAAAAGAATTCAGAGAAGATTCAAATATTATTCATAGATAAGCTGGATCATAAACCCACAATTCATCGGTCTCAACAAACACGCCGCAAAAAAAAGAAGATTACATCGAATAGATCTCCATGAGAGAGGGGAGAACATTGTATTGAGATCCAAAAGAGAGAAGAAGCCATCTAGCTACTAGCTATGGACACGAAGGTCTGAAGTAAACTAATCAAACATCATCGGATAGTCTATGGTGTTGAATTATAAGCCCTCGTGGTGGATGCCCCCTCCGGCGGAGCTCTGGAACAGGCCCCAAGATGGGATCTCGTGGATACAGGAAGGTACGGCGGTGGAATTAGGTTTTTGGCTCCTGTTCTGATCGTTTGGGGGTACGTAGGTATATATAGGAGGAAGGAGTACATCGGTGGAGCTTCGAGGGGCCCACGAGGCAGGGGGCGCGCCCTGTTGGTGAACGTAGCAGAAATCAAAAAAAATTTACGCATCACCAAGATCAATCTATGGAGCTATCTAGCAACGAGGGGAAAAGGAGTGCATATACATACCCTTGTAGATCGCGAGCGGAAGCGTTCAAGAGAACGGGGTTGATGGAATCGTACTCGTCGTGATCTAAATCACCGATGACCGAGCGCCGGACGGACGGCACCTCCGTGTTCAACACACATACGGTTGGGAAGACTTCTGCTCCTTCTTGATCCAGCAAGGGGGAAGGAGAGGTTGATGGAGATCCAGCAGCACGACGGCGTGGTGGTGGATGCGTGAGGATCTTGGCGAGGCTTCGCCAAGCTCTACGGATAGGAGGAGGTGTTGGAGAGGGAGAGGGAGGCGCCAAGGGCTAGGGTGCGGTTGCCCTCCCTCCCCCCACTATATATAGGGCCCCTGGGGGGGCACCGGCCCTAGGAGATGGGATCTCCAAGGGGGCGGCGGCCAAGGGGGTGGCTTGCCCCCCAAGCCAAGGGGGGCGCCCCCCCCCCACCCCTAGGGTTTCCTGCCCTAGGCACAAGGGAAGGCCCAAGGGGGGTGCACCAGCCCACCAGGGGCTGGTTCCCCTCCCCACTTCAGCCCATGGGGCCCTCCGGGATAGGTGGCCCCACCCGGTGGACCCCCGGGACCCTTCCAGTGGTCTGACAATACCGACACCCCGAAACCTTCCTGATGGCCGAAACTTGACTTCCTTTATATAAATTTTTACCTCCGGACCATTCCGGAACTCCTCATGACGTCCGGGATCTCATCCGGGACTCCGAACAACTTTCGGGTTACTGCATATTAATATCTCTACAACCCTAGCGTCACCGAACCTTAAGTGTGTAGACCCTACGGGTTCGGGAGACATGCAGACATGACCGAGACGACTCTCCGGTCAATAACCAACAACTGGATTTGGATACCCATGTTGGCTCCCACATACTCCTCGATGATCTCATCGGATGAACCACGATGTCGAGGATTCAATCAATCCCGTATACAATTCCCTTTGTCAATCGGTACGTTACTTGCCCGAGACTCGATCGTCGGTATCCCAATACCTCGTTTAATCTCATTACCGGCAAGTCACTTTACTCGTACCGTAATGCATGATCCCGTGATCAACCACTTGATCACATTGAGCTCATTATAATGATGCATTACCGAGTGGGCCCAGAGATACCTCTCCGTCATACGGAGTGACAAATCCCAGTCTCGATTCGTGCCAACCCAACAGACACTTTCGGAGATACCCGTAGTGCACCTTTATAGCCACCCAGTTAAGTTGTGACGTTTGGCACACCCAAAGCACTCCTACGGTATCAGGAGTTGCACAATCTCATGGTCTAAGGAAATGATACTTGACATTTGGAAAAGCTCTAGCAAACGAACTACACGATCTTTGTGCTATGCTTAGGATTGGGTCTTGTCCATCACATCATTCTCCTAATGATGTGATCCCGTTATCAATGACATCCAATGTCCATAGTCAGGAAACCATGACTATCTGTTGATCAACGAGCTAGTCAAGTAGAGGCTTACTAGGGACATGTTGTGGTCTATGTATTCACACTTGTATTACGATTTTCGGATAACACAATTATAGCATGAATAATAGACAATTATCATGAACAAAGAAATATAATAATAACCATTTTATTATTGCCTCTAGGGCATATTTCCAATAGTCTCCCACTTGCACTAGAGTCACTAATCTAGTTACATTGTGATAAATCAAACACCCATAGAGTTCTAGTGTTGATCATGTTTTGCTCTAGGGAGAGGTTTAGTCAACGGATCTGCAACATTCAGGTCCGTATGTACTTTACAAATATCTATGTATCCATCTTGAACATTTTCACGAATGGAGTTGAAGCGACGCTTGATGTGCCTGGTCTTCTTGTGAAACCTGGGCTCCTTGGCTAGTGCAATAGCTCCAGTGTTGTCACGAGAAGAGTGTGATCGGCCCCGACGCATTGGGTATGACTCCTAGGTCGGTGATGAACTCCTTCACCCAGATTGCTTCATGCGCTGCCTCCGAGGCTGCCATGTACTCTGCTTCACATGTAGATCCCGCCACGACGCTTTGCTTGCAACTGCACCAGCTTACTTCCCCACCATTCAAAATAAACACGTATCCGGTTTGTGACTTAGAGTCATCCAGATCTGTGTCGAAGTTAGCATCGACGCAACCCTTTACGACGAGCTCTTCGTCGCCTCCATACACGAGAAACATGTCATTAGTCCTTTTCAGGTACTTCAGGATATTCTTGACCGCTGTCCAGTGTTCCATGCCGGGATTACTTTGGTACCTTCCTACCAAACTTACGGCAAGGTTTACATCAGGTCTGGTACACAGCATGGCATACATAATAGACCCTATGGCCGAGGCATAGGGGACGACGCTCATCTTTTCTCTATCTTACGCGTGGTCGGGCATTGAGCCGTGCTCAATCGCACACCTTGCCTGTCTGAGCAAGAACCCCTTCTTGGACTAATCCATATTGAACTTCTTCAATATCTTGTCAAGGCACGTGCTTTGTGAAAGACCAATGAGGCGTCTCGATCTATCTCTATAGATCTTGATGCCTAATATATAAGCAGCTTCACCAAGGTCCTTCATTGAAAAACACTTGTTCAAGTAGGCCTTTATGCTTTCCAAGAATTCTGTATCATTTCCCATCAACAGTATGTCATCCACATATAATATGAGAAATGCTACAGAGCTCCCACTCACTTTCTTGTAAACACAGGCTTCTCCATAAGTCTGTGTAAACCCAAACGCTTTGACCATCTCATCAAATCGAATGTTCCAACTCCGAGATGCTTGCACCAGCCCATAGATTGAGCGTTGGAGCTTGCACACCTTGTTAGCATTCTCTAGATCGACAAAACCTTCCGGCTGCATCATATACAATTCTTCCTTAAGAAATCCGTTAAGGAATGCCGTTTTGACGTCCATTTGCCATATCTCATAATCATAGAATGCGGCAATAGCTAACATGATTCGGACGGACTTCACCGCCACTGGGTGAGAAAGTCTCATCGAGTCAACCCCTTGAATTTGTCGATAACCCTTAGCGACAAGTCGAGTCTTATAGATGGTCACATTACCATCCGCGTCTGTCTTCTTCTTAAAGATCCATTTATTTTCTATGGCTCGCCGATCATCGGGCAAGTCAGTTAAAGTCCATACTTCGTTTTCATACATGGATCCTATCTCAGATTTCATGGCTTCTAGCCATTTGTCGAAATCCGGGCCCGCCATCGCTTCTTCATAGTTCGAGGGTTCACCGTTGTCTAACAACATGATTTCCAAGACAGGGTTGCCGAACCACTCTGGTGCGGAACGTGTCCTTGTGGACCTACGAAGTTCAGTAGGAGCTTGATCCGAAGTACCTTGATCATCATCATTAAGCTCCTCTCTAGTCGGTGCAGGCACCACAGGAACATCTTCCTGAGCTGCGCTACTTATCGTTTCAAGATGTAGTACTTCATCAAGCTCTACTTTCCTCCCACTTACTTCTTTCGAGAGAAACTCTTTCTCTAGAAAGGACCCGTTCTTCGCAACAAAGATCTTGCCTTCGGATCTGAGGTAGAAGGTATACCCAATGGTTGCCTTAGGGTATCCTATGAAGACGCATTTTTCCGACTTGGGTTCGAGCTTTTCAGGTTGAAGTTTCTTGACATAAGCATCGCTTCCCCAAACTTTTAGAAACGACAGCTTAGGTTTCTTCCCAAACCATAATTCATACGGTGTCGTCTCAACGGATTTCGACGGAGCCCTATTTAAAGTGAATGCGGCTGTCTCTAGAGCATATCCCCAAAATGGTAGTGGTAAATCGGTGAGTGACATCATGGATCGCACCATATCCAATAGAGTGCGATTACGACGTTCGGACACATCGTTACGCTGAGGTGTTCCAGGCGGCGTGAGTTGTGAAACGATTCCACATTTCCTTTAGTGCATACCAAATTCGTGACTTAAATATTCTCCCCCACGATCTGATCGTAGGAACTTTATTTTCCTATCACCTTGATTCTCAACCTCACTCTGAAATTCCTTGAACTTTTCAAAGGTCTCAGACTTGTGTTTCATTAAGTAGACATATCCATATCTACTCAAGTCATCAGTGAGAGTGAGACCATAACGATATCCTCCATGAGCCTCAACGCTCATTGGACCGCTTTTACATCGGTATGTATGATTTCCAACAAGTTGGTTGCTCGCTCCATTGTTAGGAGAACAGAGTCTTGGTCATTTTGCCCATGAGGCATGGTTCGCATGTGTCAAATGATTCATAATCGAGAGACTCTATAAGTCCATCATCATGGAGCTTCTTCATGCGCTCGACACCAATGTGACCAAGGCGACAGTGCCACAAGTATGTGGGACTATCGTTATCAACTTTACATCTTTTGGTATTCACACTATGAATATGTGTAACATTACGCTCGAGATTCATTAAGAACAAAACATTCACCAGCGAGGCATGACCATATAACATATCTCTCATATAAATAGAACAACCATTATTCTCGGATTTAAATGAGTAGCCATCTCGAATTAAACGAGATCCTGATACAATGTTCATGCTCAAAGTTGGTACTAAATAACAATTATTGAGGTTTAAAACTAATCCCATAGGTAAATGTAGAGGCAGTGTGCCGACGGCGATCACATCGACCTTGGAACCATTCCCGACGCGCATCATCACCTCGTCCTTCACCAGCCTCCGCTTATTCCGCAGCTCCTGCTTTGAGTTACAAATATGAGCAACCGCACCGATATCAAATACCCAGGAGCTGCTACGGGTACTGGTAAGGTACACATCAATTACATGTATATCACATATACCTTTAGTGTTGCCGGCCTTCTTGTCCGCTATGTATTTGGGGCAGTTCCGCTTCCAGTGACCACTTCCCTTGCAATAAAAGCACTCAGTCTCAGGCTTGGGTCCATTCTTTGGCTTCTTCCCCGCAACTGGATTACCGGGCGCGGCAACTCCCTTGCCGTCCTTCCTGAAGTTCTTATTACCCTTGCCTTTCTTAAACTTAGTGGTTTTATTAACCATCAACACCTGATGTTCCTTTTTGATCTCCACCTCCGCTGATTTCAGCATTGAATATACCTCAGGAATGGTCTTTTCCATCCCCTGCATATTTAAGTTCATCACAAAGCTCTTGTAGCTCAGTGGAAGCGACTGAAGGATCCTGTCAATGACCGCGTCATCCGGGAGATTAACTCCCAGCTGAGTCAGGCGGTTGTGCAACCTTGAACATTTTGAGTATGTGCTGCTTGTGAACTATTTTCCTCCATCTTACAACTGAAGAACTTGTCGGAGACTTCATATCTCTCGACCTGGGCATGAGCTTGGAAAACCATTTTCAGCTCTTCGAACATCTCATATGTTCCGTGTTGCTCAAAACACTTTTGGAGCCCCGGTTCTAAGCTGTAAAGCATGTCGCCTTTGAACGAGGGAGTAACCATCAAGACGAGACGCCAAGCGTTCATAACGTCTTGGTTCTTCGGGATGGGTGCTTCACCTAGCGGTGCTTCTAGGACATAATCTTTCTTGGCAGCTATGAGGATGATCCTCAGGTTCCGGACCCAGTCCGTATAGTTGCTGCCATCATCTTTCAGCTTGCTTTTCTCTATGAACGCGTTGAAGTTGAGGGCAACATTAGCGTGGGCCATTTGATCTACAGGACATATTGTAAAGATTTTAGACTAAGTTCATGATAATTAAGTTCATCTAATCAAATTATTCAATGAACTCCCACTCAGATAGACATCCCTCTAGTCATCTAAGTGAAACATGATCCAAGTCAACTAGGCCGTGTCCGATCATCACGTGAGACGGACTAGTCAACGTCGGTGAACATCTTCATGTTGATCGTATCTTCTATACGACTCATGCTCGACCTTTCGGTATTCCGTGTTCGAGGCCATGTGCGTACATGCTAGGCTCGTCAAGTCAACCTAAGTGTATTGCGTGTGTAAATCTGGCTTACACTCGTTGTATTGAACGTTAGAATCTATCACACCCGATCATCACGTGGTGCTTGAAACAACGAACCTTCTAACGGTGCACAGTTAGGGGGGACACTTTCTTGAAATTATTATAAGGGATCATCTTATTTACTACCGTCGTTCTAAGCAAATAAGAAGCAAAACATGATAAACATCACACGCAATCAAATAGTGACATGATATGGCCAATATCATTTTGCTCCTTTGATCTCCATCTTCAGGGCGTCATGATCATCTTCGTCACCGGCATGACACCATGATCTCCATCATCATGATCTCCATCATTGTGTCTTCATGAAGTTGTCACGCCAACGATTACTTCTACTTCTATGGCTAACCCGTTTAGCAATAAAGTAAAGTAATTTACATGGCGTTACTCAATGACACGCAGGTCATACAAAAATAAAGACAACTCCTATGGCTCCTGCCAGTTGTCATACTCATCGACATGCAAGTCGTGATTCCTATTACAAGAACATGATCACCTCATACATCACATATATCATTCATCACATCCTTTGGCCATATCACATCACAAAGCACTTGCTGCAACAACAAGTTAGATGTCCTCTAATTGTTGTTGCATGTTTTCTGATGGCTGTTATAGGTTTCTAGCAAGAACGTTTCTTACCTACGTAAAACCACAGCGTGATATGCCAATTTCTATTTACCCTTCATAAGGACCCTTTTCATCGAATCCGCTCCAACTAAAGTGGGAGAGACAGACACCCGCTAGCCACCTTATGCAACTAGTGCATGTCAGTCGGTGGAACTGTCTCACGTAAGAGTACATGTAAGGTCGGTCCGGGACGCTTCATCCCACGATGCTGCCGAAGCAAGATAAGACTAGTAGTGGCAAGAAAATTGACAACATCGACGCCCACAACTGCTTTGTGTTCTACTCGTGCATAGTAACTACGCATAGACCTAGCTCACGATGCCACTGTTGGTTAACGTAGCAGAAATCAAAAAAATTCTACGCATCACCAAGATCAATCTATGGAGTTATCTAGTAACGAGGGGAAAAGGAGTGCATCTACATACCCTTGTAGATCGCGAGCGGAAGCGTTCAAGAGAACGGGGTTGATGGAGTCGTACTCGTCGTGATCCAAATCACCGATGACAGAGCGCCGAACGGACGACACCTCCGTGTTCAACACACGTACGGTTGGGAAGACGTCTCCTCCTTCTTGGTCCAGCAAGGGGGAAGGATAGGTTGATGGAGATCCAGCAGCACGACGGCGTGGTGGTGGATGCAGCGGGGATCTCGGCAGGGCTTCGCCAAGCTCTACGGAGGAGGAGGTGTTGGAGAGGGAGAGGGAGGCGCCAGGGGCTAGGGGTGTCACTGCCTCCCTCCCCCACTATAAATAGGGCCCCTGGGGGCGCCCGCCCTAGGAGAAGCGATCTCCAAGGGGGGCGGCGGCCAAGGGGGTGGCTTGCCCCCCAAGCCAAGGGGGGCGCCCCCACCCCTAGGGTTTCCTGCCCTAGGCGAAGGGGAAGGCCTAAGGGGGGCGCACCAGACCACCAGGGGCTGGTTCCCCTCCCCACTTCAGCCCATGGGGCCCTCCGGGATAGGTGGCCCCACCCGGTGGACCCCCGGGACCCTTCCGGTGGTCCCGGTACAATGCCGATTACCCTCGAAACCTTCCCGTTGACCGAAACTTGACTTCCTATATATAAATATTTACCTCCAGACCATTCCGGAACTCCTCATGACGTCCGAGATCTCATCCGGGACTCCGAACAACTCTCGGGTTACTGCATATTAATATCTCTACAACCCTAGCGTCACAGAACCTTAAGTGTGTAGACCCTACGGGTTCGGGAGACATGCATACATGACCGTGACGACTCTCCGGTCAATAACCAACAGCGGGATCTGGATACCCATGTTGGCTCCCACATACTCCTCGATGATCTCATCGGATGAACCACGATGTCGAGGATTCAATCAATCCCGTATACAATTCCCTTTGTCAATCGGTACGTTACTTGCCCGAGACTCGATCGTCGGTATCCCAATACCTCGTTCAATCTTGTTACCGGCAAGTCACTTTACTCGTACCGTAATGCATGATCTCGTGATCAACCACTTGATCACATTGAGCTCATTATGATGATGCATTACCGAGTGGGCCCAGAGATACCTCTCCGTCATACGGAGTGACTAATCCCAGTCTCGATTCGTGCCAACCCAACAGACACTTTCGGAGATACCCGTAGTGCACCTTTATAGCCACCCAGTTACGTTGTGACGTTTGGCACACCCAAAGCACTCCTACGGTATCAGGGAGTTGCACAATCTCATGGTCTAAGGAAATGATACTTGACATTTGGAAAAGCTCTAGCAAACGAACTACACGATTTTCGTGCTATGCTTAGGATTGGGTCTTGTCCATCACATCATTCTCCTAATGATGTGATCCCGTTATCAATGACATCCAATGTCCATAGTCAGGAAACCATGACTATCTGTTGATCAACGAGCTAGTCAACTAGAGCCTTACTAGGGACATGTTGTGGTCTATGTATTCACACATGTATTACGATTTCCGGATAACACAATTATAGCATGAATAATAGACAATTATCATGAACAAAGAAGTATAATAATAACCATTTTATTATTGCCTCTAGGGCATATTTCCAACACGCCCTGGGGGGGCGCCCTCCACCCTCGTGACCGTCTCGTGGCTTTCTTGACGGAGGGTCCAAGTCTCCTGGGTCTTATCTGTTGAGAAAATCACGTTTCCGAAGATTTCATTCCGTTTGGACTCTGTTTGATATTCTGTTTCTTCGAAATACTGAAAAAGGCAAAAAACAGCAATTACGAAATTTGGGCCTCCAGTTAATAGGTTAGTCCGAAAAGTAATATAAAAGTGGAAAATAAAGCCCATTATAGTCCAAAACAATAGATAAAGTAGCATGGAGCAATCAAAAATTATAGATACGTTGGAGACGTATCAGGCATCCCCAAGCTTAATTCTTGCTCGTCCTCGAGTAGGTAAATGATAAAAAGAGATTTTTTGATGCGGAGTGATACTTTGGCATAATTTCAATGTAAATCTTCTTAATCATGGTATGAATATTCAGATCCGAAAGATTCAACACAAAAGTTCATATTGACATAAAAATAATAATACTTCAAGCATACTAATCAAAGTAATCATGTCTTCTCAAAATAGCATGGCAAAAGAAAGTTCAACCCTACAAAATCATATAGTTAGGCTATGCTTCATTTTCACACGCAAAGATGTTCCCAACTTCTATACCCCCGATGACAAGCCAAGCAATTGTTGCATACTTAAATAATCTCAAACTTTTTCAACCTTCACGCAATACATGAACGTGAGCCATGGATATAGCACTATGGGTGGAATAGAATATGATGATGGGGATTGTGTGGAGAAGACAAAAAAGGAGAAAGTCTCATATTGACGAGGATAATCAACGGGCTATGGAGATGCCCATCAATTGATGTCAACATGAGGAGTTGGGATTGCCATGCAACGGATGCACTAGAGCTATGAATGCTCAACAAAAGAAAACTAGTGGGTGTGCATCCAACTTGCTTGCTCATGAAGACCTAGGGAATTTTGAGGAAGCCCATCATAGGAATATACAAGCCAAGTTCTATAATGAAAAATTCCCACTAGTATAAAAAGTCAACTTATGAGACTCACTATATGAAAAACATGGTGCTACTTTGAAGCACAATATATGAGACTCACTATATGAAGAACAAGGTGCTACGTTGAAGCACATGTGTGGAAAAAGAGATAGTAGCATTGCCCTTTTTATATTTTTTTGGGCCTTTCTTTTTTTCTTTTTGGCCTTTCTTTTTTTTATTTGGGCAATGCTCTAATAATGATGATCATCACACTTCTATTGATTACAACATAAGGATTACAACTCGAAACTAGAACAAGGTATGACTCTATATGAATGCCTCCGGCGGCGTACCGGGATGGTGCAATGAATCAAGAGTGACATGTATGAAAAATAATGCATGGTGGCTTTGCCACAAATACGATGTCAACTACATGATCATGCAATGGCAATATGACAAAAGTAAAGTATGCCATGATGATGATGAACGGAACGGTGGAAAGATGCATGGCAATATATCTTGGAATGGCTATGGAAATGCCATAATAGGTAGGTATGGTGGCTGTTTTGAGGAAGATATAAGGAGGTTTATGTGTGAAAGAGCGTATCATATCACGGGGTTTGGATGCACCGGCGAAGTTTGCACCAACTCTCAAGGTGAGAAAGGGCAATGCACGGTACCGAAGAGGCTAGCAAAGGGGGAAAGGTAAAAGTGCGTATAATCCATGGACTCAACATTAGTCAAAAGAACTCATATACTTATTGCAAAAATTTAGAAGTCATCAAAAATCAAGTACTATGAGCATGCTCCTAGGGGGGTAGATTGGTAGGAAAAGACCGGTAGCCGTCCCCGACCGCCACACATAAGGATGCACAAGCAGGTACACTTCATGTTTCAAATTTGTTACACAACTTTAACCATAATGCATGCTACGGGATTTGCTAACTTCAACACAAGCATTTATCAAATTCACAACTACTCAACTAGCACGACTTTGATATTATCACCTCCGTATCTCAAAACAATTATCAAGCATCAAACTTATCTTAGTATTCAACGCATTCAAAAGAAAGTTTCACATATCTTGAATACCAAGTATATTAACATTAAGCAAATTACCATGCTATTAACGACTCTAAAAATAATCTAAGTGAAGCATGAGAGATCAAGTTTCTTTAAAACAAATCCACCACCGTGCTCTAAAAGATCTAAGTGAAGCACTAGAGCAAAAATTATCACGCTCAAAAGATATAAGTGAAGCACTATGAGCAAACTATCAAGCTCAAAAGATATAAGTGAAGCACATAGAGTATTCTATCAAATTTCAATTCATGTATGGCTCTCTCAAAAGGTGTGTACAGCAAGGATGATTGTGGTAAACTAACAAGCAAAGACGCAAATAATACAAGACGCTCCAAGCAAAACACTTATCATGTGGTGAATAAAAATATAGCTCCAAGTAAATTACCGATGGAAGTGGATGAAAGAGGGGATGCCTTCCGGGGCATCCCCAAGCTTTGACTTTTTGGTGCCCTTGGATTATCTTGGGGGTACCATGGACATCCCCAAGCTTAGGCTCTTGCCACTCCTTGTTCCATAATCCATCAAAAGAATTCACCCAAAACTTGAAAACTTCACAACACAAAACTCAATAGAAATCTCGTGAGCTCTGTTAGAGAAAGAAAACAAAAGACTACTTTAAGGTACTGTAATGAACTCATTCTTTATTTATATTGGTGTTAAACCCACTGTATTCCAACTTCTCCATGGATTATAAACTATTTTACTAGCCATAGATGCATCAAAATAAGCAAACAACACACGCAAAACAGAATCTGTCAAAAACAGAACAGTCTGTAGTAATCTGTAACTAACGCAAACTTCTGGAACTCAAAAAATTCTACCAAAATTAGAATACCTGGAAAATTTGTTTATTAATCAGCAGCAATTGGGATCAATATTTTATCACGTTCTGGTGATTTTTAACAATTCGGTCACTGAGCGCAAAGTTCTGGAAATTACAGCAAGATCAAATAACTATCATCCAAGAAGATCCAATAGGTTTAACTTGGCACAAACACTAATTAAAAGATAAAACCACATATAAACAGAGTCTAGATGGATTATTTATTTCTAAACAGAAACAAAAACAAAAAACTAAAAATAAAATTGGGTTGCCTCCCAACAAGCGCTATCGTTTAACGCCCCTAGCTAGGCATAAAAGCAAGGATAGATCTAGGTATTGCCATATTTGATTGGCAATTCTTCAATGAGGCATCCATATTTCTTAGAAATTTCTTTCTTTCTAGTAATTATCAAATTTTTAGGCCAAAGATCGAAAGATTCATTCATAGCAAATAGTTCCTTAATGATAGTAAAAAGATCGGGATGAATACTTATAGATTTAAGATCCGCAGTTTCCTTACTAGATGATTCACCCTTACTTTTAGGAACATACATAAGCTTGGAAATTTTAGTGGGAGGACTAGGAGTATTCTTTACGGAAGAAAAAGCGGTTCCCAAGTTGGTAATGATACCCTCAAGTTTATCGATTCGAGTGGAATCTAGATTTATCTTCTCATTAACCATAGGTTCCTTCTCCTTAATATTTTTCAAAGTCATTCCTACCTTAGATCCATATTGAGAAATTTGATTATGGATCTTTTTATCTATATTTTCAATGGATTCAATGGTAGGAACTTTGTTTTCAATAATTTCGAGCCTTTGCATAACATGCTCTAAAGTTAACATAGTTCCATTAACCAAAAGAGGTGGTGAGCCAAACAAAATCTATTAAAGCATTATAAGAGTCAAAAGTATGGCTACCCATGAAATTCCCTCCGGTAATGGTATCAAGGATATATCTATACAAAGGATTAGCACCTACGTAAAAGTTACGAAGAAGAACTAAAGTAGATTGCTTCCTGGTAGATATATTTTGAGCATTGCAAATTCTATACCAAGCATCCTTTAGATTTTCTCCCTCCCTTTGCTTAAAATTTAGAACTTCATTCTCGGGAGATAACGGAGAAGATAAGAGACTAGTCATACCGACAAGCAAGCAAACTAACACACGAGCAAACAAATGGACGAGGAAAAGGCAACGGAAAAAAGAGGAGGTGATTGGGAAAGAGAGGGCGAATAAAACGACAAGGGTGAAGTGGGGGAGAGGAAAACGAGAGGCAAATGGCAAATAATGTAATGCAAGAGATAGGGATGTGATGGGTACTTGGTATGTTGACTTTTGCGTAGACTCCCCGGCAATGGCGCCAGAAATCCTTCTTGTTACGTCTTGAGCTTGCGTTGGTTTTCCCCGAAGAGGAGAGGATGATGCAGCATAGTAGCGTAAGTATTTCCATCAGTTTTTGAGAACCAAGGTATCAATCCAGTAGGAGGCCACGCGCAAGTCCCTCGTACCTGCACCAAACGATAGCTACTCGCAACCAACGCGATTAGGGGTTGTCAATCCCTTCACGGTCACTTACGAGAGTGAGATCTGATAGAGATAATATTTTTGGTATTTTTGGTATAAAGATGCAAAGTGAAAAGTAAAAGGCAAAAGTAAAACAAAGCAAGTATAAAAGTGATAGAGATTGATATGATGAGAATAGACCCGGGGCCATAGGTTTCACTAGTGGCTTCTCTCAAGAGCATAGATATTCTATGGTGGGTGAACAAATTACTGTTGAGCAATTGATGTAATTGAGCATAGTTATGAAGTTATCTAGGTATGATCATGTATATAGGCATCACGTCCGTGACAAGTAGACCGAAACGATTCTGCATCTACTACTATTGCTCCACTCATCGACCGCTATCCAGCATGCATCTAGAGTATTAAGTTAAAAACAGAGTAACGCCTTAAGCAAGATGAAATGATGTAGAGGAATAAATTCATGCAATATGATAAATACCCCATCTTGTTATCCTCGATGGCAACAATACAATACGTGCCTTGCAACCCTTTCCGTCACTGGGTAAGGACACCGCAAGATTGAACCCAAAGCCATGCACTTCTCCCATTGCAAGAACTACCAATCTAGTTGGCCAAACCAAACGGATAATTCAAAGAGACTTGCAAAGATAACTCAATCATACATAAAATAATTCAGAGAAGATTCAAATATTATTCATAGATAAGCTGGATCATAAACCCACAATTCATCGATCTCAACAAACACACCGCAAAAGGAAGATTACATCGAATAGATCTCAACGAGAGAGGGGGAGAACATTGTATTGAGATCCAAAAAGAGAGAAGAAGTCATCTAGCTACTAGCTATGGACCCGAAGGTCTGAAGTAAACTACTCACACTTCATCGGAGGGGCTATGGTGTTGATGTAGAAGCCCTCCGTGGTGGATGCCCCCTCCGGCGGAGCTCCGGAACAGGCCCCAAGATGGGATCTCGTGGATACAGGAAGGTATGGCGGTGGAATTAGGTTTTTGGCTCCTGTTCTGATCGTTTGGGGGTACGTAGGTATATATAGGAGGAAGGAGTACGTCGGTGGAGCTTCGAGGGGCCCACGAGGCAGGGGGCGCGCCCTAGGGGGGCGCCCTCCACCCTCGTGACCGCCTCGTGGCTTTCTTGACGGAGGGTCCAAGTCTCCTGGGTCTTATCTGATGAGAAAATCACGTTTCCGAAGATTTCATTCCGTTTGGACTCCGTTTCATATTCTGTTTCTTCGAAATACTAAAACAGGCAAAAAACAACAATTCTGGGCTGGGCCTCCGATTAATAGGTTAGTCGCAAAAGTAATATAAAAGTGGAAAATAAAGCCCATTATAGTCCAAAACAATAGATAAAGTAGCATGGAGCAATCAAAAATTATAGATACGTTGGAGACGTATCACCTCCCTCCTTTCTTGACCGAGGATCCAAGTCTCCTGGATCATATTTGATGAGAAAATAACGTTCCCGAAGGTTTCATTCCGTTTGGACTCTGTTTGATATTCCGTTTCTCCGAAACACTAAAATAGGCACAAAAAAACAGCAAATCTGAGCTGGGCCTCTGGTTAATAGGTTAGTCCCAAAAGTAATATAAAAGTGGAAAATAAAGCCAAGTATGGTCCAAAACAATAGATAATATAGCATGGAGCAATCAAAAATTATAGATACGTTGGAGACGTATCACGCTCCAGGCGAGCTCGGGAGCGGCAGCTGCGGCAATGGATTTGACGGGGGCAAGAAGAAAACGAAGGAGGGGTTCACTGTGGTTCAGACGAGCAGGCCAGCGAGGTCGGACGTGGTGAGAAGTAGCTGAATCGGGTGAGGGCGGGCCTTGGCCGCGGAGGAAGAAGAAGGCGTAGGCGTTGCTGGAATTTTGTCTATTTTGGGCCTAGCCCAATAGCAGTTTCAGAAATTCTTAATAAATCCTAGAGGCCCACGTAGCCCATTCGTGCATGGCAAGAGGTGGAACTAAAGTTTAGTCCCACATTGCTAGTTTAGAGGGAGTTGGACCTCTTTATAAGGGAGGTTCTTTCCCCACTTGTATGAGCATGAGAACAAGAGGGACATCCACGCGCGCTCCTCCTCCGCCCCCCGCCTCGTCACGACACGATGCGCCGCGGGTTGCGGGTATGAGCCGAGCCGATGTCTAAATTTTTGCCACGCACTACGGGTATACGAAAGGTCACATGGAAGCTTAAAAGATGTTTGCGAAAGTGGAGTTCGAATGCGAACGGTGCAGCCCTTCAGCTGCTGGCTGTTTGCTTCATCTCCGTCTCTTTGTTTCGCCTCCCGTCGCTGCCCTCTCGCCTCCTTCCCTTGCGCCTATAAAAGGGAGGTCGCTCCTCCCAGAGAGACGCACCAGAACTAATCCTTCCCTCGCCATGGGTTCCATCTCTGAGCTGCTGCTGTCTTCCTCATCCCGGCTTGCGGCGTGCACCGCACGTCGGGACAGTAGGCCTCCGAAACCGCACCTTCTGAGTCCTGTACGGGAGAAGGGCGGTAAGTTTTTTGGTGAGCACTCAGCGGGCCTACTGGTTGCTTCATCACGGATGATCCGGTCGCCGATGACGACTTCTTCCCCGACGTCCGCGACCTCCTCGACGACATGGCAGGCGAGGACACCGACCCCAAGTCCAGTGCTTCTGCTGCTGCTGTCCCGTACATGTTCTTCTCCTTTCTATTAGAGGTCATGCTACAGTTTCTTTTTCTAGTATTTGCTCTAGATATATTAGACTCTATTTCATATATGCAACTTGCTATACTGTCTGCTCTAGATATGTTTTGTTACAGTTCATATATGAAGATGTTGTTTACCTTCTCTTTGTCAAATCGCATGGCTTCTTTTATCACTACTATTCTGGTCATGCTTTATCTAGTATTTCTGTTAATAAAATCATTCGGTATATTGCTCATATTTCCAACAATCCAACAACCTTATTATAGGCAATTTACCCTGAATGGTTTTGCTGCTTCCATGAAACCTCCTATGTTTGAGGGTATCCACTAGAAGAGGTGGCGCGTGAGAGCAGTCTTATGGTTTCAAACCATGAGTTTCTATGACGCCAGTCTTGGCAAACCTGAAGGAGAGCTTGATGCTCAACAGGCACAAGCTTTTCAGAAAATGGATACTCTGTTTAAGGATGCTCTCTTGAGTGTTCTTGGTGAGAATATAGTTGATGCTTATGCGTCAATTGATAATGGAAAAGATATGTGGGATGCACTCGAGGCCAAGTTTGGGGTCTCGGATGTCGGCAATCGAGCTGTACATCATGGAGCTATTCTATGATTACAGGATGGTGAAGAGCGCCCGTGGTTGAGCAAGCTCATGAGATCTGATCATTTGCTAGAGAACTTGAGCACTTCAATTGTATGCTACCGGACAAGTTTGTTGCGGAGGTATTATCACTAAGCTTCCTCCTTCATGGAGGAACTTTGCTACCTTATCTTGAAGCATAAGAGACAGGAGTTTTTCGTCCCGGATCTCATTGGTACTCTTGATGTGGAAGAAAAGGCGAGAGCAAAGGACACACGTGCTCGAGGTATTGAGGGAGGATCTAATGCCAATCTGGTACAGAATAAGAACTTCCAGCCCCACAAGTTCAAGAACAAGGGCAAGTTTGATGGTAAAGCAAAGTTTGACGGGAAGAACAAGGTTGTGCAACACATGAACTTCAAGAAGAAGAATGACAAGAAGAAAGGTGCTTGTCATGTGTGTGGGGATCCTGATCATTGGGCTCCTAGTTGCCCTAATCGCTATGACAAGCGTGATCCTGGGAAAGGCGGCAAGACCGCTAATGTTATCATTGGAGACACTGACATGAAGGATGCTGGGTATGGTATATTTCCCAGTATTCTTTCAGTATGTCATTCTCCTGATTGGTTGATTGACACGGGTGCTAATGTGCATGTATGCGGTGATATTTCCATGTTTTTGTCTTATCAGACCGCAGGGACTTCAACCGTGCTGATGGGCAACTTTTCAAGTGCTTCTGTTCATGGTGTTGGCACGGTCAATCTGAAGTTCACTTCGGGGAAGATCGTGCGGCTAAAGAACATGCATTATGTCCCCTCCGTCAATAAAAATCTTGTTAGTGGATCTCTTCTGTGTAGAGATGGCTACAAACTTGTCTTTGAGTCGAATAAATTTGCAATATCCAAGTATGGAACCTTTGTTGGTAAAGGTTATGAGTCAGGAGGCCTGTTTCGTTTATCCTTATCATACGTTTGCAATAAAGTTGTTAATCATATTTGCAAAATAGTGAATCAAGTGTGTGGCATTCACGTCTTTTGTCATGTTAACTTTGGTTGCATGTCGCGACTAGCGAAGTTGAACTTAATCCCTAGTTTCACCACTGTCAAGGGATCTAAGTGTCAAGTGTGTGTGCAAGCCAAGCAACCTCGTAAGTCTCACACGACTGCGGAAACGAGAAATCTTTGTAGCGACCCGACCCAAAATCGGTCAAGTCTACGTGTATTGTACCATCCCAAGATCATCTTTGGCACACACAAGACATTGATGAAATAATCAAAGTTCAATCACACCTGAATTTATTACACGATTCTCATATCGAGTCTTTATTACAATAGAATAAACTCGGCCGAAGGCCAACTCATGAGAAATAAACTAAATAAAGCTGCGGAAGCGTAGACGAAATAGCGAGTCCATCCGACTCCATAGGGCAATCGCCAAGCGTGGATCGTAGCCTCACTCCTGATCGGAAAACTCCTCTGCAACATAAGACGTTGCAGCCGTGTAGGTCAGCATTTTGAATATGTCGGCAAGTCATGAAGAGAGAATAACAATAAAAAATTACTAACACTATATGCAATTTGGCTGTGGGGCTCTAAGTTTCATTGTTTTGCGAAAAAGCCAGTTTTACCCTACAACAATGGACTTGTTTGCAAATACTACAAAATGTTGGTAGTTATTGAGATGGTTCCGCCAACCAATGTCTCATTCCCAATTATTAAATAACCCCCTCAATTAATTTATTAGTTTTGGTGTTGAGATATCCGAATTACTCCAAGTTCCAGAGGCTCAAATTGTCCATAACCGGGGACACGGCTAACCGATTAGATCTTCACTCTGCAGAGGTTTGCGCACTTTACCCGCAAGATTCGTTCCCTCCTTTAAGTCTTCGCACTTCATGGTGTTTGAAGACGGGACGAGCAAACAGGGTCTTCCGAAGAGTTCCTCGACCAACGCCGGTACCCATCCAATCCTACCGTTCTTCTACATCTCGTAGCACCGTCCGGCCAGTCACACCTAGGGTTGACCAAGCCGAGCCCATAATGGCTTGCGGCTGCATAGGTAAGCTTCCGGTCAATGGGGTATCCATCCGTCTCTTCGTGGCTGGGTGAAGCTTTCCGCAAGATGTCATGGCGCTTCTCCATGCATCCCGCCAACCGCTGGTTTTCTCAGGTGCCCGTCAACCGTCCTCCACCCAAAGAGTGAATTTTGAAGTCCATCTTGAGCTTGAAGTCATGGGGTTGTCATCATCTTGACTCTCACATCTCCCTTATGAATCACTCAACCAACCCGATCTCTGAGCATAGCAAAATAAACTACTTCGTCCCGGGCCATGGTAACAAGGGGGATTGGTTTCATCCTACCTCATGATACTACTCAAGAACATAACTCAAAATTCTCCTACTGCATGCATGGTGGGGAAGTATAATTCTAATGCAAATAAAATCATAGGTATTGTAAAAGAAAACATGATCAATTGACTTGCCTTGCTGACGATCTTCGAAAGCTAGGGACTCGTGGTAGCAAGCTTCGCACTCCAGAAATTCTACCGAGGCAAACAATAATCATATAAGCATAAGAGCATACAATCAATTAACATAACAACATGCTAACATAAAACACACAAAACAACCGGACCAAAAACCCAAAGAAAACTCGAAGAAATCCAAATCAATGTTTTCAGCACATCAAACAACAACCAAGAAATAGTTTTACACAACCAAATTTTTGTTAACAGAACCTAAGCATGGGTTTTTGCTAACTAACAGAAGAGAAAAACATCATGCAACTAGGAGCAAAAAGAATCACATCAAAAGCTATTATAGAACTCCTATTATGCCTATAACAATCCTAGCAAGAAAAAATAAAATAAAAATTTTAGTTATTGTAAATAAAAGTTCATGTTCTAAAGTTACAGAAAATAACCTAAAATAAACTATCACATAGAAAAAATAAAATTATTTGCTAAATAAAACAATAGGAAAACAGTAGCTAGTTAAATAAATAAGGACCACATGATTTTGATTACAAATATTTTTTTTATTAAATCTGAAATGCCCAAATAAATTCCTACGGTTAGGCAAGGTCAAAACAAAGTAGTGACAAAAAGAATCACTAAAATAAAATAATCCTAACTCATTTTATAGCAGAAATACTAATCTGTCTAAAACTAAAATAAAACAATTTCTAATAATTTAAACATGGCCAAACATATTTTCTACAGAAACTACAACAAATTTGCAAACCAACAAAAAAAGAATCAATTAAAAATATTAAGTAACCTAAAAGATATGGATTTTACAAAACTAAAACTATTCGGTAAAAAAAACAGAAACGAAAATATAATTAAAAGGAAAACTGGCGCTAATGGGCCTATCTAACGCTCGGGCGTCAAATAACTAAAACGCGCCCGCGGTTAACAGAAAATAAACCGATCGGGCCGGTCTAACTAAACCGCTAACTAAACCAATAAAACCAGTAACTAAACCGGCTTTTTAAAATAAAACATACCCCTTCGGGTGATCTAATCTAGCGCCAGAGATTTCAGGATCGGACGACGGAGGGGATTCCGTGGCTTACCGGTGGTCGACGGCGACGGGGCTCAAGGCGCGGGCGCTGGTGGCTCCGGTGGTCGGGGACGACGGCGGAGAGCACGGGAAGATGCGGACGAGCGAGGGCAGTTCGGAGGTGGTCTCGGGCGGCGGCGAGGGGGTCGGAGACGAGCGGTGGGGAGGTAATGGCGCGGCGGGGGCGGAATGGCTCCGACGAGCGATTGCGGAGAGGGGAGATCGTTTCGGGCGCGGCGAGGGGGCGGAACGGGTCGAGGGGGGGTATATATAGGGGGGTGACCGGCTTGGAGGAGGGGGCAAATCGGGGAGGCGATCCCGGGATCCCCGGGATTCCGGCGGCGGCGGCGGTTGTGCTGGCGTGGAGTGGCGTGGGCGAGGGGAAAGGGAGAGGTGGGTCCGGGGCGTCAGCAGGAGAGGGGTGAGGGGTGAGCGACGGGCGACCGAGGGGAAAGGGGTACGGCGCGGCGGCTCGGTCGGCCGGGCTACTGGCCGGGCCGGGTTGGCCTGGCCCATTGGTCGGGTCGGGCTGCTACTGGCCGGGTCGGGTTGGTTTTGGCGCTACCGGGGTTTTTCCTTTTTCTATTTTTTTTGAATTAAGGAGAGGAGAGATAATGTATTTAATATATATTTTTTATATAGGACATATATATATATC